>JAWDJD010000003.1:99107500-99796221 GCA_035047305.1 Bradypodion pumilum
AGGGAAGTGAGGTAGCAGTGGCAGCCGTGGAAGCGGCGGTGCAACCCTAGTTGCGCCCTCCCAGGGAGAGGGGCACATGGGCGAGCAGGAAGGTACGTATCTAGGTCTATTAGGAGCACTTCCTTTTTAATTTGGATTGGAAGCCGTATCTCGTTTCCCCTTTAAGCAAAAGCAAAGCAATTACACTTCTATACCGCCCCGTATCCAGGGCCATAGCCAGGCTTCTAGATGTGGGAGGGCAAATTTGCACCGCACAACGTTAACGTAATATTGTGTGGTGCAATTTTACCCTCAGATTTCTTGACATGCGGTTTTAACATTGTGCGGTGCACACGTTAATGCGCAGTATTACTGTACCAGTCTAATAACAACCGCACGAATCACACCACGGCACCACAATCAAAAATGTTGGTGGAGTCTGGAGGTCGTTGTCATCGTCTTCTGTTGCCCGCGAGGCCACGGCGACTCTTTATCGTTATTGTAAAAAAAATAATGATGATTATTGTAAAAATAAATAAATAGAAAGTATATTGTTAATTTGAATTGAATAATTGATACAGTATAAAGAGATATGGAATATGGCAATTAATGACAAATTAAAATGTGAATTAATTTTTTTAAAGGATTAGTAAAAAAAAATTGACTTCAGAGAAATATGGGGAGAATTTATAGAATATGTATTCGTGAAAGGGAAAGGAGTAAGCCCAGGACAAGTTTGTTTATCTTTTTGGAATGAGGGGACAAATATATAAATAAAATGTAATGATACAGTGAATAGTTAAATGAAGGTATATAATGTCCCCCTGATGGTGGGTGCACGTAGTATTTTATATAAGTTTACTAGCATAGGTTGCCCGGCATTGCCTGGCTGTTATAAACTGTGATCAGCTTTTTTGGGGTTTTTTTTGTGGATTAAAAAAGAACAAAGGATGATATAATTGTTTCAAATTGTTTTATTTAACCAAATAACGTTTTAGTATGTGAAATTCTGTTTTGTTAATAATTGTACTGTAGGTAATATTTTTAAAAATGTGAAAGTACATGTTTTTTTACATTCAATGTTTTTAAACTGTGTTTAGATGTTTTTGGGTTTTTATTTGAGTTAAAACTCAACAGAGGATGCTATAAATCTTTTTATTTTATTTATTTAACATATGTTTGTTATTTGTTATGTTTTTGACTTATTTTTACTCTTGTGGCCTCTAGGTGGGGCTTTATTGTTTTTGAGTTGTTTTTAATATTCTGCCCTGCAGGTGGGGCTGTTAGTGGTTTTGTTTTCGTTTCACATGTTTTTGCTCTCCTGGCCTCTAGGTGGGGCTTCTTCCGGTAAGTAGTCTTTGTTTCTTCATTTCTGTTCTGATCTCGTGGAAGGAGGACGTGCTGGTGAGTTCTCTGGTTTTCTTTCTTCTGGGGTTTGTCTTTGTCTTGTTTTTGTGGTGGTGTGCTGGGAGGTGTTTCTGTTTGTTCTTTTGTTGTTTGGTTAGGTTTTAGGTTTGTTTAATTGGTTTGTTTATTTCTGGTTTGTTTAATTTTTGTGATTTCGTTGTTGTTTATTTGTGTAATTTGTGGTAGTTGTGTTGTTAGAGTTAGGTATTTTCGTGTTGTAGTTAGGTGTTTTATCTGTGATTTTGTGGTATTGTGGAGGTTTTTGTTTGTGGATTTTGTGGTTTACTTTGTTTATTATTGTTTTTTAATTATTGATTTATTTTTGTTTTATTAATTTTTATTAATGTTGGTGTTTGTTGTTGGTATGTACTTTTGCGTGAAGAACGGGCTGCCTGTTGTTTCCTCTTTTCCCCATTGTTGCTTCGAATTTTGGTTTCGATGCAGCAATGGGGAAAAAGAGGAGCTGGCAGTCAGCTGGCTCTTCCCCCTGGAAGGTTCGTTAGGTAGGTCGGGGGAGAAGGAGGCAGAGAAGAGCTATCTGCCTGACGATGGTTCTCTCCTCTCTGTCTCCTTTCTCTCCTGGCTTACCTAACTGGAGATCGGCTGGCAGCGATCTGTAAGGGGTGGTGCTCTTCCTTTTGGATAGCTGGCTGCTGCTTTTGTATTACCTCCGTCGGAAGTACAAAGGCAGCAGCCAGTCATCCACCAGGGAGGGTGCTTCCCCTGATGAACTGCTGCCTGCTGTTGGTGTTTTTTCCCCACCCCGACTCAACTTTCCTTGAGGCCGGCAGTGGTCTCGCTGTGTCTTCGGTGGGGTAGCGTGGAGGAGAAGGAGTCCCTCTTCTCCCTGTTGCTCTGGGAAAGAAGGCCGGCGGGTGTCTCGCGGTGGAGTTTTGTGGCTTTTTGTTTTGTGAGGCGCTGCGTCTGCCTGTTGGGGACTTGCGCTCCCGTTACGTTTTTGAATTTTATTTTTCGTGCGCTGGCTTTCTCAGCGTTCTGCGCGCTCATGGCGCGTAGGACGCTGGGACTTGTAGTTTTGCGTTTTTGGTTTGCGTTTGTGTGGCGGTTTTTTTTTCTGCGGCTTGATTTTAATTGGCTGAGCTGTGTTTCCCAACATTCTTTTTGCTTGCGCCTCTCAGCCTGAGTGGCTGTGGCACTGCACAGAGAACGTTGGGAAGTGAAGTTCTTTTCCTTTTTTCACATTCGTGGGGCTCTTGCCCCACTGCCGCCTTTCTCAACCCTGCAGTAACCTCCAGACCGGGTTCGGGCAAGTACAGGAGGCTCGGTACGGGATAGGATGGACAGGTGCAGAAACGTGTTAATCCTTGGATTTATAGGTATAGATTTATGATTTTCTGTATCTTTTTTCTTTCATACTGTATTTGTTTTTGTTTGTTTATTTTGAATAAAATTATCTTTCAAAAAGAAGAACCCACTTCTTTTACGCTTCCTCTACACTGTGGTAAAGAACATATAAATAGTACTGTGATTAATGAAGAATTAAAATGTAGACAAGAGGCCTTTGCTTCTTAGACACAGTGTGGGATCCCTTGTAAATTTTAAGAGCCGGAGGGAAAGACTTTGAAAGACCCACCTGGAGGGAGCCAGGAAAAGGTAAGTGCAGCCGGTGAGGGAGGCAGTGAAAGGTGCTGGGTCCAGAAGGGTTGGGGGGACAGACCCCTTTTGTCCACCCAACCCTTCTGGACCCAGGAGACCCGGGAGAGGGGAACAAATCCATCTCCCCCCCCCAAAACACTCTGTTTTTAAAGAGAAGAAACCGAAACCACTTGGCTTTTTCTCTTTAAAAACGGAGTGTTTTTTGGGGGGGGGAACGATCCCCTCTCTGCCAGGTCCCCTAGCTCTGGAAGGGTTGGGGGAACAGACCCCTTTTGTCCCCCCCCCCAACCCTACCAAACCCAGGGGACCAGGGACAGGGGATCAAATCCAACCAACCCCCCCCCCCAACACTCCGTTTTTAAAGAGAAGAAACCGCTTGGTTTCTTCTCTTTAAAAATGGAGTGATTTTTTGGGGGGGAGGAATGATCCCCTCTCTGCCAGGTCCCCTTGCTCTGGAAGGGTTGGGGGGACAGACCCCTTTTGTCCCCCCAACCCTACCAAACCCAGGGGACCAGGGACAGGGGATCGAATCCACCCCCCCCCCCAAATACTCTGTTTTTAAAGAGAAGAAACCGCTTGGTTTCTTCTCTTTAAAAACGGAGTTATTTTTTTTGGGGGGGGGGGAATGATCCCCTCTCTGCCAGGTCCCCTAGCTCTGGAAGGGTTGGTGGGGACAGACCCCTTTTGTCCCCCCAACCTTACCAAACCCAGGGGACCAGGGACGGGATCAAATCCACCACCACCACCACCCCAAAACACTCCGTTTTTAAAGAGAAGAAACTGCTTGGTTTTTTCTCTTTAAAAATGGAGTGGTTTTTTTTGGGGGGGACGATCCCCTCTGTGCTTGGGCCCCTAGCTCTGGAAGGGTTGGGGGAACAGACCCCTTTTGTCCCCCCAACCCTACCAAACCCAGGGAAACAGGAACAGGGGATCGAATCCACCCCCCCCCCCAAACACTCTGTTTTTAAAGAGAAGAAACGGCTTGGTTTCTTCTCTTTAATAACGGGGTGTCCTGCTGGCAGATCCCCTCTCTGCAGGGTCCCCTAGGTTTGGGTGGACAATACACACACACACACAGCTTCTCTCTCTCTCTCTCTCTCTCTCTCTCTCTCTCTCTCACACACACACACACACACACACACACACACACACACATACACGACACTCCTGCCTTACCAGGAATTTTTAATGTGTGTGTTGGTGGTTGGAGTAGTATTGTATGGGTGGTGGTTGTGCACACCCAAAACCACCCCTAACCACCAACACACCTCTTTTTTACATAAATTACCAAAAAAATTATCCCTTACAACACACTTTAAAACAGCCCGGCAACGGCAGGCAACCTCTGCTAGTATCTTATATTATTGATGGGTTTTCCACCAAAGTTTACTTCTTCATCTGAATCTAATCCAGCTTTCCATATGATATGTTCTGAGTACAGATTGAACAGGTAAAGGGATAAAATACACCTCTATCTTAATTCTTTGCTATAGGAAACCATTCTCTCTCTCCATATCATGAACTAATGATAGCTTCTTGTTCACAACATAGGTTATACATAAGGTCAATCAAATGCTGAGACATACAGAGTACCTGTTTTAAAAGTGGCTGATTGCATATGCAGTGGTGGGCTCCATTTTTTTTACTACCTACTCTGTGGGCGTGGTTGGTGGGCGTTGCCAGGGAAAAAGCCCTGTGTTGCAACCAAATTAGGACTACTTTGTTTCAAAACTTGGATAGGCAGGGCCAGCCAGAATTTCTGCTATCGGTTCTGGCGATCTGGTGCGAACCTGCTGATACCCACCACCGACCTTATGGCACCTTTTAAACTATCAAGTTTCATTTGTCATGAGTTTTGCAGACATTTTCCACTACTTTAGATACATTTTCCACTACTTTAGATGCATAGAGTATGATACTCAACTCATAGCTTCATTATATGCACACAACATTTAAAATGGTTCAGCAGAAGATATTGATTTCTGGAAATGTTATTGTATCTTAACATCCATGACACAGAGCAATGGCAGCACCAGGTGTGGTGCTGTTATGTATCAATGTTACGGACTGTTCTTTAGCATCACAAAATATAGTTAATATCTCAGGAGGCTTATAGACCAAACATAACTTGAGAAACAGTGGAAAAACTGGGAACTGTCTGTAAATGCCAAATTAGGTTTTATTACATGTAGTGGGGGATGATGTAATTTTGACCTGAGTATCATGTTAGTAAAGCCTTTCATCTGCCTGTCCCAAAGTTGTCTACAACACCAGCAGTTGATGGGATGGACTGCATTTATCTTTGCTTGTAGAGATTTCATGTGGAACTTTTGTATCAGCTCTGTGAGAATTAGCTTCATGCAAATGGATCAGCTATTCTTTAAAGAATGATTGGCATAGGCTAAAGCTTTCTCTAGAGAAGAATGCATGGTACAAAGGGAGGTGTTTCTCCAGGTGATGGAGAAGGACCTTAGAGACAATTCCAGTGAAATCACATGAAGAAGACAACAAAACTAATCTCTATTTTATGTCCTTCATCATATGACTACCACCAGCTGTGCTCTGCAGAGCCCTCCCATGCATCAGAAAGTTGATAGCCCTTGTATTAATATTATGGTGACCTCTGAAGCCAACTGAGCTGTTTGTTATTTTACTATAATGAAGCTGTGAATTGTGAGCAAGTTGTCTGGCTAGCAAAGGATGAAATTGTCGCAGCTCTTATTGACACATTGTTCCTCCTTGACCCTGAAGAAAATGGCCTTGAAAAGGGAGCTAAGGTCCCAGAGTCCTTTTTATGGCTGACCTTGAAGTCAGCTTCATTCATCTGCCTTCCTAGTTATGTGGATAGAATTAGTAATTGACCTGCATGTATAAAACTGGGTGAGGAGCAGGCTCTCAGAGTTGAGCACATGCTTTCCCCATGGATGTTTAGAAATGGCAAGGACATCTGTGAATTTTCTCTTGGTTAACACATGGCTTCCAAGGGACTCCTAAAGCAAACTGAGTGGGCAACATTGCTCATTTTAGAGCATAGCCTGGACTAGGCTTTTAACTCTATCTTCAAGAAACCCTCAGCCAACATGACCACTGCTTTAGAGGGACAGAAATCCTGTTTATACAGTTCTCTGATGCTCAGAATGCACTACTCAGGTTTGAACCCTTGAGTTAGAGGAAAAGCCAAAGAAAGGTTACCTCTATTGCCTGGGTGGGTGGCTGTAGAGGGGAGAGGGTTTTCCAAGTTTTGGCTAAAATGGGGAGGATTTAGCATTATTTGGCTAAAATTGTGGGACTATGTGGGCTGCACTGACTGCAGCCTCTCTTATCCTTTCTACCACTTGAACACTGCCCCAACTTCTGCTAATTCTTATAAAAATACTATACTGTACAGAATCAGCCATAGACTTGCACATGATTTCTTCTAATGACTGTTGTTTTAATTTAATGTCTATTTAACCAAACCAATCTGTTTTCAGGATGACGTGATTCAGCACAGATACCTTTTGGATGACAATAAATGCTTTCCTACAAAGAAATAAAAATATTTTGTTATGCTCAATGTTATGGGCATTGTCAAGAAAAATCTAGAGATTCTATTTTTAGTGTACATTCAAGAGCTAGGGGGAATTTGTCCAACAAAAGGGAAAAGCTTTTTTCTGTCATTACTTTATTTTGAGTGTGGAGAAGGGAATCTTCTGATATAAACAGAAGAAAAAAGACTGGTTCAAATCAATTTGCTACTCATTGAATCAATTGCTCAGTCCAGGGTTATCTAAGATATTTTGATGTTGGAGGTGGAGAATCAGATGGTGTCTCCTTTTGATTCCATACACAGAATTAACTCGCTAAGCTGATGAATTTAAGTTCAATACTGATAACACAACTACGTCTTCCACTGCACCTGAAGGTAATAGACTAGCTTGGGGAGCTCAGGACCAGCAGGCTAACACTCAACTCCTTCCTCCAAGACCTTGCTGTTTCCTCCAAGAATCTACTGCCTAATGGCAGCCTGGTAACTCAACACTCATGCAACCGGCTTGTTTCAGTGAGTCTGCTATAGTTAGGACTAGTAGTTGGGTTTAGGTCAAGCAATCATTTTTAAAAAACAGTTTCATATGAATAACTAAAACCCACCCACTGCAAAAGCTAGGAGATGAAGTGATATTTGGACCACTTTGTTGCCAACATTCTTCCTTTCCAAAGGCAAGCACAGTTAGATTGTTATTTTGTTGGTTTTTAGGAAAACTATGTTTGATTGTTAATGGAAATACAGATGTTTGTACTGACATCATACTATACAGCATACTATTCAAGAACTTGTGAATTACCTTTAGCAGGGTGAAATATTGAACAAAAATGCCCTGTTAAATTTTTGATCATGAATTCTGAGAATCATTTTTGGGATGTTCATTTATTGGATTGCCCCATTATAGAAATCTAATATTTTGTACTTTCAAGTTTTTATAAATAAATTAACTGTGTAGAGCATTCAACCAGTAAAAAAACAAAGAGGTGAGACACAACAGTTGGGTCTGAACTTGGGCCAAAAATTTATTAAAATGCCAAAATAGGGACTCTACTTAATTGACTTTTAATAGGGCCTGCAGTACTATTATATGAAGCAGTTGCATGCCTGTCAAGTTTTGGGAAATTTCTATCAAATAAGGGAAATTTCCTGGCCAAAACAGGAAACTGGACAGCTATGCTTATCCTGTGCTGGCCTCCAGTCTAACTCCAGTCGAATTGCAGTCTAATACGGGATGACGGCGGGAAAGAGTGTAAAATACAGGGTTTTACAGAAATTTCCCGAAACTTGACAGGTATGCAGTTAGGCAACAGACTGCTACATGTGAAAGCTATCTTGTTTCTCTGCTTTTAGGATGAATGGTTTATCTTGTTTTGAGGCTACATGGAATGCATAGTTATGTGTATGATAGGTACACATAAGCACATTATGTGTATGATAGATACACATACAGTAAGCACACATAGGTTGCAGGCCAGTTTTGATTATAGGTTTACCCAAAGTTTATCTGATAGCATATTTAGTGGACAGGATAGTGTCTAGGTTTGCTTTTAAGTCCAGTTTTTTTTTAAAAAACAAACCTGAGATAGGGTATGAAAACATGAAGACAGCATGAAGTGGCCCTGGGCCATGCCAGCACATATAGGAGGAATTAAAATGGGGTTGAATCATCAATATGTCCCAGTCCTATTTATTTTCAATTTTTTGAGAAAGTACAAACTTCTCCCTTCAGGAAACAATCCACTCTTCACTATTTGTGTACACCATTTGTGTACACAAAAAGTATACTCTTCTTTGCTGTAACCCTAATGCCATGATGGTGAACCTTGGCATTCCAGATGTTCTTGGACTTCAATTCCCAGAAGCCCCTGTAAATCCGTACGGGCACATTTTATTTCCGCTTCCAGGAGCGACGAGGGTAGCGCAGGCTGGATGAATCACAGTAAACCCATTCGTGTAGAGTCATGTGGGCTTCTGGGAATTGAAGTCCAAAAACATCTGGAGTGCCAAGGTTCATCATTACGGCCCTAATGCATATATAATACATATATGAAATGCCCTTTACAACACGTGGAATATTTTTGGCTGGCATAAACCAACTGTAGAATCTGTAAGTTTCTTCTTTCCATTGTGAGAGTGTGAGAGATCACATTTTGGTCCACAAATGGAACAATCTGGTGACAAAAGGCCAGTAAGAAAGCTGACTTGAGAAGACATTTTCACAATAACATTGACTATATTATATTGAGCCATGCCTAAAATATGGTGCTCAGGAGGGCCCTGCAAAACTGAAAAAGGGGCATGTTGGCAAAGTATTTGTGTGACGGGCATAAAAACAACTAATTCTAAAAGTGTTCCCTTCCTTCCCCCTTCCCAGTTTACCAAATTTCCATTGGAAGCAAATTTCCTTTGTAGCTTGGAGAAAAACATTTCGGGAGTTGGGTGGAAGAAACCCTGATTGGCCAATGTGTGAAACATAATTTTAAATAAGACTCAAAATAACATGTTCTTTTTCAACCTTAAAAAAACAAAAAATTCATGTTTATACTGGGGAAATATGTTCTTTCCCCTTCTGGGCAAATGAAAACCAGCTGAAACTGCTTTATTCAAACCTTTCTCCCCATACATTTTCTTTAGTCAGAGATAAAAGATTCAGCTCCCACTGAGAACTTTCCTCAAAGAAAGCAGCACATGACAGCAAGGTAGTTATAATGCAGATCATGTTTTCTTGTGCTCCTAAGTTGAATTCTTGCAATTTATGGCATTTCTCAACTATTTGCTTGCCTCTCAGGAGAGAATAGTCTTGCTCTACTGGAAGCTGAATCTGATGAGAAGAATAAACAAACCTCCTCCCTCACTAGGCAGGATTTCCTCATATCCATGCAGCTCAATTCTGAGCAGGTCAACTCAGAAGTATGGGCTACAGATTTCTGTGGGATTTACTCTGAGAAAAGTGTACATAAGAATTGTATCATCTATTTAATCCACAGTGGGTTTAATTGTGGGAGTTGCTGAGTTCTTTGTGAAGAGGCTTTTGCAAGTGAATTTTGCAGCATCTTGCAGGATACATACACAACAAGCCATTAGAGCAGGGGTTCTCAACCATTTCATGCCATGGGCTGGACAACTCCCCCTCAGACAGCTGAGCGGGCCGAACACATGGTTTCCCCCTGCTGCAAATGCTGCCGTAAACCGTGGTGGGCACATTTGATCATGTACGTGCATGTTTGCGCATGCGTGGGCACATTTACAGTTGTCATAAATGCACCCGCTTCTGCTTTCGGGGTCATCACTGTGGGCCAGATGGAATGCCGTTGGGTACTGGGGCCAACCCACGGACTATAGGTTGCAAACCTCTGTATTAGAGAGCCAGTTTACATTTTATAAGCAGTGTGTTAATTGAATTTGAAAACCTATCAATGTTCCTGAGATGTGATGGTGCAGTGACTGAGCAAGTAAAGATCAACCACAAAGCAAGTCAGTTTGCAAACTATGGGAGATGGGAAAAACTTCTCCTGTGGCAAGAAGATATTCTCAGCACTTAAGGGAGTCCCTCTTCTAATCACAAGTTTTCTGTTATTTGTTACATGTGTAGCATGCCTTTCGGTTACAAAGTAGAACTCAGGTCAGCTCACAGTCATAACAACATAACAGAAGCAACAGCAAAAACAGATTCAACTACAACAACCATTAGCACCAACAAATTTATAAAGACAAATTAAAAATCCTTTCAGTTAAAAATGATCATAAACCAGTTTAAAAAGATGTCTCTTCACACTGATCTTTGAAGCAATAAAAGTGGGAACTGTTCTCAGCTCATAAGAGAGAGCATCCCACAATTCCATGATTGCTAGAAGATCTACATCCAGAAGATGCCAGGTCCACATTGGAAAGGTCTGATGTATATTTTGGAGACAAAAAAATCAACCCCAGAACTGGTGCCACCACTTACCATGAGTAAAGCAAATTACAGTTTGCATTAGTAGACTGTGTTGAAATATTTGTAACCCTGCAGCATTTAATACATTCCTGCGGATTCCCCATGCCCATCTGGCATGGAACAGCCCCGGCGGAGGCTGCTTAGGTGAGAAGGCTCCTGGCGGTGGCTTCTGCGGGCAGCTAAATTAAGGGGGGTGAATAAATGATAGGGTTTGATTCACCCAATTACATGACCTGACCGACGATTCTGCAAGGTAGGCAGATCGCTAACCCCAGTGACTGATTAGGTAAACACTCATCTCCTGGCCAAGGAAATCCCCGGTGCAAATAGTGAATACTGTTTACCCCTGTCTAAGCCCCAAACAATGGCTTCCCTCATCCCGTATTTGTCTGAAATAATTAAGTTCCCTTCGAGAGGTTTCCCAATTAACCTGAGTAAACAGGTGATGTGATTGACTCCCGGGTGATGGTTTTTTCTACCTGCCTTCTGATCTATAAAAGGCGTATGTATTTTTCCAATAAACCACTGATCTGATCTCGCTCCTGTTGCCCCGTGTTGTCATTGATCAGTCTCCTCCGGGACCTAGCGCCGCCCCAGCGGCCCAACATCGCTACACATTCCACTTTGGAATGCTGTGACATTTCTGCAGTGGTGGGATTCAATTTATTTTACTACCACACTGTGGGCGTGGTATGGTCTGTGTGGCTAGGGGGAAAGCCCTGCGTTGCACCCAAATTAGGACTACTTTATTTCAAAACTTGGATGGGCGGGGCCAGCCAGCCAGCGCTACCTTATCTACACTAATCTAGAAACCTGGGTTGCTTAGCTAGGAGATGGCAGTTTACTCATGGACTTAAGCCACTGATTTTCAGTTCTCAAAGTGGTTCACAATAATCACATTGGATTTACAGACAGGTTATTTTGTCCCATTTGTCCTCATAGTAGCAGGTTTGGAATATTAGGTGCAATTGTTGGTGTTGTGTGGCTCCACCTCCTAAGTGGCCATGAGAGAAGGCCTTGCTGTTAGGCATAAGTCAGATACCTCAGGAGGAAGATGCAGTAGCATGCTGACTGATCACTAGACCTTCATTCTTCTTGGAGGGCAATGTTGTGTGTTCTGATTCACTGGTAGTTGACAGCCTTCGCCCCTCTAGATATTGAGAGTTCATTCTCCATTTACCTCTAACCATTGGCCATATCTGACTTGTAGTTTTGAGGAGATAAGTTGTAAAACTGCTGGAGGACCAAAGACAGAGAACCCCAGTTCAACACGGCATGTCAAGTGGCAGCAGTTTTAGTTGCCATTCCAGTGAGCTTCTAAACATGAAATGGAGGAGTACCATCCTGTCCTTTGCTTTACACAGCAAAAGGAACTGGACTCACCCTCAGGTGGCTGTAAAAGAAACAGGTTGAAGGGGACAGCTTTTCTTTGCTTTTCTCATCCTGGTAAGATTGTCAGTTCCACAGCATCCCAGTTGTTCCATGAGATTTTTGTGAGACTGCAGGAGGGCTGGAAGTGAACTGGTTCTCGGGCCAACCAGTTATGGAAATGGGCAGAAGGGGAATCCTGGCAAATAGAACCACAATTGTCATGAAACCCAGACCACCAGGTAAAATGACTATCTGGATTGAGAAGGAACATTGGCAGTATGTAGCACCTGCAGTTGCTGTCATTCCCCACAACCTTAGCTAGAGTGCTCATGACACATGGGGAAGTTTTTAATGCACTATACTTATTTTGGTAGGCTTCCTCAAAGCTTATCACTACCACATGCAAACAAAGTAGAGTCCCCCTTCCCCAAGCAAGCTCTGAATTGTTGAGGTCAGGGTTTAGATAACAAGGAGTGCTCAAGCTATTTAAGTTGACACTCCAGGTTCTGCCTTGCTCCAGATGGTACAAAGGGCCTGCCTTCACTGGATTTTTCCTGATCCCCCTCCCTTCACTTTTGGCTTGTTGGGTGGCCAATGATGCACAAGCACAACACAAAGATAAGCACTTTCACACTGAGTCCAGGAGCCCTATTTCTGTTGGGAATGGATTTCCATCTTTAAAGTTGCTGCTTGCATAAAAATTCAAATTTACATGTGTGTTTCTGAAAACTAGCATTGAAGCTCCAAAGCCCTAAATGCAAGACCAACATGCTCAAGTAGGGGATGCTGGCAGACAATAACACACTGTGTGAATATGGAGAGATACAGAATCCAGCTCATTTACGTGTCTGCTGATTGCTACCAGAAACATGCACTGAAAAGGTCTTAAGTTTGGCCAATCACCAAGCCAAGAAAGTGGCTTTATTTGGGAAGTCTAGGGTTTTATCGGAATATGAAAGAAGAAAAGGAATCCGGTGCTTTCAAAGAGATTTACTTCTTTTACTGGTAGAGAAGTGTGTATTGAAGGAGTGGAAGATTCCAGCCCAATCTATTCTGTTGCACTCTAACTCCCAGCAGCCTCAGTCAACACAGCTAACAGTGAAGGATGATGACAGTTGGAGTCTGTAGGAATCGGGGCCGCTGAGGGCCAGAGGTCCCGGAGGAGACTGATCAAGAAACGATACGAGGCAATATGGAGCGTGATCAGATCAGTGGTTTATTGGGGAAAAGGCATCACCATATATAGGAGTAAAAGCGCAACGGTGGCAAAAACAGTCATCTGACAGAAATCACATCACCTGTTTACTCGGGTTAATTGGGAATCTCTCGGAGGGAAGTTAATTAACTTGGCCAAACACAGGCCGGGGAAAACACCATTGTTTGGGGATTAGGCAGGGGTAAACATGGCCTCTGTTTACACCCAGGGTAAAGTTGAGCTTGGAGATGAGTGATTACTCTAATGGGTAACCGGGTTAGCTATTCGCTCTCTCAGCAGATCCGCTGGTCAGGTCAAGGAATTGGGTGAATCAAACCCTATCATTTATCCACCCCCCTTAATTTCTCTGCCCGCAGAGCCCACGGCTCAAGGAGCGTTCTCCCGAAGTGGCCTCTGCGTGGGCCGTTCCATGCCCCTGGGGCATGGGGAAACCACATCTCCCCTTTTAATTTCATTTAAGGACCTGACCGGCGACTCTGCGTAGGAGAGGCATCAGCTGCTGCGCGGGAATGACGCTTCGGGGTTCCTTCTTGGGGCGGCACTTCAATATCAGTGAGGGGATACATTGCGCCATGCAGCAGACTGCTATGCCTAGCAGGACCACCCCCACGACCACCTTAAGTACCGTCTGAAGCCACCCCCATGGAATCCACGACCACATCCAGCTCCACAATGAGCTCCACCAGGCCCCCCATGCAGAGCCCTCTCTGATGCCCTGGACTATGGTGTGGAGGTTTGTGAGCTGATTCTGCACTCTGCGGGAATTATCAGTAAGGTTGAAACAGCACATACCATGGAAAGATTCGCAACCCAAATGATGTAGCATTAAGAGGTAGTCTATAGCCGCTCTATTGTCAAGTATGGCATGGCGAAGCTCCGCCTGCTCCTGGTTGAGCAGCGCGATCGCCAAGGAGGTGTGGTTGATGGCTTTAGCTAATCCGCAAGCCAATCGACCAATCCTCCGAGCGTTGCCGACGGCTAAGGCTGGCACGCCAACTATGCTGACTGCCAGCGAGACATATTCGGCTGGACTCAAAACTCTAAAGCTGCTATCACATGAGCTGTCTAACTGGGTGGTACGAGTGTGCCTTATGGGTGCTGAAACATTTGAAACAATTGTGCTTGGGGTGATCATGTCCTTAGTAGGGAGTAACATGTCAAACGACTAATGCAACATGTGGAATCTGATACGTTTGCGGGAATGTAGTTAAAAGTATACTGATTACATGTAAAGAACCAACCAGATGGTAACGTAACATGAGCTTACATTGAACCAAGTGTCTCTGGTTTATCACAAGTCCAGTTGCTGCTGCCGGTATTGAGGCAGCGGCGCTGAGTTCGGCCGACTGCGGCGCAGCCGACCATTCGAGCACAAGTAGAGTTCGGGCTGGCCGCCACTCGCGGAGTGTGAAGAGTGGTTGCGTCAGCCGGCAAAGTCATGGTGAGCCGCAATCCCCCCCAGCGAGCGTAGGCTGCAAAACTCGCAGGGAGGTGCGGTCCGAAAATCCTCTTCAGCAGCCAGTCGCCATCCCTGGTGTGCGCATCTAGAGTGTGGCACACTGGGATGAGACAGGTGCTCAGAATTGAGGCAGAACCAATGTCCTGCTTCAGGCAAAAATCGGACTGGTTGACGAGACCCGCCAACCTTTCCCATAAATTATAATGCATCCGGGCGGAAAGGTCTCCGTCTGGTATCAAGCCATGGCCCCAAGTGGGGCGGCCTGAACGCCTCCCACCACAAGTAGGGAGAGGGTCAGGATGATGATGGCTGCCATGGTGTTGGCGTGAATTCGGGCGAAGATTGCAGCCGTGAGGTTCTCCGGTGTCGGCTCCTTCTCCTCGCATTGGAGGGCTTCCTCAGCCTCACTGCAAAGGACCTTGATCATCCCCCAGGTGATCTTAGGCGCTGTCGGTGGCCGTCTCCTCCGACGGGTCTTGTCGGTCAGGGTGAGGTCCTCCATCTCCGGGATCGGACTCGGGTCGGTCTGGGTCCACGCCATGTGGTTCCAAGTGAGGCTTGACACACCGAGCTGGAATCCAAACGACACCTGTAGGAGACATAACCGCAGCATACCATCTCCCCCAGGATATGAGCGGCGCCGGGCCCTTCCAGGAAGGGTCTGGTGGCACCCGGTATCGGACCATCGGTCGCGGGAGAGCTTCCGAACAGCGGAAGTGCTTCTCCTGCGGCGTGCAATCCGAAAAAACATTAAGGTGATTGTACGTGAACAATACCTTATTCAGACAATGCTGTGCCTGAACCTGTGACTTGGGGAGGGCTGGTGGCTCCCCCCTTTCTGTTTGTTTGTCAATATAGGACTTGAGCGTCCGATTGGCCTGTTCCACAATCGCTTGCCCCTGCGGATTGTAAGGAACGCCAAAAGTATGCTTAATGTCCCAAGTGGCCATGAAGGCCGCCAGCTGCCTGGAGCTGTAGGACGGGGCGTTATCGGTTTTCACGTGCCGTGGCTTGCCCATCGCCGCGATGCAGGAAAGGAGGTGCTGCTCCACGTGGGAAGCAGTCTCCCCTTTCTGCGCCGTTGCCCAAACGAATTGTGAAAAAGTATCTATGCAAACGTGCATGTACTGCCATCTGCCAAACTGCGGAACATGCGTGACGTCCATTTGCCACACCTGATTAGCCTCTGTCCCTCGTGGGTTGACCCCCCACGAGGGCCCCCCCGGTGCCCCTGCACAATGCTGGCAAGAGCGAACTATGCCTTGGGCTTGAGAAAGTGGCAAATTGAACTGTCTGGCAAGTGCCTTGGCATTCTGGTGAAAGAAAGCATGACTCTGGATTGGCGTAGTAAAAACACCTAATACTGAACGTTGCTGAATTTCCTTTGCCGCCGCATCCGCTCTGCTATTGCCCGCGGAAATCGGACCCGGTAGGTCTTGGTGACTTCGGATGTGGGCAATATAGAGCGGCTCCGTGCGGTTTCGCAAATGAAATTGAGCAGTGAGAAACAACTAAGCAAGTTCTTGTCTATCGCGGGAGTGATGTAGGCTCCCGGTAGACTGTGAAGCAAGTTCCTGACATACTGGCTATCGGTAATGATGTTTAGGCGCTCTTTGGCGAAGGTGCGCAAGGCGAGGTTCACCGCCGCCAACTCCGCCCGCTGTGCGGACTTCTGTGGAAGAGTTAGCAGCATGCGCCAAGCCTGGCCCTCCTGCCAAGTTAAGACGCCATATGTGTGACCACCATCAGAAAAGACTGTCCTGGCTCCCTGAAGCGGAACCAGCGAGAGCAATTCGAACAAGCTGACTGTCTGCGTCTGAAGTGAGACTAGTCTGGGGTCTTTCGGCAAGTGGTATGCCAAGCTTCCAGTGAATCCTTCCAAAGCTATTGGAAGTGAGTCACCGAGCTGCATCAATTGCTGGATCTGTTCCTTGGTGAACGGGACTACAATCTTGGCTAAGTCGTGCCCTGAAATGTCCCTAGCTCTCAGCCTCCCGCGGTAGCCCACCGCGGAAACCAACTCTTGGGGAGGAACGATGTTCCGGGAAGAGGTGTTCGGTAAATACACCCATTCCACGATACTCGCCCCTTTCTCGGAGTCTACTCCTAGAGCTCCGGTGAACATGGATCCTGCCCGTACGATGTACAAGTTCAGGATCGGAGCATATGGCCCCTGGGTGATCCTATCTACCCACCTTTGGCTGAGGACTTGGTTGACTTTCTCGAGAGCCAAGCGCGCTTCTCGAGAGATTTGTATCCGGTCTGCTGGCTGCTTACCTAATGTTAACAGCGAGAAGAGCGGTTTCAAAAGATCCGTATCCAATCTAAAATACGGTCTGGCCCAATTAATGTTCCCTAAAACCTGCTGCAATTCTACCAAGGTGACCGAATCCTGTAAATTGATCTGAGCCAAAACTGGTGCTGCGAAAGAGCGGAGAAGCCGATGACCCAAGTATGAGAAGGGCTCGGTTCTCTGCACTTTCTCTGGGGCAATGAGTAAACCTTTCTCCCCCAGGCTGGCCTGGAGGTCAGAAAACATTTCGCTGCCAAGTTGCGGCACCGCGACCAAGATGTCGTCCATGAAGTGACAAACTAACGCTTTTGGGTAAAGGTTTCGGAACTTTGCCAGTGCGTTGTGAACATAAATTTGGCACAGGGTGGGCGAATTGAGCATGCCCTGTGGCAAAAATCTCCACGCGTAACGCTGCGTAGGCTCACTGTGGTTCACAACTGGCACCGTAAAGGCGAACCTTTCCCTGTCCCTGGGGTCTAAGGGAATCGTGTAAAAACAATCCTTGAGATCTACAACTAGGATCTCCCACCCCTCGGGAATCATATTAGGATTTGGGATGCCGCATTGAAGCGGACCCATTGGCTGTATGCATTTATTGATCTCTCTGAGATCGTGGAGGAGTCGCCACTTCCCCGACTTCTTCTTAATCACAAAAATTGGCGAGTTCCATGGACTCGTGGACTGCTCTATGTGTCCTGCGTCTAGCTGTTCTTTAACCAGTTGCTTAAGGGCGACTAATTTCTCCCCCACTACCGGCCATTGTTCTACCCAGACCGGCGTATCGGTGAGCCACTTAAGTGGCAACGCCATTACCCGAAGGTAAGCGTAGCACTGTACTGCTGTAAAATGTCTCGCCCCCAAAGGTTGATGTGCACGTCAAGAACATGCGGCCGAATTACCGCCATGCCGTCAGCCCTTGGAATCGTGACTGTCACCCACTCCCTGCTTCTAAACGCTTCCTGAATGCCGCCTACCCCCCACACATCGGAGACCGGCTCAATGGCCCACTCCCTTGGCCACTGGCTTCTGCTTATCACGCTCATATCAGCTCCGGTATCTAACAGGCCTGAGAATGATCTATTATTCAGAAATACCTCAATAACCGGGCGCTGTTTCCACTCAATGTTGGTCTCCACTGTCGCTAAGACCTGGTATCCTTGTACTGCCTCACTGGCGCTCGAGCGGTCCTCTGACCGGGACTCTGAGCTGTCTCTGAGCCTTCCCTGGCTATCTGTTGGCGAGTGACAAGGAACCATGATCAGTTGCGCTAACGTGTCTCCTTTGTGAATTGTCTGGGGCAGGTGCGTCCACAACTGAACTTGGAGAACGCCTGAAAAATTGGAGTCAACGACTCCCGGAATTATAAGAATTCCGCGTGCTCCTGCTATACTGCGGGGCAAAACTAAACCTATAAAGCCCTTGGGCAGTGGACCCATGTACTGGGAGTCCACCAGATAGACCGTGCCTGGCAGGTCGCATGTAACGTCCGCCTGACAAGTCAAGTCTAACCCTGTACTACCCTTGGGGCTGGCCTGGGCCCTCGCAGTGCCTGGAATGTGACCTGAATTTAGTCTAGCTCTGGCGAGCCCTGAATCTGGGAAGTCTCTGTTTGGACCGGGGCCAGAGACGTGCCCGCGTGCCGGTTTCCCGAACTCGGACAATTCCTGGCCCAATGGTAGCCTTTCTTGCATTTCGGACACAGGGTGTTTGGAGCCTTGGAGCGGCCGGAATTTTGTCCGCCTCCCTTGGATCGGCACTCCCTAGCGAAGTGACCGATCTTGCCACAATTGTGACATGCTCCTTGGGTCTTTCCTTTAGGTCTTCTACCCCCTTGCACCGCTGCCGCTAGCAATCCCATCTTGTAGGATTCTGTGCCAACGTCGGCGCAAGCTCTAATCATGTCTGTGAGTGTCAAGTCGGGACGATTGCCCAGTGACTGCAGGATTTTACGGCAGTCCAAATTGGCATTGTCCTTGGCTAACTTCATCATCAGCTCTTGCTGGGCTTCCTCATTATCGATCTGCCTGCTAATCGCCTCCTCCAGGCGATTGATGAAGTCCATGTAGGGCTCCTGGGCTCCCTGCTTGACTGCGGTATAATTTTTAGCCGCCTTGCCGGACGCAGGGACCTTGAAAAAAGCCCTAAAGGCAGCCTCTGCCGACATCTGAAGAGTGGCGAGTGGCAAGTTGATCTGCGCATCGATGGATTCGAAGGCCCCTGAACCATATAACTGGTCAGGAATTACTGCGCCTCCCATCCTAGCAGCCCTAGTTTGAGCTTCAAGGCGAAACTCGCTGTCCCAAATCAGGTACTGGCTAGGGTTGAGCATCATCCTCATGACGGCTTTCCAGTCATGTGGGATGAACATGGTGTTCTCGCACACTTGCTGAAGCGTGCCCCTAGTAAATCGGCTTTGGAGCCCTGTCTCCTGAATGGCCTTCCGTATAGCCATGAGCAGCTTATACGGGACTGGTGAATGAACTATCTGCTGGGCCCCTGTGAGGGCATCCATCTCCATGCGGATTGGACATATCTGACTAAGCTCAGCTAGTTCTTCCGCTGGCAATTCCCCCTTCCTGATCTCTTCTTCCACTGTGCGCTGAAGGGCACTCTTGGTAACCAGGGAACCTGGAACTGTCAGAGAAGCGCCTGCGCTCCCCAGACCTGGCATTCCGTCGGTGACGTCTGCAGCTGTCACCGAGGGAAAGTTCCCTACGCTACTCTGCCTAAATTGCAATGACGGATAGAGCGCCGTAGGCGCCATTGGCTCGGCTGGCCTGACTGGCAGCTGTGGGGGTTCCTTGGCCTCTACCCGGACTGGTTCTATCTCCGCTAAGAGTTTCCTACATTTGTCCCATGTGCGAATTACGCCTCCTGGAGCTTTCGGGGGTTGCTGAATGCAGTCTCCTTTCTGATCCCAGAGCTCAAGGGTTAACGTACCTACTTCTGGGTAAAGCAGGCAGTGTTCCCTTAGGTACGGCAAAAGTCTCGGTAGCTCTCTGCTGTGAAACTTTAACTGATATATCCTGGCCAGGAATCTGAACTCTTCCTCACGAGTTCTTTGGCTAGCGGACGGACGCTGTCGCTGAGGACAGGTCCCCATATTACCTGCGATGGGTCCTCCGAAGTTTCCTCCTCGGGACGGGTCGACGCGTCTTGGGCAAGTAATAGGTTCTGGCGATGATTCTCTGGGTAGAGCTCGGAGCGTAGTCCCCTACCACGGACCCTCGGTGGCCTCTGTGCTGTCAGGGATTCACAGCTGTCCCTGCAGAATGCGTTTTTCCGTAACCTGCAAGCCGCCGCGAAAGCCGGGAGCAAACTGTAGGAAACCTCTCGGTAATGCCTCGCCGCGTAGGCCTCTCTCCCGACCGGCTGGTTTACCGGCCGGGCTGCCGCGCTGTCCTCCGGGACGAACGGATGCGGTTCAAGCGCAGAACCGGACCGTGCTGCTCGTTTACTCTGAGGTAGACCGCTCGGGGGTCGCTTACTCACGAGTAAATCACGTCGGGGTCACCAGGTGTAGGAATCGGGGCCGCTGAGGGCCGGAGGTCCCGGAGGAGACTGATCAAGAAATGATACGAGGCAATATGGAGCGTGATCAGATCAGTGGTTTATTGGGAAAAAGGCATCACCATATATAGGAGTAAAAGCGCAACGGTGGCAAAAACAGTTATCTGACAGAAATCACATCACCTGTTTACTTGGGTTAATTGGGAATCTCTCGGAGGGAAGTTAATTAACTTGGCCAAACACAGGCCGGGGAAAACACCATTGTTTGGGGATTAGGCAGGGGTAAACATGGCCTCTGTTTACACCCGGGGTAAAGTTGAGCTTGGAGATGAGTGATTACTCTAATGGGTAACCGGGTTAGCTATTCGCTCTCTCAGCAGATCCGCTGGTCAGGTCAAGGAATTGGGTGAATCAAACCCTATCATTTATCCACCCCCCTTAATTTCTCTGCCCGCAGAGCCCACGGCTCAAGGAGCATTCTCCCGAAGTGGCCTCTGCGCGGGCCGTTCCATGCCCCTGGGGCTTGGGGAAACCACAGGAGTCTAGTAATATTTGGAGGGATGCAGGTTGCCCAATTCTGGTACATGGGACTTGAGTCTTCAATGTAGTCTGCACTTCTGTACTTTTCTGGGAATTGAACAGGTTGTAGTGTTGAATGAACTGCATAGAATAACCTTTTACACTATTTTTTGAACAAGTTAGTCACATTTCAGCTATGCAGTTTCATATACACTGAACATTGCCCCTTCCCAATTCCCAGCACAGTTTAATAAATTAATGCACAATTATGTGATGCATCTGGTGTTCCCCATTATTGATTTATTTCTCAAGCAACACACACTCACACAGCCACATGATAAATGATTCAAGGTAAATGACTCCTTGGAGAGCAGGGCTGTGATGAATAGTTCACAGTCGACATCCTACACAGCAGTCCATCCCTCCAGACTTCTCAAGGAGGTGGGAGGGGAGGCAGATAGAGAGAAGGGCTAAAGCTTTTGAAGGAAGCAGCTGTCTGAAACTACCTCCCATGGAGCAAGCCATCCCTTTGATTTCTAAGGCCTTATTTCAGTAATGAGAAATTGGATGAAGCATCAGCTTGTCACAATCAGGAAGCATTAAACATACACTCACTAATCTGCATATTCACATGGGATGGCAAAAGGCAGAAATAATGATTTATCTTAAATTAATTTTTCACTGTCAGTGCTGGTGGTTTCTCCATCATATTTAACCTGTTCACGGTTCACATCCTGCGTAAAAGAAGAATGCAGTCTCATGCTTACTGACTTAGAAGTAAATACTATTGAGTAGAGATGAGCAGGATCATGTCATCTGGCCTCTGACCACCCTGTGTTCATCAGTCCCAGGGTATGCAAGGGGCGTGTGTGTGTGTGTGTGTGTGTGTGTGTGTGTGTGTGTGTGTGTGTGTGTGTGTGTGTGTGTGTGTGTGTGTGTAGACAATGGGCACACTGCTGTTCTCAGCAGCACATGCTCTTTCAGTGTGCACTACAAATCAAATGGTGCCAAGGGTTTCCACACAATCCACTGTACATGTCAAAACGCATTTACAGACAAATGTGTCTTTCCTGCTTTTACAGAATCTTCTCCCCAGTAACACCAAGTGCTTTGATGCTCTTTGTCCCAGAATTTTACATGCAAGAGGAGGCAATTTTTTTACATTCCAAAGCTAATTTTTATGACACACTTTTGTCTCTCCTGTTAATGAATGTTTTCACAATTACATTTCCCCCCACCACTTGAAGGAGCACATATTCTAGATAGAAAGAGGTTTCTCTGATAGAGGGATTTGGCCCTATGGCTACCTGCTGATTAAATTTTTGAAAATTCTTCTTTCATGTCCAGGTCAAACTTTAAACTGCCCAAATGAAGCAACCTTCTTCATTTTGTTATTGGCCAAACTTAAATCCTTAAATCTTTGACAATTTCAAAAAGGGACTGCTGAGTATGTTATGGGCAATAAAACTACTGCTCCTTCTAGGAACCCCCCCCCCAAAAAAAATAACAACCATGTGCTGGCTTTTAGATTGCCTCAAAAACCTGTGAAATATTTTTGACCAGATGCAACTGTAGGAGGAGAAAAGGGTATAAAATGAAGTAGTTTTTCAAACTGTATTTCAAAGAATTCCCAAAGACCTTTTTGAAAGTTTACCTATTTTCTTACTGTATATGTAATTGTGGGGAATGGAAGACCTATTGTTGGAAAGTTGTGTTGTTCCTAGAGATGTCATGGCCCGGAAAAAAAAAATCGGACAAAAACAAATTTTCCCCATTTTTTTCTGAAGCCTTTTTTTGTCCCCCCCCCCCCCCCCGAAAAATTGAAAAAATAATATATATATATTATGGAATGTTTTAGTTTAACATAATGAATAAAATACTTTAAGATAAGGCTGGGTTCAAATATTTTATAAATCATTTCTTTAAAAAAATATGTATGGTATCAGCTTATTTTCAATTTTTCCAAAAATTTCCGTTTCCCCCCTAAAAATAACCGGGTTTTTTTTCCCGAGCTTCCAAATTTCCGGAAATTTTACATCTCTAGTTGTTCCACTGTTAGTCATCCATTGTTTAGTGCTCACACTGCAGGTCACACGGAAACCCAAACCATGTGTGGGCATTCTAGGACTTCTCTGGACTTCAGGTTATAGCACCACCATTGGTTAGAAAGGTCTTATATTTACTGTATTTATCATTTTTCTATTTATTGTGTTCTAGTTTTATTGTTAAGCTGCCCTGAAAGTTGCTGTTGTCAGGCAGAACTGTAGGATATAATTATTTAGCAATAGTAATAGCAATTACATGCATATATTGCCCCATAATGCTAAGTGCACTCTCTGAGCTGGTTCACAAGGCAATTAGCATTTTTGCTTCAAACATGCTGAGTACTCATTTTACCAACATTGGAATGATGGAAGGCTGAGTCAGTCTTGAACCCTGTCAGGATCTAACTCACAACATTTTGGCTGCAGTACAACAGTTTAACTACTACACCACCAAGGCTCTTCTATGTGTTTTATAATACATACACAGAGTATAACTTTGAGTGCCCATGCGAATTATTTCAAGTATGGGATAATTTCAAAGCCATTGGAAACTTTCCTTAGCAAGGACAAAAACCCCATTATGACTGAAGTCTAGTAGCCAGCCCCAATTACATTACAGTAGACCCTCACATAACGAAATTGCTTGGTTCCACAAGTCGCATCGCTATAGGGGAAACGTCGTTGTGCGGTTTTCAATGGCAGCTGCACCATCTAGTGGCAAAAAAACTGTCATTATCCACACAATGATGTTAAAAAAACATCGTTAATCCGCACAATGACGGTTTTTCGTCATTGTGCGGATAGTCACATGGCGAGTGACGATGCGTCAGTAAGCGGAAATGATGCTATTCAAACGTGTCGTTAATCAAGGGTCCATTGTAGTTTCATTGAGTCAATGGAACTTACAGAAAGGGTGATTTACCAAATCCTCATTGATTCAATAGGCCTACACTAATTGTGACTTATTACTTGATATCAGCCTGTGTAGAGTAACAAAAATGAACACTGCAAATATCTATCATTTTACACCATCCACATGTGTGGGAAAAGTCAGCATAGTAACTGATTGGCAGAAGATACAGTATATTGTTTGAATCTGTATCTATTGCTGCTGTTGCTTTTACTATTGAGATAAGAAGTACCACAAGTACTACAAACAGATAAAGAGAAATTCAAGACCATCTAGTAAATTGAAGAATTAAGGGCTGATCATTACAAAGACCTCACAAGTTGAAACCTTGTAGCAAAGGAGCAAAGGGCAAGAAAAGTTTTGCATGGTGACTCAATATATTTCAGGCAATAGATGTACAATGTACTTTTTTTGGCTCAGGGTGCATTTGAATAAAAGGCTAACAAAGTACTTGAAGACTTCAAGGGATGAAAACTGAATGCTACTAAAAAAATACCTAGTTCCTGGAAAGTACACTTCTATAACTAGTTATTTCCATGCTTTGGACATACTTTATAGTAGAGATAGAAATCAATATGGCAATTATTGGTTCTAAAGCCAGAGGGATTTCCTGCAGAATCTAGAAGTGGCAATAGAAGTATTTGGGGCATTCTCCATTTCTCCTACAAATGCCAATTACATAAAAACTTTGGTGGAACAAAGCAAGTTATATTTCTAAATAAATATGCATAGGATAATGTTGTGTGGCTCTTGAAATATTATGTGTATCGAAAAGCCATTCCATTTTCAAATTACATTTCATTTTCTAAGTTTGCACTCTTTTACTTGTTTATATTTACTGAGATAAGTATGTCCCATTGAGTTCAGTTGGGGTTACTCTCTAGCACAGGGATTCCCAACCTTTTTATGCCATGGGCCACAGAAGAGAAGCAGAAGAAAATGTGCCCACTTCTGCGTTTACAACAGCCGTGGGCACATTTATGGCTGACATAACCATGTTTACGCATGCACGGGCATGTTTTTGGCTGTTGTAAATGTGTCTCATCTGCTTCCACTTCTGGGTGCAGCGGAGGCAGCGGGCCACATGAAATGGTGCCATGAGCCATATCTGTCCCTTGGGCTGTAGGCTGGGAACCCCTGCTCTAGCAAGTATGCATAGGAGTGAAACATAGACAACCAGTGGCTTATTACTATTCTCACTTACAATTCACTCTCCACCTCACAAGTGATTCTAAATCCAATGTTTCATTTGTTTAATCTACTCTGCAAGGTCTGCTTCATGCATCAACATCAACCTGTCTTACATTTGCTTCGCAGATCGTCACAGGCATCTCTCTCAAATTGTTACATCTTATAATGACTTTGTTTCTCCCCACCTCCATCTCCCAAACAATGTCAAGATTTATTAAACGTGAAAAGTCCAACTGCGACCTTGGCTTTCACTTGCAAACTCTGAATCTCATGGGTCTATAAATCATTGTGCTTGGTTCAATTTATAGACATGAACATCTGCTTATCATACAATATCGAGGTTGCAGGTGTATTCTCCTAGTAAAATAAACACACAAATTCACAGTTGTTAGCCTGTAGAACATTAGACAGATGCTAAAGAAAGCTCAAAAGTAAGAAAACATTTTAGTTGTGTAAAGGAACAGGCACCATCCATTCTGCTTAAGCAAAATGGAGATGGTGCATTGGGACAGTTGTATTGAGTCTTGGGTTTGGCAACATTCATGAAACATTGCAGATCTGGAAACAGGAGTGATCAACTGCTGTACCTGGGCTGGAGGGCAGAGGGTCCCAATGTGTCTTTAGCATTAGGAAATTTGCTTCTTTGGGCTGAATGGGGAACCACACTTAAGTCTCTACTACCGAGATGCTGCATAGGTTGTAGATGACACCTCAGCCAAAATCATAGACTTCCCAATATCATGGAAACCAAGGAAGGCATTTTCAGCAATGGCTGCACTAGTGCCTCCCTTAAGCATGCTGAGATATACCCTGTTGCAAGGAGGCATTCACCACTCCTCTTACCCATTCAGACAGTTTCTGTCTCTGGTAGTTTTTATAAGCCATGAAGGGCAAAGATCCAAGAGACATATGGTAACCTTCAACTTTCCAAGCATCGTGACCACATTCTCATGCTGCAAAAACTCAATAGTGAAATTTGTGGGAGTAAACATAAAGAAGGAAAAACAATAATTTTATTAGTAGTTGAAAATGGCAAGAACCGTATGCAGCCAGTGATGCCATCTCAATTGAGCCCCCACTGCCTCCACCACACCAGGAAGTGCCATGTGGTGGAGGAAGGGCAAAATGGCCATCTAGCCCCCAAAGCTGTCTGAGGGAGCGTGACCTGGCCCCCGGCTTAAAAAGGTTCAGAACTCATTGTTAGAGTATACATTGTATTGCTTACAGTAACTGCAAAACCCAAAATTAACAATAACCACAGTAGCAATACTGGCAAAGAGCTTTATTGTTTTGATTAAAGCAAACAAAAATGTGAAAAAGACCATCTTTCCTTTTATTTTAAAATGTATTTAATTTATTTTGTTTTTAATTAAACAACTAATAAGTATTATGGCATTGCATAAGAAAGGAAAAAACAACAACTACATACACAAAACTTTCCACACAATCTTTCCATAGAATGGCCTGAGGCTTAACTGGGAATATTTGGATCTGATAAAGGATCAGTGTTTCCTTGGTTGGCCTGTTTCCCCCCAGTTTGCAACATTTGATTCAACAGGTAGTTACTAAAAACTCCCTACTTTATAGGAGTTACACAAAACCCAACTCCTGATAAGAAGCAGGCTTCTAAAAGCTTTCTTAGCTTGATAGCTATCCAGCAAGGTGGGAGATAGGCCTGGAGAAATGACCTGGTCTTCTCAGAACTCAGAGAGTGAACAATTTCACAGCATATGTGTGTGTCATGTGCTATCAAGTTACTTCTGGCTTATGGGGTTTTCTAAGTATGTGTTATATTTAATGAGTGGTTTATCATCGTCACTCCCCTCAGTGAACTTCCATGGCCAAGCAGGCATTTGAGCCCAAGCCTCCTGACTCCTACTCTGACAGCCTATTCACTAGACCACATTGGTTATCAGGGCAAAGTCACTTGCTGGAATCTATAGATTCATTGCTATTAAAACCCTGGGAGGAGAAATGGTTACAATTGTTGGCAATGCTATTAACCACGGTTGTTCTTTCCTAAACCATAGGGTGGGGCTGTGTTTTTCTGCTCCAAAAATTCATCGTCTAATTCTTCATTGTCAGATATAACATAATCACAGAGCAACAATAGCAACACCAACACCAACAGACCTCTTGTGCAAGAGAAGAGCAGAAGGAAAAGAAAAGATGGTAGAGCAATGCCATATTATTCCTAATGCTTGGAAATGGATTATTTTGATGTTGGAGCACTGTTTACTGAAAATAAACCAGTTATCAGAATAAGAAATCTATAAGCATTAACATTTTTCTGTTTGGCTTAGAAAACATTTAGGCTTGTGAAGGAAGACTGCATAACAAAATATTGAGGAGATCCATTTCTGGGTTGTAGGTTTTTGTGCTGACAAGAAATAATTTTGTGGTAGTTATGGCTTAAATCAGAAATGTGGTTCAGTGTCATCTGCTAGGACACAATGGAGAGGGGAAAAACTAGGCAGTGGAAGCTGTGGAGGGGGGAGGATGCGAAAAGAAGCACTTAGTGTGGGAGAGATTCCTGGCTGACAGTCAAATGGAGCTGCAGAGAACTTTCTGCATGGTTTAGTGTGGAAACAAGGACAGATTGATGGGCTGTGGGTTGGTTTTAGGGCTGTATAATTTCTGCTTGGGAAGCAGTAGGAAAGACCTGAGAGAGTTATCTCAAGGAGCAATAACATGTAATAATAAGGATTATTATTCCAGCTGGGGTTGCGATAATATGAAGAAATAGGTGATACTCTTCCAAGAGCAGCGTGATGCTGCACAGTTGGACTTCAGTGTACTCAAAAAGCAGTTTGCAGAATGATATGGAAATATTTCAAAAAAGCAGCTTTGAGAAGGCTTGGAAATAGAGCAAGTACAGCTCAAAGAAAAAGACGGGCCAAGGCCCTAATCATCTTTGTGTCTATTGTATTAATCCAGTTTTCATTTGAATGCATCACTGCCTTACAACCTCTTGTGAGCTTCTTGGAATACTTGTACAGAACTATGGGTTGTGCCAACTCAAAGAAAGGTGCTGAAAATTACAACCAAAGGTATGAGGGAACTTAAGTACCATGGGGGAAAGCTAGAGCATTTGGGCTGATGAAGGAAAAGTCAAACATTAATTACCAGGGACATGATAGAGATTTATAAAATTACAAATGACATGGTGAAAGTAGAGCAGAAAGGTGTACCTTTCCAGGCCTTTTCTGCTATTATTAGAACATAGCGTTACCCAATGAGCTAGAAATACACTCAGAATCAACATAGGTGTGGGAAAGCATTATTGCACACAGTCCATTGTTAGTGCATGGAATTTATTGCCATAAAACATGCTGATAACCATTAACTTAAAGGATTTTAAGGGAGAGAGGGCAAATTAATGAGGGACAGGTTTGTAATAATTAGTTATTAATAATAATACCTGTTCCATAGGAGCAAATCAGTATGATTAATAGTATTCACCATAGTTTCTGCACTTATGAAGATGTTGTGTGACCTCTGTGAGAAACAAGAAGTTGGACTCAATAGATAGTTCTCTTGTTAAACAGAACGAGTTGACTATATCATGCAGCACATGACTGTGGGCAGCAATAGTAGCAGTCTGTCTTTTCCTTATGATCTTTCTGTTCTCCTTTCTTGAGAGGACAGAGTAGTGTATACTGCTAAATTAATCTGCTGCCTCTGTTGGTGTATTACAATGTCATCTTGTGTCCTCAAACAGTACAATATCAGGGACCAACCGTGGTGAAACAGGTTTTGGTTCGACCCATCAGTTCTGTTCTTCCATGCTTAAGTTCTTAATAAGAAAGAGGCCACCTTTGTTTAGAAAGGTGAATTTATCACCAGAAGGGAAAGAGGAGTTTCCTTCAATATCCATTAAATACTCATAAAAGAGAACCAGTAATCACATCTCGCCAACATCCAGGTGGTTCTGTCCTCAGCTGTGATTTACCATGAGACAGTAGTATCCTCATTTGTTTTAGCCATAAAGATGTTAAATGGAGAATTTGTCCAGATTGCCAAGAACTGGGAATTTGATGAATGGATATTTGGCTGAAGATAGTAAATTCCCGACTAATTGAAAGCAGAGAACAAAACCTGCACACCCACCTTAGAAAAATATTGCTTTCCTAATAAATAATTGAAGATGGCAAACCCCTGACATCTGAACTTTAAAATAAAGCACCTATATAAATGTTGTATAAAATTAGTATAGTGGTATCTCATACAATGATTTTAATCTGTTCCATGGTGCTTGTTGTTGTACAAA
Organism: Bradypodion pumilum; assembly: GCA_035047305.1. NCBI lineage: Eukaryota > Metazoa > Chordata > Lepidosauria > Squamata > Chamaeleonidae > Bradypodion > Bradypodion pumilum. The sequence goes on from JAWDJD010000003.1 coordinate 99,136,751, forward strand.
ACAATTGCATGCATTGTATAGCGATTTTCCTTATGGGATGCATCATACAACGATTTTTTTTATCTAAGTGGTTTTCCCATTGAAAAATTGTTGTATGATTTTTCCATAGGGAAAATTGTTATGCTGGATGCCATCCCCCCCCCCCAACAACAAAAAAACAAAACACCTAATTGTTATGCGATTTTGTTGCTAAACGGGGTGATTGTTGTATGAGTTCCACTGTAATTTCTGTTGTACACATTACACTGTGGTAAATGGTGGTCCTACTTCGAAAGGTTAGAAGTAATAAATCACACTATAAAATCCTGAGACATTTGAAGAGGACGTGATTCTCTCCTTGCCTTGTGGTGCCCTCTTTTCTTTCCAGCTTATCTATCTTTGAAATGTGACCATACGGAAGAATCTTCTACAAATTCCTACTTGATGCTAACAATTCCAGTTTGGTACTGGTAGAAGATGGTAAATACAAATGAATACAAAGATTAAAACCCTAATCCACATTTCTCAAGCTTTGGGGTGGAGACTTTACACTCTAGCAGTAATATTTCCTTGAAAGTATAGTTCGTGGGAAGTATTCCACCTTGTAATGGTGATTTCACACTTTGGATGAGACAAGGACAAAAACAGAGCAATGAATGGACAAATGAGTACTTTCTAAATTTGGTTAATCATAATAATTTAGAGGTTGCCTACATTGGCATAATAGCTCACTCTTGGAGATGGGTTTGGGCAGGATGGAGTGAGTTGGTCTGTTAATCAGTATTTTTTGTCAAGTCATTGCTGTTCTCTGCCACTACTGTTTCATCATCTATGTATCTAAAGTTATTGATGTTCCATCCATTTTCATTCCTTCAACAGAATCTAATCTGATTTTTCATATGCTATAAACTGTATATAGATTGAACAGACAAAATATACCCTTGTTCAGCCCCTTTGCTATTTGGAAACAATTTTATTTCTCCTCATCCTATCCTAGCTGTAAACCCTCATCTAGAGTATTGATTATGTATCAAGACAATCAAATGTTGTGACACACCTATTTCTTTACAAACAAACCATAGCTTTTCAGACAGTTAAAGCATTACTATAACCTGTAAAAGACATGATTTCCATCTTGAATTATTTCACTATGATATTTAGTATGAGCTGTAGTAATAATGTAATTCCAGCTTTAACATCTGGCATTTCTTACTCCATATATGGTAAACGTCCTTGCCATAAAATCTTGAGCATTTATTTGCTTGCATAAGGAAAATCTAAGTGAAACAGATTGAAATGAGCAGGCTGGACTTGTTTCACTAGACTATTTTGAAATCATGGACATGTTAAGGGAAGAGTAAACATACCTCTTAAGTTTTGTGAAGGGCTCTGTGGCTGTGCGGATTTCACAAATGGCTACATAACCTGCAAGATTGACCACATTGGTCAAAAGTGCGTTCTCAAACCTTTCCATCCCTGAGCTGTCCTTCTGGAAGGAACAACATTTATTTTTCAAAAGTGATTTTGATTGGCTAGATGGTATTGTAGACACCATGGGCATAGAGCTGGGCGGGCTGAGTCAGATGGTGGAGGACAGAGGTGCCTGGTGGGCAATGGTCCATAGGGTTGCAAAGGATCGGAATCAACTGTGTGGCTGAACAACAACAAACACGGATCTTGTTTTGCTGCTTTTATTTAATAGTGTGGTCTTTAATCTTGGATATGCTGTTACTGAATAAGATAATTGATGCAGTGATACAGCAGACATTTCAAGTCCTTTTCTCAACGAATTTATCTGATTCTAGGCAGCTACAAGATCTTTAAGGATGCTTTCTATGTTTTAGGAAGTTTCTATTTGGGGTGTGGGGTGGGACCCACTTGTATAAAGGAATGTGTTTTCTTTAGTTCTGGGTAAGTTGCTGAACCCATTTAAACTATAAATGTAGATCAAGCAATGGGAGAAAACAAAGTACTTTCAGTTGCAAAGGAACCAGGTTTTATCCCACACATTCAAATCAGGGAATCTGCATCTAATTGAATCTTTTTGATTCTTAGAATTGGGCAAACAGACAGAAATATGCCAACTCACTAATTCCTTTTTTATCCCTATGAAGAGATGGCACTGTGAATTAATCACAAAGTGGAGAACGTGGCAGCCTTGTAGCCTGGCTTGGCCTATGGTCTTCTGTTACAATTTAATATGGTGGATGCGTTTCAAGAATTGAAGGAACAAATTTTTCAAGACTTCAGTCTTGAAACTGTTTTTTTTACACCCACATAATTTTGATTGGTCTGGTAGCATTGATAAAGTATGTATAAGATCTGCTCCAGTTATTTTTTGGAATGTGCTTGCATACTGCATGAAGCAAACAAAAGCACTATCTTTGTTTATAGCTGGGGCTTCTTAATGCTAGCATATACATACCTTCCTCTAATCCTCTCCATATGCCAATGCTGCATCAGCCAATTTCTTCCACGTGTTAGCTTTTGATGACCTCTGCCTCTCAAAGGCCTTCAACGTTTGTTCTTCACATCCATTGGTTCACCTCCCATCCAGCTGCATTTTGAAATTGAACTGTTCACACATGCGTTCATCATTCAGTGCTTGGAATGGTACACAGTCGGGCGTACCCTGGTAATGGCAACCTTGTGTTGTCAGCTAATCTTTCTTACATTAGGTCAGGTGAAAGGAACTGCAGAATGAACTCACCATAAGGTGCCTTCATTTGAGCAGTTTCATGTCTGGCCTAGACACTGAAGAAGAAGTGCTTGGAACACCAACCAATGACTTTCCTTTGTAAATCAGCCATTGTAACATCAGATACCTTGGACAGAGGCTTCTTATCAACTGACTGTCAGTAGAGGCAGTGCACAAGCTCACCTGTAATTAAGAGCAAAATTAAGGAGTACCCAACCACAACAATAACAACAAAGGAGGAAATAAAATCAAAGAAAAAGCTGTTGTGGCAACCAAGGGCTGACAGATTTATTTCAATGTGAGCTTTCACAGGTCCAAATTCATTTCCTCGACCATATTGATCTCAAAATGGGGAGCAATTGCACACTGTGAGATTGTGTGATGTCTATACATCTGTGAAACACCTTCCAAAGAATGTGTCCCAGATGTATGTATTTCTGTGTTCACATTTTTCATATTTTACAAGAGTGAAGGAACCTCATCTAAACTAGTTATTCATAGAAATAAAGATCTAGAAACACACAAATACCATAACAGAGCTGGACAGGGTTTGGATTGGAGTGTCAGCAGAAGGATACAGAACAGAACATCCCTATTCTCTGTTCCTATTATTTAGGCATGGACTGGGTTGGGCAAACTGTACACATCTCATTGTGTTTTCCACCAAAACACTTTTTAAGCCCTGGAGGTGGAAAAAAACACTAAGGCAAGCATTCTTATCAATTTCATTTTTGCAATGCGTTAATGGTATCTTAGGAAGAAACATTGAAATATTATTATACAACCTGTAGCTGGTACATAAGAGTTGAGGAATTTTAGAATATAATGGTATCTGTTCTACCTAGAGATAATTCCCATTCAACTCAATGAGACTTCCTCCCCAGTAAGAATGTACAGAGTGCTGCCTAAACTTAAAAAAAGAAGATGCTTCAAACAAGCTAATGGGCTACAGTAAAGCGGAGAAAGGAGGGAGGCAGAAGGATTTGGCCTCATAATTACTAGGATTCTGTGGAAGAAAATAAAGTAATCAGTATAAACACATATTTTCATTGGGCTAGTATATCTATATCTCCATGCATATGTGTTGATGAGAGGGAATTTTGTGCTAAAAGGTATTTTTCTTTGCTTAACACACAATGGTATTTCTTCCTTTCCCTCCTCCTTTTCTTGTGGTTGTATTCTTCTGTTGTTAAATTGTAAAGATGTGTGATCAAAGAGGCACTCTGTCCAGGTTGGTAAGGTAGAAATGCCAAACAAAAATACATGTTTATAGAAGAAAAATTAGACAGGCTGCTGGAGAGCTATTCTTTTCACAGATGACTCAATAATCACAGGAAAGGTGAAAAGCAGCTGTAAATCTCCTTTTGTGTGAGGCCATAAATCAATGTAAAAACCTGATGCCAAAGGATTTGACGCTGCAATTCTGTTGTTCACACGGTGGCACCAATAGTTTAGAGACCATTATAAAACCACTTTAAATTGGAGAAAGAATACTGATCTACACTTGAACGTAAGAATAGTGGTCATTTCTGGAGGAAACAATTTGCAGAGCAGCACCAGAAGACACCATGTGGATGTTTGAAATTCTGCTTGTGAGTTACTGAAATGTCTCTTCCATGTTATGTCATAATGTCTTGCAGCAGGTTATTCTTTCTTTTTCTTGTTGCGTATAACAATATACAACTATCATCCCATCTGTCTGGCTTGCATACAACTTCCAAAATGAAAGTTCAGGAGTGCTTGCTTTTCTCTGTCTTGTTTAGCCTTAGTTCCTCCTCATGCTATACAGCAGTGAGACTCCTGATGGTTTTTGCAGCAGTTAAGATTTACAGGACTACAGTGCCCAACCCTCCTCCTTTCTCGTCTGGATTTGGAACCGGCAATGACAGAGTTGCTTTTCTCTGTACCTGGCAGTATCTACCTACTATCCCTAGACATTAGCTCTTTCAATTATCATTGACTTGTTTACTTGGCTTTACTGATGGGTACGGATGATCCTGGTCTTAGTTTCCAGTGACACATCCTTACACTTGATTATCTTTTCTGATTCCTTCATTGCTGCCCTTCCAAGTCTCAGTCATATTTTAATTTATTGGCTGCAATTGCCTTTTGATTTGATGATCAAACTAAGATATAAAAAAACTTTCATTATTTCAATTTAAAGTTGTGTAGTTCTTCTGTAGTCATGATTTTTGTCTTAATGTGCTACTTGGCACTTTTCCTCCTTAAACTTTGACTAAACATTGCTTGAAGTCATTGCTGCTTTTTGCCAGTAAGACAGTGTCCTCTGTATGTCTTAAATTATTGTTTCTTCCACCAATTTTCACTCCTTGATCTCTTCAGGGAAGTGGTTTATTCTTTAAAGCTGTTCCTCTCTTCTCCAGGAGTCTTTAATAAATGAGTGTTAGTGAAGATCTTTGTACGTAGTGTAGTCCTCTTTCCCATGTTCAGAAGAAGCTGCCTATCTTATCTTTTCAGATAGTGATGCTGAAATCATGGGATAAGATGAGCAGGCTTGCTTGGAAAATGTGCAGTGGAAAAATCCCACTTCATTTTAAACATTAGGAAAACATGAACCAACATTTCAGCTCTCAGCTTTGTAGATAGTTTCTTTTAACTAAGTTGCTAATTGTAAGCTGTCAAGTAGATTCTGACTTTTGGCAGTCCTTTTCAATGTTTTCTAGATCCAGAATAACACAGAAGTAGTTTATTATTCTGTTTTCCTGGAGGTGTCCAAGGGCCAAGTTTGAAAGAGTTCTGAAAATGCTGTAACTGAAACAAGTTCATATTACACACACACACACACACACACACACACACACACACACACACACACACACACACACACACACACACACACACACGGTCTGAATGGCTGAACAGAATGGCAAAGACACATATTACTAGAGCATCTTCAGATAAAGCTGAGGGAGGACAACAGGAAATCTAGTCATGATTCTGTGAAGTTTTTTTGGAAAATCTAGATCGAAATGTGATTAGAGCTTACTTCTAAAGGTTTCACCTCCTGCAGAGATAAATTCACACTGAGGAAAGGGAATCTAAGATGAGGATTTGGCTGAAGCCAAATTAAGAAACCACAGGTTTGTTCTAAAATGTGTCTTTTTTACATGTAGACTATCCAAGAAGGTTTTACTACTTGATCCTCTATTACCACATGCAGTGATTCATTCTGAGCAAGAACTTTACCAGTTCCTATTAAAATGAGCACTATCTGCATCTTCATTGATAGGGCAAGAGGTGATAGATAATGGATGTAGGCTTGTTACAAAGATGATCCAGTTCTTCTTGTCCTCCAAAGGATTGGTCATGGCTGGCCCTAGCATTAGGCAGAGTAAGGCGGCAGCCTCTGATGGCAGATTTCAAGGGAGTATCACACAGTAGTAGCAACATGCTGGAGGAGAGCTTGGGTTCTATACCACTTGTCCTACACCCTCTAGATTATCTTCCTTTCCTCAGGTTTAATGGAGAAGGCTTTCAGCTTCCAGTCCATTCAGCTTCTGTAGGTGGGATGGTGATAAAGCAACCTTTTATTTTGTACCTCAGGCAGCAAAATGTCTTGGATGGGTCCTGGGCCTCAAGGGAAGTGTACTATAAGACAGACTCAGAACTGAAGGAAACTGTGTCTTAATCAATCCCTGATGAATTAAAATTGTGACAGTTTCACTGAAGTCTACAAAGAGCACAAGTCTAAGTAATAAGATGAAGTGGATGGGTCAGATATTTTCTGGAAAAAAGTCAGAACATCACTTAAAAAAACAAGTTTAGATATAAAAACTATAACATTGAGAAGACTTGGGAAGAATGCAAAAAAAGTGTGAAAATTATCTATAGCTAATTTACTCTTGGCTCCCTTGTTTCCTTGGGGGCAAACCTACACTTGATGTAACAAGATCCGGCATTGGTGCCAATAGACAACACAACCTTTTTTTTAATGCTACAATCTTCCATCATATACACAAGAGTTCTAGTTGTAATTTCTCCAGCCAGCAGTACCTTAAAAACAAGGAGGGTGGGTGGTGGTAGGGGGAGAGTTACCATAACCATATTGAAACTTAGAAGCATGCGAGTGTGTTTTCTATTTGGCCCTGGCTACTACATGGGTAGTTATCTTTGTCCTCCCCCAGTGACAGTTTTCCCACGAACCTTTTTGGCTCTTGTGATGCTGACAAGGATTTGGAGTGAAATCTATTATGGCTCAGCGCCTCTTGGGAGGTGCTGAGTAGTCTTGGCTTTCATTGAGGCAACTGAACTGGATCCATGGAAAGATGTAAAAAACAGGATCAAAAAGAAAACACCCCCCTTTTTTCAAGTAGCAATGTGACAGTATTTTAAAGAGGGAGGGATTTTGTGTTTCCATCCTTGTTTGGAAGTTCAAAGCCATCGGGATTTACCGTATTTTTCGCCATATAAGACGCTCCGGCATATAAGACGCACCCAATTTTAAAGGAGGAAAATCTAGAAAAAAAAGATTCTGAACCAAATACTGTACTGTACCTGTCTCCCCCCAATGGGGCCAGTGGCATGGGCTGCCGGGGTGGGACAGGGAGCTGCTCGAGGCGGCTGGCATCATCGTCCCTTTTCTGCTTCCCATTCCCGGGCCAAGCAGCGAGGGCCCCGGGAGAGGCAATGCGGCGGCGATGGCGGGGTTCCGGCGGCGTCTCCTTTTAAGCCCTCCCGGCAGGCAGGGCTTAAAAGATGGATCACCTGGAAAGATGGATCACTCCGCTTTCCTCCCACGGAAAGAGGGGGAAGGAAGAGCCGCGGAGCGCGGGGGGGGGGAATATAATAAGCCGCGGATGCCTGTGCATGGGGAAGAGCGCGCAATTGGCAACTCTGTACATTTGTTGTTGTTCAGTGGCACAGTCGATTCCGACCCTTTGCGACCCCATGGACCATTGTCCTCCAGGCACCTCTATCCTCCACCATTCTCCTCAGCCCACCAAGCTCTGTGCCCATTGTGTTTACAATACCATCTATCAACCTCATCTTTAGACGCCCCCTTCTTCTTTTGCCCCCCCACCTTTCCCAGCATCACGGCTTTCTCAAGTGAATCCTCTCTTCTCATTTGATGTTCAAAGTACTTTAGCTTCATCTTCACTATTTGTCCCTCCAATGGACAGTCAGGCTTGATTTCTTCTAATATCGACCTATTTCTTCTCTTTGCCGTCGAGGGGACTCTCAGGACTCTCTTCTAATACCACATCTCAAAGGCATCTATTCTCCTGCGCTCAGCTTTCCTAATGGTCCAGCTACGCCACCTCCCTCGGCGCCCGCCTCTCCCCGCGACCCTCGCCCCCCTCCCCACTTTCTCCTTGACTCAGTCAGGAGCATTTAATCGCCCGTGGCTTTTGCCTGCCTCGGCTCGCTCTTTTTGGGCGGGGGAGGAGGTTGCGAGCCAAAGAAGCATGCTCGGCTCGCTCCTCCAGCCGCCGCCCCCTCCTTCCCTCCTGCCTGGCTCCCTCAGTAACCCGACCTCTTCTTTTTCTCCACACAAGTAGGCGCTGGTCGGGAGTCCGAGCAGGGGGCAAAAAGACCCCTCCAGGCAGCTGGTGGAGGAGGGCGAACCCGCCTGGGCTTGAGGGAGAATACGTGTGTGTGGGGGCATACAACGGCAGAAAGGGGTGTGTGTGTGAGAGAGAGAGGAGGTCCGGTATCTTCCTAAACCTCCTTCGGAGGAATGTTGAGAGCCCTCAAGGAGCCACGAAGACGGAGAAGCCTTTCTCTCTCTCCTCCCCCACCATTTTCTGACTAAAACAACCACTCCTCTGACAGTCTATGGGGCGGGTATGCTCGCGCCAACGGGGGGGGGGGTGGCTGTGTGCGGACGGGGTAAGGTGGCAAATGAATGCCCGCCGGCGAGCAGAGTCAGCTGGAGTGGAGGCTGCCCCGCGCGTTTGTTCCGTTTGCTGCCTCACTCAGCCAAGCAGCGAGGGCCCCGGGAAGAGGCAACGCGGCGGCGGCGATGGCGGGGCTCCGGCGGCGTCTCCTTTTAAGCCCTCCCGGCAGGCAGGGCTCGGAGGGCGGGGAGACGCGCCTGCCTCCCATTCCCGGGCCCTCGCTGCTTGGCCCGGGAATGGGAGGCAGGCGCGTCTCCCCACCCACCGAGCCCTGCCTGCCGGGAGGGCTTAAAAGGAGACGCCGCCGGAGCCCCGCCATCGCCTGCCTCCCATTCCCGGGCCGAATGGCGAGGGCCTCGGGAAGAGGCAACGCGGCGGCGGTGATGGCGGGGCTCCGGCGGCGTCTCCTTTTGAGCCCTCCCGGCAGGCAGGGCTCGGAGGGCGGGGAGACGCGCCTGCCTCCCATTCCCGGGCCCTCGCTGCTTGGCCCGGCAATGGGAGGCAGGCGCGTCTCCCCACCCACCGAGCCCTGCCTGCCGGGAGGGCTTAAAAGGAGACGCCGCCGGAGCCCCGCCATCGCCGCCGCCGCGTTGCCTCTTCCCGGGGCCCTCGCTGCTTGGCTCGGGAATGGGAGGCAGGCGCGTCTCCCCGCCCTCCGAGCCCTGCCTGCCCGGAGGGCTTAAAAGGAGACGCCGCCGGAGCCCCGCCATCGCCTGCCTCCCATTCCCGGGCCGAATGGCGAGGACCCCGGGAAGAGGTATTTGCCATATAAGACGCACCAACTTTTCCCCCCCAGTTTTGGGGAAGAAAAAGTGCGTCTTATATGGCGAAAAATACGGTATAACTTTGTGATGGTTCATTCTATTCTTTCCATAAAACATCTATCAGATTTGTATCTGAAGTTTCAGTGATTCTTCATATTATTTAAAAAAATGTTAGTCGTCTTTGAATGAACAGCACTGTAAAAATTGCTCAAAGGACCAAGACAAACGGTGCTTTCTTGAGCCAAAACTATGATTCCTACTTTATTCATTGTTTCAGGCTTCTATTCTAATGCATAGTAGTTAAACTTGCCAGATTATTATGACAGTGTTTTAAAAAATCAACACTTCTAAATATTAGGAAAGAAAATATGAGTTTTGTCTTCTCTGAAAAAACAACAACTCTTCAAATAATTTTCCCCAGCCTATAGCAATTTATGTTATTGTTGTTTGAGCCAATGCTCATCAGGAAATACACTATAATAGGATTCAGGGCTTGTGCTGTTGTTAGGCATGGTGCAACAAGAGCTTCAAATAGTAGAGGCTGGGAGGAAACAGTTACAGGTTCTCAGCAGATCCTTCTGCAGCCTTTGGCTTTGCACACCAATCCCCCAGTAACGAGTCTGACACAAAGATTGGGTTTAAACATGAGGGCCACTTTATTAACATCACAAAGTGAACAGAACAAACACATCACATTGCTGCTGGGCCCAACATAGTGCGGCACAAAGGCCTTTCTTACTCCTGAGGTGATTCCCTAGACAGATAAGGGTCTTATCAAGTCCCCCTACTTGACATCCCTTTGGGCAATAAATTGCACCGATACCCAGCTTTAAGGCCTGAGTATGCAGTACCCTACCTTAGCCACCGTGGCATTCCCAAATTGCAAGGCAAACCATAAGGGTCACAGTTGTAGCTGTTGAAACCCGCCGTCCCTTACCCGACAGTGATTGGGTATTCAACTGTACCTTTTCCCACACTACCCGCCAATGCCTGTAATGGTGACCACCACCCCATATAAACAAGGCCCAACCACTACGAATCAGTGTGGGATGGGTGAAAATGTCAGCGGTGGGTGCAAAAATTCCCATCCAGCCCCGAAGCGACCAGCTAATCTCACACTGACTGCAGGGTGGGAGGGTGGGGCACCAGCCTGCTGCAGAGAGTTAGAAAGGGCTGGGGAGGGAGGAGCCAGCTTTTATGAAGGGTGAAGACTCACCGGGCTGCTTCCCTCCCTACCAATGTGAACGCACGCCAAATTGTGACTTGTCCGGGGCAGGGCATGCAAAGCTCCTCACTCAGGCATTTACCCTTGCGGGTCATCCCTTTGCTTTCTGTTGAAAGACAGAGTTGTGCATGCACATAATCTGTTCTTAGTCTGCTAAACCAGCCCACTGCTTCAGCTATGGCAGACCCTTTCTTCTCAGTCTATTCGCAGAAGACTGCCTGAAGAGAAAAGTCTATTTCTGTTGGTGGAAAGAAATCATCATCATCATAGTTTTATTTGTACCTTGCTTCCCTCAACCCAAGGGTGACTCGAAGCAGCAAAAACAACAGTGGCAAAGCAATACAGAACAATAAAATAATACAAGGTAAATAAATCATTAAAAAATCAATAATACATATCAGCTTCCTTAAATATACAATAAATACAGTAAAAATACATCAATACAAAATGATCCATATCAAAAACACAGGAGAGATAAGAGAACAACATCAAACCCCCCTCTATAGACTAGCCGCAGGTCTACCATCAAACAGACAGCCCCTACGCCCATTCTGCGGCTGCGTCAGCAGGGCAGCGTCTTCGGTGTCCTTTATACTCCCTGCCCAGGCGGAACTAAGGGGGAGAGGCTCAGCTGGGCTCCTCTTCCCTCCCCTGACTGGCCGGGCCAGAGGAGGGGGCCAAAGTTGGTGCGGGCGTCTCTGGTGTGCTGGCTGCACCTTTTTCAAGCCTTGTTGCATAGATGAGGCTCAGCTGGGCTCCTCTTCCCTCCCCTGACTGGCCGGGCCAGAGGAGGGGGCCAAAGTTGGTGCGGGCATCTCTGGTGTGCTGGCTGCACCTTTTTCAAGCCTTGTTGCATAGATGAGGCTCAGCTGGGCTCCTCTTCCCTCCCCTGACCAGCCAGGCCAGAGGAGAGGGCCAAAGGTGGTGCGGGCATCTCTGGTGTGCTGGCTGCACCTTTTTCAAGCCTTTCTGCAGAGATGAGGCTCAGCTGGGCTCTTCTTCCCTCCCCTGACCGGCCGGAGGAGGGTAACTTAGGGCCCATCCACATTGGCCCTTGTGGCACAGGCTGAGTCCCAATGCCAGGGGTCGATTGAGGGTGGAGGGAGGAGCTAAATAACATTTACCCTGCTTCCCCCATCCCAACAGCACAAGTGACTGAATTGCCCGTATTATGAAGTACTGAGAAATTACTTCATAGTACAAGGAAATCAAACATTTCCCTGCCCTTCTGTGGAGAGACAGGGAAAGTTTATTTTTTCCCCTGTTATTGATCACTGTTGCACTGCACTGCTTGAGTGACAATAAATTCTTTCTTTCTATGTAATGCTAATTGAAACCATGACTGTGGGCAGTTTCTTGATTGGCTCTATGCAGAAAAAGAAAGAAAAATATTTGTTCCTACCACCTAAACCGAGCAAATAGCAGAAAAATAATAATGTCACTTTTCCTTTCCTGCTACAGAGGAGCAGGGGAAATTTTCGATTTCTCATATGCTGCCGTGGCTGTTAAGCTGCTTCAGGGCACTGGAAATTGTCAGTGGGAAGTTCCTCTGACAACTGCAAGGCTCCCATATATCCTGTCCCCAATGTTCACAGGGATTGGGACAGGATATATGGGTCTCATAAAGCACACATGGGGAGCAAGGGTAGGACTACTCCAGCATTAACACATGTGTGGATGTCATAAAGAAAAGTGGAGCAGTCCACTCTCAGATCACACCACACAGTGGACTTAATGTCTGACTGGACCACTACTTAGAAAACAACAGTGTGAGGGCCACAGCAGATGAAATTGGGAGCTTCAGAACTAGAAGTTGTACTGATTTAAGTGGAAAAGGACATAGGATTATCCTCTGACATCTTTCCCAGGTTTTCATATTGAAGGTTAGGTTGCTTATGTACATTGGGAGCTCTGCTCTTGTATGCTGATTTTTGCAAACATGGCAGCTTTGGTGCTATGCGATCACTTTCTAATTTGGAGTTGCTAGCGATTTGGTCTCTTATAGACTGTAGTGGCTCAAATGGTTAAGATGCTGACTGGAAGGCGGCAGGTCAGGTGTTCGGTGCTCGAGTACTGCACGATGGAATGAGCTCCCATCTCAGTCCCAGCTCCTGCCAACCTAGCAGTTCGAAAGGAAGAAATTGCAAGTAGATAAATAGGTACCACTTTGGTGGGAAGCTAAACAGCGTTCCATGCACTCTGGTGTCTAGGCATTGCCTGCCACATGTCCATGGAAACATCTGCAGACACAGATAACATTGGCTCTTCAGCTATGAAACAGAGATGAGCACTGAACCCTAGAGTTGGATATGACTGGCTTTCGAGCAAGGGTGACCTTTACCTTTACCTTACTAGCCTTCATTAAAGATCATCTGTAGAGAGAAGTGACTTTCACTTCCCTCTGTCTCTTGCAATCTCCAGAAGTTAGCAAGCAAGGAGAAAATTCAGCAGGATATGAGTGTGTGCATAAGACCCTAAGCAGGTATATGATTTCATACAGATACATGTGCATCTCCCCACTCCCCAGATGACAAGGATATACTTGGGGATAAAAATTGGGTTTGCACCCTCCCCCAGTCTAGGAAGCTGCCAGTGTTGAAGGGAAAAGAACAATCAAAGCAACAAATCAAGGGCTGATGGTGAAGGACAAATGGAGAGATAGGGTGGAAGGGTCAGAGACAATCCATGGTACCTGGAGTAGGAACGAGAATGCAACAGACTCCCAAACAAAAAGGGAAGCAGGAGCCAGACAGTGGGGGTGGAAACTCTCACAAAAGACAGGTTCAAAAGCAGGAACAAAGACAGGTCAAGGTGAGAGCATAAACCCAGTCTGGCATCTGAGTAACAAACAAGCACCGCAGCTGTTATGTGGCTCAAACATTTCTTGCCCAGGGAAACCAATGGGGAGCCAAAATGTCCTGGTCAATCATGGTGGGAGGATGTTGTGCAGTTGCTAAGGCTGATGAGTATTCACTAGTTAGGAGAATGAAAGAGGCAGTGAACAAAATGTGACTAATACCTGGTGGGTTGTTGTTGTTGTTTTCGTCATCTGCAAGGGAAAAGGGTATCACAAAGCATTTTTTTTTTGAGGCACTCACTATGAAATTTTCATTTATGCACAACAGTACTTTTTTTTACTACAACAGCAGCACTAGCAAATAAGCTGACAATCAATAAGAAAAATATTTGCATTTTATCTCCAGAAAAAAACAAACTTGTATTTGCACAGAATATAAAATAGATTTTTTTGTGTGTGCACAAAACACAAGATTTTAGTGCAAAAATTATTTTCTTTTGCAATTTTTTCCCACAGAGAAGTGGGGAAATACAAAAAAGTCTTATCATCAAGCAGAGAACATTTTGAAAACTTTCATTCTCACTTGCAAGGGAAAAAAGGCAAACAATCCCTATAGATGCCTATATCTGAACATTTTATCTAGTTCTTCCCAGACATTTGTTTGTTGTTGGTAGTAGTAGTAAAGTTACAGGTTTTTATTGACGTCTTCCAATGCAGTCAGTATAGAAGATGTCTGCTAAGCTTTGAGAAAATGAAATGGCTCCATTAGGGATTGAGACTGAAGCAGGATGCTCTGTGGACCAGCAAAGGGAATGAACTTTTAAAAAGAGTATTAGGACAGTGCTGCATCATGTTAAAAAAAAATAAAAGAGAAAAGCAAGCAAAAACCCTTTCCCCTTCTGTCTCCTTCCATGTCCAGAGGAAAGTGTTCCATCTTTTATTTTTTATTTTATTTTTTAAAGTGCATATCCACTGCCCTAACACATTTTTTTTTAAAAAAAATCACCTCCTCAGCACTTCCACTGAGCAGTGGAAGTGTTTAGTTTGCCAATATTCTGAAGTGACTCCCTTATTCTTTATTTATTTATTAGATTTCTATACCGCCCATCTGGCTGTTATCCCAGACTTCTGAAGCCATGATACCTCCAAATTGACAAGGCAAAATTTCTGGTTCAGTTCCAGCGATTGCTTGCATTGTGGGGGGGGGGGGAATCAAAGCAGAATGATCCTGCGCATAGCAGAAAAGCAGAAGCCATAGAAAGGTGCAGATTGGATCATTCCCGGGGCAGGCAGGCTCACTCCCACAAAGATATTGATAGCTGAAATTCAGAATTTCCCCATTTATTTTTAATGATTATTTTTGTTTATTTTAATAAAGATTAATAATTTTTTTTATATTTCCCCCCTTTATTTTCCCCTGCTCTAACCACTATGCATCACTCCACTCCACATGCATCCACTCTAGACATCTGTGTGTACATAAGCATGGGCCTACAGTTTTATTAAACACATTAAAAACGGAACTGCAATATTGCAAAGAAGAAAAAATAAATTTAAACCAATAAAGCGGGAAGTCTCGAAACTGCTCGGAACCCTCTCCATTGACTTGCATTAGGGACAGCCTTGAAGCAGCAAAGAAAGGAAGAGTGAGTAAAAAGTGAAAGTGGGGGTTGCGGAAGTTCAGGAGTCCCATACTTGAATTTCAATAAGTTAGTTCCTGGAATAAGCAAGTTTCTTAGAAAACCAATGACGTCATTGACCATATATGGACCAGGTTTTAAAATATTGTTTCAATTTTTTTTTTTTTGCAGCAGCAGAGGCTTGGGAGTGGCTCTAAGCAGTGCGGTTTAACCCAATAATTGCCAGTTTGTTTTAAAATCGCTAAAATAATATTTAAAATTAGTGAAATTGATCCTAACCTTTTGGACTTGTTTTTTAAGCACAGGAAACTTCTTTAAGTAATGGAATCTTTCTAAATGCTGTTAATAAATTAGACTAAAGGCAAAACTAATTGAACTTTGGGTCACCTCTCACCTGCCCTTCCTGCCGATCAATGGTAAACCAGATAATCCACGCCTTAGGAGATACTCATCACCACTTCCTCCGCAACATTGTTTAGTGTTCCGGATAGCTGTCCACAGATGTTTGCATGTGTTTTCCTATTGTTTGTACTTCGGACGTGCATGATGGGATTATGTGGGTGGGTGACTCTGAGGGGAAGCATGGGATACTGATAAACACCGAGAGGGGCCGTTTCTCATTGGCAGAGCTGCCTCTTCCACGTCTGATGCTCTTCAAGCAGATTGACACTATGTCTTTCGGATTAGCGTTCTGATTTGTCTGTACTGTGCAATCTTCAACCTGATTTGTTTAGAATTGTGTGGGGGATTGGAATGTGTAACGTATGCATACTTGTGTAACATGATTTATAAATGCATTGTTTTATTTTTAGAAATCTTTATTTCTTTTGTGCTTGTGCAAAACTGTAATATAGCACAGTACTTACCTTTTTAATCTGTGTAAATATTTATTTTGTGTACTTCATGTGAGATCTCTTTTGTATCAATTGCTAACTCTTGTAATGGGATATTTTACTCTTTGTTAAAAAGCCATAGATAGATCGCCTTAATCTCCCCCATGTAACCTTATAAAAACTGAACCCTGGATTCACTCGTCACGTCACCTTCTTCACATTAGATAGCTTTGTCACCGGGTATGGGTGGGACTTTATTTTATTGATATTGTGCAAATCAATTCAATAAACTTCTTAAAGATTTTAACCCACAATTTATTTTGTCTGTGGTTCCTTATCCAGTCTCTGCTGGTGGAAGTTCCTTCATTTAAAAGGTAATTTTCCCTACTACGCCCAGTCACCTGCAAGCCTGCTGTACCTCTAGCTTCAGGCTAGTGGGCTCTTCACTCAGGTCTGTGGTGTGTAGTGGGTTTTCAGGTAACAATATAATTTGATTTCTGTCTTTAGGAGTGAAGCAACCCATCCCTGCAGCAGATCAAACAGTGGACATCTGTCTTCTTCCTCATATAGTCAGCTTTCAAGACCGCATATCTTTCTGTGATTTTTTGTTTATTATAGAATCTATCCAAGTAACTTCAGAAAGGAGTTCATCCAAATGGCATATGTTTAACAAGTTATAGCACTTTAAAATAATTAAAATATGTAAATCAGCATTATATAATTTTATTATTTTATTTATACATTTTGTTAAAGATTTTATGCCCCAAAAAGGCTCCAAAGAAGCAATGCCTGCATATAAATAGTAATGCTACTTCTTATATTTCAAAATTCTGTATACTGTATGAGTAAGTGTATGTTTTCTGGCCTCAGCACATATTGTTTAACGAGATTCAGTAACTTATATCTGCCCACATATTTGATGTAAAGAAAGACATACACGTCAATGTTGAATCATATCAAACCTAAATTCTCACTAGAAGTTGAAATGATTGAACTGAACTATTATGTTTTGGACACATCTCGAAAAGATAGGGCTCACTGGACAAGAAAATAATGCCAGGAAAAGGGAGGAAGATCTAACATGAGATGGATGGATTCAATAAAAGGAGCCACAACCCTTGGTTTGCAAAACCCAAGCAGAGCTGTTAATGTCAGGCGCTTTGAAGGCCATTAATTCATAAGGTAAGTCAGAAACACCCTGACGGTACAGAAGAAGACTATCTTAACAGGCTGCTGATTTTATTTATTTATTTTTATTTATTTATTTGTAAATTTCTATCCCGCCCTCCTGATGAAAAATATCACTCAGGGCGGCTAACAGCATATACAAGATACAATAAAAACACAAGTAAGACAATAACATTTAAAATCCCAAACCAACACACTAAAAGACAGCCTAAAATACATAAAAAACTAAACGAGTTGTAGCTAAAAAAACACCCCCACCCACACCCACCCAGCATAAAATGACAAAAACAATCCACAGACAGTGAAAGAACTGGATCCCTTAGAATGCTAAATGAGCCAGCGGGCTTGCGCAGAAGAGTTACACATGACCCAAGCCCGCTGACATAGCCAGATCTTCAACATTTTTCTAAAGGGGAGAAGATCCGTCTGGAGTTGCAATTCTGGTGGTAAAAGGTTCCACAGGGAAAGGGCAGACACGGAGAAGGCTCTCTTCCTGGCCCCACTGAGGTGGATTTGCTTCACAGATGGGACCACCACTGAGCCCCTCCTGTCTGCCCTAGTAGGACAGGCTGACCACCTAGGGGTAATGCGGTCTCTTAAGTACCCCGGCCCAATGTACCTGGGCCTTGAATTGCACCTGGAGCCAAACCGGAAGCCAGTGCAACTCCCGAAGCAGCGGTGAGGCATGCACATAACGCCCACACCCCATCACCACCCGAGCAGCTGCATTCTGGACCAACTGAAGCCTCCGGATGGTCGCCAAGGGCAGCCCCATGTAGAGCGCATTACAATAATCCAATCTGGAGGAGACCAGAGCGTGAGTGATCGTGATCAAGGAGTCCCGGTCCATGAGAGGGCATAATTGGTAGATAACACGAAGTTGTGCAAAGGCCCTCCTAGCCTCGGCTGCCACCTGCTCCTCAAGCAGTAGCCGTGAGTCCAGGAGAACCCCCAAATCACGCACCAGATCTGACTGGGGTAAAGAAGCCCCAGCCAGGACCAAAGATGGTAGCTCTTGGGAAATCACGGGGCCCCTGATCCATAGCCACTCAGTCTTGCCAGGATTCAGCTGTAACCCGTTGTCCCCCATCCAGACCTGAACAGCCTCCAGACACCTGGTTAGGACTTTGACAGCATCACTTGGGTCCCCACGGGCTGAGATGTAATATGGGTGGAAAGTCCCACTGTAGTGATGAGGGACCACATTTCCTGCATAAGCATCTATGGTGCACAAACAGTAATTTTCTATGAAGAAAATCCATCTCCAATTACACAACAGCGTAGTCTTATATTATTTTCTGGCACATTTTGTTTTGATTCTGCAGGATAATGGCTTTATCGTAACACCCCCCCACCCCCAAACATCTCCCCTTGCTTGACAGCTTTCTACACTGGACAACCCCAAAGCCTGCAAAAGTTCCTGGCAGATAAATGATGCCAGATTTTTGCTTATTTTCTTCACTTTCTTGCCTTTTCTTCACTTTCCCCAGCTTTTAATGTCCTTTTTGAGTTATGGGAAACAAAATTGTTCACAGTATTCTAACTTCGCACAATAGTTTTGTACAATATTATTAGTAAGGTAAAGGTTGCTTGTGCTTGAAAGCCAGTCGTATCAGACTCTAGGGTTCAGTGCTCATTTCTGTTTACAGCCAAAGAGCCAGCACTGTCTGCATCTGCAGACGTTTCGGTGGACATGTGGCAGGCATGACTAGTCACCGGAGTGCATGAAACACTGTTTATCTTCCCACCAGAGTGGTACCTATTTATCTACTTGCAATTTCTTGCTTTCAAACTGCTAGGTTGGCAGGAGCTGGCACAGTGATGGGAGCTCATTCCGTCGTGCAGTGTCTTGAACTGCTGACTTGTCAACCTTCCAGTCACCTTAACCACTTGAACCACTGCAGTCTCTGCAAGAGTATTAGCATTATACTGTATATTGGTAGTTTTACTTTTTCTTCCTGTTCTGATTACAATTATAAATACTTTTTTTGTTTCTTTTTACAGGAACCACTCACTGGGCCAACATTTTCACTGAGCTGCCTGCCACAACCTAACACCTCTCCTTTGGTTGGATGCTCTCAGCTCAAATCTCATGGGTATGGAGCTAGGAATTTATTTTATTTTATTGTATCACACACTGGTATTTCTTAAATCCTATTTTGTGATTCATCGGCAGTAAATCGCTACTGGTAAATTTCTTTCTTATTCTTTCCCATATATTTTAATCCAGAAAAAATTACTTCTTAAAAAAGTAGTTCATTTCTGTTACTTGTAATGTTATTTGGAAAGTAGCCCTTTGCCATTATGCACTACACAAGAAATTGCAAGTAGATAAATAGGGACCACTTTGGTGGGAAGGTAAACAGCGGTCCGTGCATGTTGAGGCATACCTGCCACATGTCTATGGAAACGTCTTCAGAAGCAGACAGTGCTGGCTCTTTGGCTATAAACAGAGCTGAGCACTAAACCCTAGAGTCAGATACGACTGGCTTTCAAGCAAGGGTGACCTTTACCTTTACTACAATATTGAAAAGGTAGCTTGTGTTACCTATTGTGCTAATTATATTGTTTAACTTTCCATTACTGGGCCGAGGGCTTTTAGAACTGATAAAACATGATGAAAAACTATGGAAAACCCCTTCAGTCAAAATACTTCTTAATTTTTTAAAAAAATCTCTTTTAAAAGTTACTTGAAAATAAGTAGAAAGTGTTACTTGTTATGAAGCAATTTCACTCCCACTTGTTTACATTTTGAAATATAATTTTGTTATACCCTCATTAATTAAAAAGTAACTAGTTACAGGATAACTATGTTATTTCTTAATCTATGGCCAGAATCCTATTAGTTATGCCATCTGGTTTAACATCAGTGGTATGACTTTTAGTGGCAATTTGCCACAATTTAAGACGTTGGCATAGGCATTTCCTATCACACAACAGTTGTGTGACTCAGTGTATTATAGGAAATGCTCAGTCTGGTTTCCTAACTTGTAGCAATTTTCTCCTGAAAATTATACTGCTAATGTTATGCTAGCAAAAATATACAATAGAATTCTGGTCCTCACTTCTAACCTCTGTAATGTTGAACCCATATAGACAGAGGAAAAAAATTAGACTACAATTCCCAGAGTACCCTACCTAGCATATGCAGTGCCCAACTTAGCTCAAATATTCTTGATTTTGTATTTTTTTAAAAATATTTATTACATTTATTTATTACATTTATATATTGCCCATCTGGGTAGTTTCCCACTCTGGGCAGTGTACAACATTTAAAGAAATTAAATATAAAATAATAAACAATAGATACTGTACAATAAAACAATACCCAACCAACCCAATCTCCATAGTTGACATCTGAGGCAAACAATAAAATAAATTAATAGAATAAGCTGCTAACTGGCATTGGGAAGGATGTCCTGATTTGCCTCTTTAAAGAGTAATGTCTCTAACTGTTTTTTGAATACACCCAAGGATTGTTCTTGGTGCAGCTCTTCTGCTGTCTCTTAGGCTCCCTCGGATGTTCAGCCACAATGTTTAATTATATTTCAAGTTTTATGTAATTTACCATCTTTATTTGTCTGTAAACCGCTTTGAGGAAAGCGGTATAAAAATATACTAAATACATAAATACATAAATTATGAAAAGAGAACTCACAGTAATACATTGCTACTGGGAAAGTCCATTTCTCTCGATTGGTAGGTGGGTGTGTTATGAAGATAATAGAGAAAACCGGAAACCTTGAGAGGAGGCACATGATATATAATCATATATGCAAATCAAAATTGCTGGAGCTTTGGCCTTTTCATTTAACAATGAGCTTCTCTTGAGTACACTTATTTGAAACTATAGATTATTGATGGCGAACATTTTAGAGACCGAGTGCCCAAACTGCAACCCAAAACCCACTTATTTATCGCAAAGTACCAACATGGCAATTTAACCTCAATACTGAGAGGTGAATTCTGTGCTGGGGAGAGGGAGGAAATTCACCCATTGGGCTGCTGAGCGGAGGGGCAGGGTGAACTCTGTGCTGGGGGAGGGATGAAGCACTCCTGTTAGGCTGCTGGGCAGAGGGGTGGGATGAACTCTGTGCTGGGGCGACAGTGCACCTGCCCACAGAGAGGGCTCTTAGTGTCCCCTCTGGCACGCATGCTATAGGTTCACCACCACTGCCATAGATGTCCAAATTGTGAAGAAATTCCAAGAGGGAAAATAAGATTGAGATTTTCAGAAAGAAATTTTCCCCCTATTAATTATTTTTTAAAAAAATCAGCGATAGCTATTTGTACTAAACTTTACGATATCTCAAGCAAAAGGTTTATTTTTAAAAATCTAAACTCTATTTTTTTAAATTTAAATTACTAACTGATTTTTTTTTAAAAAATGGGGGATTGGATGAGCAAGCATGAGGGCTTCTCAAAAATAAAAAAGGGGGCATGATGCCATAAAATTTGGGAATTGCTGCTTTAAATTAGTATAAGCCTAATTATGTTCTCTCTATTCAAATAAGGTATTTTAAACAAACAAATGCCTTCTTAGTAGCATTATTTATTACCTTTGTTTGGATGTGTAATTTATGCACACCATAGTTCTGTCTTTGCTTTGGACAGTGTGTGATATAAAAATGCCTTTATGCAGAGTTTCTGAACGACTAATTTTATCATTACACACACATATGCATTTCGATAGCAGTTAAAATGAGTTTCTTATCAATGAAAGTGAGAAGCTGGGGAGAACCTAATTTGCAGCTTACATGAGATGTCAGTAAAGGGACACTGCAGCAAAGTTGTATGTTTAAAAACAACAACACATGAATTGCTCAGTGGGCGGAAGAAACAGTTCAACCTCAAATTAAGTCAACTTCAAACCAAAATGGCTTACATGGTTGCTGTCCAGCCAAATCTGACTGTACAAATCAAGCCAAAGAATGTTCCCTTTGTTGTGTTTGTGATGCTTACTCATCTACAAGCCATTCTCCTTTTAGAGGGGTCTATTTTTACAGCATAATGTCTGTCTGTCTTTTGATCTTTTACCACATAAGTGGCTCAGATATTCACAACACCCAGCCCGCCCAAATCTAAAGAGACTGTGACAACATCGACCTGGGATGTCTGTCCATTTGGGAGCACAGGCATCTACTCAGATAACATAGGCGAATGGAAGAGAGTTCTGCACCCAGGCCTTAATTTTCAGTCAGCCTGATGTCTTTGTTGTTGCTTGTGTTCTGTCACCAGCTTTCTAAACATTACAGGGATTTTCTTGGAAAATTAAAGGTTTGTGCCAATAAGGTAAAGTAAAGGTTTCCTTTGCTCAAAAGCCAGTCATATCCTACTCTAGGGTTTAGTGCTCATCTCTGTTACAAAGCCGAAGAGCCAGTGCTGTCTGCTTCTGCACATGTTTCCGTGGTCATGTGGCAGGCATGACTAGACACCGGAGCGCACGGAACACTGTTTACCTTCCCACCGAAGTGGTCCCTATTTATCTCCTTGCAATTTCTTGCTTTTGAATTGCTAGGTCCAATAAGGCAGCACATTATATTTCATCCAACATAAATAAGTGGAGAATGAAGACCACAATTTTATGATTGTTTGATGATTTCAAGTTCAGCAAGATTCGTACAGTAAAACCCCTACTTACGAAAAAAAGTCCGTTCCGCAGGCTTTCGCTCAAATAGAATTTTTTTGTAGCTCGAAATAAACCCATAGGAAAAAATATTTTTTTACGTAACTCAAAGCAACTCCATAGGAAAATGAAATTTTTATGTACATCAAAGCAAACCTATAGGGAAATGAATGTTTACATAACTTACTCAAAGCAAACTCATAGGAAAAAGAATCTTTATATAACTCAAAGCAAACCCATAGGAAAGTGTGTAAATCGGGACATGGTTTTAGCATAAAATCAGTATGTAAGTTGAATTTTATGTAACTCGAGGCATTTGTAAGTCAGGGTTTTACTGTATGTCCACTAAGGCATGAAACATGCAGGATGATATGAGGCCCAGCCCCTTTCTCTTAACTTGATCTACTACATAAAGGTTGTTGTGATGATAAAGTAGGGAGTACTACATAAGCCACTTTGAGATTGCTAGAGGAATAGCAGAATTTAAATGTTAACAACAAAAAATATATCCACATACACCACTGAAATTCCATTCATGTATATTTTAGGAGCAAAATGTGCTAGTTTATGTAGTTGCATAATGAAAGCAGGGCAATTATTAGGATTTGAATTGTTTGCAAATTCTCCCCTAGGCTCCCTTAATGTTCAGCACATTTCCCAGCCAAAAATAGTTACTCAGATGAAATATTTTTGGTAAAAGAGGGAAAAGATATAATGGCATGCAAGTTAGTACAGGTAACATAAACCCCCTTCTCCCAAGAATTATGTGTTAACCCTTTTCATGCTATATTGCTATAGCCTAATAAAATAAGAAGTCTACATATACAGGGTGGCCTGTAAGTCCCTATTGAATCTTTCTCTAAATTTGCCACTTATTGTAT
The DNA here is from genome assembly GCA_035047305.1 of Bradypodion pumilum. Classification (NCBI taxonomy): domain Eukaryota; kingdom Metazoa; phylum Chordata; class Lepidosauria; order Squamata; family Chamaeleonidae; genus Bradypodion; species Bradypodion pumilum. The sequence continues at coordinate 99,160,240 of JAWDJD010000003.1, forward strand.
CCTGCGTGCCACCAGTATTCTTGTGCTCATGTAACCACATACTTGTCACAATACACTCTTCAAGTGTAAATGGGCTTAAATCAGCCATATTTCTCTGGAAAAAAAATTATAATGCAGTGGTACCTTGGTTATTGTAATTAATGCGTTCTCTGGAATGTTTCTAAAAGCGAAAATTACTTTAACCAAATTTCTCATAGGAATGCATTGGATGCAATTTCACATAGGAATGCATTGAAAACCAAAATACATTACCTGAAATGTGGTTTCCCATAGGAATGCATTGAAAAAACCAATCAATCCATTCTAGAGAAAAGAAATCTGTAAATCGAGCCACTATTTTCTATGGATTTCCTTTTGTTATGAGATTTTTATGTTAACCAAGCCATTTGTTAGCTGAGGTTCCACTGTACATATGGACGGGTAGGGACTTACAGGGCACCCTGCACACTTACTCTTGTGTTCCAGGTCACAGGTAACTTGGCACACAGCAGCAAATTTCTGTGTGAATGTCTTACCTTGTGGCAGTTAGCAGCTGAAATTTATAAAAATAGAGCTATATCAGCAGGTGTAACATACTTCTGGTCAATAAAGTGAAGTGAGTTTAGCATCCGCTAAATTGAGCACTTTCTGTGGTTTAGTTCCATCTCTATCAGCACTAGTAACCTACACTCACATAGAAAACTTATGTCAACCCTCCCCCCCATGCCAAAAACAACAAAAAATCTTAAAAAACAAATCATCACATTTAAAAAGACAACAGAAAGAAAATGATAGAATTAAATGTTTCCAAGGAGGCATTCATTCTCAGTTGATTAATTGTTTCTGCAGTCATTAATAAAAGGGATTTTCAAACTACCAGGGAAAAAAAAGCCTATGGGAAAGTTGTGAATCCATACATTTACATATATGTTTGATGGTGGGGCAGCCCACTATATCTTGTCTAATCAACTGCAGTAAGTCAGCATACCTTGTGTTCAGAATCCATCATAAATCCAGAATAAATCGCTCCTTAGGCAAAACTTAACTTGCCACATAAATGTGAAGTGTGTGTGTGTGTGAGAGAGAGGGGGGGGGGGTGCAGAGATAGGTTTTCTGAAAACTGATTTCCATCTCTTTTTGACATTTCAAAAGGTTAGCAGGAATGATTTTGAATGAGCTTGTCTTTGGTCAAGTTATCTAGCCAGCATTCCCTTTATTTATGACAGAATTCAGTTTGGATCCAAACAGCGCTGCCTTTTGTGCCATCACATGAGGCATGCTGAATTTCAGTGTATTTGCATCCAGTTTTTCAGCTCTCCAGTGGGAAGTCCCTGCAGAAAGGAGCTTGCCTGGTGGTGTTCAGTGATTTCTCAGATAACAAGAGCTTTGCATTTCTGTGGAATTCCCATTTGCTTGTGTGTGTGTGTGCATGTGCGTGTGTGCATGTGCTGTGCTGCCGCTAGTCTGATTGATATATGACTGCAATGGCACTTTTCCATTTGACATTCTCTCTCTCTCTCTTAAACAACAGCCCTAACTTTTGTGTGTTGCAAATATAAAAGGCAAGCCATGTGACAGAGGGACAGAAGAACAAAAGCATTTGGAAGTAACAAGGCTTCATTTTTAGCTCTCAGTTGGAGACCAAAAGGAGGAAGGAGCAATACATTTTACAAAGGTAAGCCAGCATGCAACCAAGAGTTTTGCAGAGAACATAAAATATTTCATGGACTTAATATAAATAGTTTGTCTCTTGTCAGCCCTGTGCTTTTTAAATAACTTTTTTTTTTAAAAAAAATTGCTAACTTCTTTAGATTTAAAGATGACTTAAGGACTGGCTGCCTAACATACATCTTTTTTTTACTACCAGCATGTCTTTAATTATGTGTTTACTGAAGATGCCAGATTCAGTTGGAAACCATTGGTGTTTTTCTGGGTATGAAAGAACTGCATTAAATTCATTTCTTCTGTGCTGAGTTTCTCTATGTGGCTCTGTTCTGACCTTCTTCTGCATGAGACTGAGCTAGAAGAGAGAAGTGGCATGTTGTGTGAGTTCAGCAAAGGGCTAGGGTACCATCCACAATGCCTTTGTCCCATTACAGTGAGATTTTATGAAGACAGATAAAGCTTCTGCTTAAAAACAGAGATGTTTACTTTTACTGTATTAGAAAGTACATATGCTGATCCTCTGCCAGTCATCCACTTGAACTTTGTCCAGTTTAATTTAAAACTATAGGCAGTATTTATTTCTAGAGATTGGTGTCATCCTTTGTAGGGTGTACTTTTAGATTATCAGGGAGGGGTTCTCTTTCTCTCTTTTAAAACTTGAGTGTTTCTCTAAACTCCTGCTTCTGGGAACCTTTGCCGTGGAGTGCAGAGCAATGGTCATGGATTAGAATGGATTTAATATGTACATTTGATTGGTTAGAAACAGTGGGGAAATCCATTGTATTTGTCTTGGCTGCAGAACAGAGGAGATATATTGAGCAGCCGGCTCACCCCTTCAACGCTACTAGTAATGCAATGTGGATATCTGTTCGGCACATCAAAACCCATGTGTGACTGTTGGAGGGGGTAATGCTTAGCAGTTCAGAAATAATTTGTCAGACTCTGGTGCTGCTACTGAAATAAGTTTTTTTCTATTACCTGGAGAGGGGATGTAGATAGATAGATAGATAGATAGATAGATAGATAGATAGATAGATAGATAGATAGATAGATAGATAGATAGATAGATAGATAGATAGATAGATAGATAGATAGATAGATAGATAGATAGATAGATAGATGAGAACTAAAGAGCACTTCAATCAATGCAGTTAGTCACTAAAACAACATACATTTACGACAGCAAATGAAGAAGGCAGAAACCAAACTATTTGTTAGTTACTCTAAGTGTGTTTTTCTCTCCCTCTCTCTTCCCCTTTCCTTCTGAATACTGTATATTTATACATGAAAACTAAGGGAAAGAGACATGTTTCATTTTAAAGTCAGCACCACTGTAGCAAACAAACTGACAGGAATTCAAGAGGAGTATAATTTCAAATTATATTCAAACTTGAGAGGAAAAAAGAGTGGTCAAAATTCAAACCCTTAAACAACATGGTAGTCCATCAAAGAAGAATAATGACAAGTAACATGTTTGGTAGTAACCTAACCCCATGGGTGTTAAACTACTCAAAAAGTTTTTGTTGTTGGAATTTGAGAGAAAAATAGCCAAAAAAATAATAATATTTCTGTAGAAAGCAAGGTGAGTCTTCCAGCTTTAGTTATCTTTGTGAAGAAAACCAACACTTTCTGAAGTTTAGGCTGTAATGAGAAAAAATACTTCAAAGTCAGTATCCTTCATCTCTGTTTGAAGTACATGATGCTACTGATGGAAGTGTGTGAGCCTTAGCAATGAAACAGATGCAGTCAACAGAGTATATTGTTCAAAGATTTTAGAAGATATGCTTTACATTTGTAGTTGAGAAATCTCTGATGGAAACCAGCCAGGATCTCAGATGCATTTGCTTAATGGAGTAACTGTGGATGCAGCTCAATTCCATGATCTCATTTTCCCAGGCTCTCACTCCTAATACCCCCCCAACCCCCATTAGTAATGATTGGTCATAAATCCTAATTAAATCAATGATGTTTCTGAGATGCGTGGAAGAACACATGAAAGTATCTCCAACTTTAAGTATATTCCACTAGATGGCTGAGAAAACTTTGGTACCCCAGATGTTTGGGACTATAACTGCCATAGTCCCTTATCATTGGCCTCAGTGTTTGTGGCTTTAGAAGCAGAAGTCAGCAACATCTGGAAGATCAAAAATTACCCTACCCCATTTATAACAAGTTCAGGAAGAACACATACAATCCAACATCCTCCTTAATTGATCAATCAATTGATCAAGGTGGCTCACAACAATTAAACCCATAAGAACATAAGAACATAAGAACAGCCTTGCTGGAACAGGCCACAGCCCATCCAGTCCAGCATTCTGTCTCACACAGTGGCTCACCATTTCCTTCAGGGTATTCCCAAGCAGATGCCTTCACCTGCTTAGGATTCCCTGGAAATGATATTGAGAGATATCCTGCCTATCTCTCCAACCCGGAGGTTGTCCTTAAGTATCCATAATTATAGCCATTGATACTCTTGTCCTCCATGAACTTGTCTAATCCTTTCTTAAAGCTGTCAAGACTGACAGCTGTCACCACTTCTTCTGGCAGGGAGTTCCATAGACCAGTAATCCTCTGGGTGAAAAAATACTTTCTCTTATTTGTTTGAGAACTAGTACCCAAAAGTTTCATCGAGTGTCCCCTAGTTCTAGTGTTATGCGATAGGGAAAACAGTTTTTCCTTATCTACTTTGTCCACACCGTGCATGATTTTATAAACTTCAATCAGGTCACCTCTTAGACGTCGTCGTTCAAGAGTGAAGAGGCCCAACCGTTGCAGCCTCAGATGGTAAGGAAGGTGTTCCAGTCCCCTAATCATTCTGGTTGCCCTCCTCTGCACTTTTTCCAGCTCCATAATATCCTTCTGGAGGTATGGCGACCAGAACTGTACACAGTATTCCAGATGGGGCCTCACCATAGATTTATAAAGAGGCAAAATGACACTTGCTGACTTATTTTCTATACCCTTCCTAATGATCCCTAGCATTGAGTTTGCTTTTTTCACTGCTGAGGCACACTGGGTTGACACCTTCATTGAGTTGTCCACCAGGACACCAAGGTCCCTTTCCTGGTTTGTCGCAGAGAGTTCAGACCCCATCAGTATATAAATGTAATTGGGGTTCTTTGCCCCAACATGCATCACTCTGCACTTACTAATGTTGAAACTCATTTGCCACTGTTTTGCCCACTCCCCCAGTGACGAGAGATCCCTCTGAAGCTCCTCACAATCTCTCACAGTTTTCACTACCCTGTATAATTTAGTGTCGTCAGCAAATTTGGCTACCTTGCTTTTTACTCCTACCTCTAGATCATTTATGAAGAGGTTGAAAAGCAGGGGTCCCAGTACTGAACCTTGGGGGACCCCACTCTTTACTTCCCTCCACTTGGAGAAGTGTCCATTTAGTGCTACCCTCTGTTTCCTGTCCCTTAGCCAGTTGCTGATCCAGGACAAGACCTGTCCCTTTATTCCATGACTGGTAAGTTTATTCAAGAGCCTTTGGTGTGGGACCTTGTCAAAAGCCTTCTGAAAGTCCAGATAAACAATGTCAACTGGATCCCCATTATCAACATGCTTGTTGACATTCTCAAAAAATTCCAACAGATTAGTGAGGCATGATTTGCCCTTGCAAAAACCATGTTGGCTCTCCTTTAGTAGCGCCTTCTCTTCTATGTGCCTATTAATTCTATCTTTTAGGATGGTTTCCATCACTTTACCTGGGACACATGTCAAACTGACAGGTCGGTAATTTCCTGGATCACCCCTGGATCCTTTTTTGAAAATTGGTGTTACATTCGCTACCTTCCAGTCATCAGGCACAAAGCCTGATTTGAGGGAAAGATTATATATTTTGGCTAGGAGATCAGCAATTTCATCTTTAAGTTCCCTGAGAACTCGTGGATGGATTCCATCTGGTCCTGGTGATTTGTTAGTGTTTAGCTTAACAAGACATGCAAGGACCTCCTCCCTGGTTATTTCTATCTGGCTTAATTCTTCGGTTTCCCTCCCTACGAAGATAGGCTCTGTTTTGGGCATGTGGCCTCTGTCTTCTTCAGTGAATACTGAAGCAAAGAATTCATTGAGTCTCTCTGCAATCTCTGTTTCCTCTTTAATAACCCCTTGCCTTCCATTGTCATCTAATGGTCCAATGGCCTTCCTAGTTGGGTTCTTACTTCTAATGTACTTAAAGAAGTCTTTGTTATTTCTCTGAGTATTTTTAGCTATACGTTCCTCAAAGTCTTGCTTTGCTTTCCTGATTGTTGCCTTGCATTTGTTCTGCCAGAATTTATGTTTCTGCCTGCTGTCCTCATTCGGACAAGCCTTCCATCTTCTAAATGAGCTTTTCTTGCTCTTGATCACTTCCCGAACAGCTCCTGTAAGCCACATTGGAGTCCTCTTGGACCTGGCAGTGCCCTTTTTCCTTTTGGGTATGCATTCCAATTGAGCCTCTGTTATTGTTTTTGTAAACAGCCTCCATGCCTCTTGGAGTGTTTGGACTCTCTCAATTTTCCCTTTCAGCTTCTTTTTTACTAGTTTCCTCAACTTTGGGAAATTTCCTTTTTGAAAATTTAAGGTCTCTGTGTTAGATTTTATCAGTGACTTGCGGTCTATGTTCAAGTTAAACATAATTGAGTTGTGGTCACTGTTCCCTATTGGATCAGTCACATTAACATCTTGCACCAGATCCTGAGTATTACTCAGGATCAAGTCAAGGATTCTTGTACCTCTAGTTGGGTCTTCAACCATCTGTCCCAGGGAACAATCATTTAGCATATCTAGGAACTTTATCTCTTTATCATGTGCTGAACAACAGTTCACCCAGTCTATGTGAGGGTAATTGAAGTCCCCCATTATAACCAGGCTTCCCTTCTTGGATGCCTCCTTTACAACATTCTCCAACTGCCAGTCTCCCTCAAGAGTTTGGGTCGGAGGCCGATAGTATATGCCTACTGTTAGACCATCCTTGTGGCCTGGTACTCTTACCCACAGAGCTTCTAATGGTGACTCCAAATCACCTAGATATTCCAATTCATACGATTTTATCACTTCTTTGACATACAAGGCCACACCACCTCCCACTTGCCCCTTCCTATCCTTCCTGTACAGTTTGTAGCCTGGGATAACTGTATCCCATTGGTTATCATCCGTCCACCAGGTTTCAGTGATACCAATAATATCAATATTCTTATTTATTGCTAAGTATTCCAGCTCCCCTATTTTGTTCCGGAGGCTTCTAGCATTTGTATACAAGCATTTATATATGCTTTTCTGACACAGTCTTTTGTGTCCAGTTGCATTGTTAGACTGCCTCTTGCATCCTTCTGCTAGAATGCTAGTGACTAGCTCCTCGCTCTGCTCAGTAATTTTTGCATCCTCCTCACTACTCAAGTACACACTTTCCCGAACCGGATGCTTCCCAGCTCCTGTCGGCTTTCCCCCAGTTATCAGTTTAAAAGCTGCTCTGCAGCCTTTTTGATGTTGAGTGCCAGCAATCTGGTCCCATCATGGTTCAAATGCAACCCATCCCTCCTGAACAGATTTGGCTTGTCCCAAAATGTTCTCCAGTTCCTGACAAATCTGAAACCCTCCTCTCGACACCACCGCCTCATCCAAGCATTGAGGCTTCTGAGCTCTGCCTGCCTGGTAGGTCCTGCGCGAGGGACAGGCAGCACTTCTGAAAATGCTACCTTGGAAGTCCGGGACTTCAATCTTCTTCCTAACAACCTGAATTTGGCTTCCAGGACAGACCGCTTGGCCTTCCCAACATCATTGGTACCAACATGTACCATGACAACTGGCTCGTTCCCAGTTCTCTCTAACAATCTATCTAGATTTCTTGTGATGTCTGCAACTTTTGCACCTGGCAGGCAAGTCACCATACGGTTATCATGTGCATCACAAATCCATTTCTCTGTATTTCTAATTATTGAATCGCCTAGTACAAGGAGCCTCTCTCCTGCAATCTGTTCATCTACATGCACCTCATCAACCATATTAAGGGAGAGAACCTCAGTTTGTTCCTGTTGTTTATCTTCCTGGACCTCATCAAGTGTGATGAAAGAGAGATCATCAGGTGGAACCAGTTGTTCCTCTGTGTGTTCCTCATCAGGTGTGATGAGGGAAAGAGCCTCAAATTTATTCTGTAATTTCAGACTCTCAGAGTGATCCCCTACTCTTCTCCTCCTTTGAGTCACATTCCTCCAAACATCTCCCTCCTGAGTTAGTGAAGGGCCTTCTCCCTCAGAACTGTGCCCTGTCTCTTTTTTGTCCAGCATAGTCTGTTCCGCTCTGTCCAAGAACAGCTCAAGCTCCTTAATTTGTTGATGGTTAGATATGCGGGCCTCTAGCTGCTGGACCTTCTCTTCTAGTAGTGCAACCAGCTTGCACTTGCTGCAAGTGTAGTTCTCCATATGCTTTGGCAAGAACACAAACATGGCACAAGTATTGCAGGTAACTACAACTGTTCCCTCAGAATCCATTTTAACAAGTGCAGTATTCTGGGCCTCAAAAATGTACACGTTTACTACCTTTCTACCTAGTAAGACTATATTCTTCCTTTGTTACTAGTTTGCAATCTCGTGCACCGTTAGGTGTGCGGGCCTCTAAAGCAGCTCTACTCCAACTGCAAAACTTACCAGCGCTCACTTCCTTTGTTTTGCTCTCCTCAGCAGCAGCTCTGCTTAAGAGCACATGCAGAGTCAAAAGGGTATATAATACCAAGTTTAAAATACCAAATCATGGCTGGCTGCTATTATATGTTTGAAGATGCATTTATTGGTGTCTTGCTGCCATTATCTGTTTGATAATGCATTTATTGGCTATGTGGAGGATGTAAATTGCATGGAGGTTGTAATCCTCTAGGTTTCCCTTGCTCAAAAGCCAGTCGTATCCGACTCTAAGGTTCAGTGCTCATCTCTGTTTCAAAGCCAAAGAGCCAGCGCTGTCTGCTTCTGCAGATGTTTCCGTGGTCATGTGGCAGGCATGACTAAACACCGGAGCACACGGAACATTGTTACCTTCCCACCAAAGTGGTCCCTATTTATCTACTAGCAATGTCTTGCTTTCAAACTGCTAGGTTGGCAGGAGCTGGGACAAAGACGGGAGCTCATTCTGTCCTGCAGTACCTTCCGCCTCCCAGTCAGTGTCTTAGCCACTTGAGCCACTGCAGTCCACCTATATTAGAGAAAATAAAAAATTGAGTTGACTTGTTTGAGTTACAGAATGTATAGAAAGTCCAAGTGCATGAAAGGTAGAGCAGGAAAGTGTTGATATAATATAGTTAATGTCATCAGGTCAAACCATTGGATCATCTAGCTCAGTATTCTTTACATGGTTGGCAGCAGCTTTTTGGATTTCAGACTGAAGTCTCTTCCAACCCCACCTAGGGATGCTGAAAGTAGAGTCTTTTGCATGTGAAGCAAAACATGTGATCTGTCACTGAGGTATAATTTTAATGTCAAAGACCTTGTTTAGCTATGTTCCTCTCAAGATGCATAAACCGATCTGTCTCTGTTTATCTGGACAAAGACAGATACATTCTCTCATTTAGCAGTGAATGAATGACCTCTCATTCCCCACCACCACTACTACTCATTTATTTCTATCTACCTTTTCCAGATGTTTGTACCCAAAAAGGCTTGGGACATTCCAAGCAAATTAACTCATCATAATCTAAAATAAAAGTGGAAGCAAGTAATCACAGTGTGAACAGATAAATAAACATTAGCCCATATAGCATTACATAATACCTGTACATTAAAATTAGTTAAGTTAGAAATAAACAAGGATATTAAGAATAAGGATAGAAATAGACTACAGTGATTGATAATGAACCAATCAACATTGCTTTGTAGCTATATCTCTCCCACATAGCAAACTTTCTGCCAAATTCACTGGGATCTACACTGCTTGTAAGTGGTTATTCCATGATTTAAATGCAGATTCTGTACTTCCACACATATGTCACAACTTTTCTGAGATTAAGTACGGATGTTGCATAAACTTGGTGGTATTTTAAAAGGAACCTTTTTTCTTTTTAGGTGTGCTGTCTAATGTGGAAACTGCTTTTAAGCTGGCAGTACCATTCTGAAGGGATGTGGTTGCTTAGCAGTTTAAGACGCTGAACTTGATGACTGGAAGGTTGGCAGGTCAGCAGTTTGAGACCTGAGTGCTGCACGACAGAGTGAGCTCCTGTCATCTGTCCCAGCTCCTGCCAACCTAGCAGTTCAAAAAGCAAGAAATTGCAAGTAGATAAATGGGTACCACTTTGGTGGGAAAGGTAACAGTGTTCTGTGCACTCTAGTCATGCCTGCCACATGACCACAGAAATGTCTGCAGATGCAGACAGCGCTGGCTCTTTGGCTGTAAACAGAAATGAGCATTGAACCCTAGAGATAGATATGACTGGCTTTCAAGCAAGGGTGGCCTTTTTCTTTAACTTACCATTCTGAGTCTTCCAGTTGCATTTTTTGTCCATGGTAGTTTGTGGGATAAAATACATGTCAGCTATCAATGCCTCAGTCAGGGATGGCCCAAGACTTCTTGCTCATGGTCACTCATGCACTGGTCACCTCCCAGTTAGACTATTGCAATACACTCTACATGGGGCTGCCCTTTGATGACCATTTGGAGGCTGCAGCTGGTGCAGAATGCAGCGGCCCACATAGTGATAGGGTGTGGTCACTATGACCATGCTTCACCCTTGCTGCAGGAGCTGCATTGGCTACCGGTGTGCCTCCGGGTGCAATTCAAGGTGCTGGTCATTACCTTTAAAGCCCTATGTGGTAGTGGGCCAGGTTACCTAAGAGACCACATCACCCCGAGCACATCAGCCCATCCCACTAGAGTGGACCGGAGGGGCTCTCTAAGGGTCCCAACTGCTGACCTCCGCCAACTATCAGATCTCCCAGCATTTAGGAAGGGCCTGAAGACCTGGTTGGCCCAGCGAGTGTGGGATGCCACGATGGGAGCTGCCCCCCCCCCCACTGGCTTATATAGGTTGCTTAAAGTTGTTTTTAATTGTGTTCTATTTTATATGACTGTGAGCCGTCTTGAGTCGCTGTGATGAGCGGGCGGCGATATAAATCTAATAAATAATAATAACTCTGTGCTGGGGGAGGGAGGAAGTGCTAGCATTGGGCTATTGGGCAGAGGGGCAGGGTGAACTCTGCTTGGGGGAGGGAGGAAGTGCTACTATTGGGCTGCTGGGCAGAAGGACGGGCAAACTCTGTGCTGGGGATAGGGAGGGAGCTCTCCCATTGGACTGATGGGAAGAAGGGTGGGTTGGACTCTGCTGGGGGGAAGGGAGGAATTGCTCCCATTGGACTGTTGGGCAGAGGGGCAGGATGAACTCTGTGCTGAGGCAACGGTGCGCATACCCACAGAGAGGGCTCTGAGTGCTCCCTCTGACACGTCTGCCATAGGTTTGCCACCAATGCTCTAGGCGGTTCACAAGTTAATTAGCATTTTGTCCCCAACATGCTGGGTACTCATTTTACTGACCTTGGAAGGATGGAAGGCTGATCTCTGATCAGGATTTAACTCACAATCTTTTAACCACTGTGCCATCAGGACTCTTCTTGGAGTTTGACATGGGGTTGTGTATTATGGTTGCAGATTTAGCACTCTGAAGAGGTCAGTTTCTTCCTTCTCTCTTGATCTCTTTATAAATGAATTCAAAAATACATACATTTCTGTAACTGATATAAATAGTCCATGTTACAGAATTCCATTTGACACTGATTTCTTTGTACAGAATTGTATGCTTTGCTGGTACAAAGTCTCAGGCCCTTCTGACATCAGCTAACATAGCCACCCATCCTATTCCCACGGTGGAGTGCTAATGCAAAGCTATCCAAGCCAGCAGTCTCTAATGCAATGCAATTTGCACTTTATCAGGGCGAGGACAGCTGCCCACCACTGTGCAGTTTTAGAACCCCAGTCTCAGGGTATTTGACTTGCTGGTGGCCCCCATCAGCAGCATAAATGTAATCCTGTCCTTTAAGCAGATAAATTAATGCTACCAATGAGAAAGCACTAGCTCTCCCTCTCTTCCTACCAGCTATTATTTCTTCTGAATGGAGAGAGTATCAGAATGTGAAGAGATTGCCTATTAAAGATGTCTTTCCTCTGTTTTGTGTCCTACAGACTGGGATGCAAATAGGGTTTGGATATAGGCTTTGTTTTTGTGTCTAGGCCAGACGTGAAACTGCCAAAATGAAGGTACCTTTTGGTGAGTTCATTTTGCAGTTCCTTTCACCTGACCTAGTGTGAGAAAGGTTAGCTGGCAACATACGGTTGGTGTCACCAGGGTACGCCTGATTGTGGTTCAAAAATACCACAATCTTTGAGGAGGCTCTGTGTACCCCTGCCATCAAGATGATTCTGACTTATTATTGACCCTTGAAAGGTTTCCTAGGTATAAAACACTCAGAAATGGTTAGCAGTATATTCTTCTTCTCCTTCTTCCTCCTCCTCCTCTTCCTCCTGCAAGGCACAATGGGGAATCAAGCTTTGTACTCCAACTCACTGAGCTATCACAACAGATTGAGCACAGGCTACAAGGACAGTATTTGTCCTCTTTCTTCTTATAAGATGTGAACTTAAACTTTGATTATGTTAATGCTTCAAAATGGATCCCTTGCTTACAAAGCCCCTGGAGAAGTGAGTTACGCATAAGAGAAGCAATTGTGGCAGTCTGACAGAAGTGCAATTATACAGGATGTGAAAAAGTTACCTTTTCTATTTCACCTCAAATCTCCCAATGCTCGCTGAGGGCTTCTGTGTGTTGTAGTCCAAAACAGACATTTCTCCAAGCTTTGAGTCTGGGCAGAAGACCTTAGTGTAGCCACATGCTTTGCCTACAAAAAGGGCCCATGTTGAACCCCTAGTTTCAATACCAGTTAGGAAAAGGATACCGAGGAATGACTAATTTCCAGAGCAAGGCAACACCAGGCTTCACAGATGGTCTCACAGAGTATGAAGTCATTTACTATTTGCTGTGTTCCAGGCACATGCAAGAAGCAGGGGAAAGAAAATACACTGCAGTGTGGGGGGGGGGGGGGAGGAGGTAGGTGTGATTCAGTCTGGAGTCTAGACAGACTGTTTACTAGCAGGTTAAGTCAGACTTTCCTCCGCTGGAATCTGATTAAGGTGGCTCTTCATCTTCTGCCCATCCCATTCTAAGGAGAATGGCTGAAATTCTGTTAATGCAGTTCCTGGTGATTTTTTCCCTCATTTGGAAACAAAACCTCCCCCACCTCCATGAAAATCCTGATACTCCTGGGGAATTCTTGTCATTGTGGGGAAGCCACTGGGGGCTGTGAGATGGCAGAGAGTCTTTAATCTCCAACAACTGCCACTACTGGGATGATTTTACTTGTGGCAGAAACTTTCAGAATGTAATGACATCCCCTGTCGCACATCTCCCCATGGCTCCCCTGCAATGAAAGGGATCCTCCTGAGGTGTTTACCTTGCAATGGTAACAGACATTGTGCTTTTTTAAAGCTTGGAGTAATTATTTTTGAGTATCACCTGTTCTTGTACAGTACAGTCACATATAGTATTTTACAGAAGTCTGTACCCTCTTTGCTTTTCTGTTTTTTTTTAAAAAGAAAAGTGATACATAAAGTGGCCACCTGACCTCAAATGCTGGCTCCCTCATTCAAGGCAATGACTCAAACTAGATTAAAGGTAAAGGTAAAGGTTTCCCATGCTCGAAAGTTGGTTGTATCCGACTCAAGAGTTCAGTGCTCATCTCTGTTACAAAGCCGAAGAGCCAGCGCTGTCTGCTTCTGCAGATGTTTCTATGGTCATGTGGCAGGCATGACTAGACACCAGAGCACACGGAATGCTGTTTACTTTCCCACTGAAGTGGTCCCTATTTATCTACTTGCAATTTCTTGCTTTCGAACTGCTATGTTGGCAGGAGCTTGGACGCAGACAGTGCTGACTCTTTGGCTGTAAACGGAGATGAGCGCTGCACCCTTCTCTGGCCAGTGTAGCCTGGCTTTTAAAAAGCTACTTGAGATTAGGGGAGGATGAGCGATCCCTGCATCCAGACAGCATTTTGTTCCGCCAGTGGAGCAAGATGAGCTTGCTGCAGCCTATCAGTGGCATTAGCACTTTCTAGTTAATGGGAGGAGAACTCCACCTATCAGCTAGAAAGTGGCTGCCACCACTGCACTGCCAGCACTGACTGGTAGTGCCCATACTAGCTGCTTCCCAGCTGCTGAGGGGGTGACTGCTAATGCTGCACTCTATTTTATTCTGTCCTCAGAATAGTGCACATACACTAGCTATGGGAGAAAATATAGCAGGGCAATTTAGAAGACCTTCAGTGGGGTCTCAAAATGGGGCAGGTTGGGGAGGATTAGCCCAATTGACATGCACACATGATTGGACCAACCCATCCCAACCTCCCCGAAACATCAGGCTATAAGTCTATGTTCTATCTAAGCCTCGTAGCTGTTTTTTTAAAGAACTGGACAAAGTCACAGGGGACAAACATCTGTCAATGGATATTAGTTGCGACAAAAATGGAGTCTATTCAAAGTTCCAGATAATTCTTTCTCTGTCACCTCTATCTCTGGATCTACACTGCCACAGCTAAAAGTCACCCAGCATGTTCTGTCTTTACTGATCTGTGTTGTATCCCTATCTCAAAGTTCATAAGAACATAAGAACAGCCTTGCTGGAACAGGCCACAGCCCATCCAGTCCAGCATTCTCTCTCACACAGTGGCTCACCATTTCCATCAGGGTATTCCCAAGGAGATGCCTTCACCTGCTTAGGATTCCCTGGAAATGGCATTGAGAGATGTCCTGCCTATCTCTCCAACCCCGAAGTTGTCCTTAAGTATCCATAATTATAGCCATTGATACCCTTGTCCTCCATGAACTTGTCTAATCCTTTCTTAAAGCTGTCAAGACTGACAGCTGTCACCACTTCTTCTGGCAGGGAGTTCCATAGACATTCCCCTGTAATGATTTTGTTTTATTTTGATGCTTTTCCTCTTGCGAAAGGATGGAAGGATTTTATGAATGACAGCAAAATTGAAGTTCCGAGTTCAAATGTCTTGTGAGGTCAAAAGCTAATTTTGAGGCACAAATAAGAGGGGAAAGGTGTTCCTTGGGGCCCGCTTCAGAATTTCCCAGGGTCAATGTTTGGAAAAGCAGCATAGTTTGGGTATCTGTGAGTTTAGGTTACAACTCCCAAATATCTCAACAGTACGGACCCTGCTTGTGCTAGCAGGGGTGGTGTTGGTGGTCTTATAACTTTTTCAAGTCCTTCCAAGGAACATCTAAATGGGCATTGTTAGAATCAAGATGCTGAGCTTGATGCCAGGTGTGGTATAGCCCGTCTGTTCTTCTAAGAGAAAAGGTCTGTTTTACTAAGCAGGACCTGTGCCAGGCAGGTTTACAGCTTGAACATCCTTCAGCAAAAGTTTACTAATTAGCAAGTGGCACATGGTGAATTATGGAGTTAATTGCCCTAACAATTCTTGGCAGTTGGGTTGTTTTGATGCATAAAATTGAAACAGTTTCAATTCAATACATACTTCATATGCTCATTTAATATTATAGGGCAGTGATGGGGAACCTTTTAGAGACCGAGTACTCAAACAGTAGGGTGAACTCTTTGCTGGGGCGGGGGGGGGGGGAAGCACTCCCATTGGGCTGCTGGGCAGAGGGATGGGTAAACTCTATGCTGGGGTGATGGTGTGTGTGCCAACAGAGAGGTATCTGAGTGCCCCTTCTGGCATGCGTGCCATAGATTCGCCAACACTGTTAAAGGGCAATCAAAACAACAAAAATAAGCCTTTCTTTTCAAAAGTTTAGATTTATTGGATGCTTTTTGCTTTGGACCTACTAACTGGTTATAATAATGAGTTCAGCAGTCATTTCCTAGGCTGTGCTTTAAGTAAGATTTGACAGACTCAGCAAAGTGGTATTATTTACAGTTGCATTATTTGCTGGTATCATATATAGTCCTGTGTCACTAAGCACCTCTGAGTCTTCCTTACTTTTGGACTGATATTGGAATCAATATAGGGAAGAAAAACCAAAATATTTATTTAAAAATATTTGTTATTAGTCAAACCATATGATATGGTTTCATTCAATGGCACAAAGGCATAACACAAGCCAGTCCCTGAATTATGTAATACAGTGGAACCCCATATAACAAAATAAGTCCGTTCCACAAGGTTCTTCGTTGTGCGATTTTCCCCCGTTATATCGGGTTCCACTGGCCGTGCATGCGCATGATGTGGGGGGAGGCAGGGGATCTTCTAGGCACTCTTCCCAGCCCTTCTAAAGTCAAGCCGGCTGGTGCTGGGCTTGCCCACGTCAGTCCGTTTGACTTCAAAAGGGCTGGGATGAACCCAGTGCTGGCCAGGGGAGTTTCTAGGCCTTCCTCCCAGCCCTCCCGAAGTCAAACCAGCCGGTGCTGGGCTCGCTGCACCAAAAGGGACCTTGCGAGTCTCCTCTTGCAAGGTCCCTTTAGGGCAGTGAAAGGAGGGCCCCC
Source organism: Bradypodion pumilum (assembly GCA_035047305.1). NCBI lineage: Eukaryota > Metazoa > Chordata > Lepidosauria > Squamata > Chamaeleonidae > Bradypodion > Bradypodion pumilum. The sequence continues at coordinate 99,176,408 of JAWDJD010000003.1, forward strand.
TGTTCCAAAAGGGCTTTCGGAGGGGGGAGTTGACCCACTCAGCTACCTCCTCCAAAAGCAACCTGGGGATCGGGCGCTCTGAACCAGGCTTTCAGAGAAGGCAATGCATCCTGGGAGGGGGGGGAGCAGTTCATTGTACAACGAAGTTGTACGAAGCAATTCCCCCCCCCCCAAAAAAATTTTTTTTTTTGCTTAATTGTACGGTTTTTTCATTGTGTGATGTATTTGCTATATGGGGTTCCACTGTACTGTATTCCCCTTCCACCATTTCGTGGGCCCCCATGCCCATTAAAGTACAGTAAAACCTTGGATTATGGAATTAATCCATTCCGTGGAGTTTTCCTTATAGCAAAAATTCCTTATTGTGAAGTGCCCATAGGAATGCATTGTGCAGTTTCCCATAGGAATGCATTGAAGACAAAAATTCGGGAAAGCAAAGCACAGTTTTTCATAGGAATGCATTGGAAAAAAGTTCCAGAAAAACTCCGTAAGCAGAGGCATTATTTTGAATGGATTTCTTTCTGTAAATTGAGTTTTCCATTGCCCAAAGCATCCGTAACCCGGGGTTCTACTGTAATTGAAAGTTAGTTATAAAAACGCACAAAGTTGTTGCTCATTTAGTTGCAATTGTAACATAACAGGGTTAGACCTTTGTTATTGAGAAATGAAATTAATGACAATTATTTATTTATAACTAGTTGTAACTAGTTAATTCCAAGTAACTACCGTTACAGCAGAAACGTTTCCTTAATTTCCAGGTATAGTCTGCTTTCTCCTATACCTTGGATACCTTAGAGTCATTATTCAGCAAGAAGTCCACCCATTGGTAGACATCTCCGCTACGACATTCCACACATGCAAATGGACTTGAGGAATCAAGTCCTCTTGCATGTGGGTTTTTAGTCATTTGGATATCATGTCACCCGTGGCTAGGCGGACCATGACATGTGCTTTCTGCTTTCACCTTGCCTAAGGAATCCGATGAAGGAAGCTTTGACAAGAGATGGGCAACATTGCCTAGTTAGATCAGTCAGGCCCCCTCGCCCTAAAAAAGCTCTCACCTAGTTGGTGTATGCAATAGCTGATTATCTTTAAAACATTTAACAATGTAACAATGTACTTCTTTTAATGTTTCATATTTGTATTGTCCATTTGATGTGTGCTCTGTTTTTCCAAATCCACCTGAGAGTTACTGGTGTAAGAAAAATCTTGTGACGAGTTACCACAACTTACACATCATCATAATTCATTCTTTTTGAGTAGTGCTTTTGTAAGTATCTGCCTATGAGATTTTTATCATGCAAATTAACTTCCGTGATAAAATGTAGCTGTGATATAAATTCATTTCCTTGACCCTCCCGAGTGAGTCTCACTCTTAAGGGCCCTTAATGTTGTTCACACACATGGGAGAAAATGAGAGCAAAATCCGGAGAGATAGAGAGGGAGAGATGCTGTCGCCTGGTCTGACTTATGATCAGCTGTTATTTCCTTTTTATATGTGTCAGTGTGGAACATATTAAAATTTCTCTGTAACGGTATGCCTGGCATCCCTCTGATGCCCCACCTCTAACTTAGCAGAACAATAAAAGCAAGGTTAGAATAAGCCTTTGAACAGCTGGCTGTCTATATATTCTCTCTTTCTTCCCCCTTCACATAATCTAATTCAGAATAGAATTCGGGTAGTCCTGGCACTACCACTTCCAACCTCTGCCGCTTCTTGTCCTGTTTGCTGGAATTTCATTGTGCAGCTTGTCTGATTGCCGTCTGCTTTAAAAATGGCAGGCAGCGTATTCTTTTTTTTCCTGACTGTCCTCACCATTTGTCCATCCCAGCTGAGACCAAAAGGGCTTCTGAGCCACCCGGCATTCTACTAGATCAATATTATTTTAGCGACCACCCCCACCTCTAACAGCCATTGTTAGGGTGTCTGCTGATGACAAGGTTTTGATTCTTATTCTTATTATATCTGAGCCTTAATCCATTTTGGCGTGGCATTATTGAAAAAGAAAGGGGTTATGTTGCCCTTTCAGACATGCAACTTTCGGACTGGAGTTAATTCTCAGAGTCTGGTTTGGCAAAGGTTAAGCATACCATGATGGTGACATGCACATCCCTCCCATAGCACTGAGACTCTGGCTGAGTGGGAGCTGAGAGGATGTGGTGCTCCTTGTGAAAAGAAATACTGCTGGTCTTTCAACTCTGTCTTCCTTCAGCCTGACCTTCAAGGAAGTTGCGAGCTTAACTGGAAGGATTTACAATGAACAAAAAGATTTATCTCCTGACAGACTATGCAGTGCAATGCAAAGAAGGGGTTACTACATCAGTGAAACACTTGGATGATGTTCCCAAGAGAAAAAATAATATTGTTTCCCTAGTAGTAATAAAGATCAACAATTACTTGTTTTGTTCCTGAGATTGGTCCTACCTGCATGTTTCTGGAATGTTTAAAAATAAATCAGACCAATGCTTGCTTTATAGAAATATTAGTGTGAAAGAAAAGAAATGTCATAATGCCAAGTTGACGGTCCTCTTTGCTTCATTATTAAGGAGTCTCTTTCTCTAAGCATTTTGGTTTATTGATGCTTACAGCATTGATAACTGTATTTAAAATTCATACAGCCTACTAGGGAAGACTATTTTTAAAGTGTTTTTATTTTTCTGCCCTCATTATTCTTGCTTTCAGTTTACACGGGGCAACTTTTAATATAGATATATGATCATCCACAGAAGCCTCTATTTTCAAATACTGTACAATAATTTGGAAGGATATGTGTACAGTTTCTTAAAACCTGAGTGTTGGCTGTGTACATATAAAATTTCTGAATTTTATATTCTATATTATTCTTATATACAAGTATATACAGCAAGGAATCTAGTTCCACAGTGGTGTTGTTTGGGTTGGCTTTGAAACAAAATGGTTGTGCTGGAAACACACTACAGCATTGAAGCAAGAATGGAATACAGATAGATAGGTAAGGTATGGTGTTTAATGACTTTTGAACTGCCCTGTTCTGCATGCAGTATTTCCTACAGCTTACTGAAAATGAAGTTTTGTCGAAATATCAGGCTTGGCAGCAATCTGTCCATGCCATAGCCTTCCTGACATCCATCAGTAGTTTTATCAGTGTGTGCAGTTTGCATCTTTTCTTACAAAATATCCCTCCCAAATAATGTTACTTTAAAAGTGAGAGGAATTTTCTTAGATACACTTACCAGTCAAAGCCTTTATTTAACCTGTTTGACCAAAGAAATGTTGGAGAAGCAGGGTTTAGAATGGCTACCTATCTTAACCTATAAATCCAAGGGTTAACCGTTGGAACTGGCTATAGGTTGCTATGCCTCGCCCTACTTGCCTGCACTCACCCTTCGTGCACACGGCCGATCTGGGTACGCAGGTCAATGAAGGATTGAAAAAACCGGCAGTGGGGCAACAGCCCCACAAATGCGAAGAAAGGGAAACAACTTCACTTCCCAACATTCCTTGCGCCGCGCCAGAGCCAATCAGGCTGAGAGGCTCTCGCACGGGGCAGCGTTCGGAAACGCGCCGCAGCCAATCAAAATAAAACCATTTTTAAAAAACGCAGCACAACCAGAAAGCACCAACCCATTACTACAAGCCCCAGCATCCTGCGCGCCATGAGCACGCAGAACGCTGAGGAAAACGGCGCCCGAAAAATTAAAAAGAAAAACAACTCACCGCGTCACAGCCAAGCACACACCAGCCGGCTTTCTTTTCTATCCCTCACCCACGGCGCCTGAAGGACCCGACTGGAGTTTCCCCTTTAATATCAGTGGGTGGGGGTTGCGATCCCCTTCTCCGCTGCCTACCCTAGGGTTGGGAGGTTTGTGGGAACAAAAGGGGAATGTTTCCCAAACCCTTCTGGACTCAGGACACCAGGGAGAGGGGATCGATTCCCACCCCCCTCCTTAAAAAAACTCCATCTTTTCTACTCTTTAAAAACGGAGTTGTTTTAAGGAGGGGGGGAGGGAATCGATCCACTGTGCCTGGTCTACTGGGTCCAGAAGAGTTGGGGGGACATTCCTCTTTTGTCCCCACAAACCTCCCAACCCCAGGGGAGCAAGCGGAGAGGGGGGTCGCAAGCCCCACCCACTGATATTAAAGGGGAAACCCCGATCTACTTTCACAACTACACACAAAAAGCACCATAAAACAATAAAGCCCCCCTCCCCACCACCTAACCCACCCTTACTAACCCCCAACGACCATGCCCCCCTCCCCACCACCTAGCCCACCCTTCCTAACCCCCAACGACCATGCCCCCCTCCACACCACCTAGCCCACCCTTCCTAACCCCCAACGACCATGCCCCCATCCCCACCACCTAACCCACCCTTCCTAACCCCCAACGTCCATGCCCCTCTCCCCACCACCTAGCCCACCCTTACTAACCCCCAACGACCATGCCCCCATCCCCACCACCTAGCCCACCCTTCCTAACCCCCAATGACCATGCCCCTCTCCCCACCACCTAACCCACCCTTCCTAACCCCCAACGACCATGCCCCTCTCCCCACCACCTAACCCACCCTTCCTAACCCCCAACGACCATGCCCCTCTCCCCACCACCTAACCCACCCTTCCTAACCCCCAACGACCATACCCCTCTCCCCACCACCTAGCCCACCCTTACTAACCCCCAACGACCATGCCCCCCTCCACACCACCTAGCTCACCCTTCCTAACCTCCAATGACCATGCCCCTCTCCCCACCACCTAACCCACCCTTCCTAACCCCCAACGACCATGCCCCTCTCCCCACCACCTAACCCACCCTTCCTAACCCCCAACGACCATGCCGCTCTCCCCACCACCTAGCCCACCCTTCCTAACCCCCAATGACCATGCCCCCCTCCCCACCACCTAACCCATCCTTCCTAACCCCCAACGACCATGCCCCCCTCCCCACCACCTAACCCACCCTTACTAACCCCCAACGACCATGCCCCCTCCACACCACCTAGCCCACCCTTACTAACCCCCAATGACCATGCCCTCCTCCACACCACCTAGCCCACCCTTCCTAACCCCCAATGACCATGCCCCCCTCCACACCACCTAACCCACCCTTACTAACCCCCAATGACCATGCCCCCCTCCACACCACCTAGCCCACCCTTCCTAACCCCCAACGACCATGCCCCCCTCTACACCACCTAGCCCACCCTTCCTAACCCCCAATGACCATGCCCCCCTCCCCACCACCTAGCCCACCCTTCCAAACCCCCAATGACCACGTACCTTCCCCACCACCAAATAAATAATTTTTTAAAAATTACTAAAAACACTCAAACACAGCCAAAAATACACAAAAACAAAAACACCAAAAACAATACGAAGTAAACAAAGACACAATCAAAAACAAAACAAACAGACAAAAAATACAAACTCCAACCCCCCCTCCCCCCCGCCCACACACACACAAAAGAAAGAAAACAAGCAAACTAACCAAAACAGGTGCTACCTCCACCAGGACTGGAAAAGAAATGAATACAGAAAGACCCTACTTACCAGAAGAAGCTCCACCCAGAGGCCAGGAGAGAAACAAAAGTCAAAATACAATAACCCCTACCAGCACCACCTGCTGGCCACAATAGTAAAAACAATTCAAAAACACACAACAGCCCCAAACAAAACACAAATTCACAATTTTACACAAAAGGTCACACCAAAAAAAACAAGTAAAAAAAATTACACTAAACACACTTTCACACAAATCACAAATATATGTCAATAAAATACAATAGAAACTTTAAAAAATCCTGTGCTGAGTTATTATATCATACTTTCTTCTTTTATTAATCCTCAAAAAAACCCAAAAAAGCAGATCACAGTTAATAACAGCCAAGCCAAACAAATTTAACATAAATAAACATTTAAAAAATTAAAATTACAGACTAAGCAATTTTTTTAAAAAAAAAACACAATTTAACCTTCCAACACAATGTAACACTATTGCAAAAAAAAAATTTGGCTCATTTTTAATTAAAAAACACGGGGGAAAAGCCCGGCAACGCTGGGCAACCCTTGCTAGTTCATTATAAAAAAAGGGGGATCTGCATTGCCCAAAAGCAAGAGGTGAGCACTGAACCCTAGAGTCGGATACTACTGGCTTTCGAGCAAGGGCGACCTTTACCTTTACCCTCTGGGAATTGAAGGCCAAAAACCAAGGTTTGGGAAACACTTTATAGCACTGACTAGCATGAGCTTGCCTCACTTAACATTTTGAAAATTAATTTGCTTTTGTTTTGTAATTGGTGAAATTTGTTAAATTTGCAGGTATGAATTGTTTCTCTAGTCTAGTATATAGAAGGGAAACATTGTAACAGCAAGAATATGTGTTGCTTAAATATATGATTTGATCATTTCTCCACACGTGGAATATAATAGTATAAACAAAGAGAAGAGCTTCCTTTAATAATGAATGTTGGCAACATTATGGGGAGGGAAGGCAAAATACTGTGCTAATAATGAATGATAGATTTATTTCAGGGTGGGTATTTGGGGATCAGAATCTTCTACTTCAAACACAAAATAGAGCAGAAGACACATCAGGCAGTCCTTATGTGATGAATCTCTGCTAGGTACAAAACAAATTTTAGGACAATGAAATCCCTTGGCACTTGGATGAAGAAAAACCCACAGATTAATTTGATTCAGCCATTACATTATGGAGTCAGGAAATAACCCTCTTCAAATTCACCCATGGTATAAAAGGAGCAAATCCCGGGACTTTTTATTATGTAGTTATCTGCAAAGTTGGGAGCCAACTTTAAAGCTTGCTTGGTTTGTCATCTTCCACCCAACTGGGAAACAGTTTTCATATCAACTTGAAAGTTATTCCCCAGTTTGTGACATGTTAAGAAAGATATTAACATTACTTGGTTGTTCAGTTTGGATTAATAAAGACTCTAATGCAGGGGTTCTCAATGCTTTTCATCCGTGGGCTGGACCACGCTCCCTCAGACAGCTGAGCGGGCTGGACTGGTGCCTTAAAATGTGTCAGTGGCTGTCATAAACACGTTACGATGGCCTTGGACTCATTTACAGCTGTAGTAAATGCGTTTATGTGGCCGTAAATGAGTCCATGGCCAATTCCGGTGGCAGTGGCCACTGGAGCGATTCTTTTATTTCTTAGATCTTTATCCTTTTCTTCTCCCAAGGATTTTTGGATAATGTGGACAGATCTAATACATGTACACACATTTCGCTTTAATCCTTACAACAACCTGCAAGTATGTTTGGTTGAAAGAGAACACCTGGCTTAAGGCTGTCTAACAAAGTTCTTGGAGATCTTGGATCTTGTGTCTCATCTAGGGTTGCCATAATTCTCTCCCGCCAAACCGAGACAGCCACGTGACATCATTGCATTCTTCAAACTACGCATGCATTGTATGGGGCTGTTAGGGAGACCGTGGCTCTAAGACCCCATGGAATCCCCATCTGGGGCAGACAGCTTTCATCAGTTTAAAATAAACTGTAGTCAAGAGGTTTTTTTCCTCATGTGATTCTTCTTGCAAAAGACTATTCTTGATGGTTCCATTTTTATTTTTATTTTTTTGAATAAAATTTCTTGGGCCACTCTTGAAACCACCCTTATTCCCCCCGAGGTCACCCCACCCTCCCCTTAACACACACCCCACTGAAGTAGACTCACTCTCAAACCCCACACAAGGATCCCTCGGAAGAAAGTTCTAAAGAGAGGCCTGGAATGGCGATGCAGTCCATGGCGCCTCTGTTTCCCTCCAGAAGGAGAAAAGCAGGAGACAGGAAGGTGTAGGAGCAGGGCCGCTGGACGGCCGTGAGGTCCCGGAGGAGACTGATCAAGGAACGATACGAGGCAAGATGGAGCGAGATCAGATCAGTGGTTTATTGAGGAAAAGGCATCATCATATATAGATCAGAAGGCAATGAGGGATAGAATCGTCATCTGACAGAAAATCACATCACCTATTTACTCGGGTTAATGGGAAATCTCTCTTGGGGAAGTTAATTAACTTGGACAAACACTGACAGGGGAAAACCATTGTTCGGGGTTTACACCAGAGTAAATATGGTCACTATTTGCACCAGGGATTAGGCTTAACTGTGAGTGAGTCAGTAATTGCTTAATACGTGACGGAGGTTAGTGATCTGCTTCTCTCAGCAGAATTGCTGGTCATGTCATATGTGGGTGACTCAACCCTCTGATTATTAATCCACCCCCCCCCCCGATTTCCATACTGGCAAGGGCCAGTGACCAGGAACCTTCTTCGCCGGTGTAACCTCTGCCAGGGGCTGATTATGCCAATTGGGCATGCGGAATCCGCATCTCCCCTTTTTCTGTTATTTAGGGACCTGACAGGCGACCCTGCGCAAGATGGGCATCAGCTGGTGTACGGGAACGACACTTCGGGGCTCCACCCACGGGGGACATCTCGATAATAGTGAGGGAATACATTGCATGAAACAGCATCCTGTTATGCCTAGTATTATCACCCCCACAATCACTTGAAGCATTGTTTGGAGCCACCCCCACGGGAGCCATGACCACAAGGAACCCCACCAATCCCATGCGGAGCCCTGCTTGATGTTCTTGACTAGGGTGTGGAGGTCCGTGAGCTGGCTCTGTACCTTATGCGTGTTGTCTGTGAGATTAAAGCAACACATGCCATGAACAGATTCGCAACCCAAATGATGTAATAACAGAAGGTAGTCTATAGCTGCTCGATTGTCAAGGATGGCATGGCAAAGCTCTGCCTGCTCCTGGTTGAGCAGCGCTATCGCTGAGGAGGTATGGTTAATGGCTTTTGCTAATTCGCAAGCCAATTGACCAATTCTCCGAGCGTTGCCGACGGCTAAGCCTGGCACGCCAAGTATGCTGACTGCCAACGAGACGTACTCAGCTGGACTCAGAACCCTAATGTTGCTATCACATGAGCTGTCTAACTGGGTGGCACAAGTGTGTTGTATGGGTGAGGAAACATTTGTGCTTGGGACAATCATATCCTTAGTGGGGAGTAACAATGTCAAGCGACTGATACAACATGTGGAATCTGATACATTTGCGGGAATGTAGTTCCAAGTGTACTGGTTACATGTAAAGAACCAACCTGAAGGTAGGGTAACATGAGCATACATTGCGCCAAGTGTCTGTGGGTTATTACAAGTCCAGTTGCCGCTGCCGACTTCGAGGCAACGGCGCCTACGGCCGACTGCGGAACAGCCGGTCATTCGAGCAGAAGTAGAGTTCGGGCTGACCGCCACTCGCGGGGTGTGGAGAGTGGCTGCATCAGCCGGCAAAGTCATGGTTAGCCGCATTTCCCAGCGGGCATATTCTGAGGAGCTTGCTGGGAGGTATGGGCTGAAAATCCGTTTCACTAGCCAGTCGCCATCCCTGGGGTGCGTGCCTGGAGTGTGGCACACTGGGATGAGACAGGTGCTCAGAATCGAGGCAGAACCAATGTCCTGCTTCAGGCAAAAATCGGACTGGTTGACGAGACCCGCCAACCTTTCCCATATGTTGTAGTGCATCCGGGCAGAGAGATCTCCGCCTGGCATCAAATCGTTGGCCTTTAGCGAGGCTGCCTGAACGCCTCCCCCCGCAAGTAGGGAGAGGGTCAGGATGATGGTGACTGCCATGGTGTTGGCAGTAATCAGGGAAAAGACTGCAGCTACGATGTTCTCCGGCGTTGGCTCCCATTCCTCGCGCCGGACGACGTCCTCGGCCTCACGGCAAAGGATCTTGACCATCCCCCAAGTGACCTTCGGTTCCGTCCGCTGTCGCCGCTTCTTCCGTCGGGTCCCCTCGGTCAGGGTGAGGTCCTCCATCTCCGGGATAGGACTCGGGTCGGTCTGGGTCCACGCCATGTGGTTCCAAGTGAGGCTTAACGCACCGAGCTGGAATCCAGATAACACCTGTAGGAGACATAACTGCAGCATACCCTCTTCCCCAGGTTACAAGTGGCGCCGGGCCCCTCCAGGAAGGGTCTGGTGGCACCCGGTAACGAACCAGCGGTCACGGGAGAGCTTCCGAACGGCGGAAGTGTTTCTCCTGCGGCGTGCAATCGGAAAAAAACATTAAGGTGATTGTACGTGAACAATACCTTATTCAGACAATGCTGTGCCTGACCCTGTGACTTGGGGAGGGCTGGTGGCTCCCCCCTTTCTGTTTGTTTGTCAATATAGGACTTGAGCGTCCGATTGACTCGTTCCACAATCGCTTGCCCCTGCGGATTGTAAGGAACGCCAAAAGTATGCTTGATGTCCCAGGTGGTCATGAAGTTAGCCAACTGCCTAGAACTGTAGGATGGGGCGTTATCGGTTTTCACGTGCCGAGGCTTGCCCATTGCCGCGAAGCAGACTAGGAGGTGCTGCTCCACGTGGGAAGCTGCCTCCCCTTTTTGCGCTGTCCCCCCAACGAATTGCGAGAAAGTATCAATGCAAACATGCATGTACTGCCATCTGCCAAACTGCGGAACATGTGTGACGTCCATTTGCCACACCTGGTTAGCCTCTGTCCCTCGTGGGTTGACCCCCCACGAGGGCCCCCCCGGTGCCCTTGCACAATGCTGGCAAGAGCGAACTATGCCTTGGGCTTGAGAAAGTGGCAGATTGAACTGTCTGGCGAGCGCTTTGGCATTCTGATGAAAGAATGCGTGACTCTGAATTGGAATAGTGAAAACACCTAACACTGACCGTTGCTGAATTTCCTTTGCAGCCGCATCCGCTCTGCTATTGCCCGCGGAGATTGGACCCGGTAGGTCCTGGTGACTTTGGATGTGGGCAATATAGAGCGCTTCCGTGCGGTTTCGCAAGTGAAATTGAGCTGTAAGGAACAGACTCAGCAAATTCTTGTCTATCGCGGGAGTGATGTATGCTCCCGGTAGACTGTGAAGCAAATTCCTAACATACTGACTGTCAGTAATGATGTTTAGGCGTTCTTTGGCGAAGGTGCGCAAGGCGAGGTTCACCGCTGCCAACTCTGCCCGCTGTGCGGACTTCTGTGGAAGAGTTAGGAGGGTGCGCCAAGCCTGGCCTTCCTGCCAAGTCAAGACACCATATGTGCGACCCCCATCGGTAAAAACTGCTCTGGCCACCTGAAGTGGAACCAGCGAGATCAATTCGTACAAGCTGACTGTCTGCGTTTGAAGTGAGACGAGCCTGGGGTCCTTAGGCAAGTGGTATGCCAAGCATCCGGTGAATCCTTCCAAGGCTATCGGAAGCGAGTCACCGAGCTGCATCAACTGCTGGATTTGCTCTTTGGTGAACGGGGCCACGCTTTGCTAAGTCGTGCCCTGAAATGTCTCTAGCTCTCAGCCTTCCGCGGTAAACCACCGCGGAGACCAACTCTTGGGGAGGAACGATATTTCGGGAAGAGGTGTTCGGTAAATACACCCATTCCACGATACTCGCCCCTTTCTCGGAGTCCACTCCTAGGGCTCCGGTGAACATGGATCCTGCCCGTACGATGTACAAGTTCAGGATCGGGGCATATGGCCCCTGAGCAATCCTGTCCACCCACCTTTGGCTGAGAATTTGGTTGACTTTTTCGAGAGCCAAGCGTGCTTCTCGAGGAATTTGTATCCGATCTGCCGGCTGCTTACCTAGCGTTAGCAGCGAGAAGAGCGGTTTCAAAAGATCCGTATCCAATCTGAAATACGGTCTGGCCCAATTAATGTTACCTAAAACTTGCTGCAATTCTACCAGGGTGACTGAGTCTTGTAAATTGATCTGGGGCAGAACTGGTGCTGCGAAAGAGCGGAGAAGCCGATGGCCCAAGTATGAGAAGGGCTCGGTTCTCTGCACTTTCTCTGGGGCAATGAGTAACCCTTTCTCCCCCAGGCTGGCCTGGAGGTCTGTAAACATTTCGCTGCCGAGTTGCGGCGCTGCGACCAAGATGTCGTCCATGAAATGGCAAACTAAGGCTGTGGGGTGAAGGTTTCGAAACTTTCCCAGTGCGTTGTGAACATAAATTTGGCACAGGGTGGGCGAATTGAGCATCCCCTGTGGCAAAAATTTCCACGCATAACGCTGCGTGGGCTCACTGTGGTTCACAACCGGCACCGTAAAGGCGAACCTTTCCCTGTCCCTGGGGTCTAAGGGAATGGTGTAAAAGCAATCATTGAGATCTACAACTAGGATCTCCCACCCCTCAGGAATCATATTTGGATTCGGGATGCTGCATTGAAGCGTACCCATTCACTGTATACATTTATTGATCTCCCTGAGATCGTGGAGGAGTCGCCACTTCCCCGACTTCTTTTTGATAACAAAAATTGGTGAATTCCAAGGACTAGTGGACTGCTCTATATGTCCTGCGTCTAGCTGTTCTTTAACCAGTTGCTTTAGGGCGATTAATTTTTCCCCCACTACCGGCCACTGTTCCACCCAGACTGGTGTGTTGGTGAGCCATTTAAGTGGCAATGCCATTACCCAAAGGTGAGAGTGGCACCGTACTGCTGTAAAATTTCTCGCCCCCAAAGGTTGATGTGCACGTCCAGAATGTGCGGCCGAATGACCGCTGTGCCGTCAGCCTTTGGGATCGTGACTTCCACCCACTCCCGGCTCCTAAACGCTTCTTGGATGCCGCCTACCCCCCACACATCGGAGACTGGCTCAATGGCCCACTCCCGTAGCCACTGGCTTCGGCTGACCACGCTGACGTCAGCTCCGGTATCTAACAACCCTGAGAATGATTTTTTATTCAAAAATACCTCAATAACTGCTCGCTGTTTCCACTCAATGTTGGTCTCCACTGTCGCTAAGACTTGGTATCCTTGCACTGCCTCCCTTGCGCTCGAGCGGTCTGCTGACCCGGACTCTGAGCTGTCCCTGAGCCTTCCCTGGCTATCTGCTGGCGAGTTACAAGGAACCATAATCAGTTGCGCTAATGTGTCTCCTTTGTGAATTGTCTGTGGTAGGTGCGTCCAAAGCTGAACTTGGAGAACGCCTGAAAAATTGGAGTCAATTACTCCCGGAATTACAAGAATTCCGCGTGCTCCTGCTACACTACGAGGCAAAACTAAACCTATGAAGCCTTTGGGCAGGGGTCCCATGTACTGGGAATCCACCAGATAGACTGTGCCTGGCAAGTCGCATGTGACGTCCGCCTGGCAAGTCAATTCTAGCCCTGTGTTCCCCTTGGGGCTGGCCTGTGCCTTCGCAATGCCTGGAATATGAATGGAATCTAATCTAGCTCTGGCGCGCCCAGGGCAAGGGATGTCTCTGTTTGGACCGGGGCCAGAGACGTGCCCGCGTTCCGGTTTCCCGAATTCGGACAGTATCTGGACCAATGGTAGCCTTTCTTACACCTTGGACATGGGGTGGTTGTAGCCTTGGAACGGCCGGAATTTTGTCCGCCGCCCTTGGATCGACACTCCCTAGCAAAGTGACCGACCTTGCCACAATTGTGACATGCTCCCTTGGGCCGGGGCTTCCTGCCTCCTTGCACCGCCGCTGCCAGCAGACCCATTTTGTAGGATTCTGTGCCAACGTCGGCGCAAGCTCTAATCATGTCTGTGAGAGTCAAGTCGGGACGGTTACCCAGTGACTGCAAGATCTTACGGCAGTCGAGATTGGCGTTGTCTTTGGCCAATTTCATCATGAGCTCTTGTTGGGCTTCCTCGTTATCGATCTGCCTACTAATCGCTTCCTCTAAGCGATTGACAAAGTCCATGTAGGACTCCTGGGCGCCCTGTTTGACTGCGGTGTAATTTTTGGCCGCTTTGCCAGTTGCTGGAACCTTGAGAAAAGCCTTGAAGGCCGCCTCAGCTGACATCTGAAGAGTGGCGAGTGGCAAGTTGGTCTGCGCATCGATGGATTCGAAGGCACCTGAACCATATAACTGGTCAGGAAGTACTGCGCCTCCCATCCTGGCAGCCCTTGTCTGAGCCTCGAGGTGATACTCGCTGTCCCATAGCAAATACTGGCTGGGGTTGAGCATCATCCGCATGACGGCTTTCCAGTCGTGCGGGATGAACATGGTGTTCTCGCACACTTGCTGAAGCGTGCCCCTAGTGAACCGACTCTGGAGTCCTGTCTCTGTGATGGCCTTCCGTATAGCCATGAGAAGCTTATACGGGACTGGTGAATGAACTACCTGCTGCTGCCCTGTGAGGGCATCCATTTCCAAGCGAATTGGACAAATCTGACTAAGCTCAGCTAGCTCTTCTGCTGGCAAATCCCCCTTCTTGATCTCTTCCTCAACTGTGCGCTGAAGGGCACTCTTAGTTTGGGAACTTGTAGCTGTCAGAGAAGCGCCTGCGCTCCCCATTCCATGCATTCCATCGGTGACGTCTGCAGCTGTCACTGAGGGAAAGCTCCCTACACTACTCTGCTTAAACTGTAATGACGGATAGAGCGTCGTGGGCGCCGATGGCTCTACTGACGCTGGGGGTTCTTTTGCCTCTACCCGGACTGGATCTACCTCCGCTAAGAGCTTCCTACACTTCCTCCATGTGCGAATTATGCCCTCTGGAGCTTTCGGGGGTTGCTGAATGCAGTCTCCTATCTGATCCCAGAGCTGAAGGGTTAGTGTACCTACTTCTGGGTAAAGTAGGCAGTGTTCCCTTAAGTACACCAAAAGTCTCGCTAGCTCTCCACTGTGAAACCTTAACTGATACACCCTGGCCAGGATTTTGAATTCCTCCTCATGAATTCTTTGGCTAGCGGACGGACGTTGCCGCTGAGGACAAGTCCCCATATTACCTGCGGGGTCCTCCGAAGTTTCCTCCTCGGGACGAGTCGACGCGTCTGTAGTTCAGGCAATAGGTTTTGCGTGATGATTGTCTGGGTAGAGCTCGGAGCGTGGCCTCCTGCCACGGGCACTCGGTGGCCTCTGCGCTGTCAGGGGTTCACAGCAGACCCTGAGCGGAATGCGTTTTTCCGTTGCTGCAAGCCCCCGCGAAAGACGGGAGCAAGCTGTAGGATGCCTCTCTGAAAATGCCCCGCCGCTTGGGCCGTCTTCCCGATCGGCTTGCTTACCGACCGGGCTGCCGCGCTGTCCTCCGGGCTGATCGGACGCGGTTCTGGCGTAGAACCGGACCATGTGATCGCTTACTCTCAGGTAAGATCACGTCTTGGGGTCACCAGATGTAGGAGCGGGGCCGCTGGACGGCCGTGAGGTCCCGGAGGAGACTGATCAAGGAACGTTATGAGGCAAGATGGAGCGAGATCAGATCAGTGGTTTATTGAGGAAAAGGCATC
This sequence comes from Bradypodion pumilum, assembly GCA_035047305.1. NCBI lineage: Eukaryota > Metazoa > Chordata > Lepidosauria > Squamata > Chamaeleonidae > Bradypodion > Bradypodion pumilum. The sequence goes on from JAWDJD010000003.1 coordinate 99,191,613, forward strand.
ATCATATATAGATCAGAAGGCAATGAGGGATAGAATCGTCATCTGACAGAAAATCACATCACCTATTTACTCGGGTTAATGGGAAATCTCTCTTGGGGAAGTTAATTAACTTGGACAAACACTGACAGGGGAAAACCATTGTTTGGGGTTTACACCAGAGTAAATATGGTCACTATTTGCACCAGGGATTAGGCTTAACTGCGAGTGAGTCAGTAATTGCTTAATACGTGACGGAGGTTAGTGATCTGCTTCTCTCAGCAGAATCGCTGGTCAGGTCATATGTGGGTGAATCAACCCTCTGATTATTAATCCACCCCACCCCCCCACCCCCGATTTCCATACTGGCAAGGGCCAGTGACCAGGAACCTTCTTCGCCGGTGTAACCTCTGCCAGGGGCTGATTATGCCAATTGGGCATGCGGAATCCGCAGGAAGGGACTTATTTTGGAGGAGGACCTTTGTGATGGAGGACTCTTCACTTTCTGTCCACCCTGTTCCCTTCCTCTCTAGGAATACTGACCCTATGCAGTTAATCCTTTGTGGTCACGTGGAGAAGGAATCCTCTGTCCCAGTGTATGGTGGAGGTTTGGCTTCTTAGATATGGGTATTTCTTGCTCCTTCCCGGCTTTGGCGAAAAAGGGCTGAGGATGACAACTTGTCCCCCAAACATCAAGGTGAGCCAAGGGATTTTTGCAAAGAGTTATTTCACTGCTTCTGTGCCTTTCTTTCAATTATCTCACTTGCAAGTGTCTCCCCTCCCTGGCGGGCTTCTCAAGGTGCTGTTTTACCTTTGTCACTTTTAAGCAGGATAATTGAAAGAAAGGCAGGGGGCAATGAATTAACTCTTTGCAAAAGTCCCTTGGTGAGGGGTGATCTTGCTTCCTTTGTTCAAATTAACAAAGCCAGGACTTTTACATGTTTTTTCTTCTACTGGCCGGGACAGCTTGAATCCGGGAAAATCCTGGAAAACCAGGACATATGGCAACCCTAGTCTCATCCCCCAACCCTTCTAATTTGATATGCTAGTCATTTCATTACACTCGTTCCTTTAACAAGAAAGGCTCAGCCTGTGACAAAAGCCCCCACCCACATGTTAAAAGTAGCATTGGATCAGATCTTGAAAAAAATGATTCCTTTGAAATATTATACAATGCTGCAAGAGAGCTTTAGGGACTGCAGTGGCTCAAGTGGTTAAGATGCTGAAGTTGATGACTGGAAGGTCAACAGGTTAGCAGTTTGACACCTGAGTACTACATGATGGAATGAGCTTCTGTCTCTGTCCCAGCTCCTTCCAACCTAGCATTTTGAAAGCAAGAAATTGCAAGTAGATAAATAGACACCACGTTGGTGGGAGGGCAAACAGTGTTCCGTGCGCTCCTGTGTCTAGTCATACCTGCCACATGTCCATGGAAGTGTCTGCAGATGCAGACAGCACTGGCTCTTTGGTTATAAACAGAGATGAGCATTGAACCCTAGAGTTGGATATGATTGGCTTTTGAGCAAGGGCAACTTTTACCTTTACCTAAGAGAGCTGTGCAAATACCCTGGACCATCCGAAAGAGAAACAAGTGGATCCTAGGTCAAATCAAACCAGAACACTCTTTCTAATGAGTTTAAGGCTGTTATACTTTTGGCGCAACATGATAAGCCAAGATCTGCTGAAAGAGCCAGAGATGCTGTGAAAAGTCAAATGCAGCAGGAAAAGAAGATCAAATACAAAGGCATAACTCTATAAGGACAGCCACCCCAGCCGGGGGTGAGGAGGAGGAAGAGAGCTGGGCGAGCGGCAAAGGGGCCTGCCGCCGCCGCCGGGCAGCCACCCCCAGCCGGGGGTGAGGAGGAGGAGGAGAGCCGGGCGAGCGGCAAAGGGGCCTGCCGCCGCCGCCGCCGGGCAGCCACCCCAGCCGGGGATGAGGAGGAGGAAGAGAGCTGGGCGAGCGGCAAAGGGGCCTGCCGCCGCTGCCGCCGGGCAGCCACCCCCAGCCAGGGGTGAGGAGGAGGAGGAGAGCCGGGTGAGCGGCAAAGGGGCCTGCCGCCGCCGCCGCCGCCGGGCAGCCACCCCAGCCGGGGGTGAGGAGGAGGAAGAGAGCTGGGCGAGCGGCAAAGGGGCCTGCCGCCGCCGCCGGGCAGCCACCCCAGCCGGGGGTGAGGAGGAGGAGGAGAGCCGGGCGAGCGGCAAAGGGGCCTGCCGCCGCCGCCGCCGGGCAGCCACCCAGCCGGGGGGGTGGAGGGGTGAGGAGGAGGAGGAGAGCCAGAGTCCTAGGCAAAGGATAAGTAACAGATATGCAAATGTAGAAGACCTAATATAGCAACTGACATAGAGACTTTATACTGACTAAACATAGAAACTGACATAGAGACTGTGTTTTAAAGTGTGATAATATGCATGATAATATGTTGTCTTAAATGTGTTAAACTTTTAAAAACTGTGATAAAATGTATGAGGAGAAAAAATGGCGCAGACACCGGCAAACCACGCCACAAATCTTGCCAAGAGAACCCTATTGACCAAAACAAAAGGCAAAACAAAGGGGCAGGCTAGGTGATACAGGATGCTTAACACCACAGAGTGGAGGAAGGGGAGGGACAGGAAAGGGGGAGGGGAAATGCAATGTTGCAAGGAGCAATACTGCATAGGGACATGGAATGTGAGATCAATGAACCAAGGTAAACTGGAAGTGGTAAAAAGTGAGATGGAAAGAATAAGCATTGACATCTTGGGCATCAGTGAGCTCAAATGGACAGGGATGGGTGAATTCAGCTCTGGAAACCATCATATCTACTACTGTGGTCAAGAAAACCTTAGAAGAAATGGAGTAGCCATAATTATCAATAAAAGAGTGAGAAAAGCAGTAATGGGATACAATCTCAAAAATGACAGAATGATGTCAGTCAGATTCCAAGGCAAACCTTTCAATGTCACTGTGATCCAAATATACGCACCAACCACTGGTGCAGATGAAGCCACAATGGACCAGTTCTATGAGGACTTACAACACCTCATAGAACAGACACCAAGAAATGATGTCCAAATTATATTAGGAGACTGGAATGCCAAAGTAGGAAATCAAAAAGTGGAGGGAATAACAGGCAAATTTGGTCTTGGAGTACAGAATGAAGCAGGGCAAAGATTGATAGAGTTCTGCCAAGAGAACGCACTGGTCATAGCAAACACTCTCTTCCAGCAACACAAGAGGCGACTTTACACATGGACATCACCAGATGGCCAACACCGAAACCAAATTGACTACATACTCTGCAGCCAAAGATGGAGAACCTCCATACAGTCAGCAAAAACAAGACCTGGAGCAGACTGTGGCTCAGATCACAACCTATTGATCGCAAAATTCAGGCTTAGACTAAAGAAAATAAGGAAAACACGGAGACCAGAAAGATATCACCTAGACAGCATCCCTAAAGAATACGCGGTGGAGGTGATGAACAGATTCAATGGCTTAGACTTAATAGATAGAGTGCCAGAAGAATTATGGACAGAGATGAGGGACATCATGCAGGAAGCAGCAAAGAAAACCATACCAAAAGAAAAGAAGAGTAAGAAAGCAAAGTGGTTGTCTGATGAGGCTCTTAAAATAGCAGAGGAAAGAAGGAACGCAAAAGTCAAAGGAGAAAGGAAAAACTACAATCATTTGAACACAGAATTTCAAAGAAAAGCAAGGAGAGATAAGGAAAACTACCTAAAAGAACAGTGCAGAGAAATGGAGGAAAACAACAAAAGAGATAGAACCAGAGATCTTTTCAAAAAAATTGGGGAAATTAAGGGAACATTTAAAGCAAAAATGACCATGATAAGGGACAAAGAAGGAAATGAGCTAGCTGATGCAGAAGAGATTAAGAAAAGATGGAAAGAGTACACAGAGGAACTCTACAAAAAGGATCTCAACACTCCTGACAATCACAATGATGAAGAAGTAGAACCTGAGCCAGACATCCTGGAGAGTGAAGTCATAAAGGCCCTAAAGAGCACTGCAAACAACAAAGCGAGTGGAGATGATGGTATCCCAGTTGAATTCTTTAAAGCGCTAAAAGATGACGGCGTCAAATTACTGCATTCAATATGCCAGCAGATTTGGAAAACAAAACAATGGCCACAGGATTGGAAAAGATCAGTATACGTCCCAATCCCAAAAAAGGGCAATGCCAAAGAATGTTCAAATTATCGAACAATCACGCTCATCCCACACGCCAGTAAGGTGATGCTCAAGATAATACAGGATAGACTTCAGCAGCATGTGGAAAGAGAATTACCAGAGGTGCAGGCAGGTTTCAGAAGAGGCAGGGGGACTAGAGACCACATTGCCAACATACGCTGGATCATGGAGAAAACAAAGGAATACCAGAAACAAGTTTACTTCTGTTTTATTGACTACACTAAGGCATTTGACTGTGTGGACCACAACAAGATGTGGCAAGTAATTAAAGAGATGGGAATACCAGAGCACCTCATATGCCTCCTGAGAAATCTGTACATGAACCAAGAAGCAACAGTTAGGACAGAACATGGAATGACAGAGTGGTTTGGAATAGGAAAAGGAGTAAGACAAGGCTGCATTTTGTCACCATGCTTATTCAACCTATACACAGAGCACATAATGCGCAGTGCAGGGATGGACGAATCACAATATGGGATTAAAATCGCTGGGAGAAACATCAACAATCTGAGATATGCAGACGATACCACCCTAATGGCAGAAAGTGAGGAAGACCTAAAGAATCTCTTGATTGGGCTGAAGGAGGAGAGTGCAAAAGCTGGCTTGAGACTCAATATCAAGAAAACCAAGATAATGGCAACAGGCCCAATCAGTTCCTGGAAGATAGATGGGGAAGAAGTAGAAGCAGTGACAGATTTCACTTTTCTAGGATCAAAGATCACTGCAGATGGGGATTGTAGCCATGAAATAAAAAGGCGACTGATTCTTGGGAGACAAGCAATGAGAAACCTGGGGAACATAGTGAAAAGCAGAGACATCACATTGCAAACAAAAATTAGAATAGTCAAAGCAATGGTTTTCCCAGTAGTAATGTACGGATGTGAGAGCTGGACAATTAGGAAGGCTGAACGCAGAAGAATAGATGCCTTTGAAATGTGGTGTTGGAGGAGGGTTTTGAGAGTCCCCTGGACAGCGAGGAGAGCAAATAGGTCAATCTTAGAAGAAATTAACCCTGAATGCTCACTGGAAGGTCAAATAGTAAAGATGAAGCTAAAATACTTTGGACATCAAATGAGAAGGGGGGATTCACTTGAGAAGGCATTGATGTTGGGAAAGGTGGAGGGCAAAAGAAGAAGGGGGAGGCCAAGGATGAGATGGCTAGATGGCATTGTAGACACAATGGGCACAGAGCTGGGAGGGCTGAGGGGGATGGTGGAGGACAGAGGCGCCTGGAGAGAAATGGTCCATAGGGTCGCAAAGGGTCGGAACCGACTGTGCGACTGAACAACAACAACAACAGAGTCTGCAAGACCTGAGTAGAGCTATTAATGACAGGACCTTTTGGCAACCACTGATTGGTACATCATGAGTTGTAGGTGATTTGACAGCACACAACCAAAATAATAGCAAACTTTGAATGAGGGCCTTCTCTTTTCTCCCCACTTTCTCTTGATAGCCATGGCTATTGAAGAACAGGATGTCAGTGCTGAGGCCAGGTGAGTTTACACTACAACTCACCACATTCCCCAAACACATGACTCAGGGATTCTGGGGGCTGTAATCCAAAACGTTACTGCTCCAAGCTCAGTCTTCTACACAAGTGTATTCTCCCTCTTCTATTCCAACAAAACTAGAAAATGAAAATGGTAGAGCCCTGGGTTTTCATGTGTGTATGTAACAACCTTTCCCTGCCTCTTGTTTTAAATTAAGCCCATTTGAAGATGTGCACACATTAGAAGAGTTTAAAAAGGGCAGCAAATTATATACTAGGTCCAACTATAGTGACTTCAGGGAAATTAACAGTGAAGTCTTAATGTTTTCAGTTTTCCCTCAGAATTACAGTGTTGAAGAAATGACTCCAGGTGAATTCTATCTCTATATTGAAGCTACCCAACACTTAAGAAGTGGGGAGCATAGAAGACTCAAGGGCTAGACATTAGCAGACCCACCCATAGGTTTTGGACAATGTGATCAAATACCATGCTTGCTCTTGTACAGAATGTTGTTTATACAATAGGGGATTAGCATGTGTACATTGTGAGCCAGACCTACAACAGATGTAAATTGATTTTGTCCCACTGAAGCTATTAATGTTCTGCTGCCTTACATCAGGCAGAATATAGTTCCGTGTATTGAAATCAATGTCCATACAAAACTGCTCAGGGGCCAGGGAGGGATCCTCTTAATTTGTTTGGAAATACCTTTTATGCTGCTTCAGTTCTCTATTTTCACCTCTTTGCCTTTGAGTGGATCACAGCTGCTTTATGACTTCATCAGGCATTTTTAAGCTGGACTACAGTGTTGGATGATGGTTTCAAATGCACTCACGTCATTGTCTGCTCAGTCATCACCCGGGAAGAAATGCTTAAATAAGGAAACATGGAGACTAAGGGGAAAGAAACAAACCTACAGTAGTAATGTTTATTTACAGACAGAGGGAAAAATTGACTAGACTTTCTGTGGTTGCCATATGGCAAATAAAGAGATACAAGCTAAAGTACACCTGAATGTTTTGCTGAGCTGGCTGAAAGCATTTTTGCTGTCTGAGACCAGCTTTCAAGGCACAATAAAACATTGACAGAAAATCCCACCAATGCCTCTCTCAAATGATTTGATCTTGAACTCAGTCTTTATGTTCTCTCCAAAGAGATGGGAGTGGCATACAGGGTCCTTCTGCCCACTTTCTTAACCTCACAAAATTCTTTTGAGTCAAACTGAAAGATAGCAAAATCCTGAAGATCCCTCTGTGACAAGAGATAGCTAAAAACAAAACAAAGCTCAACATTTTGTTTGAGAAGGAGGGTTTCTAACTTCCACATCTTTCTTTTGCAGGCGCACCCCCCCAATAACGGACACAGACAACATTGAAAGTGGATAACAGCAAAGGGCCACATTTATTGATTCAATGCCCTAGTCCGAATTATAAATTTGTATTGGTAAAACGACCAATCATAATTCCTAAGGCAAGCAGGCCGAAGTAACACTGGTAAGGTACCACCCCAAAATTGCCAACGGCAATTGGTTACAATGTATCAAATTGTATCAATTTGTTTGTTAACAACAAACAAATTGTTGACCGTAGTCAATAACTAACTCATGACCCCACCCTCTGACGCGTATCCGTGAAATCACAGGGGTGATGCATGCTGGTTAGCAATCATCATCACCCCATCGCCTGATTCGTCGTTGACCGGACAACGTTTAACTACTTTATTCCTGTCTAGTGTTGTCCAGTCAATTGCGAACCTGCCGGATACTTGTGGGTCATACTGTTTACCTTACCAGTGCTACCCGCCCATGTGACCAAAGTCAACAGTAGGAACGAAGAAAGACCCCTATATCAAACCATAGCAACAGTGTGGGATGGGCAAAAAAGCCAGGACCCGAAGCCAATGTGGGTCCCAACCAAAAATTCCCACCCGGCCCCGAAGCGACCATAATCACACTGTTAACTAGGGAGGGGGTGGAGGGGAAAAACTTCTCCGCTCCGTCGCTGAGGCAAAATGGCAGCGCGGCTGCCTCGTGGCCACCCCTTTTATAAGGGAGCTGGCCACGCCCCTAACTACCCGGATTCTCTGTCCTGTGGGGGGGGGGCCCGCAAAGGGCGCGGCGGCCATTTTGGCGCCGCGCTTGCATTGCAGGCGCACCCCCCCAATAACGGACACAGACAACATTGAAAGTGGATAACAGCAAAGGGCCACATTTATTGATTCAATGCCCTAGTCCGAATTATAAATTTGTATTGGTAAAACGACCAATCATAATTCCTAAGGCAAGCAGGCCGAAGTAACACTGGTAAGGTACCACCCCAAAATTGCCAACGGCAATTGGTTACAATGTATCAAATTGTATCAATTTGTTTGTTAACAACAAACAAATTGTTGACCGTAGTCAATAACTAACTCATGACCCCACCCTCTGACGCGTATCCGTGAAATCACAGGGGTGATGCATGCTGGTTAGCAATCATCATCACCCCATCGCCTGATTCGTCGTTGACCGGACAACGTTTAACTACTTTATTCCTGTCTAGTGTTGTCCAGTCAATTGCGAACCTGCCGGATACTTGTGGGTCATACTGTTTACCTTACCAGTGCTACCCGCCACACGGAGGGGCTTCACAGAAGACCTGACGCCCCCCCCCAGACCGTCAGCTCGGTCAACAGGCCTGCTCGCCAGTCACCCAACAGGAGGTCCATACCTCCTCGCGACAGATGGGCCCCATCCCCTGCATACAAGTCACAATTTTGTAGACTAATATCGGGGTGATGACTAACCCGTCCCCAAGCCCTGGTGGTGAGAAACCGCGCCACTGCCTTATTGACCGCGCGCCTAGCTCGGTCAAGGGCCAGGAGGTTAACGCCCCCTCTGTAAGAGTGGCGCGGAACAATGTCCGACCAAACCAGGGCTGTGGCAGGCCAGACATAATGCAAGTAGGCGAGGTCCTCGCAAATCGCATGCTTGAGCGATAAGCCGGTGACCTGGCCCAAATCATTGCCCCCCAAGTGGATGATTAGAATGTCAGGCGGGTCAGCCCCCAGGCCAGAAAAAAGGAAAGGCCGCAGCTCCCGCCATAACATCCCAGGCCTACCGTGCCATGAGAGACTGGCGTGGTCACCCAGTCCCAGTCGGGGTCCCCACTCTGTCGCCGCAGCGTAACGCGCTGCCCTGAGCACATAGCTGTGGCCCACCAGCCATACTGTCACCGGTGTAATACGACACCCAGGGTCTGTAAGAAAATTGAGAAAAAGGAAGGTAAGGTGACTGGATTGGTACTCATGGCGGGAGTGGGCGCACATAAAACTGAAAACATTGTGAGCCCCACCTCCCCCTGCTACGTATGTCAGCCCCAGAGTACCCAAAAGCAGCCGCTGTAGAGGCTGCGCCAATACGTAACGAATGTGTGCCAGAACGGGCACCCGGTAGTCCCACCCTGGTGAGGGCTCTGGCAGTCACCTTCCAAAACTGAAATTTAGTAAGGGGAGACCCATCTTGGTGACAGAAAAACGGGCCGTGGTGCATGCCACGCAGTGCCAGGTATTCCTGTAGGGCACCAACCGGACAGATGTCTGCCAAAGAACACCGTAGCAGTCTTACTCCACTGCCTACGTCATGCTGATCTGTTTTAGAGGAGCGAATCCTCAACTGGGCCCAGTCTTTGGCAACATATACATCTCCGCGTTCCAGTGCCCTACCACTTGCATCCGCCTTAGACAGCATCACGAGTTCGCTGATGCGGAGCGCTCCAAAAAATGCCACCGTTGTGCCTGCATGCAATTGGGCTGCCTCATAATGATCAAAACAGAGGCCTGGCCAGCCCCGGGCCAACTGGGTAAGAACCCCTGGGGAAATAGGGTGCCGGTCGTCCGGGCAACGCCCGCGCTCGCGCACCCACCCCTCCAAAACGTGTCTCACACGGAAGTCAGAGGTGGTATCCACATGACCCCCTACTTTGGCCATAAAAGCCAACGCCTAGAGCTTGGATGCTATGGTGCGAGGTGCAAGGCCCTGTGCATGCAGGTGAACCATGAACCGCAGAACATGGTCCACCGGGATGGGCCAGGTCTCTGGCCATTGAAATCGAGTAGCAAAAGCCCTATACAAATTGAATGCTTGGTGATACGCCTTACGCGTGCGTGGCGCTAGTGACAGGCCAATCGCCCGGTTCACCTCTCCTTGCCAATAGTCCACATCTCGTCTGGGAGTGGCGAGGGAAATTCCTCCGCATCCGGGGCCAAGGCGCGGAACCGGGAGATCTGCAGGCGGGACAAAGCGTCAGCAATATCGTTATTAACCCCTGGGACATGCCTGGCCCTGAACAAGACGTTGAGGCGCAGGCAGCGCAGCACAAAATGGCGCACTAGATCCATGACCCTGGGCGATTTAGAAGTCTGTGCATTGACAATGTGCACCACGGCAGCATTGTCGCACCAGAAATGCACCACCGAATTAGCCCACTGTTCGCCCCATAGCATCAAAGCCCCCAGAATGGGAAAAAATTCCAGGTATGTGAGATCCCGCAGGCGACCTGTGCCTGCCCATGCCGGTGGCCACCCACCATAGGCCCACTTCCCATTGAAGTACATCCCATAACCCAGGGATCCTGAGGCATCAGACTGGATCTGGAAATTGGGGGATGCCAGGAGGTCAGACCTCCAAAATGAGACCCCATTAAACTCCCTCAGGAATTGCAACCAGACAAACATGTCTGCCCTGATACCCCGGGTAAGCCTGACTCTGTGGTGGGGCCTGGATAACCCTGCCATGGCGTCGCATAAGCGCCGGGCGAAAGCCCTGCCCGGTGCGACCACCCTGCAGGCAAAATTGAGGTGCCCATGTAGCACCTGCAGTTCCCTCAGGGATGCCTTACGCTTAGCCAGCAATTCCGAGATAAGGGTCACTATCCTGGACACCTTATCACCCGGTAACCTAGAAGCCTGTACTACTGTATCAATCTCAACCCCCAGGAATACTAGTTTGGTCGACGGGCCCTCGGTCTTTTCGGGCGCTAAAGGGACACCCAGTTCCTGCATTAGCGTCTGAAATGTATTGAGGAGACGTGCACACGTGTCCCAGCCCCGTTCACCCCCGAATAAAAAGTCATCCAGGTAATGGGCTACAGACCGGGACCCTGACCTGCGGACGAAAGCCCACTCTAGGAAGGTACTAAAACGCTCGAAAGCCGAGCATGATATGGAGCAGCCAAAAGGCATGGCCTTATCAAAATAATACTCCCCTCTAAACTTAAAACCCAGCAATTCAAAGTCGCCCGGGTGCACCGGCAAGAGGCGAAAAGCTGACTTAATGTCGCACTTGGCCAGCAAGGCACCCGGGCCACACGAGCGCACCATGCGCAGCGCATGGTCGAACGATGTATACCTGACCGAACAAAGGTCATCAGGTATCGCATCGCTGACCGATCGGCCGGCTGGGTAGGACAAATGATGAATAAGGCGAAACTCACCTAGGGACTTTTTAGGAACCAAACCCAATGGTGAAACCTTAAGGTTGGGAAAAGGGGGTGCGGGAAAAGGTCCGGCGACCCTGCCCGCGTCTAACTCCTTTTTAATGCTGGCCTCGGCTACCTCCTCCCTTCCTCTGAGGGATAAAAGGTTGGGAGCATCCTGAGGAGATCTATCACCCATAAAAGGGATACGAAATCCCTGCTTAAAACCTTGGATGAGGTACTCCCTGTCCTCTCCCCTTGGGTACGATGCGAGCCAGCGCTCCAGCATGTCCACCTTAATTGGGGAGGGAGCCTTTCGGAGAACTAGCTCCATCCGTGGCAGGCTTGCCAGCCCACTGTCCACCCCTCCCTCTGCCTCGCACCCCCCCAGGCTTGGGACAAGCAGAGGCTGCATGGGGACCAGAACATGTGGGACACTCGTGCTTATACCTGCAGTTCTTCCGACTGCAGGAACCATTGGACGAGAAAGTCCAGCACAGCAGGCGGGCTGGAACCCCCTGCCCCGCCATTTGGCGGGTAACCTGCGCTGGAGCTGCTCGCTGGACCGCATGTCCACAATGGTATCTATCCCCCGGGGCAGGACGTGTGGGTGTCATATACAAGAGCCACAGTCTCTGGCACGGCTCATCCCATCTCATCTCGGGGTGCAGGGGAATCCTCATACGGAATTCCTCATCATATGCTAGCCATGAGGGGCCCGGGAAATCTACCATCGCCCTGTATATGTTGTCCAAATATTGGACCATGGGAATAGCTAGATCCGGCCGCGCCCTCAAATACACCGCCATGTATATCAAATAAGCGGGGAGCCAGTTAGCCCAGGTACGCGGCGGCTTACGGCGGCGTGCCTGCTCCTTGTCCTTCTCATCCTGACCCTCCCTTTCTTCCTTAGTGGGCTCTCTGTTCAGGAGTGAGAAGATATCCACGTACTCCCCTCGCCATATCTTTTCTCTGGTAGCCTGAGCCAAGTGATCACCCAATGGCAGGGAATACCCTGCCGTCGGCAAAGCCGAAAAGGGGATAGCTGGCCTACCCAAAGGGGCCTGAGTTAACCCTGCCACCCCAAGTACGTTCCCAGCAGTGTAAGAACCAATGCCCACCCCAGCGGGCATGGTGGCAGTAGTTGTCGCCGGGTGGGTCGCCAGCGGCGTAGCCCCTGCACCACCCGCGCGAGGCCAAGGCCACTGAAAGGTCCCCCCTATATTGGGAATGTGTGTGGATGTACTCGTTTGCACCATATACTCACATGCTGCACCCCCGCGGGCCGCCCCCAACGGGGGTTCCGGCCCACTGGGGGCGTCGGAGCTCACGACCGATGTAGAGCTCATCACCGGGGCTTGACCCGCGCCAGGTTGCTGGCTGGGGAGCTGCGAGGCAGTGGCCGGAGCCGCGCCACCCGCCTGCAGCAGCTCAACCCTCCCCGCCGGCCGTTGTCCTGCTGCCGATAGCGCCTCCAAAGGTACCCCGAAAGGGGCACCTGCCTGACTGGCCCGGGCCAAAGACTCCTCTAAGGCCGCAATACGGGCCAGTAAGGTGTCTACAGTAACCATGGGTAAAGAGCCGGCCGGCCCACCTGACCCTTGCATGGGGACAGTTCCCTGCACCCCATGGCCCAGATATGGCCATTGGCCAGGGCCGAAGCCCGGTAGGGCTGGTGAGGAAACCTGCCAAGGCGGGGCACCGGGCCACCCCCCAAGGCTAGAGGGCCCCGGGAGAGGCTGCGGCCCAGAAGTAGTCGGCCCAACGGGTTGGGCGGAAGGAGGAGCGGTGTCCACCGCTCGCGGGCCGCGGGCCGGAGCGCCCTCCGCGCCCGCACTCTGAACGGGCCAAGGTGCGATGGACCCCAAGCCACTAGCCCCGGCCGGGGATGGCAAAGGTGGCTGTTGAGGAGGCGGCACCACGGTCCTCCGACCTGGGTTGCGCCTCCTAACAGCCCGAGCTGAATTCGCAGCAGCCTTCTTTTTGGAAGGCATCTCGAGCAAAAAAGGGAAGCTAGCTAAGCAAAATCGACCCAAAAGGCTTCCCGGCAATACCAACGAGCGACGGAGGCGCAGGGGGAAAAACTTCTCCGCTCCGTCGCTGAGGCAAAATGGCAGCGCGGCTGCCTCGTGGCCACCCCTTTTATAAGGGAGCTGGCCACGCCCCTAACTACCCGGATTCTCTGTCCTGTGGGGGGGGGGCCCGCAAAGGGCGCGGCGGCCATTTTGGCGCCGCGCTTGCATTGTGACTGGTGATTGGGGGAAAAACCTAAAACAAATAAGTGCTTCATTTGCAAGCTCTGCTGCTTGGCCTTGTCTAGGTCAAGGAATCATGTCATTGAAGGTCCAATGTGCTTTCCATTTCTAAATGCAAGCTAAGTCTCAGAGATAGTTTGAGCCCACAGAATACCTTTCTAGCTGATTAGTTTTTAATTATTTATTTTTTATTTATAGTAGCATTTCTATACCCCTTTTTTTGCTCGAAAGCGACTCAAAGCGGTTTACAGAGTCAACCGGGTTCTTTACCAAAGCTCTCTTTCAGGGCATATAGAATGATCCATAACAAAATCACCCATGTGTGTGTTTTGGATAAAGAGGTGTCTTCAGTTTTAAACCATTTAATCGTAACTTTTTCCATCTCTGTTATGCACTGATTATTTTGCTTGGTGGTTTGATAAAATGTTATGTTTCTGCACTAGAGCCAGTGAAAAATGATTTTGCATAGTGTGGTCTCTGCTAATCCATATAATAGTATCCTCTTCCCCCCCCAAAAAAAGGGGGACTCCTTTGGTTTAAAGCAAAATATCATTGTTTCAAGCTATGCCCTTGGAAGGAAGTCTAAGCCACAGAATACCTTTCTAGCTGATTAGTTTTTAATTATTGAACCCCCCCCCCTCCAATTCTCACTCAGATCACAGATATTTTGATGCCCTCTTCCTATAACATAGCATCTGTCTAGAGTAAATATTGCAGCTTATTCTCACAAACCTCCCCCCTCCACCCACTTCCTCATGTGGTACATCATTAACAGTATGGAAGAAATGGCGTGAAACAGGTTTCAACAGTATTAATACCTACAAATATTAGATTTACAGCACTTTCTTTTCCAGTTACATAATCTTTACCAGGCCAACTGATCTGTATCTGTGGGAAGGAAGTTTCACTGGCCAATATCTTGTTCCATATTTATGTATATGTAGAGCACGGGTGCTCAAACTATGGCCCGGGGGCAGGATCTGGCCCTGACGCCAATTCATCCGGTTCATGATGCCCTCATCGCTCCTGGAAGCAGAAGTAAAATGTGCCTGTATGGACGCACATATGGGTGCATTTTATTTCTGCTTCCGGGAGTGATAAGGGCATTGTGGGCCAGATGAATTGACCATCAGGGGCCGGATTCAGCCCCTAGGCCATAGTGACCAGCCCCCTAAACCACATGACCGGCCCATGGCCCAAAACGTTTGGGCACCCCTGATGTAGAGCTTCTTCTGCAGAAGCTGCCATGGTGAACTGACAGGGAGCCAGTTGAACATAACCAGGCACATGACTGTCATCTGATCAGCTGTCTGAGCACCTTCCATAGTTGGCATTCCATGCACATAAATACTGAACAGGATCCTGAGCAATGTGCTTAGTTTGACTGGGAGATATTGGGCACTGTAGCCCCCTCCCCCCCCCCAAATTTTTTTTCTAGGCTCTGTTCATTGACTGGTGGTAATCAGGATATGCTCACTGGAGACCAGTGATGAAGGATGCAATAAAACCAATCTGGAGAATGTCAGGCTAGGAAATGCTGTTGTAGTGATTCCAACACTAGCATAACAAACTTATCAAAATTGTTACCTATACTCCGTGTGTGTGTGTGTGTGTGTGTGTGTGTGTGTACTGCATATATACTGTGTATATATAGTGTGTGTGTATATATGTATACACACACACACACAAACACACAGAGAGAAAAAGTATAGGCAACAATTTTGATAAGTTTGTTATGGTGGTGTTGGAATTACTACAACAGCATTTCCTAGCCTGACATTCTCCAGATTGGGTTTGTTGCATCCTTCATCATCCCCAGCCAGTGCTCAGGGCTTAGGAGAGTTGTATCCAGCATATCTAGAAAGCACCTACTCCAAATTCTGCATTTTGTAGCAGTCCCTGCCCTGCCTCTGGCTTTATTCATAGTCACATGAGCTGAGGGGAATGATTTGTGATTCGTCATGGTAATAACTTTGTGTTATCTAAAGATTGGGAATGTTATCTTTTAAAAAATATCTACAAGTCTTGAGATACCCAACCAGGATGGGAGCTATTTTGGCTGGGATATCTGGGGATTGTTGTGAACAAAAAATACTGCTCCAAGTTATGAGTTCTGCACATACAGGTATTCAGTGGCTGCAGATGATGGAAAGCAACAATATGTTTGGTAGAAACGCCTGGCAATTTTGCCCCTTAGCTGAATGCACATGTGTCTTCACATAATCAAGACCCCTTTGTTCCTAGAGGAACCATGTGGGCATATCCCTGTGTACATGACACCCTGTTTTCTCACACAAACTCAGGTGCGTTAGGATCTCAGGCAGCTTCAGACCGCCATCTCACAGACTGCTGCAATGCTGAGGCCCCGATGAACTCCACCTGAAAGTTTTGTAGGGAGAGCTATATAAGAACCACCTCAGCAGCAAAGCTTTTTACACTTGTTGTGATGTTTTGTGTGAACCTTCTGCTCTTGCTCCAGTTTTAAAGGTGCCCTGCTTTGGGTGCTTCCTTAAATGTCTGACTTCTAGCTCGCCTGGACTTTCTGCTCTTGCTCTACTCTTAAAGGTACCCTGCTTCAATTGCTTCCTTGGTTGTTTGACTCCTGGCCTGCTTGGGCATTGGTCTTCCCCACTGGATTAGCCTTGCTTCATGTCATCTTCTGGCTTTGACCTAAGACTTAGATAAAGTTTGCCTTTGTTCTTTAGCTTGGTTGCCTTTGGTCCTGGCACCTGTGCTGCTAACTGACCATCTATATCAGGGGTTCCCAATGTTTTCAAGCCATGGACCGGGTCATGCTCTCTCAGTCAGCTTTGTGGGCCAGGTGGCCATTTTGCCCAGCCTGCACAATGAAGGTGGCCATTTTGTCCCAACAGCTTCAAAGGAGTGGCCATTTTGTTTCTTGTATTCCCTCGGAGGGTTAGGGGGCATATGAAATGGCTCTACAGGCCAGATCTAGCTCGCAGGCCTTAGGTTGGGAACTCTTGACCTATATCCTGGACTCTGACAAGGTACTAGCATGGTCAGTGGGGACCTTCATTCATTCATTCAAGTTTTAGTTATACCCTGCCTTTCTCTACCCAATGGGTGACTCAAGATAAACAAGATATACAACAGGAACAAACTGAAGTTCTCTCCCTTAATATGGTTGATGAGGTGCATGTAGATGAACAGATTGCAGGTGAGAGGCTCCTTGTACTAGGTGATTCAATAATTAGAAACACAGAGAGATGGATTTGTGATGCACATGATAACCATATGGTGACTTGCCTGCCTGGTGCAAAAGTTGCAGACATCACAAGAAATCTAGATAGCTTGTTAGAGAGAACTGGGAAGGAGCCAGTGGTCATGGTACATGTTGGTACCAATGATGTTGGAGAGGCCAAGCAGTCTGTCCTGGAAGCCAAATTCAGGTTGTTAGGAAGAAGATTGAAGTCCCGGACTTCCAAGGTAGCATTTTCAGAAGTGCTGCCTGTTCCTCGTGCAGGACCTACCAAGCAGGCAAAGTTCAGATGCCTCAATGTGTGGATGAGGCGGTGGTGTCGAGAGGAGGGCTATAGATTTGTCAGGAACTGGAGAACATTTTGGGACAAGCCAAATCTGTTCAGGAGGGATGGGTTGCACTTGAACCATGATGGGACCAGATTGCTGGCACTCAACATCAAAAAGGCTGCAGAGCAGCTTTTAAACTGATAACTGGGGGAAAGCCGACAGGAGCTAGGCAGCATCCGGTTTGGAAAAGTGAGTACTTGAGTAGTGAGGAGGGTGCAAAAATTACTGAGCAGAGCAAGGAGCTAGTCACCAGCACTCTAGCAGAAGGATGCAAGAGGCAGTCTAACAGTGCAACTGGACTCAAAAGACTGTATCAGAAAAGCATATATAAATGCTTGTATGCAAATGCCAGAAGTCTCCGGAATAAAATAGAGGAGTTGGAATACTTAGCAACAGATAAGAATATTGATATAATTGGCATCACTGAAACCTGGTGGACAGATGATAACCAATGGGATACAGTTATCCCAGGCTACAAACTGTACAGGAAGGATAGGAAGGGGCAAACGGGAGGTGGTGTAGCCTTGTATGTCAAAGAAGTGATAAAATCATACGAATTGGAATATCTAGGTGATTTGGAGTCACCATTAGAAACTCTGTGTGTAAGAGTACCAGGCCACAAGGATGATCTAACAGTAGGCATATACTATCAGCCTCCGACCCAAACTCCTGAGGGAGACTGGCAGTTTGAGAATGTTGTAAAGGAGGCATCCAAGAAGGGAAGCCTGGTTATAATGGGGGACTTCAATTACCCTCACATAGACTGGGTGAACTGTTGTTCAGCACAAGATAAAGAGATAAAGTTCCTAGATTTGCTGAATGATTGTTCCCTGGGACAGATGTTGAAGACCCAACTAGAGGTACAAGAATCCTTGACTTGATCCTGAGTAATACTAAGGATCTGGTGCAAGATGTTAATGTGACTGATCCAATGGGGAACAGTGACCACAATTCAATTATGTTTAACTTGATCATAGACCGCAAGTCACTGATAAAATCTAACACAGAGACCTTACATTTTCAAAAGGAAATTTCCCCAAAATGAGGAAACTAGTAAAAAAGAAGCTGAAAGGGAAAATTGAGAGAGTCCAAACACTCCAAGAGGCATAGAGGCTGTTTACAAAAACAATAACAGAGGCCCAATTGGAATGCATACCCAAAAGGAAAAAGGGCACTGCCAGGTCCAAGAGGACTCCAATGTGGCTTACAGGAGCTGTTCGGGAAGTGATCAAAAGCAAGAAAAGCTCATTTAGAAGATGGAAGGCTTGTCCAAATGAGGACAGCAGGCAGAAACATAAATTCTGGAAGAACAAATGCAAGGCAACAATCAGGAAAGCAAAGCAAGACTTTGAGGAGTGTATTGCTAAAAATACTCAGAGAAATAACAAAGACTTCTTTAAGTACATTAGAAGTAAGAACCCAACTAGGAAGGCCATTGGACCATTAGATGACAATGGAAGGCAAGGGGTTATTAAAGAGGAAACAGAGAGTGCAGAGAGACTCAATGAATTCTTTGCTTCAGTATTCACTGAAGAAGACAGAGACCACATGCCCAAAACAGAGCCTATCTTCGTAGGGAGGGAAACCGAAGAATTAAGCCAGATAGAAATAACCAGGGAGGAGGTCCTTGCATGTCTTGTTAAACTAAATTCTAACAAATCACCAGGACCAGATGGCATCCATCCACGAGTTCCCAGGGAACTTAAAAATGAAATTGCTGATCTCCTAGCCAAAATATATAATCTTTCCCTCAAATCAGGGTTTGTGCCTGATGACTGGAAGGTAAGCGAATGTAACAACAATTTTCAAAAAAGGATCCAGGGGTGATCCAGGAAATTACCGACCTGTCAGTTTGACATGTGTCCCAGATAAAGTGATGGAAACCATCCTAAAAGATAGAATTAATAGGCACATAGAAGAGAAAGCGCTGCTAAAGGAGAGCCAACATGGCTTTTGCAAGGGCAAATCATGCCTCACTAATCTGTTGGAATTTCTTGAGAGTGTCAACAAGCATGTGGATAAGGGGGATCCAGTTGACATTGTTTATCTGGACTTTCAGAAGGCTTTTGACAAGGTCCCGCACCAAAGGCTCTTGAATAAACTTACTAGTCATGGAATAAAGGGACAGGTCTTGTCCTGGATCATCAACTGGCTAAGGGACAGGAAACAGAGGATAGCACTAAATGGACACTTCTGCAAGTGGAGGGAAGTAAAGAGTGGGGTCCCCCAAGGTTGAGTTCTGGGACCACTGCTTTTCAACCTCTTCATAAATGATCTAGAAGTAGGAGTAAATAGCAAGGTAGCCAAATTTGCTGACAACATTAAATTATACAGGGTAGTGAAAACTGTGAGAGATTGTGAATTGCTCCAGAGGGATCTCTTGACACTGGGGGAGTGGGCAAAACAGTGGCAAATGAGCTTCAACATTAGTAAGTGCAGAGTGATGCATGTTGGGGCAAAAAACCCCAATTACATTTATAAACTGATGGGGTCTGAACTCTCTGCGACAAACCAGGAAAGGAACCTTGGTGTCCTTGTGGACAGCTCAATGAAGGTGTCAACCCAGTGTGCCTCAGCAGTAAAAAAAGCAAACTCAATGCTAGGGATCATTAGGAAGGGTATAGAAAATAAGTCAGCAAGTGTAATTTTGCCTCTTTATAAATCTATGGTGAGGCCCCATCTGGAATACTGTGTACAGTTCTGGTTGCCATACCTCCAGAAGAATATTATGGAACTGGAAAAAGTGCAGAGGAGAGCAACCAAAATGATTAGGGGACTGGAACACCTTCCTTACCATCTGAGGTTGCAATGGTTGGGCCTCTTCACTCTTGAACACTCTTGAAAGAGGTGACCTGATTGAAGTTTATAAAATCATGCACGGTGTGGACAAAGTAGATAAGGAAAAACTGTTTTCCCTATCGCATAACACTACAACTAGGGGGCACTCCATGAAACTTTTGGGTGCTAGTTCTCAAACAAATAAGAGAAAGGACTTTTTAACCCAGAGCAGTGTTTCCCAAACTTTGGTTTTTGGACTTCAATTCCCAGAAGCCTTAACAATTCCCCAAATCAATGATCAGCCAAATGTACTGACTTAGGCTTCTGGGAATTGAAGTCCCCTGTGGGGCCTGTGCCCCACTTTGGGAACCACTGACCCAGAGGATCACTGGTCTATGGAACTCTCTGCCAGAAGAAGTGGTGACAGCTGTCAGTCTTGACAGCTTCAAGAAAGGATTAGACAAGTTCATGGAGGACAAGGGTATCAATGGCTATAATTATGGATACCTAAGAACAACCTCCGGGTTGGAGAGATAGGCAGCATATCTCTCAATGCCATTTCCAGGGAATCCTAAGCAGGTGAAGGCATCTGCTTGAGAATACCCTGAAGAGCAAATGATGAACCACTGTGTGAGACAGAATGCTGGACTGGATGGGCTGTGGCCTATTCCAGCAAGGCTGTTCTTATGTTCTTATGTTCAAGGCGGCCAATAACAAAGCAAATATACAATATAATACAAGCAAAACAATATCAGCAAAGCAATACATAAATACAGCATAGATTAAACAATAATGAAGAAACAGAGCAATACAAGATACAAAATAATGAATAAAATCAGATATAAACAGCACAGCAGCTTATACAATAGATACAATATTACTGTCCCCCGCCATAGGGCCGAACACTACACGCGCTCTCACCTCTCATGGGCTGCCAGTCCACATAAGTAGCCAGGACCTTCCTGTCTCCACCTCATGGGATTATTTTTCCAGAAAATAGTGCTAATAACAAAATGCTGGGATTTTTCTTTCTGTTAGTTTTTCTGCTTTTATCTTTGCAATCTTACAAATGACCTTCACATCCTAAATTGTGTTGAAGATGTCTATTGTGGAAAGGCAAGTTAGAAAATAAGAAAATCCATAGAATATTGACACAAAACTTTAGCCTGTTCAGAGTGTTTCATATATACTGAGTTGGATCTAGAATCTGTCTTTTATAGATGGAAAACCTCTGGTCATGGTGGTGACTCCATTAGCTTCTTCCCCCAACCCCTCCCTTGGGTCATAGCTCATCCAGTCAAGAGTCACTTCCCTCAGACCTCAGTGTAATACTTTTCCAGGAGGTGTGAAGTGTGCTGTTGTGAAGTGGAGGGCCAAAGGAACTCCACTTCCACAAGCTCAACTACACAGGACCAAATCAGGAACCAACCCATTATTTTGTTGCAATTCTCACAACACCTGTATTTTTTATCACTTCCAGCACTGATGTGGGGTGGAGGTGGGGAAGTGAAGAGGCCGTGTTGTCTGGGGCTGCATAGAGATTTCATGGAGAAGGCAAGGAAAGGGATAACAGGAACTGTATGATAAGAGGCACATATATTTGTACCTCACAGTAACATGCTTGCATCCCTGGAGGCACAAAACCCTCTGCACAGGTTATGCAGGGATTAGAGGGAGAGAACTTGATGAGAGCTGAAAGTCTGCCTTGTGAAGAGCTTGCATTTGTTTGCATAGCAATCCCCTTCTTGTCCAGTATGCCTATTATTAGATCTAAGTTTGGTATCAGGTTGGCAGGCTGCATGGCAAGAGAAGCAGAAATTCCAATAAAAAAGCACTACAGAGAGCACTTGCTTTGCATACAGTTTGTATTTCTTCTTTTATATGTATGAATGCAAAGTGAGGCATTGTTGGCGGCAAGGGTAAGGACAGATAGCCTGTGTGCCTGCTCAATCTGCTGTCCAGCAGCTAATTCTGGATTGACAAATTCAGAGCCTCAAGTAGGACAACACTGGATACTTCAAGTAAACTTGGAGAAAGTTTCAATTACAGAAACATCTCAGGCACAGGAATGTCCTCCAACAGCCCAACTGGAGAATTGATCCTGATGAACAGGGATAGGGAATCTCAGTTGTTCAGCTTTGCCACCAGCGTGAGGAATACTGTACCTACATTCACAAGGAAGAAGAGATAAAGGGGAGATTAAATGTTATTTGCACAGATCATGTATAATTGTTTTTGTTAACTGAACAATGAGTTTAACTAAAAAGGGGAGTGGTTAAACTGAAAAGGCCATTTTGCAACCTTTACTGCTGGGCTGTCCAAATTTTTCGGGCCGCAGGCCAGCCATGTCGTTCAGTGGGCCAGTCACATGGTTTAGTGGGCCAGTCTCATGGTTCCTTTCACCGGAAGTGGAAGTAAAACACCCCTTGCAATCTGTCTTGCAACAGATGTTTTTTGCAACAGGATGAGATAATTTTTTTTAGGCCGCCATTTTCTCTGCTTAAACCAGGGGTGTCCAAACTATGCCCTGCAGGCTGGATCTGGCCCCTGATGGCCAATTCATCTGGCCTGTGCCGCCCTCATTTCTCCTGGAAGCAAAAGTAAAATGTGTCCGTACGGAGCCTATGCATGGAGCCGTATGGGCACATTTTATTTCCGCTTCCAGGAGCAGCGAGGGTGGTGTGGGCCAGATGAATTGGCATCAGGGGCCAAATCTGGCCCATGGACCATAGTTTGGGCACCTCTGCTCTACTGGATATATTTTCTTACAGTTAGGGAACATACCTGTCAAATCCCGATTTGGCCTGGATTACCCCATAATTCGGTGCCGATTTGCACCATTTACCGACCCGCGCTGCCAAAACCCCGTAATTTTGCAGCGGGGGGAAGGAGGCACTGCGCAGCCCATCTGCACAGGTTGCGTTGCACGCATGCATGGAAGGGCTCTACACTTCCGTAGCTCCCTTCCATGCACGCGCAGGAGGCTATGCCACCTGCGTAGAAGGCTACGAAGTGGCGTAGCCCTCCACGCACATGCGTACAATGCAACCTGCGCAGACCTGGTCTGCGCAGGTCCTGGATTTGCCAGAGCCACGGTTGACAGGTATGCTAGGGAATTAGGTCCAGGAGTGTTGGAATCCCCTTCAAAAGTACCAAAACTGCTACCACAGAGAGTATTAGGAGACATTTTGATTTGATTTTTTATAAATTTATGTGTGGGGGTGGGTGGGACTGAAGAGAGCAAAAATAGCCCCAGGTTACTGTATGTAAGCTGTGGGCCACATTTCCCCTGCCACTACCTATAAAGTGGGGCCCAAAAGCATATGTTTGTGTCCAGTAGGTATACAATTGGGTTATGGTTGGATCACAAAGTATTGTACAGTACTTTGAATGAATAGTGAATAAGTAACAGTATGATGCAGCATTATTAATAGATGGCGTAAGATTCAGAACTTACGCCGAGAAAGATGGGCTATAAATTAAAAATGGAATGGAATGGAACTTGGATATTTTAGAAAAGTGACATGTCTTTTTTATAATATCAGTTTTAAACAGTGGACTTTAAGAAACAAAAGGGTGGTTAACACTGTCTTCTTTCTGGATTATTTCCCTGTTTTTCTAAGAGCCTAGAGGTCCCTGCTTGGGAACTATAATGAAGATTTTATTCTTGTCCTCCTTGTGTGCATGTTCAGTCTTCCATATGCTGCGCTCATTTTTGATGCTTCTGTGGGCCTCCTTCAACTGCCTTGTCTCTCCATTTAATCTTCCACCTTGCCCAGAGATGCATTATGACTCTCTGCAGAGTTGGAGTATTTTGAAAGTTTTAATCTAGAAAAGCAACTTTCCTATTTCTAGGCTTGCTAGGCTATGGAAAAAATTTCACTATTGAAAAATCTGCACTATTCTATTTATTGGCAGTGTGAACCAAATGCTTTATAGACCAACCTGAGGGATGAAGAAGTTAAACTGAAACCCATTGATGGTACACACCATGCCTGTTGTCTTTTGGAGGTTTTGTTCCAAAATGTTTGATGACTCACCTGTTTCTTTGTTCCAGCAACATATGTTTCTGATCAACCGTGTTTCAACTTAGGGATCGTTGAACAGCATTTCTGTACACCTTGACTGTGAAGAGATTTTGAATATAGACTGTAAAGTTAAAGCATAATCAGCAGATCACACACATTGTAGGATTTTTTTTTAAAAGAAAGAAAATGCTATGACTCTGAGCCAAACAATACATTTCAGAGAGCACATAAATAGAGGAGGCCATGCTTTAAGTGTGAGAAAGTTTGACTCTCCCAACACCTTTTTATCTCATTTTCACAGCAGCTAGTTTGAAAATTACTTTGTCTTGTTTTGTAATTCGGGGTTGGGAGGTAATACGGGTTTTATCTGTAAGTATGATTTCTTTGTTACAAACATTGGCTGTGATGATGTCTTTGAAACTTGGAAAGGGTTTCAGTTTTAATTTAATGTTCTCTGTAAGATATTGTCTGGTCTTCCATGCACTCCGGTGTCTAGTCATGCCTGCCACATGACCACGGAAACGTCTGCAGAAGCAGACAGCGCTGGCTCTTCAGCTTTGAAACCGAGATGAGCACTGCACTCTAGAGTCAGATACGACTGGCTTTCGAGCAAGGGAAACCTTTACCTTTACCTTTACCTTTATGATGTGTATTATGCACCACCAAGGCAGAATTGACTTATAGTATGCTTAGTGGGGCTTTCAGGGTAAGTGAGATGTTTAAGGAGTGGTCATATCCTTAAAACACTGAACTCAAGGACTGGAAGATTGGCATGTCAGCAGTTCCAGACCCGAGTGATGCACGGCAGAGTGAGCTCCTGTCTATCTCAGCTCCTGCCAATCTAGCATTTTGAAAGCAAAAAATTGTATGTAGATGAACAGGTACCACTTTAGTGGGAAGGGAACAACATTCCATACATTCCAGTGTCTAGTCATGTCTGCCACATGTCTACGGAAATGTCTGTAGCCTAGAGTCGGATATGACTAGCTTTCAAGAAATCAGACAGGATTGCACTGTCAGGATTCTTTGCAAGATCTCTCTCTCTCTCTCTGTATGTGTGTATTTGTGTGAGAACATTATATAAAGAGTTCAAGGCAATAACTTCTCAGTGTTCTACATTAAACCCTGTGATGAAACAAGATTACATCGTTCCCTTTGTTTCTTGTAAGTAGCCTCAGCAGTGTCAGAAATTATTCTGAGTTGAAAGGATTTTTGCTGGAGAAACCCCACTCAGGGGATGCCCGAATGAGGCTCCTTTCATGTCCTCAAGGACTTTCCCCACTGAAGTGGTCCCTGTTTATCTACTTGCAATTTCTTGCTTTCGATCTGTTAGGTTGGCAGGAGCTGGGACAGGAAGAGACAATGGATTGCTCAAACAGGCTAGCCTCCATGCAAGGCATGGACAAAGAACATACACATAGGGGAGACTGGTAGCAGCTGGAGCAAAGGATGGAGGCCCCTTTATCCATAAATTATTAATTTAGTAGAGGAAAAATCACTTTCCTATTGGTTGGCTGGAATGTTGGATACAAAAAAAAAATCTGGCATTGTAAAAGATAAATGACCTTTCGAAGTTAGATGGCAGAGCTGAAACTGCAAAATCAGCCATTTCATCCGAGAGTGTTTTATCAAATGGCTCAGCAGTATGTTTATATCTCAGAGGCCTTGTAAAGCAATTCCCAGCAAATAAACACAAAGTGTAAGGGGGCTTTATGAACCTTAAGTGTTAAGACATTCACCAGTTGTGGTCAGGATTTCCCAGGTATTTTAAAAACACAGCTCCAGCTCTCATTGTTTTACGTAATGTCCATGATCACACAGTACTTTATCTAATTGGATACTAGAGTGACTTAAAACAAGCAATGAGGTCTTATTTTGTAATCCTACACACCAACATGCAGAATCTGAAGATGATACCGTGTTTAACTGGGTCTGGTGGGAGTTTGAATCCAAGGCTACCTGGATGACCACAAATTCCTGACCTCACCTGTTACACACACGTACCTGGGAGTAAGGCAGTTTAGCTCAGTGAAACTTACTTTTAAGCAAGGGAGGTTTGTGGACTGGGCTGGGGGTCGGTGGGGGTATCACATCACATTTCACGGGGAAGTGTCCCCATTGCTCATGAGCCACCGTCATATCTCAGTAGACATGCAAAGGATTGTACTGTCAGAAATATTTGCAAGATCTATATGGGCTGTCTGTGTGCCCATCTCTGTTTATAGCCAAAGAGCCAGCACTGTCTGTATTTGCAAACGGTTTCCATGGTCATGTGACAGGCATGACTAGACACTGGAATAATAATAATAATAATAATAATAATAATAATAATAATAATAATAATAATAATAATAATAATAATAATAATAATAATAATAATAATAATAATAATAATAATAATAATAATAATAATAATTTCATGTGAGGAATTATTCTGGGTTGAATGGATTTTTGCAGAAGAAACTCCACTCAGGGAATGCCCAAATGAGGCTCCTTTCATGTCACCAAGAGCTGGGACAATCCATCATGCAGTGCCCAGATTTTGAACTGCTGACTTGTCAGATTTACAGCTTCTTAACCACTGAGCCACCGCAGCCCCTATTTTCTATAATATGCTAGGTATTGAGTTGGAGTCTATGATGAATATTTTCTAAGCAGGATCAATTTAATCCTTTCATTTTTACTCTTTCACAGTACAGTTTTCTAGACCTAAGGTTTCTAAAATTTAAATCACCTCATATATATATCATGTTTTATTTATATCCCGCTTTCCTCGACCCAATGGGCGACCCAAAGTAGCTTACAGAATCAAAAGTACATGGAATACATGGAACTCTGTTACCTTCCCACCAAAATAGTACCTATTTAGCTACTTGCAATGTCTTGCTTTCCAACTGCTTAAAGCATGGTCTCTTCTATTCATGCCTAGACATGAATAGTGCACAGAACACTGTTTACCTTACCACCAAAGTGGTCCCTATTTATCTACTTGCAATTTATTGCTTCCGAACTACTAGGTTGGCAGGATCTGGAGCAGACAATGGGTGCTCACTCCATCATGCAGCACTTGGGTCTCGAACTGCTGACCTACTGACCTTCCAGTTGTCAAGTTCAGCATCTTAACCACTAAGCCACGCAGTCCCTCTAACCATGTTTTCATGCTAGATAAATGGAATATTGTGATAATAATCCTTCAGATTTCATTTTAAATGAGGATATTTGTTACAGCGTAAATGTCCTCCTCCTTATAAATTCAAGATTTTATTTTACACATAGGCTTGTCTTTCTCTCATACAAATTTGTGTATGTGCATATCTAAAATTTTATTTTCCTTTGCATTTATTTTCTTACTAATAGCAAAAATACTTGCAGTTGTAGCTGTTATGCATTGTGATGTTGGAACCAATTTATAGCAGCTGTAATAGGGCTTTCAAGATGTTTAAGGGATGGTTTTACCAGTTCAACACTCCCATTGACTGCCTGCGGGGGTAGGAAGATCAAGGGCTAATCTGAAAAAGTGGGGTTTCCCTGTAGATGACAGCATGTGTGAATCCAGAGAAGTACAAACTATCTTCCATATGATACAATGCACATGATGCCCCTCAATGTGCACTGAGGAGGACCTTATGTTGGCAAGATTAAATGCTGTTGATGTGGCCTGTTATTGGGCAGATGTCATCTAGCCCTTTTTAATTCTGTTTTGTTCTTAGATGTGTTAATTTTAGCTTTGTATGTTATTATCTGCTGGTGGTACATCTGACACAAATAGTGGTGGGCTCAAAAAAAATTACTATCACACTGTGGGCGTGGTATGGTGGACGTGGCCAGGGGGAAAGCCCTGCGTTGCACCCAAATTAGGACTACTTTATTTCAAAACTTGGATTAGCAGGGCCAGCCAGAATTTCTGCTACTGGTTTTGGCGAACTGGTGCGAACCATGCTAGTTCATCATTTTATCTACTATACAACACTGGGTTATGTCCAGCTCTTACCACATTCATTAAGCATAAAAAGCTCCAATACCTTGGCCATATCATGAGGAACAACATAAGGTATAGAATCCTCCAACTTGCTCTGCAAGGAAAGATCTCAGAAATTTTGATCCTCCAAAAAACATACCTTCCTTGTGCAAAATCCACAAACAAGAAGTGAACGACATCCTTTATTGGTTCGCTACAATTTCATAGAAATACTAGCTTTTGAGCATCACCCGTCCTGGATTTGGTTTTTGCCAAAAGACCACATGGCTCTTTTCTTTTTTCTTGGACTTACAATATACCTTGAATAGCTGCTTGAAAGGCAGTATCTATAACCAGAGCAAGGAGATGTATCATTGCCCAAGAAGGACTGTCCCAGCGATACTGTAGATTACCTCTTCCTCCTGTTAATGCTGCTGGAATTGGCCGTGCTTTTGCCTAGCCTCATGTGAACTAAATTTAATCTCCAACTTTTCTGACGTGAGCTGACATCTTAGAGACTGCAAGATTAACTTGGCAGATATTTTTGTGAACTTCTTCAGTGGTCAGAGGCAACACTGACAATCTCTCATTAAGTCAGAACTTAATTAAAGGGACTTACACTTTAGCTGTTGGCGAGCTGCGAAGCAGTAATGTAGCAAGGACAGATACAGATCCACAGCAGTTAGGCTGATCACAAACACAAGGGATGATGCCATGAATTCATTTTCACCTCTTCACTGAGCCAAACAGTCTTGTTTTTAACATTAATAGCTCGTCTCTCTGTATTAGCAGAATGCACAGTATTTTATGCAAATGCATAGTCCTTTTCATGTTTAAGAAATCTTCAGGTGCATTGCTAAATATTCAGACTGGCTAGAACCTCCACTTTGTAATGGACCTTCATCATACATAAACATTATTTCCAACCTTAAAAGCTAACACCCACATTATGAAAATGTTGACAGAAGAGGCCTTAAATTCAGCAAAGCCTCTTCTTTCACTACACCTACTGCAGGACAGTGTTTACCCAGTACTGTATGTGTTTCTTGGCTGACTGCCCCTTTCCAGCTGTCTTATTCTTTGTGCTTATTTTCCCTGCGAAGTCAATTTCGTTGTTGTCATTGAGGATTGTAATTGTTTGTGTTTGTATTTATTTTTATTTCAGCCACGCAGGGGATGTTTTGATGGAGTAGAACCTCAGCAAATGCCAAACCCAAAACCAGCAATGACAACACAGAGACCGAAAACAGATCTTCCACTTTCCTCAAAAGGGACCAGGCCTGGGTCTTTAGAGTGCTTTTGATACTCTACCTCCCTCTACTGTTATTCCTAAGAAGCTCTCCAATGATGGGAAATCATGTACTAGCGGCTTCAATTTCCATGCTGTCCCTTCTGGCAATAATGGGAGACGCTGATAGTAAAACTGAGAGTGCCTTCATGATGGAGTCGGACCCAGGTCGCTGCATGAGGCATCATTATGTTGACTCCATCAGCCACCCTTTGTACAAATGCAGTTCAAAGGTATGTGCCACTAAAACCCACCACAGCATCAGCTACATTTGCTCAAGCTCCACAAAATGCAACCTAGGAGAGGACAACATAGTTTTGTGAACCCAAACTGAAGCTTAGTTCATCTCCAGAAGCTTTATACTTCCTTTCATACGTTAAGTTAGTGTAAGACATTTTGACGTGGCAAATCGACCTCAGGGATGGATTTGTGGTAAATCAATTTTGTGATTATTCTTAAACATATGGATGTAATTTGGGCAGCTGTATACTCTTTTCATTCCAACATTAGGTTGATTGCTGTGAGTTCCCCCCACTTTGTTTTGCCCCTGTGGTAAACGTCTTACAAATGTTCTATTTTGCACAATATCTACAACTTCCTCAGCAATATTAGACTGATGTCAGAGTTTTGTTATGTTTGGTTTGTTTGGCCCTTGGAGAAAATGTCTTAGGAGTGTTTTCGTGGTATTTTAATAGCTAAGTAGAGGTAAGGCAAATTTCTTGCTTTTGAACTGCTAGGTTTGCAGGAGCTGGGACAGAGGTGGGAGCTCACTCTGTAATGCAGTACCCGGGAATCAAACTCTGACTTTCCAATCAGCGAGTTCAGCGTCTTAACCACTTGAGCCACCACAATTCACCAAATGTCATGTTTTATGGTCAAATAATTGCTTATTATAATGGAAAGCCATTAGCAATTATAATTTAATATTTGTAACAAAAGGACAGTCAAATCAGTCCCTCAGTCTTTCTTTCCCTGCCTGGGCTGGTAATGGAGTGTCAATTACAGACTGTCTGAGGCTTTATTAACACTATGGCTAATCTTTTATTCATAAGAACTTTTTATGTTTCACATTCAATTTAATAAAGTTAAGTAAAGTTAGTAAGTAAGTAGAACAAAGACTTCAGATAATGGTTTTAATATAATTGTTGAATTATTTTAAAAATATTGTAATTATTTCTTGTTTTAGCTTCTATTATCAATTTATTTAATACTGTAAGCTGCCTTGGATCCTTTTTAGGGGAAAAGCAGCATATATGTATTTGAAATAAATAAATAAATAATCACTTTATTTCAACTGACAATCAAACTGTTGACTTTCCAGAAAGGTGACACTCTACTACAGGGGTTCCCAACCTAAGGCCCGTGGTGTGATTTCATGTGCCCCCCCGCCCCTCCAAGGGTATTTGAGAAACAAAATGGCCACCACTTTGGGACAAAATAGTCACCCCCCATCACGCAGGCAGGGCAAAATGGCTATCAAAGCTGACTAAGAGAGTGTGACCTGGCCACCTGTCTGAAAAGGTTGGGAACCCCTGCTCTACTATATTATGTCGCTTTCACAAAGATAGTTCAGGCAGGCAAAGTATGTTATGTGCTGTCATGTTTCATCTGTCTTATAGCTACTCTAGTAGCAAAAAAAACCCAAAGCCCTGTCATTGGTAGGCTGTGGCACCCCAGCATCCAAGCCATAGGGGCTGTGGTGGCTCAGTGGTTAAGAAGCTCACCTTGTTAGCTGGATGGCCTGCAAGTCGGCAGTTCAAGACGGTTTGAGCACCTGTCTTTAGCACCTGTCTTTAGCAGTTCAGAAGCAAGAAATTGCAAGTAGATAAATAGAGACCACTTTGGTGGGAAAGAGCTTAAGGACATTAAAGGAGCCTCATTCAGTCGTCTCCTGAGCTGAGTTTCTCCAGCAAAAATCCATTCAACCCAGAATAATTTCTGACACAAAATTATTATCCATGCAGTCTGGACCCCCCCCCCCCTAAAGCACATAAGAGTGTACTAAGCATTTGTCTGGATATGCTCAAGGATTAAAACTCAAGGTTGGACAGGAATGATTGACACTTTCCAAAATGGAGATGGGAAGAAGGTCAAGTGTAGGTCAGATGTTTTCCATGAGGAAGGAAGGCTCCAATTCAGTCTCTGAGATCTCCAGTGTAGGAATGGGAAAGGCTTCTTTCTGAAACCTCAAGACCTGCTGCCAGTGAGTATGGAAGTTACTTTTGATGGGATAACTTACTTTTTGTGGACTACAGTATCCAAAATATTTCATCCAGTATGGCCACTGCCAGTACTAGCTGGGGGGAGGAGTGACCTTGGAGCTGTGGCTCAAAGAAGTAACTTTTGCCATCTTTGGAGTATACCGTAGATAACATTGTGCTAACTGGATGAATGATCTAATTTGATGTAAGGCCTGTATGTATGTGTGTACCCATTTTAGTAATACAATTCTTCTATTTTTCAAGGAATATGATATTTTTTTCCAGCCTGTCTACACACACCCTCTATTCACAACTGTTTCAGACCTATTTTTTTCTTTGAGCCAAATGCAGTAAATGTGGTTTACATATGGTTTTGAGTGATTTTTGGCCAACCTTTCTTTTTTCAGTTAGAAACATGAGGAAATGCCAAAAAAAGTGTTTTTGTTTGAAATGTTGTGCTTGGAAGAATTCAGTATGGTTTAATAGCAGCTGTCAAGTTTTCTGCTGCATCTTGTTAGATGTAAGGGGGAAAGTGTAAGAGGACCATTGACTGCAACCTTGATACCTGCTGCTGTAGTTGCTAATTGTTTTTAACTTTGCCCCCATTTTCTTCACAAAGGCTAACTCTAGAATAGACACCAGCTAGATGCTTTTGCCTCTTGAAGTGTTAATTAGTTTATTCAGTTCTTCTCAAAATAAAAACATGAAAGCAGCAATCAAGGAATAGCATCATTGGAAGAATGCAGAATTTTCCAAGTGGACATCCTGTTTTGGGACTACAACTCCCAGAATTTTATGCTAGCTTTGCTGGTCTGTTATAGCAAAACTAACAAAAATGTAATGGTATTAACTTTTCTGGTCTGGAGTTCACTTACATCATGCATCTAATGAAACAAATTCTGGTTCACAAAACATTGTGCCATAATACATTTGTCTTCAAGGATTGTTGAAACAGAGCGGCAATAAATGTAGTAAGTGATTTGCATCAAATTGTGACAAGGGGCAATATGCAGATAGGTAGCCTGGATGTTTTTCTCTCTTGCATTTTCTATATCTATCTGCAGACAGGAAATCATAGGCTTCCTTCCTCCTCCATCTAAAGTCCTTATTTCCTTTTCCTCTTAGAGGAGGAGAATGCCTATCAGTAGAAGAACTGAAGAAACTGGTCTACTGGCTTCTGTAACTGAGTGATCATTTATCATCCACCAATATCCTAAACAGATTTACTTAGTCAATAAATGAAAACTTTCCTTTTATCCATCACCCTTACTATTAGTTTTTGAGTAATTGTAATTTTTCAGTATATCCTTGGTGCTAGACCAGGGTTTCTCACCTGTGGCCCACGGTGCCATTTCATGTGGCCCCAACACTGCCTCGACCACACGAGGAAGTGCCATATGATGGAGGAAGGGCAAAATAGCTGTCTGGCCCCTGAAGCTGTCTGAGGGAGCATGACCCAGCCCCCATCTTTAAAAGGTTGAGAACTTCTGTGCTAGACCATTTCCTTTTCTCAATCTTATTGCCAAATAATCTTTGATCAGATATAACATGTCCTGTAGCCTAATTTCAAACGTTTGTTGATAGAAGTCAGTTCTAAAACAGAACAGACTATCACTTTCCTAGTGGCCTGTGCCATAGAGGAGGGCGGAGGGAGGTGGTGGAGGAGAGCATGAATGTGGTACCAGAGAAAGATGGGGGGGGGGGAATAAGAAAGTAGTGGAAGAGAGAAGAAAGTAGGTATCCCTATCTACTTTTGATTCTGAAACTACATACTACTGGTATGTGTTCTTTGGCAGATTATCCCTTAGGAAATGTGGCTCTTGGAAGAAGAAGGGTTGTCCACCTCTGCTCTAAGATACCACAGGATTCTGTTGTTAAGTAAAGAAAAAAAGAAAATATTTTTTTCTGTGTCTTAGAGAACACAACAAAGAGAGAAATCAATGCCAGTCAGTCTTTTAACTCTGTTTAGGTTGCAAGAGAACTGAGGTAGACTTACAACTGGTAGAGTACTTATTGTTGCTAGGAAACCTTTTCTGACTTTTCTCTAAAGAAAAAGACAAAGTATTCAAAAAGTGATGACCACTGTATTAAAAATAGACAAATAAAGCCATGTGGCTTTTTCACTGTAGAAAAGCAAGAGCAGATGATGTCCTGTGTCATTGTATTAAAATTATCATGCCTGAGTGTCAGGATAAATTATGTAAGAGTATGAAAGCACATTTATTGTATTTTATTGGCAGTTACTAATATAGGTTCTAGAATTTCCCCCAGAAGATCTTCAGAATTCTTACTTTATACCCCATGTTATCTTTTTCCAAGTTTATAGCCCCACCCTTTAGGTATGTGTAGAAAAGAAAGGAATCTCAATGTGCAAATTAGCTTGCTTTTCTTTTGTAGTTGATCATTAGGAAGGTAAGCACAGCTTCATCTGCATATCTGCTTTCTCATGCACTAGCTTGGAAAGATTTACATGCTTAGAGGGAAAGTATTGTAAGGAGGGAGAAATATTCATTCTCTTTAACTATGAATTTTTTTGACTCATCTTGTCATCCAAGTGAAAAATATCCTGGACTAGTCAAGCACAGAATTGGTTTCACAAAGTTTTCCTTTGTCAAACCCTGAGACACCAATGTCCTCTGTAACTTAGCCTTCCTTACTGAGAAGCGGAGAGTCCTGTCTTCCTTCTAAAAAGAATACAGTAAAACCCCAACTTACATATGCTTCAAGTTACATAAAAATTGATATAATGATTTTGGCACTAAAACCATGTCCCGATTTACATAACACAATTTCTTATGGGTTTACTTCAAGTTAAATTTAAAAAAATCATTTTTCCTATGTGGTTGCTTTGATTTACATAAATATCATTTTCCTATGGGTTTGCTTCGAGTTAAGTAAAAAACCAATTTACATAAAAGCCTACAGAACAGACTTTTTACGTAAGTAGGGGTTTTACTGTAATCTTGAATAATATACACAAAATGCAGCTGCCGTGGTACAGGATTTAAGCTTGGCTCTGCGGATTTTATTTTATTTTATAGGTGATGCTTAGTCTTGATTATACGATTAACCCCATCTATGGAAGGTTGGCAGGTCAGCTGTTCGAGACCCAAGTACTGCATGGCACAATGAGCTTCCATCTCTGCCCCAGCTCCTGCCAACCGAGCAGTTTGAAAGCAAGAAATTGCAAGTGATAAATAGGTACCATTTGATGGGAAAGTAAACAGCATTCCGTGCACTCCGGTGTCTAGGCATGCCTGCCACATGTCCACGGAAAGGTATGCAGATGCAGACACGTCTGGCTCTTTGGCTGTAAACAGAGATGAGCACTGAACCCTAGAGTCAGATATGACTGGCTTTTGAACAAGGGCAACCTTTACCTTTACCTATGTGGATTATCAGGTTTGGAAAAAGGGCTACAAGAATGAATGACCCCTTTTTCCTAAAGGTGCCCCAGGTGTTCTAGGGGGAAAGCTTCCTGATGCCTTTGTTTCCCTTGTTTGCAGATGGTGCTGTTGGCTCGCTGTGAGGGGCGCTGCACTCAGACATCACGTTCTGAGCCAATGGTGTCCTTCAGCACAGTCCTGAAGCAACCCTTCCGATCCATGTGCCACTGCTGCCGGCCACAGACCTCCAAGCTGAAGGCCATGAGGCTGCGGTGCTCAGGTGGCATGAGACTTACGGCCACTTACCGTTACATACTCTCCTGTCACTGTGAGGAGTGCAATTCCTAGGGAGGAGACCTGCTGCAGCAGAAAGAACAGGAGGGACGCATGCTCTGCAGCAGGACTCCGGGAAGCGACAACAGGATAGCCCATCAACCCCGTGTTCAGATCCAACCAACACCAGTTGATATGAATTTTCTTTGAGATCTGTGGATTGTGAACTATGATGATGCTTGCTGAGAATGTGCCAAATCATGAACCGGATGGCAGAATGTATATCTGTGCTGAAGATGGCAACTCGTGCAATTGGAATGGTGGAGAACGGAATTTCAGATTCTTTTTCTCTCTTTTAATTGGAAAGGTTCTTGTGGATCTATTTTCTGCTTCAGCTGTTCTTTAGTCCTCAGAAAGGTCCAGTGAAGGCTCATGGTTCTTCATAATAAGTGTACTGCCAGTAATGTAAAAAACACAAAGAAAAAAACTCTCTCAAGAAATATATAATATGTACAGTGAATGTCATTATGTGGGAAATGTTTTGTTCTAGAGAAAGATGATGACTCCATCCCAGTATACAAAAGCCATTGTATCTTTTGAATATGCTCTTTAGTTTATATTGGCCTTGAGAAAGGGCTGAGTTGATGGTGAGAGTTACATTTTATCAGGTCTGGCAGCCAAGTGTTAGACGTTTATTGTGATTTAGGTGCAGTTACAAAATAAATAACAGAAAATGTATTGAACTCCTTGTTCTGCTTCTGTGGCATCAGATGTATTTACAAGCAAGGGTTGAAAGTTTGAAAAAGTCTTTTCCCCCGGTTGGTCCTTTCCTCAGGCATTCCTTGTTAGTATTTTAAAAGGCATAGCCCAATGTTTTCAAGATGGCACTACTTCCCAATCTTGTCAATCATATTGAGCCATGAGCTTAAACTTATCTGAAGAGCATTCACTGATAAGTACACTATCAATGAATTTTATATGTGTGAAACAGGAATAGTTGTTTGTGTCTTCAGATGAGAGTTACTAAGTCAGTGTGATGTATATGCTTGTCAATGAGCTTCGTAATTGTATACACTACCAAGAAGAACTTCCATATAAGCATTCTTGTTAACACAACTTGGAAATTTTACTTTTTTGAATGATAACTCCCAGAATCCTTCAGGATTTGTAGCTCCAGAAGTAACTTTTCTAAGCTTTGCTTTAAGAGATGCCACAAAAACCAGCCAATTCATCAATGTATGGGCTTTTGTAATCAACACATCACATTCACCAAAGACAAACCATTGATACTAGAGTCTTACTTCCCTTTATATAGCTTTATATTCATTACTGAATCTCTGCTTCAAAGATCTGGAGTGGTACAATTTTTATACAATAAAAATATGAAGAAGTCTGAACTCTTAAAGGCTATCAGAGTAGTTCCCTGATCCAAACATTGAGAGTTGTGTAAGCCATCACAATCTCATTTTGCAGAACTTTCTGTCCCTGGTATTTAATACTGGCTTTCATGGCAATATAAGAGTCACTTACTCATTTTAGAAGCTTTTAGAACCTCTGAGAAACATGCATCTGTCATATGGACAAATAATTCTTTAGTTTCCAAACTGATCCCTCAGTCTCTTGTAAAAAGATCTAATAAGTGCAACCATACTAATTTAGTTAGAGAAGTTTTACTGCATGATGCTAAATATGAAAAAAAAAATAAAGATGGGGGCTAGAAGTAAGCAGGCAAGCAACCCATCTGTTCTATGTCATCTAATCTGTCTGAAATAATGGCCATATATAGCAACCAGGATTTTGACGATTACATCACAGAGATTCCATTAAATACACTGAAGGAGTTCCTTGTGTCTCTTGGGGAACAGTTGCCTGGCTAATGCAAACAACAAATGAAATGGTCCTAATGAATTTGTAGCCAGCCAGCTTTATGAACGACATGCCCATATCTATGACCATTCAGGGAATGCCAAAATTCTGAGCTATTGGCTTTCCATCAATATACTAAAAAAAGGGAGATTAGTGGCAGGTGTGAGCTGGTTTCGGTGACTAAATTCATAGACAGGATATCATTCACAGCAATAACATGGAGAACATGAGGTAATTGTAGATGGAAACACACTGTTTCATTCTGACTGATCTTTCTTTCCACCCTGTGAAAATGTTTTGGCCTAATCCCAATCCCAAGTGATAGCTCC
This sequence comes from Bradypodion pumilum, assembly GCA_035047305.1. Classification (NCBI taxonomy): domain Eukaryota; kingdom Metazoa; phylum Chordata; class Lepidosauria; order Squamata; family Chamaeleonidae; genus Bradypodion; species Bradypodion pumilum. Next base: position 99,228,638 of record JAWDJD010000003.1, read on the forward strand.
TAGTAGAGTGGACTCATTGACTCAATAGGATTTAATTGCCCAACTACACAATGAGAAAACACTGGATTTACTTTACTTATAAAATTATTAAATTTGATTTAATTTTTTACTGATGGCATGATGCAAATGCTGATTTGAACTCATCTGGTACACTTTTCTTTTTTTCTCTCCCAATTCACTTTTTTTCCTGCTGCTGGAGGGCTTCCAATTTTTAATGTTAGAAAGATTTGATCAGGCTTTTTCCTGTGGAGCAATTGTGATTCCTTGTTTCAGTGAAGTAGGCAGTTTGGGCAAGGTGAGCATAACTGGGAGAACATAAAGTTTTCTCTTTCTTTTTCTCCTGAAGCCTCTGTTTTTTTAAAATAAAAAAAAAAATTGAGATTAGTGCTAAAGCACCATTTCACTTTATTGCTTGGTAAGTAATTGAGCAGCTTGGGAAGGCACAAGAAATGGGAGAGTTTTCTTCAGGAACTTTCTTAATTGAGAGAAAAGGTTCTGCCATTGAGAGAGAGAGAGATTTGAGGTGTTCAACCTTTCAAGAGGAAGAAGGTGGGGAAATAATCCTGTGTGTGTATGTGTATGCATGTGTGCATGCATGCACGCACGCAGACACATTTTAAAGCCCTGATTGGTTTTCCACTGTTGCAGCTGACAATGGAGGAGGGTGAATTGTTAGCATCAGAGCAGGCTTTCACCTTACACCTGGGTTAATAACTGCATGAATAGGGAGGAGGGGTGAAATCCCAGTTACTGTTCTGTGTGCATGCATGTATACATTTCAAAGCCTAACTGTTTTCCTTTAATGGGACATTTTCTAATGATTTCTGGCTGGTATTAATAAGATCACTAAGGATTGGCAGAGGGGGACCAGAGGAAGAGAGAATAGGCAGAGGCAGAATTTATTTATTTATTTATTGAATTTCTATACTGCCCATCTGGGTGTTATCCCACTCTGGGCGGTGAACAAACAGAACAAGAAAATGAAAGGAAAAAAGGAGGTGCAGTGGGCTGGAATACCAATTCACAGTCCATTGAGTGTGAACACTGAATCTCAATTCAGTTTATGAACTCACTGTGAACACCAAACATTCCTTCCTTCCTTCATTCAATTTCTATACTGTTCATTTAACCAATCAGTTACAGTGGGAAGTTAACAAGAATAAAAGAACAAAAACAGCCAAGACAAGACCATAAAAGAAACCACAAAACCAAAAATACATATACAACTGATAAACAATAATGCACAAAACAACCCATTAATGGTAGCAGAAACCAAAAATAATGTCAGTGGAGGACAAAATAAACATAGTGGCAGAATATTCTGGAATGCTCCTTAAACCATTCAATAGTTACAAGCTTGTGAAAAACCGAAAGTGTTGGGATCTGACAAATTGTGTAAGATGTTCGACAATGTCTGCCACAAGAGGAAAGGACCATGTATTGTCCAGCCATGATTCATCAGAACTTCAGGAAATATTGAGGTCCTAAACTATTGAAGGCTTTATATGTCAATACCAAGGTTTTGAATTGGAAACAGATGCCTACAGGTAGCCAGTAAAGGCAAGCCAGGGTGTTGATCAAATCTCCATAACCCCAACACCAGTCTCACATCTGCATTATGCAACTGCTGCAGCTACTGTGCCATATTCAAAGATAACCCCCTGTAGAGTGCATTGTAGTAATCGATTCTTGAGATTATCAATGCATAAACAAGTAGCAGGAGGGATTTCCTATCTAGGAGAGGACAGAGCTGGGCAATCTACTTAAGATGCATGAAGGCAGATGTGCAGAACCTGCACCTGTTCCTTCAGAATTAGAAACTTCCCATCCAGATGAGGCCAGAAATCACTCAACAAAGCACGAGTACCTACAAACAACAGTGTCTCTGTCTTTCTTGGATTCAATCTCAGCCTATTAGCCCTCATCCAGTCCCTTACCATGGTCAGACAATGATTCAAAACCTAGACCACATCCTCCGCATATGAGAAAGAGTGATAGAGTTGTGCGACATCCACATTTTAACGACACCACACTCCATATGACCTCACCCAGTGGCTTCACATAGATATAAAACAGCACTAGGGAAAGGACCGACCTCTGTGGTACCCTCATACTGTTGTACCCAAGAGGCCAACACAGCCTCCCTAAGCTGTACCACCTGGACATGACCAATAAGGAAGAGCCAGAGCCATATCGAGACCCAGCCTCTAATGCTCAATCCTGACAACCAGTCTAGGAGGTTACTGTGGTTATGATGCTGGTAGGCACCAACTCCTGACAGCCTTAGCTAGTTAAGCCAATGGTGAGAGCTGAAAGGATGGTTATACGATGCTCACTCATCACAGGGTGTTTTTTGTCTTCTTTGTTTCCATATAAAACCTGTATGACAAGGGCATGTTGTTGGTCCTCTTTTCAGATAGGAGAAAAAAACACCCAATTCATTTTGCTTCACTTAGTAAGTGCTACAAGTCACAAAGCTGCTTTTAAACAACCAAACTTGTCAGCTGAGAACTACTATCATGTTGGAAAGGAGAAAGCTTGTAAATCGGAGTGGCTTATATTTAAACCAGGGAGATGAACCAGCTGGCTCTGATTTAACTTACTGGGAATTCAGTGGGAATAGTTCCCAGCCTACTTATTGAACAGGTCAGGAAGATTGCTTAGATGGTTGCATCTACAACATAGCTTGGAAGAGTGACTGTGCTGGCTGGGAGATGTTGGGTGTTATAACCCATGAAGTAACTATTCCAAGCTCTGGTCCAGGTTCCCATTTCTGTCACAACAGGACTCAAATAAGAAGGGAGTCTTAACAAACTCTTGTGCTGAGCCAGGACTGCTGCTCTCAGATGAATTCATATATGTAGTTTCATGCATGCTAAATCCTACAACTTCTGCTTGGATCATGGAATCAAATTGGGTGCTCCATTTTCCACCCAAGTATTTTACTTTGGCTTTCTTCCCTGAATTGAAACAATTTGTTCACACGATAGCTCCTCCAATAGGCACATTTAAATGTTGCATTCATGGTGCACTGAGTTTATAAAACACTGGTAGCCAAGACAAGAGTTTGGAGTAGTCATTCTAAAAACCACTGACAATACTGCCTGGGGAAACTGCTATTCATACATAGCGGCAGTGGTATCTATCTGTTCTGCCAACTCAGGGCCATAGCCAGGATTCTAGATTTGGGGGTGGGGGGGATTTTTCAGGAGGGGCAAAAAATTTCAGGAGGGGCAACAATGTCACACTCACATATATAACATTGGCGTCATTGGGTTGGGTTGGCGGGGGGCTGTTAGCTCAGGAGGGTTCCCCCCCCCCAGCTTCCCTGGCTACGGACCTGTGCCAACTGCTGTATTCCTCTTCTTTATTCCTTTACCACCCACACAGTGAAATATTGACCATCTTTCCAAGTGAGGAAGCAAAGAACTGGATAATGATGGAGGACAAGAAAACGTGTGGTTGTGTCACTCTCTGCCTGTCCTTCTGTCCCTCTTGTTAAAAAAGAAGGGGCATTAAAACAAAACAACTCCACTCCAGATCTAACTTAGAAAAAAATATTTATAGTAAGACAAAAGATCTTTAACCGTACGCATTTCCATGTTCCTTTTGTCACCACAATACCAGAGTTGCCACAGGAGGACACACAAAAGGCTCCATCCTTTTTTGCTGCTAAATGATCATGATCATAATCTTATTCTGACATTAGTATCTGTTCCTCACCAAGTACATAAGGTCATAAAGGAAAATAAATGTTCAAGTTGGTGCTGAAACATTAAGAAATCTAGAAGATTACTATGGTGAAGCCATGTGACAAAGTAGGTAGGGGGGTACTGCCACTCTGCTGGGTGTGCAGAGTGAGAGTGCCATGCTTTGTTCACTACCTTTTTACAACTTCTCTTCAAAGGTCCATCATATACTCCTTCTCCTTCTGTGTTTGTCTTGTGCTTCTCTCCTTTTCTCTTAGGGCCAGTCTATGCAATATGCCAGCTTTGTAAAAGGAAGTAGAGGTTCATTAAAAAGTAAAAGGTCTGTGTTTATCCTAGGAGAAGATTTCCAGAGATTCACAACTTGCAAATTATCTTGCTTTTGCTTGGTGATTGGCCAGCAGGAGGTAGTCATGGGCAATATCTGCAGACAGTGCTGGTTCTTTGGCTTTGAAACAGAGATGAGCACTGAACCCTAGAGTCGGATATGACTGGCTTTCGAGCAAGGAAAACCTTTACCTTTACCTAATTAGGTAGATGTGACAGTTTTGAAGAAATGCATTTTTGAAGGAATAACTTCTTATTAAATTCTAAAAATTAAGTAGCAGTATTGTATATTTTGGCAGAAATTGCAGAATGTTTGCCTTTTAATACCGCTCCTCCCCCCAATAAAACAGAAGCATGGCATAGTCTTTGTAGTTGACAACAGCCTAAGAACCATTCTTACTTATTTTTTGTTAGATAGATTTTCAGTTTGTTCCATTACCAATAAGGCAAGTGAACCATTTTTTCATCAACCATTTATTTAGTTTCACAAATCTTTTGAATAATCCTAACATACATTTTCATTGCACATGCATTTTAATGTATTTTGGAGGTCATCAACTCTTAGGGTGGCCTTTAAGTTAAAAAAGATTAGATGGTGAATAACAGGAAGATATTTTAATATAAATTATTGTCATTTGTGGTCCTAAAAAGGACGATTGGTTTGTTTTGCTCTTCAGTAAATTTATAGTGCAACATTTCTGGTTCAGAGGGATTAGCCAGCAAAATGGCATTGCCTGAGCAATGAGTATATTTGCAATGCTTTCTACTCTTTAAAAAGGTTTCTTCCATGTCCCCCAAATCCATCAATTTCATGGACATCAATCCCTTAGCCAACAACTTAAATCAAGCAAATGTTTTCTGATTGAAGGAGTGAGCAATTTTTACTGAAAACTTATCACATTCTTTCCAATAAAGAGTGATAAGCCAAGTGGGGTGATCCATGGAACAAGGGACATGGCTACCTCGTTGCTTTTCAACTAAGAAGGGATGGAAGGGAGAAAGGCATTCTATCCTGACAACACAGTGTTTGAATTTAGTTGTGTAACTAGTTCAGTGAGTTATCCCAGAATGCTTTCTCCTTCTTGTCTTTAATTGCATTGGAATGGAAATAAGAAAGTCAGTTTGAGAATGGCAGGAGATTTGTCATGGAAGCAAATTTTCAGTCATCAAAGTTTGCAAACAGTTCAGCCAGAATACACTTAGTCAACAAACACTGTATCCAACCCAGTACCTTCCAAATGTATTGAATTTCAACTTCCATTATTCCTATCATGTGTAGGGGTGAACAGAAGCTTTAAGTCAATATATCAGAAAGAAACAAAATGGGGAAGGCTGCATTAGCTCACATCCTCTATTCTATACAACTCCTTTATTCTATTTTACATTTATTCTATATTTAAGGTTTTACTCTTATGTCTGATGAAGTGGACTTGTTTCACGAAAGCTTACATTCAAATACAAGTTAGTCTTTAAAGTGCCACAACTTTTTTGTCTTGGGAAAGGTGGAGGGCAAAAGAAGAAGGGGCGGCCAAAGATGAGATAGCTAGATGGTATTGTAGACGCAATGGCCACAGAGCTGGGCGGGCTGAGGAGGATGGTGGAGGACAGAGGTGCCTGGAGGACAATAGTCCATAGGGTCACAAAGGATCGGAATTGACCGTGCGACTGAACAACAACAACAACTCTATCTATATGTAGGTTCCTTATATTTAAAAATAACATTCCACATATTTTGTTCATTCTGAAGGTTAGTATGCATTTAGAACATTCCTTTATCATTATCTGTCATATCCCACAGATCTTCCTATATGCAAGTAGAATTCTCCATCAAGATGTGAAGTTCATTGTTACGTACACCCAGAGTAGTTTGTATAAACACAGTCAAGGCACACTTGTAAAGTATCACTTCTCATGGCCAAGTTGTGCATAAGATCCAAGAATACCTGTTTTGATAGCACAAGAAAAGGGGGCTTTGTGATTCATCCTTCATCTTCCTTCGTTCTCCTTCCGGTTCATGTGGTAGCACAGTTTCTTCTGTGCCCATAATTTACATAAAATGTTACATAGTTAAAACTGCTAATGCCATACAATCCTATATGAACAAAAAGATGGTTAAATTTCACTTAAATAAACTAACAATTTAGTGGGTGTTTAGGATATTCTGGAGACTATGTTGTGAGAGATTGGAACACCGAGCACAGCATGTAATAAAACCGAGCTCCTCACTGGTATTGTTTATTTGTAAGAAGTGCAGTAAAATGTTTTATATCATGATCTGTCAGGAGGAGGTTGTGATATCCCAGAACACAATGCTCATTTAAACATCTAGTAAACTTTGAAGGCTAGGGCATGGGTCCAACAAAGCAGTGGTGTGTGCACATAAATTTAAGGACAAAGGTTTCTTTGTTGGTGGGATTGTTAGTTGTTTAAAGTTATCTGCTCCATGCCTAGCTGCTTAGCCAAATTGGCCTACACATTAAAAAAGCAAACAAAATCATAAGGATATTTATCCCAGTGGTTTAGGAAACAAAGATGATAAAACCAACCTGTACTTTGGGTTGTTTGATGGTTTTTCAAATAACTTCCCATGACTTCCAGAGGTATTGGCCTGCATCTTCTGTCATACCTAACAGATAGTAAGCCTACAGGCAGGGACAGGCTTATAGAGACTGACTGCATGTAAACTATGTCACCAATCTTCTTTGACTGAGGAGCAGGATTTTAAAAATGCTTTAAACAAACAGACCAACAAGCAATCAACATTATCGTTGCTAGCGAAGGTTGTGAGATGGCTGCACTTATGCATGATCCCACACTTAAGAACTAGCTGGTCAAGCTAATTCTTAGTATCAACAAAAAGACTGGTTTCTAGGTAAAGGTAAAGGTCGTCCTTGCACAAAAGCCAGTCGTATCCGGCTCCAGGGTTCAGTGCTCATCTCTGTTTATAGCCAAAGAGCCAGTGCTGTGTGTGACTGCAGACGTTTCTGTGTACATGTGGCAGGCATGACTAAACGGAATGCTGTTTACCTTCCCACCGAAATGGTATCTATTTATTTACTTGCAATTTCTAGTTTGGCAGGAGCTGGGACAGAGTGCTGCACTGCTGACCTCTAGACCTTCCAGTCATCAAGTTCAGCGTCTTAACCACTAAGCCATTACAGTCCCTGGTTTCAAACAAAGATATAAAAATAAACACAGTAAGTGCTAAACATTCAAGAAAGCTACATACAGGATTAATACAGTATTGTCACTTTACTGTGAAAACAAAACTATAACTGTCATGTACTCTTACTACTTGTTTATTTATTTTATTTTATTTAGAAAATTATATAAGTACAGTACATTACAAGCCAGGGATGCACTGCAAAAAAATTTACTATCCCCAGAATGGACGTGGCTACCTCTGTGGGCGTGGCTAACTCTGTGGGCTACGCCCACTTGGCCTCCCTACACCATGGCCTGAGGTAGGGAGGTGGGTCTGGCTGGCCAAGTGGGCGTGGCCTAGTGGAATTTCCACTACCGGTGCCCGGGCACCTGTGGGCACCTGTAGCAGCGTAACACTGAATAGCAACATGGAAGGGGTTGTGGTGGCTCAGTGGTTAAAATGTTCACCTTGTTAGCTGGAAGGCTAACAACTTTGGTTGGATACTCATTTTCATTTGTACCTTTGCATAGTTTGATTCTTGCAAAATTCCTAAGTCTATGTCCTCTATTTGCTTTAATATCCTATCAGAAACAAATATATAATCTGTTCTAAAGTATGTATTGTGAATTTGAGAATAATATATATTAGGCCCTTTCCGTACCTTTCATTTCTCTCCAAACATCAAAGACTCCCATATTCTTTATCCATTTTTCCAAAATAGATCTTCTTTGATTTTTATCCTCTACACTTCTTCTTGAGTGGACTATAATTACTATTATAGTCCTAGCTGTCACTTTTTGTTTAATTATTTCTGCAATTTTATCCCCCCCAAAAATCTTATTTTTCATTAGAAGCATAAATATTAACTAACTATATATTTTCACCTTCCATTCTTCCTTCTACAACTAAATATCTCTCTTCCTGATCATTTATCACATTTTCCAATAATAAACCCACATACGTATTTTAGAAATCAGGATAGCTATTCCTCCAGATTTGGAATTTCCATATGTCTTTAAATCAGGAGTTCTCAACCTTTTAAAGCTGGGGCCCGGGTCTCACTCCCTCAGACAGCTTTGGGGCTGGACAGACATTTTGCTCTTCCTCTACCACATGGCACTTCCTGGTGTGGTGGAGGCAGTAGGGGCCCACATGAAATGGTGCTGTGGGCTGCATCTGGCCCATGGGCCACAGGTTGAGAATCCCTGATTTAAATAGTATTCTATACCATCTGGCCCATGGGCCACAGGTTGAGAATCCATGCTTTAAATAGTGTTCTATACCTTTCAAAAATATCTCATTTTTTCCATCACATTTTTGATGAGTTTCTTGTAGAAATATAATATTTACATTATCTCTTTTAAGTGCCAATATTTCCCAACCCTTTAACATTCCAGCTTACCACCTTTATGTTCTTAAACATATTCATTCTTTATATGATTATCAACTTGCAATTTCTTGCTTTCAAACTGCTAGGTTGGCAGGAGTTGGGACAGAGATGGGAGCTCATTCTGTCATGAGGTACTCAGGTCTCAAACTGCTGACCTGCCGACCTTCCAGTCATCAAGTTCAGCATCTTAAAAGGCTCTGAAACATACCTGTCAAGTATCCTGTATTGGCCAGGATTTTCCGTATTTTAGCGCTCGTTCCTCCCCTTTCCTGACGCTGTCCCGTATTTTGAATGGCGGGGAAAGGAGTTACTGTGCATATGTGCTCATCAGAGGCAGTGGTGTGCATGCACAAAAGGGTTCTGTGCATGTGCAAATGAGTTGTTGTTGCTGCGCATGCATGCCTGGGCTGGAGCAGTTCCCATATTTTCCAGAGCTGCGCTTGAGGGGCATGGGCTAAAAACACCAGTCAAAAGAATAAAAAGAAAACTGTCAACAGTGAGTCTTGTTTTCTATTAGGTGGTAGCAAACGACCTTGAAAGAAAGACAATGGGCTCTCAGGAGGAAGCATGGCAATCTTCGAGGAGGCTTTTTCTGTGTACCCCAGCAGAGCTTGTAAAAAAGAAAGGCTAGTTTTGACTGTATTAGAGATAGAGATGACAATGATCTGTACTAGCAATGTTTTTTTTTAATGCAATATTCACCATAACAAATAAACACAACTTCTAGGGACCTGTGATAAAATATGTGTGTAGGACACACTGGTAAAGTATTTGGCCAATAGATTTTGACTAAGAATACTTGCAACAGAAAGGAATTCTCAACTTTTGACTAGTTTCATTGGCTGAAGAAATTGTATAAACATAAGCTAATTTAGAAGGAAAGAAAGAATATGATCAATCATTAGAAGACGGCATTTTTTCATCTTCAAAGTAAGATAATAATATCCTATTATTTTTATGTTTCAATATTCTAAGACTTAGCTTATGGCTCTTAGGAAATATTTCCTTCTTGGTAAAGATATCTCTGATAACAAAGATGAATTTTTGTTTTTGCATCATCACCATAATATATACAGTGGTACAACAATTTTAATACGTTCCATGGGGCTCGTTGTTGTACGAAACAATTGCTATATGATACATGCATCATATAGCGATTTTCCCTATGGGATGCATCATTCATTTTTTTCCATTTCATTCATTTATTCGATTTATATCCTGCCCTACTTAGCCAGGGCCAAATCAGGGCGGCTTACAACAAGTAAATTAAATACAATATAACAAGAGAAAACAATATAAACACACAAAACACAATAGTATACAATTACAAATCAACAACTGCAGAATTAAATATACAATCAATGCAAAAAGACTAGTCTATAAACAACAGCATCCTAAAATATACCACAAAAATTCCAACTAACAAAGTAGCACAGCACAGAATCAATATGCATTACAAAATTCAATATACAAATAATCAAAAAATTCAGCACAATTATCACAATCCCATAAAGGTTGTGTCCTTATGGTTCCCACAGAGCCCAAAGTTCCACGCTCTAAACAGACTGGGAAAAAAGCTCTGCTCTCTGTGCCCCAACGCCAGGTGTTAGTGAGCACAAAACAGGTCCCCTCATTGCTGTGAGGAGATGGTGCAGATGCTACCACTCCCTCCAGAATGAGGCAAGCGTCCGGTGGCCTCAGAGACAAAGTTCTTTTAAAGTTGCCTGCCTCCATCTCACAGGTGTTTCTGCCCTTCTCCAGCCAGGCTGACTGGGAAGGGACGAGGCATGCTTTTTTTTTGCTAAATGGTTTTTCCCACTGAAAAATTGTTTTACAATTATTTTCATAGGGAAAATTGTTATGCGGGACACCATTCCCCCCAAAAAACATAATTGTTATGAGATTTTGTTGCTATATGGGGCGATTGTTGTATGAGGTTCCACTGTACTGTATTTTTGCTTGGTTTTTCTGTAATATTTATAATAAAGATTCGGTAAATAAGAGCAGCTTGATTATATTTCTCTGGATTCTTACTTTTCTACCCAGAAGTGAGGCAAATTTTATAATGATATTCAGAGAACATACAACAAATTAGCTGGGTTCTACACACGTAAAAACTCTTCCTGGAAAAAGAATGCTTGCTTTTGAACTGATCCACAGGCTTCTCTGGTCCATTAGGGTCTGTGTTAGTAGAACCTTATTACTTATTAGTATTACTTAGCTGCCATCCCTCCACCAAAATTCCATCGAGAAATTGTTGCTCAGAAAGAATGGGTCAAAGCAAGATCTATGGAAACACACCTGCTATTTGATCATCAACCATCAAAGCAGAGACTGAAATCAAGGCATAGCTTCCTTAAAACTTCTGCCCCCCGAACAACAAGCCCCCACAGACTACCTTAGAACTATGGGAGGTGAGCAAGGAGCTATCAGATAACTGGGTGAACCCCATGACTCTCTACCACCTGGTCAAGAATAACCATGACCTATGTGGAAAGCTGCATGCCGGGGTAGAAAGATCAAGGGCTAATCTGAAAAAGTGGGGTTTCCCTGTAGAGGATGGCCTGTGTGAAGGCGGAGGAGTACAAACCATCTCCCATATGATACAATGCACACGATGCCCCTCAACGTGCACTGAGGTGGACTTTATGTTGGCAAGAGGAAATGCTGTTGATATGGCCCAATATTGGGCGGATATCATCTAGCCCTTTTAATTCTATGTTGCTTTAGATATGTTAATTTTAGCTTTGTATGTTATTATATGCTGGTGGTGTATCTGACACAAATCGTGAAAAGTAGAACCTGAGGAAGAGATGGAACTTTTAGATCTTAGTCTGACTTTTATCCTGATAATTTAATTAAAAGCCAAATTTGTTTAAAATTTTGAAATGGAGGAATAGTTTCCAAATGTGAACCTCATTGTGATGAGGAGGATAGAGGTTATTTGACTTCTGCATTCTTGTACTAAATAAACAATAAATAAATCAAAATTATAGTTATTGGAAACTTAAATTCAAGCAGGTGCTGTAATTCTTTTAATGGTCCAGAAATAGGATTCCCTTCTACTGTGATCTCTGTGGCTTATTAATTGTTGTTCCAAATACAGGAGTTTGTGGTGTTTATGAAGACTTTCAACATTCATCTTTTTCATCACTGCTAAAAGACATAGTAGCAGAATACCTGATGAACAAATTAAGGTGGGCAGGCCACATTGCATGCACAAGTGACAATAGATGGAGCACCATAATAATGAATTGGTATCTGAGAGATCGTAAAAGACCTAGGGGGAAGAGCACCTCACAGATGGGAAGATTTTCTCAAGAAAAAATGTTGGACCAACATGGAGAAGAACTGCCAGGGACAGATCGCTATGGTCAGAAGTTGTGTGGATTGTTGTTGCAGAGACGTCTACTCATACAAAGACTACTCGCTATCAAAGGTTAACATTTGTAGACCATGAAGATTAGACAACTATTTAGAACACTAGTTATGCCCCTGTCTTTTGCCAGCAACAATTTTTGAATGAAAGACATGAATGAACTTTAGTATATTTTCAGTTCATATTATACAGTTATAGAATTTTAGTGAGCAGATGTTAAAGCTTAAATTCTGTGTTGATATTCACAAACTTTTAAAAAGCAAGAAAAGTCCGATTGGATAGACGTCATGTCAAAAGAATCAGATTTTGGGAGTTGTAGATACCCTTTTGCTGTTCCTGTTTGTGTATCTTATAGGACTAGTTTCACACGAGAGTACATAGTGATATCTGATGAAGATGGATGAAAAAAATGTTCTCTGGAAAAGAAAAGACAAAAGATCCTTTCTGATGTAATGTGCTATAATTTATGACTGTGTGTTGGTAAAGCTGATAGGACATGATGGCGAACCTTGGCACTTCAGATGTTCTTGGACTTCAATTCCCAGAAGCACCCCCCCCTGAATCTGCATGAATGGGTTTACTGCAATTCATCCAGCCCATGCCGCCCTCGTCGCTCCTGGAAGCGGAAGTAAAACGTGCCCTTATGGGTGCGTTTTACTTCTGCTTCCAGGAGCAACGAGGGCAGTGCGGGGCGGGTGAATCACAATTAACCCATTCATGCGGATTCATGGGGGCCTGGGCTTCTGGGAATTGAAGTCCAAGAACATCTGGAGTGCCAAGGTTCGCCATCACGATGATAAGAGTATCTCAACTGAGCACAGTAAGAACAGGATGGGCTAATAAATAAGAAAAGGACAGCTTTGTTTGGCAGAGACAGTATGGGAAATACAAAAGAGTTGTTCAGATGGGCATCAAAAATTCAGAGCCCCAGCAGGAGAATTGAACAGATCGCTATGGTGGTGTTGAAGAATATATATTGCACAGATGTTCTGTTTCCTTTCATGACTGTGTTGATAAAGAAAAGGCAAAGTTTAAAACTTAAAAGGACAGTGTATCTAGACAGATTGCCAAGCACGGCTAGGGATGCATACACGTTTGCCAGATCTGAAATAAAAGAAAAGAAAGCTACCATTCTGGCTTTCATAAAATAATCCAGAAGAACTGAAGCAGCAGGAAAGATCTCTTCCTCTTCCAGTATATGAGGGAAAGCAGGAAAACATTTGGTAGGCATTGACAAATCTGTCAATTTCAGTTTGCCCACCACACCTGTTGTAAGCAGTTCTCTCAAACATAATACACTTAATACAATTCTGATTAAAATACAGCTGTATGCTTAGTATAAACATGTTTACAAACTATGTCTTCCCAATATATACAGGTCTCCTCCACATCTATGGGGGGGATATGTTCCATGAATATCTGAACCACCAGATAAAAGCAATCCCTGTATTTAACACAAATACCTGAGCCATAGAAGTGGGAGAGGAGTTTCAAATGCTTGCATTCTACATGAGAGCTGCCAAAATGTCCGCCTCTGTTCTTTGTAAACATTACATTGCAGACATTGACTTCTAGTGACCAACTCTGGTAATGCATCAGGAATTTTTAACTGAATATTTTTAGACTAAAACAGTGGATATCGAACCCATGGATATGGTGTGTGTGTGACCTGTATTTGCACTTATATTTTATTTTAAAGACTTACATTGCAAGTTTGGAGAAGTTTGAAAACCAAGAGATAATTTAATTTTGGCTCATTTGATAGAGGAGTGGGCAGTATCCAGAGGATCTTTTTTACCTTTGCTTCTTTGAAGTCTGTATCTCACCATTCCCCTTGGACTTCTCTGCCTGACACTTCCCAATAATTTCAACTCACCAAATGGCCATTTGTGTACACAGAAGTCTCTACCGGTGTATTTTCCCTTTTAAATACAATTTTATTTATTTATTGCTTGCATAGATTACAATTTTGTTAAATTATATATATGTCAAATGGCTCTCTAAGGGTGTGACTATATACTGAGAGAAATGCAAATTACCTTGCATTCTCTCACTTAAAGTAGAAACAGGGCATTTGGGGCTCTGATTTAAATGGCAAAATAGGCAGAAAAGATGAAGAAATTCCTTTTATCTGCAGCTCTACTTGAAGCACTTGTAGGTGGCAAAGTTAAAAAACTGGCTTAAGATGAAATGAGCGATTGGTTCCTTTCTCACTTTCTCAATTTGTCAGCTTCTCTTGCTGGTGGTAAAAGCAAACTTCACTAAGCTGTAAAAGCAAACAGACAAACAGACAGACAAACAAAAGATCTGTCTAGAAGAAGGACTTTAAAAAAGAAGTGTCCTGGGAAGAGAGGCTTTGCATAGCAAGGTGAGTGTTGCCACTCCTACATGTTTCTGTGCATGCATGTGCATATATGCCCATGATCTCACTGTCCTCACTCAAGAGGCAAGAAGTGTGGGGGAAGGTCTGTAGTCAAAGCACCACTTTATTGTGTGGGTGCATGTCCTGTCTAGTCTTTCTTTTATGCTTGAGTTCAAAATGATTGCACGCTTTGAATTAAATCAATAGGATTTTGACTTGTAAAAAGCAGAAATGTCTTTCATGGAAGGAAAAACTACAGATTAGGGCTGTGGGACTTTAGATGGACTTGCATTTCCTGTGGCATAATGTGATCAACAGGAAAAATTCATACCAGTCCACTCCAAACCCATAGTATTTCCCTCCATTATTAATTTTTGCGGTGTAGTCATTCTCTAAGTTTCTCGTGAATGCCTCCATCATTGGAGAACTCCTCACCTCTTGAGGTAATTGTTTCCATTGTCATACTGCTCTAATAGGAAGTCCCCCCCCCCCCGATATTCAACTGGAATCTGATTTTCTGTACAAAGAGCTGGCCTTTTTGATTTCCCTATCACAGTGGTCAAAAGCCAGCACTAAGTTACAATGAGAGTAGACTCACTGAATCGTTGGAATTTATGGAGGAAGCGACTCATCAAATCCCCACTGATTCATTGAATCTAATCCAGTTGTAACTGGAGTTCAGCCAGTCGGTTCTATTTCTCTCAAAATTGACAGTAACAATGTTTGCTTTCTACCATTAGGTGGCACTAACCTATCACCGAAAGTTAAAAGAAAACCATCCTTCTGTTTCTTCTTCGGTTCATTGATTCCCTGGCCCTTTTGCAAAAACAGAGCTGCTTTGAAGCAGTGTTGTTTCTTTAAAGCTATTTTATTCCATTCTTTAGGCAGCGAAGTTCCTACAGTAGCTTACTTACTGTCAGTAGTAACAGTCCTTCATGGACAAAATAAAAGAGGTTGCAGTCATATTAATTGCCTTCTTCTTCCTTTCCAGCTCACTGGACCATTGGTTCCAGTGCAAACATTCATGCTGACTAGGAAGTCTGAGAGCTCTTGTCCAAAAAGAGGAATTTTTCTGAGCTTTAGTTATGGCTGTCTTACATTGATGTATGGCACACATGAGTTGTGAGCTAGTCTTGTTTGAGGTTTTCTGGCTGTTATCTTGCATCAAACATAGCTATTTAGGATCCACCTTTTCCCACCCAACCCATGGAATAAAGAGACAAGATAACAATATTTGGAGAAAGGCATGGGTCACATTTATTTAAAATTCATCCTAATCTGCTGGGGGCCCTAGTAGTGCTATACCCGGATCCCAAGCAGGGGAAGCTATTCTGCCCCTCTCAGGTCATATTGGGCAAATTGTTGCCCTTGCCTGGGCCATGCTGATCCTTGTCAGCTTCTGCCCAGGCCTGCTTTCAAGCCAGGAGAGATCCAAGAGGCTGTTACCAACTCAGTCCACAGGAACCAATGTTGGTCATACGCCAAAGATGTCCCATGGTGAGCCCTGTATGCCTAACTGATTTGCACAAATTGTGCAGGCAATCAGAGCCACCTCATCAAAAGATGCCCTAAAGGATTCACATTAATCCCAACTACCCAGCACAACTGCCATCAATAATGGCAAATTAATAAACCAGAGTAGGATAGGTGAAAAACTACCCAGCTCCGCACGGCCAATTGGGAAGCATAGGCTAAATACTTCCTATCCAGCCCCTCAATGGCAACCCCATCAGGTACTCTGATTGAAGGGTAGGCGGATGGTACATAATCATTTCAGCAGCCAAAGAGGCTGATGGAGGAGCGTGGCCAACCTATATAAGCTCAGTCCCTCCCCTCCCCCATGATACAAGGCCATGAATCTCAAGCCTGCACACCTGCCTCTCTTCCCTTGCTGGATGGAAAAAGCACCCCTTTCATTCACAGGTACCTGTTACTCAGTGGTGGGATTCAATTTTTTTTTTACTATCTACTCTGTGGGCATGTCATGGTGGGCATGGCCATGGGAAAAGCCCTCTGTTGCACCCGAATTAGGACTACTTTATTTCAAAACTTGGATGGGCGGGGCCAGCCGGAATTTCTGTTACCAGTTCTGGCGAACTGGGGTGAACCTGCTGAATCCCACTACTGCTGTTACTGCTGGGCTGTGCATCCCCACCCAACTCATGGGTTAAAGAGACAATACAACATAGGGTCTATTAATGTTGGTCTCTCTCTCTCTGTGTTAGCAGAGAGTAGCGGTGAGCTAATGGCAACAGCGGGCGTGGCAGCTTGGTTTCCAACACACAGCCAGACAAGCAGAGATGGGATTCTGTTGGATCGGGGCCTGATACGGGCTGGAAGGTCCCGGAGGCGACTGGTCAAGTAAAGACACACGAGGCAAGATGGAGCGAAGACCAGCATTTATTGATCAGAAGGCTCTAATCTTTATCCTCTACCTAGCTCGACCGCGTGCATAAGATGCGCATGGCCGTTACAGGAAAACTGCAAGTCTGCACTTTAAGATTACACAAGTTACTCATCACTGGGGGAAGTTCCTTATCTATCTAATTTACTACCAGGGGGACATGCATTGTCTACTGCTATCGGGAGTAAACATCTACCTAAGTTGACTCTTGGGCTCAGAGTCTCTGCGGAGGCAAGATTACCCATTACATGCTTATCGGGTTCATCACCTGGTGATCTTTTTGCTCTCTACTGTCCGAACTGCCTGCCAGGTCAGCGATCTGGATTAAACTATGACTATTAATCCGCTCCCTAATTTCTGTCCCCTTGGAACCAGGCTCCAAGGAGTGTTCCCCCAAGCCGTGGTTCTGTCAGGGACAGTATGCCAATTATGTGCGCGGATCCCACAGGATTCAAAGAAAAGAATGCTTTACTCCAGCTCATGTATTAATGACTTGAGGTTAGAACATAACAATAACAGATAAGGCTCTGGATAACTTAAGCAGTAAATTCACCCTGCCAAAGAGAGTCTCTCAAGGTCAGATAAGGCAAACAAAGTATTGTTGTTGCAAAGCTTTGCTCTGGGCAGGTTTAAAGTTCTCAGATAATAGCACAGCAATATGAAAGCATACACAGAGTTCTGCAAAGCTTTGCTTACAGTGAAAAGCTGGCCAGGTTCCAGTCTCTAGCTCTCCAGCCTTCCAGCATCTTGGTTCTAGTGTGCTGAGCTCAGTGCAACTCAGCTGAGGTTTCCTGGATCAGACCTCCTCCGAGGTTTGTTGCAAGCCAGGCAACAAACATTCAGTTCATCCAGGCAGCCAGTTGTGCAAAACAGACCAAGTAGGTCAACAGTCATGGCTAGACACCCCGAAGTTGTCGGACCATCCATAGGCTGAGAGAGTGGTAATTTATAGTAGAGTTTCTGCAAAGTCACCCTCTCATTATATGCACTTGATCACAACATTCAGGTACACTTAAAGGGACAGGTATCTTATACAATACCATAACCAATACCCTAACAGGGTCCACCTTTATTCTTGAGAACTAATAAGGTATTCTGTCAAGTACCAGGCCTTATCAGGGTTCAGCTTGAAGTGCTTTGAAAGCCTGCAAAAACAGACTGTATCAGGATATCCCACAAGGCAGTGATGACAAACCTTTTAGAGACTGATACCCAAACAGAGGGGCAGGGACAGGGTGAACTCTGAGCTGGGGGGGGAGGGAGGGAGGGAGTGCTCTCATTGGACTGCTGGGCAGAGGGGTGGGGCAGACTCTGTGCTGGGGCGATGACGTGCGTGCCAACAGAGAAGGCTCTAAGGGTCCCCTCTGGCACAAATGCCGTAAGTTTGCCACCACTGCCATAAGGGAATCCTCAAAATGAATTCTTCTCTCATCTCCTGCTCCCTCTTGCCAGTAATAGCAGTTTTAAGTGCAGCTTTTAAATCTCTGCAAGGTTATTGTTGATGCCATCCTAACATGCTGCATAAAGTGTGAGAATCTAAATGCTCCCATGTCTTTTAAAAGAATAGATTGGGATCTCAGTTCAGGCTGGAAACCCCAGCACTGGTGACAGAGATGAAACGTCAGGGTCTTAATCTATTCAGAGGTTGTTATTTACCCCAAGGAAAAAGCTGCTGTTCATGCTAAAAGCAGCCACTTGGGGGGCGGGGGGAGCAGCCACTTGGGGGGCGGGGGGGGCAATATCTTCAAAGACAGGGAAAGCTTATTTTTATTTTAGCATCCACCTCTGCACTGTAGAATCACTCTGGCTCGTAGGTTCCAAGGGATGTTAGTAAGAAACCATACTATATACACAAATTCAAAGTTGAATTTAACCTAATGTATAGTTTGAGGCATTTAGAGTAGTCACTGTTTACTTTATAAAAAAATATCCAGGCAATGTGTAACCATGGATAAAGGATAACATTTGCCATTCCTTTCTATGTTCCTCAGCTGCACTCATTTTTATTTTATTTTTTCAAGCTCTAAGAAGTTACTATTACAGTATGTTCAGTTACTATTATTTACAGAATGTTGCTTTTTTGTAGGCAATTAATTATTGACATTTTAGAAGACAAAAAGTAATTACTGTTATAACGAGCTTAGAGAATTTGAAATCACCAGGCAATATTTGAAATGTCATGTTCTTCATCTCAGTCTGTAGCTGAAATAACCCTGAAAGGGTATTTTAGGAAATATTACCTTTAAACAAAACTTTATGTTACAAGGCATTGGGGGTTGGGGTGAGGGAAGGAGGCTTTTAAAAGCAAGAGATTAAAAAAAAAGGAATGATATAATTCTGTTTTTTCTTCTTAAAATGGAAAGGTCTTTTGGACTTTTAATATCATAGAGTAAACAAAACAGCAAAAAATAATGTGTTGGCACCTGTTTTTAAATGTGAGCTTTCGTGGACCAAATCCACTTCATCAGACATAAGAGTGAGGCTTTATGGCATCAATTTATATACATCCAGGTACACAAACACAATGATTGGCCAGCCTAACAGAAAAGTAACATTGTAGTTTTCGACACCTGACAATAATGGAAAATCTGCAGTTGTTATTCAAAACTGCTGCAAAGCCTGGCCCTATTACAAATGGTTGCAAAACAAACTTCTCTTGTAAACTGATGCATCACATCCAAAGGATGGATGTAACAAACATTGTGGCATTACATGTTTGCCAATGAGTTAGCATCTGTTAATTGTGCATCTGAAGTTATGTTAGGCTGGCCAGTCATTGTATGCCTGTATACCTGATGTGTATAAATTGATACCATGAAGTCTCACTCTTGTGTCTGATGAAGTGGATTTGGTCCATGACAGCTCACATGTATATACAGGAGTTAGTCTTTAAGGTGTCACAATATTTTTGTCTTTTTTTTTGCTGTTTTGTTTCACTCTCCCTCTCCACAGTAACCTCTCCAGAGGTTCTCTGGTCTTCTAGGTAGGCTTTTCCATGACATGTGTCCAACTGTATGTCCGTCTATGTTACCATGCTTAAAAAACATGGGTAGCAAATTGCCCTTATTTATTTATTTGTTGCATTGATACCCCACCCCTCTGGGATAGTCTCCCACTCTGGGCGACTAACAATATATTTTAAAAATCTATACAATAAAAAATTAAACAACAACTTTTGTCTTGTTAGTATTTATCTGGAGATAAGCATCACATAGTTTGCATATTTTATTTCTCCACCTTGCAAGGAGTCCATGGAAACCCCTGTGAACTGCTTTCCCTTTCCTATTGTTTCTACTTATGGATCGGATCTCAACCCCCACGCTCCAGCCTGGTACACCTGTTTAATAGCCATACTGTTGTTATCCCCCCCCTCATAAAAACATTTCCATTGTTTCATAGTTTTAGATACCATGAAACAATGGAAATGTTTTTGTTGGGGGTGGGGTGGGGTTAGTGTTCTGGAAATAATAGGCAGCAGCCAGCAATGCGGGCCAAACACACAACTTTATTTGGAATAAGAATAGGTGACCAGAGGTAACCACACACCCTCACAATCCTTAGCTATCTCTGATCAGAACTGACAGTTGGGGAAAAACCGTTAGAACCGTTGACAGCTCTGTCTCGTTCAGAACCCTCCAGAAGTCTCGAAAGACTTCGGACCATAGTAAAGCAAATATATATTAAACTATTTCACAACAAGACAAAATGGCAAACACATTTCCGTAAATACACAACACCCTCCCCCTAGGATCGAACAAAATCCGACAACCATTTAGGAGGACCACAACATCTTTTGTGGCACACTGGCGCCTGGTCAGCCAGTGAAACCCTGGGGCTAGTTGAGGTAGCTGGTAAAGTCCCTGCAGTGGGGGCAACCCTAAAACTCATAGCATTGTGCGGACAATTCCCCATTTCTAGTTCAGGACCATTGCCCGTTTCAATAGGGGACGACTCAACACAAAAGCCCCTCTTTTGGTTATGAGTGGGGGTAGACTGGGTAAACTCTAACACAGGAGGATGAGGGGTCCCAGGGGGAAATTAATACCCCCCCCCCGATCCTTCAACTGACTTGAGGAAATATCAGACTGCTGTGAGCCCTGTGCAAGGGGCAAAGATGCTTGTTCAGAGTTTGAAAACAGGGCTGAGCCTTCTTCAACTTCCCCTTGGAATAAATGAGTGGGGGAGGACTCTAACGTAGAAATATTACGCATTCCAGTGGCTGAGGGTACCCCCAAATCAAAATATTCTCCCTGTTCTTTCAGTGACGGGTCTGTTACCCTATGCCTCAGTTGGTCTGCGTGTCTCCGCCAAAGTAGGCCGTTCCCTAGTTTTACCCTGTATGAGACTGGCCCCGTTTGTTCTAATACAGTTCCTGGAACCCAGGCTGGCCCCCTGGCAACGTATTTTCTGCAGTGCACAGGATCTCCTGCTGCAAAAACTTTCTTCTGCTTCACTTCCAAATGTACCCCCCTATCCTCCACCCTGGAAGGATCTAGCTTGTCCAGCAGGTTGGTAGGTTTCCGACGTATGAGGAGGTCAGCAGGAGATAGACCCGAGGCCAGGGGAGTGACTCGATAGCACAAAAGAAACTGACAGAGCTGCAACTCAATGTGCCCCATGTGGCGTAAAGCCTCCTTAGTTGTGCGAACCTGGAGCTCGACATGACCATTGGTGGCAGGGTGAAACAGGGCAGACGTGATATGTTGGATGATGTTTCTCTTGAGAAACGCTTGAAATTCAGCAGATGTGAACATAGTGTTGTTGGAGACAAGCACATCTGGCAAACTTTGGTGTCTTGCACGGAAGACAAAGAAGGAGCCGCAGTAGGGCTAAAACACAACTTTATTGCATGATGGTCAGGGTGAACATGAGGTAATGGCGGATAAAACAGCTCTATTTATAGTACACTGTACATTTGAATATCCCGGGTGGTAGCTCATTGGCTACTGTCCGCGTGATGTCATAGATCATCACGCCCATCTTCTCCAGGTGTGGTGTGGTGGGAAGGTTTCCCGCTCTTCAGGTATTCAGGGAATCTGTGCTATGTGAGCCGGATGCTCGCTACTGCCACCTGTGGCCACTTAGCTCACATCCTTATACAGCTTGCTAAATGTGTCTCTGATTAGATAGAAATGGATACATTGACCGGATACATTCTGTTAAAGGGGACTTGCAGTCTTCACTCAATACATAACACCCCTCCCCCCTAGGTGAGGACGAAGTCCTTTAGCCATTGAGGCTTCCCGCATGTTCGCTTTGGGCGAGTGATGGCCGCACTTTGGGCCGGAGTCCCCGCACACTCCTGATTATTCTGCCCCCGTCCTGCATTGGGAGAGAGTGACTTGTTAGCGATTGGCTGCGAGTCCTGAGCCGGGGATTGGGGAGGTCTAGGTGTGGGAGTAAACTCCAGGGATGTGAGACCGAGGGTTCCAGGGACTAAAGAAAAACCCCACTCTTCGCTTGGACAGGTGGGGGACCACTCCGAAAAATCTCCCTGGTCTCCTAACTCAAAGTCTAACAACTCCTCAAAATCCCTCTCTTCCAAGTTGTCCCTGTTACCCGGGGGGTCAAAAGGACGTGGATTTGTCTCATTTCCCTCCCCCCTTGGGATAAGTGGGTGGGGGAGAACCCTAACGTTGAATGCTCTACTTGGTCACTCAGGTCTTGCCTTCCTACAACCCTACTTCTGAGCTGGTCGGCATGCCTCCTCCAGAGGAGTCCTGTGCTTGTCTCGATGTTGTAGGAGACTGGCCCCGTTTGCCCGACCACTATCCCAGGCACCCAGGTAGGACCGCCGGCCACGTAGTTACGGCAATGCACTGCCTGTCCGATCTCGAAACTCTTGGTGCCCCCCGTTTCTATGTTTCTACCTGTGTCTACCTGGTTGGGTCTAACCTCAAGAGGATCGTGGCGGGTGTCCTCCGCATAAGGAGTTTTGGCGGGTGACAGACCCGACGCTAAGGAGGTTACACGATACCTTAGTAGGAATTGGCAGAGTTGCAAGTTCAATTCCCTGGGGGCCATCCTACGCAGTGCATCCTTCGTTGTTCACACCAGGAGTTCCGCTTGACCATTTGTAGCGGGGTGAAAGGGGGCCGCAGTTATATGGCGAATTTTGTTAATCTCTATGAAAGCCTGGACCTCCACTAACGTGAAAGTTGTGGCGTTATCGCTCACAAGTGCGTAAGGTAAACCGAAACAGCTGAAAACCTTGTATAATTGCTTAATTGTCACAGCTGACGATGTACTGGCCATCGGGATTACCTCCAACCACTTGGAATAAGAGTCCACTATTATAAGGGAAAGGGTGCCCCTGAAGGGACCCGCAAAGTCCACGTGCAGACGCGACCACGGCCCCCAGGCTGTGTCCCATTCTCTGTGTGGAAGTCAGGACTCCTCGGGCCGGGTGCTCTGGCAGCTCTCGCAAGTGCCAATCATGTGTTCTATGTCTGCATCCAGTTTGGGCCACCAGACGTAACTTCTAGCTAGCGCCTTGGAGCGCACGATTCCTGGGTGGCTGATATGCAGCATCTTGAGCACCCGAGACCTCAGAACTTCGGGGATTATTACCCGCTGCCCCCAGAGCAGGCAGCCCCTTTCTAAGGAGAGTTCGTCTCTCCGCCTACCGTAAACCTTGAATTCCTCCGTAGGGGAGGTTGCTGGCCAGCCTTTTTGTACCCATGAACTGACTAGGGCCAGTGACTTGTCTTTCGCCGCAGCCTTGGCGATCTCAGCTGGCATAATCGGGGGCGACTCTAGGGCCTCGATCAGGAGCACCTGGTGGTCCTGCTCTACCTCGCACTCTGGGTCTCCTGCCTGGGGGGGGTTGACCTGGAAAGGGCGTCAACATGGCTGATCTCCTTGCTGGGGCGGTAGATCAATGCATACTGGTATGCGTTGAGGAAAATGGCCCATCGCAGCATCCTTGAGTCAAGATCTGCGGGGTTGGCTTATCTGTGGTAAAAATCCCTAGCAGGGGCTTATGGTCGGTCACGACTGTGAACGGTCTACCATAAAGGAAGTCGTGGAACTTATTGGTTTCTGCGACGATCTCCAGGGCTTCCCTATCTGTTTTTGCATAGTTGCACTCTGTCTTGGACAGGGATCTCGAATAGAACGCCACCGGGGCTTCTCGCCCGCTCTCTAGCACGTGGCAGAGGACTGCCCCCATCCCCACTGGTGAGGCATCACAGACTAACACAACAGGTTTCTTTGGATCAAAGTGGGTCAAGACAGCCTTGGAAGATAGACGCTGCTTGAGCCCTCGGAATGGCCATTCCTGGCTGTCCCCCCACCGCCAAGCCGCATCTTTTTTGAGTAATTTGTGCAGTGGCTCTGCTACCGATGCCTTTCCCGGCAGGAAAGAGTGGTAAAAATGTAGGAGCCCTAGGAAGGACTGTAGCTCGGCCTTGGTGGTGGGGCGAGGGGCATCCTGCACTGCCGACACCTTTGACTCTGCCAGTTTGATACCCTCAGGGGTTATTCGAAAACCCAGAAACTCTACCTCTTCAGCGAAAAACACACACTTATCTTTTCTCAACCTGAGCCCCGCTTTCTCGAACACGATTAGTATCCAGTCTAACCTTTTGGCCAATTCTTGTTTCCCCTCCTGCCGTTATCAAAACGTCATCAAAGTAGGGGAAAACACCTGGGAGCCCTTTCAACAATCTTTCCACGAGGGACTGAAAGATTCCTGGAGCCGAATTTACGCTGAATTCGAGGCGCATCACTTTAAAGGCTTCCTTATGGGTAACAATGGTTTGAGTGGCGGCTACAGCTGGGGTCACCATTAATTGTTGGTATGCCTGCGCTAAGTCTAGCTTGGCGAAACACCTCCCCCCGTGCAACGTTGCTAACAGGTGACTTACTACCGGCACCGGATACGCATTTGGGCGAATTGCCTTGTTAATCGTGCACTTGTAGTCAGCGCAGATTCTGACCTCCTCATTAGCCTTAAGCGCCATAACAATGGGGGTCTCCCACTCGGCGGAATCCACCGGTACCAAAATCCCCTGACCCACCAGTTTGTCCAGTTCAGTCTCAATTTTGTCCTTTAGTGCGAAAGGCACTCTGCTTGGCTTCAGTCTGATGGGTCGGATGTCGGGATCCATGTCGAATGAGACTGGGGGGCCCTTGAACTTCCCAAGGCCCTTCTCGAAGACAGCCGGGTGTGTGTTACACACCTCCACAATCGGGTCAGCCTGCACGGCGTATATGCCTCCAATGAAAACCCCCAGGGGACCAAACCACTGCGTGCCCAGGAGGCAGCAGGACCCTTCCCTTAAGACTACTAGGGGCAACTGTGCAGAGCGCCTCTTGAACTGTACCTTGAACTCTCCCACCCCCAACACTGGGATACTTTTTCCCTGAACGTCACGCAAGTTAGTCTTTAGGGCCTTCAGTTTGGGGCATGACTTGGGAGGAATGCGCAAAAATTCCCGGTGGGAGATGATGGAGTACGACGACACCGAGTCAATCTCCATTCTTACTGGGACCCCCTGTATCAGTACCTCAACAAAGAACCGGGGGTGCCTCAACGGCACGCTATGAACCGCCTGGTCGCGGTTGTCGGGAACTCGTTGAGACACGCGGTGCTCCTGGGGCTCGTCGTCATCGAAGATTCGGCTGACCTTGTCTGCTTTCCATTGGGGCCATTCCGCCTGGCCCTTGCTGTCATCTCGATGCCGCCTGAAGACCTTTGTGATGTGCCCGCACCGCCCGCAGTTGTGGCACTCCGCTTTCCAGAATGGGCATCGGCTCTGGTCGTGGGATGCCTCGCATCTGTTGCAGCGGCGGTCCTCTCTGGTGTGGTCTCGAACCTCGGGCCTCCTCTGCACCCGCTGCACATCACCGTCCTCGATGAAGTCGGAGGCGGATGTGGTGGACTCGTAGGGCCCCTGCTCTCCATGGGAGGAACAGCTGTGGACTGGGACCGCCGGTGGAGGCCCCCCAAAAGCGGCGGTCCTAGCCTGGCACACCCGTTCGCCTTGTTGCACTGACTCGGCGGCTTGGGCGATGTGCAGGACATGCTCGAAGGAGATGCTCTCATCCTTGGCCAGTAGTTTTTTCCTGGCCCCTTCATCTTGCAGGCCCAGCAGGAGCCTGTCTCTCAGCACCTTGCTCAGGGACACTCCCCACCAGAAAGGCATGGCAGCCACCCTCAGGGCTGCCACGAAGTCTGCCACAGACTCACCGACCCATTGGCACCACTGCTGAAAGGCCAGCCTTGCCGGAAACAAGTGTTTCCTTAGCTCGGCGAGGATCTCGTCTAGGGGTACCTCCCTGAGCAGCCTTGGTGTCAGGAGGTTCGTTGCCAGTTCTAATGTTTCCAGGCCGCACTGGGCCAGCAGGAATGCCCGGCGCTGGGCTTCCTCCTTGATGTCCTCGAGGTCCATTACATAAAGGAACTGCTGTTCATAGATTTCCCATTTCTCTGGCTTCGTGGTGTCGAAGGGCACGATGTTCACTTTTTGGGACGCCATCCCATCCTCGTCGCCAATTTGGTGTCTTGCACGGAAGACAAAGAAGGAGCTGCAGTAGGGCTAAAACACAACTTTATTGCATGATGGTCAGGGTGAACATGAGGTAATGGCGGATAAAACAGCTCTATTTATAGTACACTGTACATTTGAATATCCCGAGTGGTAGCTCATTGGCTACTGTCCGCGTGATGTCATAGATCATCACGCCCATCTTCTCCAGGTGTGGTGTGGTGGGAAGGTTTCCCGCTCTTCAGGTATTCAGGGAATCTGTGCTATGTGAGCCGGATGCTCACTACTGCCACCTGTGGCCACTTAGCTCACATCCTTATACAGCTTGCTAAATGTGTCTCTGATTAGATAGAAATGGATACATTGACCGGATACATTCTGTTAAAGGGGACTTGCAGTCTTCACTCAATACATAACACAAACCAAAACAACTGAAAAGTTTACGTAGTTGCTTAATTGTTACAGCAGATGAAGTATTTGGGACAGGAATTACCTCCAACCACTTTGAAAAAGAATCTACCACTAAAAGGAATAAGGTGCCTCAAAAAAGGACCGGCGAAATCCACATGGATTCATGACCATAGTCCGTGAGCCGTGTCCCATTCCCGGGAAGGAAGTCAGGACTCCTCAGGGCAAGAACTCTGGCAGCTATTGCAAGTGCCTACTAACCACTCTATGTCTGAATCTACTTGCAGACACCAGAAATAGCTCCGTGCCAAGGCTTTTTATTTTTATTCATTTTATTTTATTCTTAGATTTTTATGCCGCCCACTCAGGGAAACCCGACTCAGGGCAGCGCACAACAGTAAAAACAGATAAAATACAGTTAAATATAACAAAACAGATTAAAACCCTAACTCGACCACTCAACAACCCACCCTCCCACTCCCACCCCACTTACAAAGACTAAAAAGGGAATAGGGAATGGAGGAATACCGGAGTACACAACACAAAAAGGAGGGACAGTTGGACTCTAGTTGGAAATAAGCCAAAAGGCTGGGGCCGTATTCCCATTAGGACCCCACACCTGCCCTGCCAGCCAGGTTTTCAATCCTTTCCTGAAAGGCAGCAATTCTGTTTGCAACCTCAACTCTGTTGGCAGGAGGTTACAGAGGGTTGGTGCAGACACGGAGTAGGCCTTCCTCCGCGTGCCAGAGAGGTGGGCCTCTGTAGCTGAAGGTACAACCAAGGATCCCCTCCGGTCTGCTCTGGTCAGACTGGCAGACACTCTTGGGATGATGCGGTCTCTCAGGTATCCTGGCCCAGTGCCATATTGGGCTTTAAAGGACAAAACCAGCACCTTGAATTGCACCCGGAGGCAAACTGGTAACCAGTGCAACTCCTGGAGTAGTAGGGAGGCACGGGCATAACATCCACACCCCATCACCACCCGGGCAGCTGCATTCTGAACCAGCTGTAGCCTCCGAATGGTCGTCAAGGGCAGCCCCATGTAAAGCACATTACAGTAATCTAGCCTGGAGGTGACCAGAGTATGAGTGACCATGAGCAAGGAGTCCCAGTCCAGGAGTGGGCGCAACTGGAGAATCACTCAAAGCTGAGCAAAAGCCCTCCTGTCCACGGCCGCTACCTGTTCTTCCAGTAGCAGCCGCGAGTCCAGGAGGACCCTTTAGTGTATGGGACCAAAGACGACCGGACAACCGAAGGGTTGGTTTAACACAGGTTTATTGCATGAGGTTCCAGTTAAGCATGAGGTAATGGCGGTGATACATCTCAATATATACAGTAGCTCTCTACATTTGAATCTTGTAGCGCGGTAGCTGATTGGTTGCTACCGGCGTGGCCTCGCCCAGGCACGCCTCCATTCCTGCTGCTGAATGCAGGTCTTTCTTCAGCTGCTGAATGCAGGTCTTTCTTCAGCTGCTGAATGCGGGGAAGGTTTTCCCGCGGCTGTCCGTGATTGAGCAATGTGAACCATGTGAGAGTGAACGCTTGCAGCTGCCCTCTATAGGCTGTCTGCTCGCGTTCCTTTACAGCTGATATCGTTTGTATCTGGAGTGGTTACAATCTTGCCTTACAGTATAATGAACATGCATACATACATAACATCCCTCCCCCCTAGGATGGGACGAAGTCCCGCAACCATTGTGGCTTGCCGCACGTTCGCTTGGGGCGTGCTTGCGCCTGCCCTAATTCTGGAGAGCCTGTGATCCCTGACTCCGCGGGAGCTTGTCCTGCAACGGGAAACGGGGATTCGTTAGTGGCTCTGTGGGGCGTCCGTGCCTGCCTTGCGCTTGGGGAAGGGAATGGGATGAACAGTTGGGAGGTAAATCCCTGCCTATTGCCCTCGGACCCCGGGGACCCTCCTAGTGTGAACCGCGGCACCGATGAGGTCGCCCTTGGGGAATGGCTACCTTCTGATCCCTGCTCGGGGGACCTTAAGACTGTGGTGGTGGGCGGACTCGCTGATGCCTCCGGTCTTGGAGGTGTCGGTCTCCGGAACATGGGCGCTATATTGCATTCTAACTCACAGGGGCTACTGGGACTGGAGGTACCAGGGGCTGAACTGAAACCCCTCTTTTCGCTAGGACGGGTGGGGGACCACTCCGCTAACTCCCCCTGGTACTGTAAATCAACGTCTAAACCTCTATGGGCCTCTGAGCCTCGGGGGGACTTCCGCGGCTTCCGCGGGGTATGAGTGTGGTTGGGGCTCCTCCTTTCTGACGGGGACTCCCGCAACCCGGGGCTCCTCCTCTCTGGCGGGGACTCCCGCAAAAGATTTCCGTGGATCGATTCCCTTTCCTCCCCCCTTGGTGGGGACCCATGCTCCCCTTTTCCTCCCCCTTGGGCTAAACGGGTGGGGGAGTACCCTAACGCTGAATCAATGCTGGCCTCATCCTCGTCTTGCTCTCCGGGGACCCTACGCCTGAGTTGGTCCACGTGTCGCCTCCACAGGAAACCTGTACTGGTCTCTACGCGGTATGAGACGGGGCCGGTTTGATCTACTACGGTGCCCGGCACCCAGGCTGGCCCCGCGCTGGCGTAATTCCTGCAGTGTACTGGGGCGCCTATGCTGAAACTCTTTGTGGGTTCCACCCCTATGTTCCGCCCCTTGTCCTCTACTCTCGTGGGGTCTAGCTTGGATATCCCCGTGGCCAGCTTCCTGCGCATCAACAGCTCTGCGGGGGAGTACCCTGACGCTAAGGGGGTGACCCTGTATCTCAGCAGGAATTGGCACAATTTCAGGTCGAGGTCTCCGGGACCCATGCGCAGTAGCGCGTCTTTCGTGGTGCGCACGAGGCGCTCTACTTGGCCATTGGTGGCCGGGTGAAAGGGGGCGGAGGTGACGTGCCGAATGGCGTTGCGTTCCATGAATGCCCTGAACTCGGCGGACGTGAAACAGCTAGCGTTATCGCTGACGAGGGTGTCGGGTAAACCGAACGTGGAAAAGACCCTCCTTAACTGTTTAATGGTTGTGGTCGAGGAGGTGCTCGAGACTGGAATGACCTCCAACCACTTAGAGAACGCGTCCACCACGAGGAGGAAAAGCGTTCCCCTGAATGGGCCAGCAAAGTCTACGTGAACTCGGGACCAGGGTCCCCTCGCAGCGTCCCATTCCCTAGGTGGCGAGCGAGCCTCTTCTGGCCTAGAGTTTTGGCACGCCTCGCAAGTGCCGACCATGTGTTCGATGTCGGCGTCTAACTGGGGCCACCAAAAATAACTGCGGGCTAGTGCCTTAGAGCGTACGATCCCCGGGTGGCTGACGTGCAGCAGTTTAAGCACCCTCGGCCTGAGAGACGTGGGGATCACTACCCGCTGTCCCCACAAGAGGCAGCCCCTCTCCAGGGACAACTCCAATCTCTTTTTGAAAAATGTGTCGAATTCCGCTGCTGGGGAAGACACGGGCCACCCTTTCTGCACCCAGGAGCAAACTGTGGCCAGCGCTTTGTCCTTGCCTGTCGCTTTGGCGATTTCGGCCGGTACTACTGGAGGGGAGTCTAGGACCTCTATCATTAAGACCTGGTGGTCCCTCTCTACTCCGCCCACGTGGCAGCAATCCCAGGGAATGGGGGACCTCGACAGAGCGTCGGCATGGCTTATTTCCCTCCCGGGCCGGTATACCAACGCGTGCTGATACGCGTTGAGAAAAATGGCCCATCTGAGCATTCTCGGGGACAGGATCTGGGGTGTGGGCTTGTCTGCGGTGAAGATGCCCAGCAACGGCTTGTGGTCAGTCACTATGGTGAAGGGGCGGCCGTACACGAAATCATGAAATTTCTTGGTCCCCGCAATTATTGCTAGCGCCTCCCTGTCTGTCTGAGCATAATTCCTCTCCGCTTGGGACAGGGATCTAGAGTAGAACGCTATCGGGGCCTCCCTACCGTTCTCCAGCACGTGGCACAGCACCGCCCCTACCCCCACCGGGGATGCATCGCATATCAGGACCACCGGGCGTTTGGGATTGAAGTGGGTCAGTACAGCATCTGATGCCAGGAGTCGCTTCAGGTCATTGAAAGCCTTTTCCTGGTCGTCGCCCCACTTCCATGCCTCGTCCTTTTTTAACAATTTGTGTAGCGGTTCTGCCACGGCTGCCTTCCGCGGGAGGAAGGAGTGGTAGAAGTTGAGCAGTCCGAGGAACGACTGCAACTCGGGCTTGGAGGTGGGGCGAGGGGCCTTTTTGATGGCGGCTACCTTGGATTGGGCCGGCCTAATTCCCTCGGGAGTAACACGGAACCCTAGGAACTCAACCTCTGTAGCGAAGAAGACGCATTTGTCTTTCCGCAACCTCAACCCCGCCTTTTCGAATATTGTCAGGACCTTTCCCAACCTTGTTGCTAATTCGGCCCGGCTCCCCCCTGTAATTAATACGTCATCAAAATAGGGTAACACCCCCTCCAACCCCTTCAGGAGGCGTTCCACCAATGACTGGAAAATCCCGGGCGCCGAATTCACGCCGAATTGGAGGCGCGAAACCTGGAACACCCCTTTGTGGGTGACTATTGTTTGTGCAGCAGCTGCGGCGGGGGTCACCGGGAGTTGCTGGTAGGCTTGGGCCAGGTCGAGTTTGGCGAAACACCTCCCCCCGTGTAACCTGGCCAACAAGTGGCTGACTACCGGCACCGGATACGCATTAGGGCGAATCGCCTTATTGATGGTGCACTTGTAATCAGCGCATATTCGGACTTCCCCGTTGGCCTTGAGCGCTGTTACAATTGGAGTTTCCCACTCCGCAGAATCAACAGGAACAAGAATCCCCTGGCCCACTAATTTGTCCAATTCCGCCTCTATTTTGTCCTTTAGTGCGAAAGGCACTCTGCGCGGTTTAAGTCTGATTGGACGCACTCCAGGGTCCAGGTCGAAAGTCACTGGGGGGCCCTTGAATTTTCCTAGCCCCTTTTTAAAAACCTCGGGGTGCGCGTCGCACACGCTCTGTATTGGATCAGTCCCGGCGGCGTGTGCTCCCACGGCGTGCACCCCCCCAATGAACAACCCCAGGGGCTGGAACCATTGAGTCCCGAGGAGGCTGCATTTACCCCCCTTGAGGACGACTAAGGGAAGCGTTGCGGTGTACTTTTTGAACTGGACCTGGAACTTCCCAACCCCCAACACTGGGATGCGGTTCCCTTGCACGTCCTTCAGCGTGGCCCTCAACGCCTTGAGCTTGGGCCGCACGCGGGGGGCGATTTTCATGAACTCCCCCTGGGAAATAATGGAGTATGAAGAACCCGAGTCCACCTCCATTCTAACAGGGGCCCCTTGTATTACTACCTCAACGAAGTAACGGGGGTGCTCCGTGGAAACGCTGCAAACCGGCGCGTCGTCCTCGCTGTCGTCGGAGACTCGCCCTACTCCGTCCCGCGTCCTCGTGGTCCGGGTGCCGTCCTTCGGCCTCGTGGT
This sequence comes from Bradypodion pumilum, assembly GCA_035047305.1. Taxonomy (NCBI): domain Eukaryota; kingdom Metazoa; phylum Chordata; class Lepidosauria; order Squamata; family Chamaeleonidae; genus Bradypodion; species Bradypodion pumilum. The sequence goes on from JAWDJD010000003.1 coordinate 99,260,699, forward strand.
GCGGTCCTGCCTCGTGGTGCGGTCCTGCCTCGCCGAGCGGTCTGGAGAACTCCGGGTGGCCTCGCGTCGTTTCCGGCAGACCTTGGCGATGTGCCCGCGCCGGCCGCAGTTGTGGCACTCGGCCTTGCGGAATGGGCATTTGGTGCGGGCGTGGGCGGCGCCGCAGCCATCGCAGCGCCGGCCCTCTCTCTGGACCCTCCGGACGTCCTCGTCGTCGCTGCTCTCTGCAGACGAGTTCGAAGTCCGCTGGGCCGCGCGCACCGAACTCTCTGCCTTGGCGGTCTTCGGGCGCCAGTCCTGAAGTTCGTGCACCCCGGCCGACGTGGCCTCTGCGGCCTGTGCCGCGTCGAGGACTTGTTGCCACGTGGGAGGCGGCTCCCTTTTCATCAGCGCGCGCTGAGTCTCTGTGTCCCTCAGACCGCAGAGCAGGCAGTCCCGGAGGGTGACGTCGGGGAGTTCCCACTTGCATGGGCCGGCGGCCAACCGCAGGGCCGCGGCGAACTCATCGACCGATTCTCCGGGTGCCTGGACTCGCCTCCAGAACGCGCTCCGAGCGGGGAACATCGCTATTGCCGGCCGGAGATGGGCGCGCAGCGCCGCCAGGAGCTCTGTGGCCTTGAGGTCGCCCACCTTCCTCGGCGCGATCAGGTCCACCAAGGTCCTCTTGGTTTCTTGTCCGAGCATGCGGACGAAGATGGCCCTCTTTTTGGCCTCGTCGGAGACTTCGAGCTCCACCAGCGCAGCGTTGAAGTCTATCTCAAACAGCTCCAAGTCTCCCGGCTTCCTGATCTCGTAGCCGGCGCATGTCTTGGTCCCGTGGGCAGCCATATCCCACCTTCGTCGCCAATTTAGTGTATGGGACCAAAGACGACCGGACAACCGAAGGGTTGGTTTAACACAGGTTTATTGCATGAGGTTCCAGTTAAGCATGAGGTAATGGCGGTGATACATCTCAATATATACAGTAGCTCTCTACATTTGAATCTTGTAGCGCGGTAGCTGATTGGTTGCTACCGGCGTGGCCTCGCCCAGGCACGCCTCCATTCCTGCTGCTGAATGCAGGTCTTTCTTCAGCTGCTGAATGCAGGTCTTTCTTCAGCTGCTGAATGCGGGGAAGGTTTTCCCGCGGCTGTCCGTGATTGAGCAATGTGAACCATGTGAGAGTGAACGCTCGCAGCTGCCCTCTATAGGCTGTCTGCTCGCGTTCCTTTACAGCTGATATCGTTTGTATCTGGAGTGGTTACAATCTTGCCTTACAGTATAATGAACATGCATACATACATAACAGACCCCAAAGTTGTGCCCCATCCAAGACCAAAGAAGGTAACTCACTGGATAACCCCGGACCCCCAACCCATAGCCACTCACTTTGGAGCGCACGATTCCCAGATGGCTAATGTGCAGAAGCTTAAGGACTTTGGGGGCATGTTTCTCCTTTTTCCTTCAGACCTTCGGACCTTCCTGACCCCTCTATCCTCATCGCTGGACCCAGACATGGACAATGACAGCGGCGACGCTGTCAGAGATGAGCATAATGGTGAGGAGCAGTGGTGGGCCTGTACAGTGGACTCCAGAGCCCCAGAGGCAACAGGCCATAGCTTGAAGGACTTTACCCCTGACCTGGCTGCCTCAGATGCCAACGCTTCCTTCAGCACAGACTTGAATGTGAGCATATCCTGGGTCATCAGCCTGCATTGGGCCTCTTCATCTCGAAGTCTGGCTAGCAGGTGGTCATGGAGGGCTTCTTCTATGTTCAGCCACTGGCATGGGGTAGCTGCGAGTCGAAGGGCGGCAGCATAGTCGGACACAGACTCCCTGGGGCATTGGTTACGGCAGTGAAATGCCACCCGGGCAGGAAATATGGAGACCCTCGGCTGGAAATGGCTTCGCAGGGCCGTCAGGATATCTGTGAGGGGAACATCGTCGATATCCCTCGGCAGCACCAAGTGAATGGCCGGCTCGAGCATAGGCAGGCCACATCTCACCAGGAAACACGAATGCTTCTGGTCCTCCTCTACTGTGTTGTCAGCCACCATGGTGTGCTTGAACTGCTTTTCGTAGAGAACCCATTTCTCTGGCACTGAGAAATCAAAAGGGCCAACGGGATTCTGTTGGGACGCCATCCCATCCTCATCGCCAATTTAGTGTTCTGGAAATAATAGGCAGCAGCCAGCAATACGGGCCAAACTTTTACACAACTTTATTTGGAATAGGAATAGGTGACCAGAGCTAACCACACACACCCTCACAATCCTTAGTTATATCTCTGATCAGAACTGACAGTTGGAAAAAAACCATTAGAACCGTTGACAACTCTGCCTCGTGCACTTCTTGTTCAGAAGCCTCCTGAAGTCTTAAACTCTTTCACAACAAGACAAAATGGCAAACACATTTCCTTCAATACACAACAGGGGGAAAACAACAGTATGGCTATTAAACAGGTGTACCAGGCTGGGGTGTGGGGGTTGAGATCTGATCCATAAGTAGAAACAGTGGCAAAGGGAAAGCAGTTCACAGGGGTTTCCATTTACCTTTAGCTGAGACCCTAGAGCAGGGGTTCCCAACCTAAGGCCCACAGGCCGGATCTAGGCCGTGGCACCATTTCATGTGCTCCCCCACCCCAAGGGCATTTGAGAAACAAAATGGCCACCCCTTTGAAGCTGTTGGGACAAAATGGCCATCCAGCTCTCAAAGCTGACTGAGAGAGCGTGACCCAGCCCCCAGCTTGAAAAGGTTGGGAACCTGTTGTGTTCTAAAGCCTGTGCCTTTAAACAATGTACCTATCCATGTGCATCCAATGTAACCTTTTCTATGTGTAACATTGTAACCTCCAGCTGCATCACTGTAACCTTAATAGGACGCGAGCTAGTGACCACTAGATGGCAATAGCGAGCGTCCAAGCTCATTGGTCCAAGACTCACCTAGAACAACAGCGCGGGAAGATTCCCGCCACTACCTTCACCTGGACAAGAAGGGCGTGACCTGCAATGACGTCACGCAGCCTGTAGCCAATAGGCTATCAAGGAGCCACATTCAAATGTATAGCCACTGTATATATTGAGCTGTTCGTCCGCCATTACCTCATGTTCCCTCTGACCAGCATGTAATAAAGTTGTGTTAAGCCAGCTCTTCGGCTGTCCTGGTGTCTTTGGTCCCATACACTAAATTGGCGACGAAGGTGGGATCATGGCTGCCCACGGGACCAAGACATACGACGGTTTCGACATCAAGAAACCGCAAGATTGGGAACTCTTCGAAATGGACTTCCAAGGCGCGCTGGTGGAGTTCGAGGTGACGGACGAGGCAAAGAAGAGAGCCATCCTCACCAGAATGCTCAGGCATGACGGCAAGAGGGTATTAATTGACCTCATCGCACCCAAAAAGGCAGATGAATTCAAGGCAAAGGAACTCCTGAAGGTGCTGCGAGACCATTTCTGGCCGTCGGTAGCGATGTTTTCCGCTCGGAGCGCGTTTTGGAGGCGAGTCCAAGCGCCTGATGAGTCGGTCGCCGCTTTCGTAGCGGCCCTGCGCCTGGCTGCTGGCCCGTGCAAATGGGAAAATTTGGAAGTCACCCTCAGGGACTGCGTGCTATGCGGCCTGAAGGACGCCGAGATTCAGCGCACACTAATGAATCAGGAGCCGCCCCCCACGTTGCAGGAGGTCCTGAAAGCGGCACAGGCCGCGGAAGCCACGAAGGCAGGGGTGCAAGAACTCCAGGACTGGCGGCCGAAGGCCGACAAAGCAGAGAGTTCAGTGCACGCAGCCCGGCGTATTTCGAAATCGTCCGCTGAAAGCAGCGACGATGAGGACGTCCGGAGGGTCCGGAAGGAGGGCCGGCGTTACGACGGCTGCGGAGCGACTCACTACCGTGCCAGGTGCCCGTTCAGAAAGGCCGAGTGCCACAACTGCGGGCGACGCGGGCACATAGCCAAAGTCTGCAGACAACGGCGCAAGGACCGGAGGAGCTCGCCCGACCGACCAGCGAGGGACCAGAGGAGCTCGCCCGACCGCCCAACGAGGCCAGACCGCTCGACGAGACTAAAGGATGGCGCCCGGCCCACGAGGAAGCAGGACGGCGTGGGCCGCATCTCCGACGACAGCGACGACGACGCCCCGGTTTTCAGCGTGTCCATGGGACACCCCCGTTACTTTGTTGAGGTACTGGTGCAAGGGGCCCCTGTTAGGATGGAGATTGACTCTGGCTCCTCTTACTCCATTATTTCCCAGAGGGAGTTTTTGAGAATTGCCCCCCGCGTACGGCCCAAGCTCAAAGCGTTGAGGTCCACGCTTCAGGACGTGCAAGGGAACAGTATCCCGGTGTTGGGGGTTGGGAATTTCCAGGTTCAGTACAAGCGGCACGCCGCGGAACTCCCCCTAGTTGTTCTTAAGGGAGGTAATTGCAGCCTCCTCGGGACTCAATGGTTTCAGCCCCTGGGTCTGTTCATTGGGGGGGTGCACGCCGTTGGGTCTGACCCGATACAGGAGGTGTGCGACGCGCACCCTGAAGTCTTCAAGAAGGGACTTGGGAAATTCAATGGACCCCCAGTAATGTTCGACCTGGACCCGGAGGTCCGCCCAATCAGACTTAAACCGTGCAGGGTGCCTTTTGCACTCAAGGACAAAATAGAGGCGGAACTGGACAAATTAGTGGGCCAGGGGATTCTTGTTCCTGTTGATTCCGCGGAGTGGGAAACTCCAATTGTCACAGCATTGAAGGCCAATGGGGAGGTTCGCATTTGCGCCGATTATAAGTGCACCATTAATAAGGCAATCCGCCCTAATGCGTACCCGGTGCCGGTGGTCAGCCATTTGCTAGCCAGGTTACATGGGGGAAAGTGTTTCGCTAAGCTCGACCTGGCCCAGGCCTATCAGCAACTCATGGTAACCCCTGCCGCAGCTGCTGCACAGACCATAATCACGCATAAGGGGGCGTTCCAGGTGACGCGCCTCCAATTCGGCGTGAACTCGGCGCCTGGAATTTTCCAGTCGCTCGTGGAACGCCTCCTCAAAGGGCTGGACGGCGTTTTACCATATTTTGATGACGTATTGATAACGGGGGGAGTGAGGTTGCGTTGGCTAAAAGGCTAGACAAGGTCCTGGCGGCGTTCGAACGGGCGGGGTTGAGGTTGCGAAAAGACAAATGCGTCTTCTTCGCGAAGGAGGTTGAGTTCTTAGGGTTCCGAGTAACACCCGAGGGGATCAAACCGTCCAAATCCAAGGTGGCCGCCATCAAGAAAGCCCCTCGCCCCACATCCAAGCCCGAGTTGCAGTCGTTCCTAGGGTTCTTAAATTTCTACCACTCCTTCCTTCCACGGAAGGCTGCGGTGGCTGAGCCGCTTCACAAGTTGCTCAAGAAAGATGCCGCATGGATGTGGGGCGATGACCAGGAGAGGGCATTCACGGAACTGAAACAACTCCTGGCGTCTGACACCATTCTGACCCATTTCGACCCCAAACGGCCGGTAGTACTGATCTGTGATGCATCCCCGGTGGGGGTGGGGGCAGTGTTATGCCACGTGTTGGAAAATGGGAGGGAGGCCCCAATAGCGTTTTACTCCAGGTCCCTGTCCCAAGCGGAGAGAAACTACGCCCAGACAGACAGGGAGGCGCTGGCGATAGTTGCGGGGACCAAAAAATTTCACGATTTTCTGTATGGCCACCCCTTCACCATCGTGACTGACCACAAGCCCCTACTAGGCATTTTTACCGCAGATAGGCCCACGCCACAGATCCTGTCCCCGAGAATGCTTAGGTGGGCCATTTTTCTCAACGCCTACCAGCACGCGTTGGTGTACCGGCCCGGGAAAGAGATCAGCCATGCGGACGCTCTATCGAGGTCCCCCCTCCCCCTGACGCCCAGCCAGGTGAGCAAGGGGGAGCGAGACCATCAGGTTCTCATGATAGAGGTGCTGGATTCGCCCCCCCCGTAGTGCCCGCCGACATTGCCACAGCGACAAGGAAGGACAAGACGTTGGCGGCGGTTTGCTCCTGGGTACAGAAGGGGTGGCCGACGTCTTCCCCAGCAGAGGAATTCGCCCCATTTTTTAGGAAGAAGCTGGAACTGTCCCTAGAGAGGGGGTGCCTCTTGTGGGGGCAGCGGGTGGTGGTCCCCACATCCCTTCGACTGCGGGTGCTTAAACTGCTGCACGTCAGCCACCCCGGAATTGTGCGCTCCAAAGCGCTGGCCCGAAGTTACTTCTGGTGGCCCCAGTTAGATGCCGACATCGAGCACATGGTCGGCACTTGCGAGAGCTGCCAATGCTCCAGACCGGAGGAGGCCCGCCTTCCCCATAGGGAATGGGACGCGGCTAAGGGGCTGTGGTCCCGGGTGCACATAGATTTCGCGGGCCCGTTCCGAGGAACCCTGTTTCTCCTTGTGGTGGACGCTTTCTCCAAGTGGTTGGAGGTTGTCCCAGTCACGAGCACCTCCTCGGCCGCGACAATTAAGCATTTGCGGAGAATTTTTTCCACGTTTGGCATACCCGACACTCTAATCAGCGATAACGCTAGTTGCTTCACGTCCGCTGAGTTCAGGGCATTCACAGAGATTAACGCCATCCGGCACATCACCTCCGCCCCGTTCCATCCGGCCACCAATGGCCAAGTGGAGCGCCTCGTACGCACCACGAAGGACGCGCTGCGGCGCATGGGCCCCGGGGACCTCAACCTGCAAGTGTGTCAGTTTCTGCTAGGGTACAGGGTGACCCCGCTAGCGTCAGGCTACTCCCCTGCGGAGCTTTTAATGCGCAGGAAGCTAACCACCATACTCACTAGACTAGATCCCACGAGAGTGGAGGACAAGGGAAGGAACATAGGGTTAGAGGCCACCAGGAGTTTCAGCATGGGTGCCCCGGTACATTGCAGGAACTACGCCAGCGCGGGTCCAGCCTGGGTGCCGGGGATGGTCGTGGAACAGACCGGTCCCGTGTCGTACCGCGTGGAGACCAACACAGGTCTGCTTTGGCGGCGACACGCGGACCAGCTCCGGAGCAGGGTCTCGGGAAGTCAGGGCTCCGGCAGTACAGACACAAATTCAGCGTTAGGGTTCTCCCCCACCCGTTTAGCCCAAGGGGGAGGAGAGGGGGGTCCAGAGTCCCCACCAAGGGGGGAGGAGAAGGAATTTGTCCTCGTAGATATCCCGCGGGATCCCCCAACAGAGTTTGATTTTGATTTTCAGAACCGGGGCGGGGGTTTCGGAGTGGTCCCCCACCCATCCAAGCGAGAAGAGGGGTTTTACGTTAGCCCCTGGTGCCCCCGGTTCAACCACAACGGAATCTACCCTTTCCCCTAAAGCTGCAAAACCGAAGCAAGCCTCTAACAAGTCTCCCTCTCCCATTACAGGACAAGGGTCCAGGGAACAAGGAAGCGGGAGCGGCCCCCGGGTGGGCCAACCCACATCGCGGCCCAAACGCGAGTGTAATAAACCATCTTGGCTAAGAGACTTCGTCTCATCCTAGGGGGGAGGGGTGTTATGTTCTAAAGCCTGTGCCTTTAAACAATGTACCTATCCATGTGCATCCAATGTAACCTTTTCTATGTGTAACATTGTAACCTCCAGCTGCATCACTGTAACCTTAATAGGATGCGAGCTAGTGACCACTAGATGGCAATAGCAAGCGTCCAAGCTCATTGGTCCAAGACTCACCTAGAACAACAGCGCGGGAAGATTCCCGCCACTACCTTCACCTGGACAAGAAGGGCGTGACCTGCAATGACGTCACGCAGCCTGTAGCCAATAGGCTATCAAGGAGCCACATTCAAATGTATAGCCACTGTATATATTGAGCTGTTCGTCCGCCATTACCTCATGTTCCCTCTGACCAGCATGTAATAAAGTTGTGTTAAGCCAGCTCTTCGGCTGTCCTGGTGTCTTTGGTCCCATACACTAAAGAACCCCTGGCCTAAAGGGCCGGGAAGACACCAATACCCACACATTCACAGATGGGTCATGGAGCTGCACAAGACAATTTGAAAATATATAATTTTCAGAACAATTTCAAATTCAAACAATTTAAGCCACATAAAATTAAAAATATTAAAATCGCTACATTAAAACCCGTTGCAGGTGCTAGATGTGACAATGGATTTTTTCCTTAATGTTTACTTTGGATATTTAGCTGTTAAATGGGATGTTGGAAAGGGACATAGTCTTCAAATTCTGTGAGCATCTGTGATGGCCAAACAAAGTCTCTAACCATGCCATGCACACAACAACAGCCTGTTGATCTCTAGTTAATTAATAAAGACAGAACATAGCATGCAACAGGGAAGGGACAGGTAGAAAAATGAATATTTGGTGAACATTCTTTCAAATGGTTTGACAGTTAACTTGGCTCCACAAGGCAGTAGAAAAGCGGCTGTTTAGAAGCCACCATCCCTGCTTCCCAGCTTTTGCTTCTGTTATTTCTCTTCTCCAATCTTCTCCCTGGGCTTTGGTTTATTGGGTTTGTTTGTTTCTATAGGTTGGTATCTATGGCTTACATGGTACATTTCAGTCATCATTTCACATACATGGCTATTGCTGAGGATGAACAGATCTTTAAGTAAAGGAGGGGTGGGTGAGTTTGGTTAATGTTATTTCACTGCATTAAAAGTAAAAACAAAAAGCCTATAATCAAAAGATATTGGAGCTCAGAGAGATAAACCCTCATAAACATGAGCTATCATTTAAACTCATTTCCCACTCAAAATAATGAGCTTCAGCCTATTGACCAAGCCACCAGCACAACCATCATCTCTGCCAGAGCTTAGGAGATGTTCCTTTTTCAGGCTACATGTCTCAGAGTCACCTAGCTCTCTGGTGGTGAACCTATGGCATATATGCCAGAAGTGGCACACAGAGGCCTTTCTTCTGACACATGGGCCATCAAGAGGAAGCCCTGCCTTGTCCGCACTGCTTCCCCATTTGACTTCCGTCCTTCCATCAAAGGTGAGGTGAGGGAGGAGGCTAAATTCCTGGCAGGGAGGTGGTGGCTAGATGAGGTAAAGTGGGGAGCATGAATGGGGGGATAATGCATGGGGGAGCTCTTGTGGAGGGTTGGGGAGGCCCCATGGGACCTTCCTACCCCTATAAGTGGATGGGAAGGTCCCATGGGCTGGTGGGGAGGCCCTGAAAGGAGGGGGAGGTGTGGAGCACTTGCGTGGGGGTGGGGAGGCTCCTCAGGGGTGGGTGGGGAGCACTCATGGGGGGACTCTTGTGGGGTGCTTTTTTTAATAAAATAAGCCACCCAGAGTAGGAGTCCATCCCAGATGGGCAGGGAATAAGTTCAATAAATAAAATAAATAAATAATGGGGGGCACCCATGGCGGGCAGGCGCACATGTGGTGTCACTGGAGCACCTCAAGGCATGTCGGCGATATCACATGGGTGTGTGGGTACTCGTAGTGTCTGCCCGGCTGCCCATGTGCTGCCTCCTCCTCCTTGGGCACTCAGTCTCTAAAAGGTTCACCATCACTGACCTATATGGTCAGTGTCTGCAAATCCTGGAGTGATAATCCAAAGCAGTAATTTTCCCCCAAGCTCTGACTACCACTGCCTTACTAAACCTAATCCTGTTCATCATAGCAGGTGAGGCTATCCCCCACCCCCAATGCTATTTGCCAGATTGCAGGCAGTGGAGGGTGTGTGTGTGTAGGGCTGGTTGGCAAAACAGCATGTGTATCTTTGAAATTTAATGGGAGACACAGCCCAATGAATGGATGCTGTAGAGCAGATTAGATAGTTGCTAAGCACCCAAGCCAGCCTGAGAGCAAGGTAAAGTCCACAGCTTGTTAATACTCTGCGGTAAGGGAGATCTACAGCTTGGGAAGTGACAAGCAGCCTTGTTTCAAGCCTGATTATTGGGCTGGGGTAGAATGGGATTGTGCTTTTGTCTTTGTTTGCTCTTTGCTGGTTTTGTTAATGGGTATAGACACTTCATCCCTTCAAGTCACTCAGGTCACAGTTGTGGCCAGAATCCAGCCTGTTTTGCCAAGTCAGGGGTGAATTTGCTAGCCCTGGGGCTGGTCCAAGACATTTTGCTATCTGAAACAAAGGTCAAAATGATGCCCCACAATCCATTTCAAGTGCAAATACAAACTGGCCTGGTGTTTACTTCAATGTGCATGGGTGGTCAAGATCCTGCATCACCTCTTTGGGAAGCAAATGAGAGCACCAGTGCAGGATTGATAATATGGCACACTTAGATCTGTCTCCCGGCATACAGTGATATGGACAGGGATGTCTCTAGGTAGGTGCACTACACAATTACAGTGAAATAATCCCCCTTTGAGTGAATATCTGCTGTCTCTCCTCTTCAATTTTTTTAAACCTTTCTTTAAAAATGTATTTCAGCACTGTGTTGGAGAAGCACTGCTCTGCATCTGAAAATCAATTGGGGGCAAACCTCTCTTCCTGTCTTCCTCTTGGAAGGGCAACGTCTTACTGCAACACAGATTAATCAACATTGCTTATCATTTTAAACGATGTGTTGCTGGTTTCTACATCCCCCCTTCCCTTCTGCCCTGATGGGACACATGAAATTGATCATGTTCTTCAGTGTTTCTTGCCAAATTTAGCAGCTTCTTGTCAATTCTTCTATTCTACTTCCTTTACTTCTTTGGAGCAATTATTATTATTAATTTGGATTTATATGCCGCCCACTCACAGATGCAACTCAGGGCAGCTAACAGCAATATCACATCCAATACAATATAAAACAAGATACAATTAGCATACACTAGAGACCAAGATACAATTAGCAGAATACAATTAGCATACAACAATAAAAGTCACCCAAGTCAAAACATCCCAAAACAAGAATTCAACTGCAAGAGTCCAGGCCTCGGAGTCCAAAGTCTAGGCTGGGCAGAGAGTGATGTCCATCCCCATACCCCAACTGCCAAGTCCGTCACCAAGTCCACAGCGCCAGGGAGCAAGGGGGCACAAGACTCCACCACACCAAGGTCCCTGCTACCGGCACCTGTGTGGCCAAGCCCCCATTTCACAGCTCCAAAGCTCTCACTACGCTGCGGCTCAACCAATGACGGGCCCGCCACACCCGATGCCAACCTGGCTGCAGCTGGGACAGAGATAGAGGTGCTGCTGCTGCCACAGCTGCCAGAAGTCTCGCGAGGCTAAGGTGAAAAAAGGCTGGAGGTCTCGCAGGGTGGTGCAAATGAATTTAACCCAACTAGCCAATGTTTCTTGCTTTTTTTCTCCTTTTCCCCTCCTTACGTTTTGGCCTGACCTGTGAGCTTCCTAGGAACCAAAGTTAGTCCATTTCACTAGGATGATAACCCGTTAAATCAATGCAGTGCTGCCACTTCAGGAAAGAAAACACACACACACACACACACAAGTCCAATTAGTGCACTGGAGGGATATGTATGTTATACCTACACATTTTGTGAGAACACAAAAGTTACCATTGCTATATGGAAAATGAGGAGTAATTCTTCCTGACACATACATTTAAACTCTGATGGTTGACAATGACAGTAGCTTATCTTTGAGGATGGGTAAAGGGAGAGTGGAAGGGAAAGACGGTGGTTTCACTAAAGTGGATCTGTAATCCCAGGGAAAATTGAATTGAGGGGGATATGCAGTGTAAACTTTTGCAATGGGGTAATTGATCTGTGGTGGCTCAAGTGGTTAAGATGATGAACTTGCTGACTGAAAGGTAAAAGTTCGATTCCCGGGTACTGCATGACAGAGTGAGCTCTCGTCTCTGTCCCAGATCATGCAAACCTAGCAGTTTTTAAGCAAGAAATTGCAAGTAGATAAATAGGGACCACTTCAGTGGGAAGGCAAATAATGTTCCATGCATTCTGGTGTTGAGGCATGCCTTCCACATGTCCATGGAAATGTCTGTACACGCAGACAGCGCTGGCTCTTTGGCTATAAACAGAGATGAACACTGAATCCTAGAGTTGGATACGACTGGCTGGCTTTCAAGCAAGGGCGACCTTTACTTTTACTAATTGATCTTTTTGCTGCGGACAACTAGAGTGACTTTGTCAGCAGAAGCTACCAGGGACTCAGTTTAAAAAACTGCAAAGCAGATTAATTTAATCCAGTATGTCCTTAGAATGAAAAAACAGTATGTTGTAATGGTACCAATATAAGGCAAAGGTTTCCCTTGCTCAAAAGCCAGTCATATCCGACTCTAGGGTTCAGTGCTCATCTCTGTTTCAAAGCCAAAGAGCCAGCGCTGTCTGCTTCTGCAGGCATTTCCATGGTCATGTGGCAGGCATGCCTCAACACCAGAATGCATGGAACATTGTTTGCCTTCCCACCGAAGTGGTCCCAAACAAATTTAAATAAATAAATAAATCTCCTTGCAATTTCTTGCTTACAAACTGCGAGGTTTGCATGAGCTGGGACAGAGACGAGAGCTCACTCCGTCATGCAGTACTCGGGAATCGAACTGCTGACCTTCCGCCTCCCAGTCACTTGGACCCCTGTGGTGTTGTCCCCTTAACACTTGACAATACTGCTCCCAAACCTCCAAAATTGGCTTTCATTAGTAGCGACACTCATCTATTAAGGGTCCATTAACAAACCCACTCCTATATTTATTACACATCAAAACTAATACTGATTTTTTTTTTATAAAAAAATGCATTTGGTAGAATTGCAGCACACTATTTTGAATTCCTAAAAGAAAAAAAGTCTGTTATTAAAGAAATTATTGAAGCTGGACGCTTCTGTGATTGAACATCATCGTCATTGTCACCGCCACAGAAGCGGGAATTGCCTATAGCTGTGATGGCGAACCTTGGCAGTCCGGATGTTCTTGGACTTCATTTCCCAGAAGCCCCCTTGAATCCACACGAATGGGTTTACTGCGATTCATCCGGCCCGCGCCTCACGGCGCGGGCCGGATGAATCGCAGTAAACCCATTCGTGTGGATTCAAGGGGGCTTCTGGGAAATGAAGTCCAAGAACATCCGGACTGCCAAGGTTCGCCATCACAGCTATAGGAAATATATGGGGAAATGTGACTGAATGCCTTGATGCCTTTAATTCTGGGGAGGCACACAGACATTCAACAGGTGCAGCACTCCCGGCTGACTTGCATCTCCACCGTAGGGAAACTTCTTTCTGGATTTGCTTGCCTCCAGCAGCCTTCCAGATGTGGTCCTCCAGATGTGGTCAGCCCGCCATGCCTAGGCATGGTCACTGAGGTGTTACCGTCCAGACCCGTGGGGGGGGGGGAGTTAGCGCTGGACTTCCCCCTCCCCAAATTAACCTGTCCTCAGTCTCATGAGATGGAAAGTGGGGGGGGGGGGACTCGACTAAGATGAAGCCACGGGAGGATCTCACTTCAGCATCCTCTGTTTGACGGGAGGGGAGGGGGGTGGGGTGGGCCAGAAGGAGGCGGCCAGGGCGAGGGCGGGGCAAAGGGCTGTTGAAAGGGCGCGGCGCCGCCCGTCTCTCTTCTTCTTCCCGGGCTGGCAGTCCATCCACCCATCGCAGACCTAAGGAGGGATCGTCCCGCCAGACGGACGGACAGACGGACAGCGAGAGGGGCAACCATGAGCAGCAAGAAATGCGACGTGGTGGTGATCGGGGGAGGCATCTCAGGTCAGTGCAAGCGCCCAGGGAGCCTGGCCCGATCCTTTCCCGAGTAACCAGCGCCAAGGAGACACCAGAGGCCTCGGAGGGGAGCCCACGTGTAGGGAGGGGATCGGGCCCCGTCTTGCCAAAACTGGACAGCTCTTGTGCCAGCAGGAGAGGTTGGAAGGATCTGGCCCGGAAGCTTTAGTAGGGGTCGGGCGAGCGTGGCTACTAGTAGCCACCGCTTCCCACACTCCCCCACCCCCCACCGAGATCGGTGCAATAGTTGTTACACTTATATACTCCCCATAGTGCCGTGACGGAGAACCTTGGCACTCCAGATGTTCTTGGACTTCAATTCCCAGAAGCCCAAGCCCCCCTGTGGATCCACACGAATGGGTTTACTGCGATTCATCAGGCCCGTGCTGCCCTCGTCGCACCCGTACGGGCGCGTTTTACTTCCGCTTCCGGGAGCGACGAGGGCAGCGCAGGCCGGATGAATCGCAGTAAACCCATTTCTGTGGATTCACAGGGGGTTTGGGCTTTTGGGAATTGAAGTCCAAGAACATCTGGAGTGCCAAGGTTCGCCATCACGGCCATAGGGCTTAGTGCACTGCGATTCATCCGGCCCGCGTTGCCTTCGTTGCTCCCAGAAGCGGAAGTAAAATGCGTCCGTACGTAAAATGTGCATTTTACTTCCACTTCTGGGAGTGACGAGTGCATCATGGGCCGGATGAATTGCAGTAAACTCCTTCACATGGATTCATGGGGGCTTGGGGTTCTGGGAATTGAAGTACAAGAACATTGGAGTGCCAAGGTTTGCCATCACGGTCCTAGAGGAAAACCCCCACCCTCTATTACTGATGACTCCCAGCCCCTGCTTATCCTCCCTGGATCTCTCCCATCTTCTGTGGGAAGCTCTCCTAGACTCTGGCCAGGTTATCCTGTTATGGTAATAGAGCAGACGATACTGCCAGCAACTAACCTGACGACCCTGGGGACTAACAGCCTTGGGTGTCAAAATCCACAGGGAAGGCTGAGAGTCCCCAAGTGGATTAAATCCCACTTGAATCCATCTTGATGGAGGTCAGAAGCTTCATCAATACTGCCCTGGGGCTGAGGAGGACTTTGCCTGCCAAAAGGGCTCAGGACCAGAAAGTGACTCGCAGAACTGGATCCATGGTACAGGTGTCATAATGCGATGTGGAAAGCAAATGGAAGACCAGTGCATTATATTGTTCTCGTGATAATTGTAACCACCATGATGATAGCTAATATTCGGAATCAGATATAGCACAAGACGAAGAAGAGTTCTGTGGCCTTTCTTGTGGGAAGGCACATTCCCTATTTCCACTGTGGGCAGGATGCAGAATGACTCTTCTCCTTCGTCCATCCTGAATTGCTCACCAAGGAGCCTTAGGAGATATTTGCAGGTTCCAATATTATGAGACAGAGAAATCACCGCATCCATTTTCTGTCTGGCACACATGATTATATCTATTTTCCCTCCCATGCCTTTCCCTCCCCTCAAATTAAAGAGTCTGAAACACTGTGTCCCTTTTTCACACACGTGTGGGTGAGTTCCAGTCTTTTGACTATTTGGGTGACCCTTTTCTGCTATAAGTCACATTCAGTTCTGTGAGACTTAGTCCTAAACAGATGTACATAGGATTGTACAGGCTGTTTCAAAACTGCATGAAGAGTCCAATCCTGTGTATTTCTGCTCAGAAGGAAGTTACACTGAGCCTACTTACTTCTGAGTAGACTGAACTTTTTCCTACATGCAGTATTAGTGAGGTAATGCTCAAGATAATACAGGACAGACTTCAGCAGCATGTGGAGAGAGAATTACCAGAGGTGCAGGCTGGTTTCAGAAGAGGCAGGGGGACTAGAGACCACATCGCCAACATACGCTGGATCATGGAGAAAACAAAAGAATACCAGAAACAAGTTTACTTTTGTTTTATTGACTACACTAAGGCATTTGACTGTGTGGACCACAACAAGATGTGGCAAGTAATTAAAGAGATGGGAATACCAGAGCACCTCATATGCCTCCTGAGAAATCTGTACATGAACCAAGAAGCAACAGTTAGGACAGAACATGGAATAACAGAGTGGTTTGGAATAGGAAAAGGAGTAAGACAAGGCTGCATTTTGTCACCATGCTTATTCAACCTATACACAGAGCACATAATGCGCAGTGCAGAGATGGAGGAATCACAATATGGGATTAAAATCGCTGGGAGAAACATCAATAATCTGAGATATGCAGACGATACCACCCTAATGGCAGAAAGTGAGGAAGACCTAAAGAATCTCTTGATTGGGCTGAAGGAGGAGAGTGCAAAAGCTGGCTTGAGACTCAATATCAAGAAAACCAAGATAATGGCAACAGGCCCCATCAGTTCCTGGAAAATAGACGGGGAAGAAGTAGAAGCAGTGACAGATTTTACTTTCTTAGGATCAAAGATCACTGCAGATGGGGATTGCAGCCATGAAATAAAAAGGCGACTGATTCTTGGGAGACAAGCGATGAGAAACCTGGGGAACATAGTGAAAAGCAGAGACATTACATTGCAAACAAAAATTAGAATAGTCAAAGCAATGGTTTTCCCAGTAGTAATGTATGGATGTGAGAGCTGGACAATTAGGAAGGCTGAACGCAGAAGAATAGATGCCTTTGAAACGTGGTGTTGGAGGAGGGTTTTGAGAGTCCCCTGGACAGCGAGGAGAACAAATAGGTCAATCTTAGAAGAAATTAACCCTGACTGCTCATTGGAAGGTCAAATAGTAAAGATGAAGCTAAAATACTTTGGACATCAAATGAGAAGGGAGGATTCACTTGAGAAGGCATTGATGTTGGGAAAGGTGGAGGGCAAAAGAAGAAGGGGGAGGCCAAGGATGAGATGGCTAGATGGTATTATAGACACAATGGGCACAGAGCTGGGAGGGTTGAGGGGGATGGTAGAGGACAGAGGCGCCTGGAGGAAAATGGTCCATGGGGTCGCAAAGGGTCGGAGTCGACTGTGCGACTGAACAACAACAGAGCAGAATGGAGCTAATAAGCTGCTTGCACTTATTAAGGTCACCCAGTGCAGCCCCCCACATCTTCAAGTCATGGAATCTCCCAAGTTTTATTTTACTTAAATAGCCCCCCGCCCCCCAAAGTCATGGGGCAGTTTTGCCATGCTTTGCCCCCTGGCCAGTTTTAGATATGGAAGGCTTATTTCAAAACCAGCCACTTTGGGTTTTCTTTTTAGGGGGGACCCTCCTCCATGGTTTAAAAGAAGCCATGAGGACTCAGAAGGGACCTCTGGACCTCACAGAATCTATACAGGAATACTAAATTTGTTACAAATGGCTACGCATTTGACTGCTACACACAATGTATTGCAAACTGCCCGGGAGCATTAGTTATCAGGTGGTCTAAGTGTGTAATAAGAAATATTGGAACTGTCTGATTTTGGTGCATCTTATTTGCCTTTGCTTGTGACCTGGTAAGCCTTTAAAATAAATGCTTAGAGAATTAATTTAAAATTTACAAATATACACTTCCGCATAGAGAGAACCTGAAACAGAAAAAAAATGGACAGAGTTTGGGAAATGAAATGGAACATTTAAAAGTTGAGCAATTTTTGTTCTAGCTTATTAACAGAATTTAGTTGTTTGATTGATGTTGAGTGAGACCAGAGGTGAACGTACCTGGTGTCAAGTTTAATATCTCAGCAGCAGCACCTTAATCTGATTGTCTATATTGTGCTGACTGCTCTAACGATCCCAATGCTATTAAATTCAGGTTTCAGGCCACGTAATGTAATCAACTGCATACAGGGGCTTGGAAAGAAAATCTCAGTTTGGGGAAATTGCTTTCTAAGCTGTGAAGAAAAACGGTTTGCCCTCTCTGATTTCCTCATTGAACGCCACATAATTTATGTCCATTTGAATTCTGGAGAGCTACAATACAGTTGCTTGTACTTTTAAGAAGGTATCCACCTGCATGCTCAGTTGTATGTACCAAATAGGTGACCATATCTCATTTTGATCATAAAAGAAAGCAGCTGTGACCTTAAAAAAAACCCTGGAAAGAGCTTTTTCTGTCTGTCTGCCTTTTATAAAGGACTGATTTTTCAGCGTATCGCTGTGTTGCTGGTGGGGAATGTGTGGCTTCTACCAGACCCAACCATCATTGCCAGTTTGGGGCTTGCTCTCTGACCATGTCCAGAGACTTATATATTCCCTTCCTTACTGTAATTGAATATGACCATGACTTTCTCCATGTCTGAAAAAGGAAAACATAACCTCACTTACCAGTTTTCAAAGTGGTGATTGGGATATGAAGCAGTCTGGTTTCCTGAATTGTACTAGTGAGAGAAGGGGACAATTTGCATAAATGGATATCAGCTGAGAATATATCCCCTCCCCTTTGTTGTTGTTGTTCAGTCGCACTGTCGATTCCGACCCTTTGCGACCCTATAGACCATCGTCCTCCAGGCACCTCTGTCCTCCACCATACTCCTCAGCCCGCCCAGCTCTGAGCTCACTGCGTCCCCGATGCCATCTAGCCATCTCATCTTTGGTCGCCCTCTTTTTCTTTTGCCCTCCACCCTTCCCATCATTCAAGGCCTTCTCAAGTGAATCCTCTCTTCTCATTTGATGTCCAAAGTACTTTAGCTTCATCTTTACTATTTGACCTTCTAAGGAGCAGTCAGGGTTGATTTCTTCTAATATTGACCTATTTGTTCTCCTCGCTGTCCAGGGGACTCTCAAAACTCTCCTCCAATACCACATTTCAAAGGCATCTATTCTTCTGCGCTCAGCTTTCCTAATGGTCCAGCTCTCACACCCATACATTACCACTGGGAAAACCATTGCTTTGACTATGCGGATTTTTGTTTTCAAGGTGATGTCTCTACTTTTCACTATGTTCCCCAGGTTTCTCATAGCTTGTCTCCCCAGAATCAGTCATCTTTTTATTTCATGGCTGCAGTCACCATCTGCAGTGATCTTAGATCCTAAGAAAGTAAAATCTGTCACTGCTTTTACTTCTTCCCCATCTATTTTCCAGGAACTGATGTGGCCTGTTACCATTATCTTGGTTTTCTTGATATTGAGTCTCAAGCCCGCTTTTGCACTCTCCTCCTTCAATCCAATCAAGAGATTCTTTAGGTCTTTCTCACTTTCTGCCATTAAGGTGGTATCGTCTGCATATCTCAAATTGTTGATGTTTCTCCCAGCAATTTTGATCCCATATTGTGATTCCTCCATCCCTGCATTGCACATTATGTGCTCTGTGTATAAGTTGAATAAGCAGGGTGAAAAAATGCAGCCTTGTCTTACTCCTTTTCCTATTCCAAACCACTCTGTCATTCCGTGTTCTGTCCTAACTGTTGCTTCTTGTTTCATGTACAAATTTCTCATGAGGCATATGAGGTGCTCTGGTATTCCCATCTCTTTAATTACTTGCCACATCTTGTTGTGGTCTACACAGTCAAAAGCCTTGGTGTAGTCAATAAAACAGAAGTAGACTTGTTTCTGATATTCCTTTGTTTTTCCCATGATCCAACGTATGTTGGCAATGTGGTCTCTGGTCCCCCTGCCTCTTCTGGACCCAGCCTGCACCTCTGGTAGTTCTCTCTCCATGTGCTGCTGAAGTCTATCATGTATTATCTTGAGCATTACCTTGCTGGCATGTGGGATGAGTGCAATTGTTCGATAATTTGAACATTCTTTGGCATTGCCTTTTTTTGGGATTGGAACATACACTGATCTTTTCCAATTCTGTGGCCACCGTTTTGTTTTCCAAATCTGCTGGCATATCAAATGCAGTAATTTGATTCCATCATCTTTTAGGGCTTTGAAAAATTCAACTGGGATACCATCATTTCCACTAGCTTTGTTGTTTGCAGTGCTCTTTAGGGCCTTTCTGACTTCACTCTCCAGGATGTTCTATTTCCTCATCATTGTTATTATCAGGAGTGTTGAGGTCCTTTTTGTAGAGTTCCTCTGTGTACTCTTTCCATCTTTTCTTAATCTCTTCTGCATCAGCTAACTGCTTTCCGTCTTTGTCCCTTAGCATGGTCATTTTTGCTTTAAATGTTCCCTTGATTTCCCCATTTTTTTTGAAAAGATCTCTAGTCCTGCCTCTTTTGTTGTTTTCCTCCATTTCTTTGCTCTGTTCTTTTAAGTAGTTTTCCTTATCTCTCCTTGCTTTTCTTCGAAATTCTGTGTTCAAGTGATTGTATTTTTTTTCTTTCTCCTTTGACTTTTGTGTTCCTTCTTTCCTCTGCTATTTTATGGGCCTCATCAGACAACCACTTTGCTTTCTTATGCTTCTTTTCTTTTGGTATGATTTTCCTTGCTGCTTCCTGCATGATGTCCCGCATCTCTGTCCATAATTCTTCTGGCGAACTGTCTATCAAGTCCAAGCCATTAAATCTGTTTTTCACCTCCACCGTGTATTCATTAGGTATGTTGTCTAGGTCATATCTGTCTGGTCTAATTGTTTTCCCTATTTTCTTTAGTTTAAGCCTGAATTTTGCAATCAGTAGATTGTGATCTGAGCCACAGTCTGCTCCTGGTCTTGTTTTTGCTGACTGAATGGAGGTTCTCCATCTTTGGCTGCAGAGTATGTAATCAATCTGGTTTCGATGTTGGCCATCTGGTGATGTCCATGTGTAGAGTCGCCTCTTGTGTTGTTGGAAGAGGGTGTTTGCTATGACTAGTGCATTCTCTTGGCAGAACTCTTTCAATCGTTGCCCTGCTTCATTCTGTGTTCCAAGACCAAACTTGCCTGTTATTCCATTTACTTTTTGATTTCCTACTTTGGCATTCCAGTCACCTATGATAATGTGTACATCATTTCTTGGTGTCTGTTCTATGAGGTGTTGTAGGTCCTCATAGAACTGGTCAACTGTGGCTTCATCTGCACCAGTGGTCGGTGCCTAGACTTGAATTACTGTGATATTGAAAGGTTTGCCTTGGATTCTGACTGACATCATTCTATCACTTTTGAGATTACAGTATATTCCATTATATCCCCCCTTTGTAGAGAGTTCTTTGTAGTGTTTAGGGGAGGTATTATGCTAGAATGTCTTCTGAGCTCAAAATAAGGCCTTAATTGTTTCTTCCCTGCAGGTTTTCTGAGAGAAAATAGTCCAGAGGAAGAATTCCATGTGAAATAATGTAAACCTGCATGTTTGGTGCTGTGAAGCTTTAAACCTCTCTCTCCTTGAGTGTTTTTGTGGGGGACAAAAAGGGGAGGTTTCCAATGTATCAGAAAAAACAGATATGGTCTGAATGGAACCATGTTGCTTCTCATACATGGTTAGAAAGTTCTTCGCTGAACTTTTGTAAGTGCCCCAGGATGCCTCTTGTACAAACAAAGACAGAATGAATGAATTATTTATCCACATGGGTAGATGTGTAGGAGTTTTTTGGGATATTCTAAACAACTGTGGGAAAGAATGCATTTCTCATGAACTTTCTTTTCTCCCTGATTCAGGAATGTACAAAGCTGCTCTGTGCCTTTAGATATAGCTCAGAGAAGAGGAAATATTTCCCAATCTGGGATAATCTTTATTCCTTGCCTGAGAATCAGGCCTCTACTGTTGGATAGCTATTTGTGTTGCCCAGTACCTTCCCTTTCTCTTCTGTCCCACTCAAACACACACCCATACTTGCATAAGTGCCAACAAAAAGTAATTTCAAGTGAGTGCTCTGGAGATGAGAAGTGGGTCTACAGTAGAAGATGGTGCAAACCACCAGTAGAAGATGGTGCAAACCACCCCCACCCCCAAATTAGGATGGTTGTATCCCAGCAAGTTCCTCATTTCCTGCAATAGCATTTAGAAAGTCATATGAAAGCCCTAATTTCAAAATTAAGGGCCAATTCTAAATACATCATTCAGGATACTTTGGATGGTTCTCCTTTACTATGTTTTGAACCACAATCGGGCATACCCTGGTAATGGCCACCTTGTGTTGTCTTTCTCACACTAGGTTGGGCGAAAGGAACTGCAGAATGAACTCACCAAAAGGTGCTTCTGTTCTGGCAGTTTCACATCTGGCACAGAAGAAGGAGAAGGAGAACAACAAATTTTTCAGGATAGTCTGAGAAGGTTGCAAATACATGGAGATCACATATAAGCTGTCCTTTTGCTGAAAATGCAAATTGTGACATTGGTCTCTCTCTCTCTCTCTTTTGTACTGTCTTTTCTGCTTTTCAATTTTCATTCTGTATTTTTTCCATATAAAACTAAGTTGTAGTTTCTGCCAGTGGTGGGCATCAGCAGGTTTGCACCAGTACTTGCGTACCGGTAGTAAAAATGTCTGGGCCTGCCCACCTCCATGCCTCGCCCACCTCCTCTTCCTTCTAGAAGAGGCTTCGGAGGGGGCTGGCTCTATTTCCCCCTTCATTAAAGGCTCTCCTGGCCTCCGTTTCACCCCAAAATGCATCCCCAGCCATTCCGGAGTGGTTGAAGAGGCACTTTGGGGTGAAAAAGAGCCCTGGAAAAGCCTTGGACAAAGGGGAAATGGCTTCAGAGGCTTGCAATAGAGTGATGAACATAGAACATAGAAGAGGCTTCTATTTTTATAGCTCTATAGTGAAGAGCAGTTACATGGCCAACAGGCCATGCCCACCCAGTCACATGCCACGCCCACAGTGTGGTAGAATTTTTTAAAATGCCCACCACTGGTTTCTGCCCTGCCTACTCAGTGCCCTGGTCAAGTAAAAGGAAGGGCAAGATTCAACATATGCTGAAGGGATTACATTTCTCCTGAAAACTCAGGTTTGTAGCATGGCTGTTTCTCCTGGATTCACTCCTGAGCTTGAATGCTCAGATTGTAGTTGCGGCCAGGAAGGCATTTAGACAGTTAATGTTGGTGTGCCAGCTGTACAGATTCCGTGAGATATCTGATTTCACTGTAGTGACACATGTCTTATAGCCTGTTTAGACAAGCATAAAGTCTACTCTCTGGCATTTTGGATGGTCTGGTCTTTCCCCCCTGAGTCCAAATTCATTTGGCACCAGAACAACTGCAATCACCTTTAAAACAAACCTTTTTGGTGCAGTCCCATATACAACGTTCCCAGTACCTGTAGTTACTGGGAAAATCAGCTATGGGACCCTTGCAGCCGTCAATGGCTGTTTCCACTGTCAACATCTTTGTATGGCAAAGAGGCTAATGAGATAACACACACTGAAATTAAACACTCTCTGCTCCTCTGTGGAGGAGAAGGAAAGTGTAATTATTTTCCCCCTCCTATCAGATCGCTGTAGTGCTGCAACGATTAGAAGAATTTTTCTTTTTCTGTAGTGCTGATTGAAAAACTGCTCACAGCCATTGTTTTGACAGGTGTTACAGTGAAAAAAGGAAAACAATATTTTCTCTCTCTTAACCAAAATGTTAGACCAATCAGATATGAGGAGGAGAACAAGTACACTTTTCCTGTCTCTCTGCAGAGGAACAGGGGAAGTATTTAATCTGCCTATACAGTACACTATTATGAAGCGGCTTACCAGTTTGGAAACTTCTGTTTGGTCCAAAATACTGCAATCATACTGTTGATTGGAGCTGGTCACGAGGAGCCTGTAATTCCTCTGTTAAAAATAGCTTCACTTGCTGATTAGGACCTAAAACATGTGTTAAGCCAATGCTGTTTGAAGGACTGTATCTTCCCACTGAGCCTTTATCAGTTTTAAGATATTAGGGGAGTCCTTTGTCTTGGTCCCAGTGACCTCCTTAGGCATGTTTGATGAGGACTCTATTTTTTTCTATGGCTCCCCCTCGTTTGTGGAACTCCCTTTCACAAGAAACTCCCCCCCTCTCCAATCCTTGGCAGACAAAGTCTTTTTTAACCCAACTTCTTCTTTTGGATCTGGGATAATGCAGTTTTCTTTTAAAAAAAAACTTTCTAAATTTGTGCGTCCTTGTTTGTATGTCCTTTTTTTAGTACTATTTTAATTTAGAGGCATTTTAAAATATGTTTCATTACATTGTAAATATTTTAATGTATGCCCATTGTCTTATTTTGTATGCCGCTTTGGATTACTTGAACTAGGAGATAGATGGGATATCTGTCCTTCACTTCCTATGTTAGAGTTTCACAACAGTTCTTTTCAGAAAATTGCTAGCATTCTACAAGATAGAACTCTGTTTATGTGACAAACACATTCCATTGTTGGTAAATAACAGGAAATTACCAGGAAATTACCGACCTGTCAGTTTGACATGTGTCCCAGACACATCCCCAGAGGGATCTCTTGACACTGGGGGAGTGGGCAAAACAGTGGCAAATGAGTTTCAACATTAGTAAGTGCAGAGTGATGCATGTTGGGGCAAAGAACCCCAATTACATTTATAAACTGATGGGGTCTGAACTCTCTGCGACAAACCAGGAAAGGGACCTTGGTGTCCTAGTGGACAACTCAATGAAGGTGTCAATCCAGTGTGCCTCAGCAGTGAAAAAAGCAAACTCAATGCTAGGGATCATTAGGAAGGGTATAGAAAATAAGTCAGCAAGTGTCATTTTGCCTCTTTATAAATCTATGGTGAGGCCCCATCTGGAATACTGTGTGCAGTTATGGTCGCCATACCTTCAGAAGGATATTATGGAGCTGGAAAAAGTGCAGAGGAGGGCAACCAGAATGATTAGGGGACTGGAACACCTTCCTTACCATCTGAAGCTGCAACGGTTGGGCCTCTTCACGCTTGAACGACAACGTCTAAGAGGTGACCTGATTGAAGTTTATAAAATCATGCACGGTGTGGACAAAGTAGATAAGGAAAAACTGTTTTCCCTATCGCATAACACTAGAACTAGGGGACACTCCATGAAGCTTTTGGGTACTAGTTCTCAAACAAATAAGAGAAAGTACTTTTTCACCCAGAGGATTACTGGTCTATGGAACTCCCTGCCAGAAGAAGTGGTGACAGCTGTCAGTCTTGACAGCTTTAAGAAAGGATTAGACAAGTTCATGGAGGACAAGAGTATCATGGAGGACAAGGGCTATAATTATGGATACTTAAGGACAACCTCCGGGTTGGAGATATAGGCAGGAT
This sequence comes from Bradypodion pumilum, assembly GCA_035047305.1. NCBI lineage: Eukaryota > Metazoa > Chordata > Lepidosauria > Squamata > Chamaeleonidae > Bradypodion > Bradypodion pumilum. The sequence continues at coordinate 99,285,306 of JAWDJD010000003.1, forward strand.
ATCTCTCAATGCCATTTCCAGGGAATCCTAAGCAGGTGAAGGCATCTGCTTGGGAATACCCTGAAGGAAATGGTGAGCCATTGTGTGAGACAGAATGCTGGACTGGATGGGCTGTGGCCTGTTCCAGCAAGGCTGTTCTTAAATAGATTTTGCAAAGCGTTATTTTGGTTCCAGAATCTGCCCTATCAGAAGTTAATAGTGGGACAAAAGAACTCCAGATACAGCACTTCTGTGTGCACACACAGTGCAGAAACCAAATACTCTCTTAAACTATCTTTAAAATGAGCCATACACTTCTTTGTTTTGTTTTAGTTTGTTTTGGTAGTGATTGAATCTAAAGTTCTGGTCAGTGATTGTAAAAACAAAAAACAACAACACACAATCCACCAGCAGTAAAGGTAAAGGTCACCCTTGCTCGAAAGCCAGTCGTATCCAACTCTAGGGTTCAGGGCTCATCTCTGTTTAGAGCCAAAGAGCCAGTGTACAGAAGGTCAAAAAGGGAGATGAGGTAATTGTAATGATAGCCGACATTTTAATCACACAGTAATTTCAGTACATATGACTATGATAAGAAAGCTATTTTTGCAGATTAAACCTGCATTTTAAAGGCACCTGGAACCCAGGCCCTGCAGTCACAGCATATTCACGGGGACACTTTTTGATAGGAGGTTGCCATAGTTACTCATGAGGCTGCATTTGCCTCCCCCAACCTTGTCTTCTATCTAAGTACTGCTGTGCCCTTTAGACTAATACTGTTGTGGGTTTTTCCCCTTGTCTGTATTAATTTTGCTAATACTGAAAACCCTGGGCACATTTTTTAAATTCCTGACCTCAGAAGGTAGATGGGTGCCTGTAATTATTCCCCATCTATATATTAAACCATAGTACTAAACCATAGTTAGCCAAAGTCACAGCTTGCAAGCACACACACACCAGACTTCTATTCTCATTCTGAGACTAGGTTCAACTCTATCGGATTTGGAAACAACTAGGGTTTCTAGAAGATTATGCAACTGAATGCATACTTTAGAGGTAGTGATATGATATTTTTCTTCTATAGATAAAATCTAAATAATTTGTTCACCAGCAGCTGCAATGAATATACAGTAATACAGCGGTACCTCATACAATGATTTTAAGCCATTCCATGGGGCTCGTTGTTGTATGAAACAATTGCTATACGATGCATGCATCATATAGCTATTTCCCCTATGGGATGCATCGTACAACAATATTTTTTTTTGCTAAGTGGTTTTTCCCATTGAAAAATTGTTGTATGATTTTTTCCATAGGGAAAATTGTTATGCGGGATGCCATTTCTCCCCAAAACCTAATTGTTATGTGATTTCGTTGCTATACGGGGCGATTGTTGTATGAGGTTCCACTGTATAGAAATCTCAGGTGACCCTGGCAGAAAGTATCAGTCCTATGGTTTTCGTTTCATGGCATAGGTATGATATGGAAAATAAATACTACAGTAAAACCCCTACTTACGGGGGAAAAAGCATTGGTGGAGATTGATCTCACTAGTGTTGAGGATTTCAAAGCCCCACTGGTTTCCCAGAAGACTGAACTATATGTTACCAAAAAGCCAAAAGTAGGAAAAGGAATTGCAGATGTGCAGAAAGACATGTGATTGTCACGACAGGAGCTTTCCCATCTCCAGCCATTTGCAAACCTGTTCAATTTGCTCTGTGATTGGTTTAAGGACCTAGGCAATGTTCTTTCTTATGTCTCTGATTTCTCATACACATAAGACTGCCCCAGTCTTGGCTCTTGGGGACTGTCACCTAAAGCACATGTGGTTTTCCCTCTAATTATGAGTATTGTTACATGCTGCCAGGTCAGAACTAAATTATTGCAATCCTAATAGAGCTTTCAAGGTAAGAGATATATTTAAGGGGTGGCTTTACCAGTTTTACATATCCAGTATAGCGAGTTTCCATGGCTGTTAGGGGATTGTAACCTAGGCCATTGAAGTCCTAGTTCATACTCTATTTACTACACCACACTACATATTTAATGATGTCAACATCTACAATCAACTGACATCGAATGATCGCTTTAGCATTTGATTTTTTTTTAAAAAAATCAAGAGATCTCTGGTAACACAAACTGGAAGGGACCTGCTTGAGAGCTTTAAAAGCTATGCAGCCAGTTTGAGCTGTGGGCTAGTTTGATAAATGATCAGCAGAAGGAAGCTTACTATGTACAGACAGAATGGTTCTCCACACACTCCAAATGAGAAAAGAGACATTTTAACTGGATACAATTTTTCATAATCTCTTGGCTACAAGGCAATAAACATTTCTCCTGAATTTTTCTTTACAACCCAGGTGTTTAGATTAACTTAATTTTTATAAGGATGAAATATTAACAACTGGCATTATGCAAAGCAATGTTGCAAGAGAGCTTCTGATGTCTGCACATTTCAAAAAAGGGTTCTTTTCTGTAATCATGATAAGACAACTCCTGTCCACAAAATGTGTTAGAACTGTAAAATAGCAGGGACATGATCAAATCTGATTTTTACTGATGTATTCTACAAACAGTTGGTTCCGCCATAGGGTTGCAGTTATATGTACTACTAGCTGATTACCCGGCTTCGCTTGGGATTGTTTCTTTTAATGCAAGACTTGTCAGCTCCCACGGCCCACCCATGGTGAGCTCCATCGGGTGGCGGGCATGGGCAACTGATGCTGCTTCTGCTCCCTGCCGCCCACCTCACCCTTCTTGACATCGTCGTCACCGCAGGGGACCGTTGGGTCCATGATACCTCCCAGGCCTCTGCCCGATGGGCGGCCCAGCAGGTTCCCCAGAGGCCCAGCGCCCCTGCTGCCTCCCTGTCTGGACCAGTCTGAAGATTCAGGTAAGCTGGTTGTTGGGTGCAGGGCAGCTGAGGTGCACGCATGCGCACCCTCTGCCGCACCCACGCAGCCGTTCCTCTCAGGCCAGCAGTACAGTTTTTCTGTCGGTTTGTCTCCTGCTGGGGGGTGGATGCCCTTCGCTCCACAATTTGCGGGGTGGGCACCCAAATTTTTGTTCCAGACCCCCACAGTGCTGATCTCACCAGTCCAAACTACCTTTGTGCCAAGTTTCACTGGGATCGGTTCACGGGTGTGGGAGCCTTTGTGGGATTTACATAACCACACTTCTGTTTTATAATATACAGTATAGATATTCTTAAGTGGACAAGACACTATGCAATAAACAATTTGTATGACATTCTGGTGTCAGATCAGTTCTTTAAGCCTACCATATTGGGTGGCTTTAATATCTGCAGTTTCTGACAAGTTTATTTTCAAAGACAACAGAAGAACATAAAATATACATGGGAGATTAAGTAAGGATGTATTTTAATAATTCCATACACATACAAACATACAATATGAGCTACCTGAATGCTTTTTATGTGGCAGTTAAAATGAAACCAATTTCAGTCCTTTGTGATGTAATATATTACTGTAATTAGTGTTACTTCCTTGAATGAAATCCAATAAAACATTTGTTTCCCAACATGATCCCATGGACTTGCTCCCCAAATCCAAAGACAAAATGTCTAATCATCAGGAATTCTGGGAGTTAAATGTCAAGCAAAGTCTGTGCCCAAACGTCTTTCAAGCATCTGTGATATGTACTAGAAGGGGCAGATGGTGTAATACAGCTATCTTTGTACTTTAGGTCTATCAGCAGCTAAGTTGCTGTTTGACTCAGGACTGAATGTTGTGGTTCTAGAAGCTCGTGACAGGGTTGGAGGCAGGACATTCACTGTCAGAGTAAGTATCTACATTATTAATTTACTTATAGTGTACCTTAAGCCATCATGCCAGTCAATCTTGCTGAAATTGGCTGCCCCAGCCCTGTGGAACCTCCTTCCACCTGAAGTGCGCCTCCAGTCAGAGCTGCTCCCCTTTAGGAAGGCTGTGAAGACCTGGTTATGCCAGCAGGTGTGGGGGCCGGCAGGTGTGATGGCCCAGTCCTGCTGGCTTATATAGTACCTTCAAATGGCCTGTCTGTTTTTATTCTCCCCTCCCCCCACCTTTTTAAACCTTTTAAATTTCCTGTCTTAATTCCTTTTTGCCTTCTTAAGGGGTTTAGGGTGGGTATTGTAGGGTTTACTTATTTGATGATTCTATTTTAGATAGGGGTTTTAATAATGTTTTTAGCTTTAGATGTCTTTTAGGGTTTTATTATGACATGGTTCTTTCTTTTTGTAAGACACCCTGAGTGGTGTTTACACCAATAAGGCGGGGTATTAAATAAATAAATAAATAAATAAAATTCCTCTCTTATCTCCTTTTAGTAACATAAATAAGACCTTCCTAATCTTACCAGCCCTGCTATAAAACAAAGTGGGGAAGCTGCTCAGGAAGCAAAGGCTGGTGATGGAGCATGGCGGTAGAATGTTGTGGGTCAAAATTACACCCCAGAGCCTTCCCTTCTGCCATATATATGTCATGTGTCAGTCTGATCAACTTCTGTATTTCACTTGTATCACATTTTCATTCCATCATGGAAAGTGGAGTACACATGATCCTTAAGTTGTCTACAATCAGGACAGTGATAGTACCCATACCTAATTAACTTCATCAAGACAGTACATCATCTGTCTATAGCAGGGGTGGCCAAACTACGGCCCATGGGCCAGATTTGGCCCCCGACTCCAATTCATCCAGCCCTGGCCACTTCCGGGAGCGGAAATAACCTGTGCATGCACAGAATGCTGCCATAAATCCACCCGTGGCTGTTGTAAATGTGTTTATGACAGCTGTGGGTGCATTTATGGCAGCGTTCTGCGCATGCGGGGGTGCATTTTACTTCTGCTTCTGGTGGGAGGAACTATGTGACTATAGGCTACACCTTTGCTTATGCATAGATATGATAAAACTATATTCTGGATTTTCTTCCAAGCAAGATAGATATTAGTACAGTATTTCAGGTTTGAAAGAATTAAATATTGTATTTCAATTGCTGTCTTAGGACCCTTTTGAAATTTACTCACTATGAAAACAGGTCCAATGTTTGGGTGATGTTTTGTCCTGTGACAAGGAATATTTGAAATATATTTCTGTATTTTCACCTGACGTAACATCATTTGTTTTTTTTGCTGCAGCAATGGAGAACATCAAGTTTCCTCTAATAGTTCTTTGTGGGTTCCCCCCTTCTTTCTGTCACAGAATAAGCATGTCAAGTATGTCGATCTTGGAGGGGCATATGTGGGACCAACACAGAATCGTGTTTTCCGTCTCTCTAAGGAACTAGGACTAGAGACATACAAAGTGAATGAAGTTGAACATCTCATTCATCATGTTAATGTAAGATCAGAACTTTTTCTTAACTGTTATAAGTGTTCAACAGCTTTTGTGTAGTTTTGCTAGGAAATATGCACATTTATTGGATAGTAGCAAAATGATTCTTGAGATTAATGAACACCATAGTTTGGGAAGAAATCATGTCAGAATTGCTAAATCCACAGTAGAAACATGACCTGCTGAGACACCATTACAATATAACATTCTGTGGGATAATAAAATAAATGTTGAATTGTAACATGACATATATTGGGAAGGAAGCTTTGAAAATAATTGAGTATTTGTATAATTTCATAATCCAGCATCTTTAAAAAGTCTCTTCTTATTAGTATTTAAACCAGGGGTGCCCAAACTATGGCCTGGGGGCCGGATCTGACCCCCAACGGCAATTCATCTGGAAGTAAAACGCCGCTTCCAGGAGCAACGAGGGCTTCGTGGGATGGATAAATTGGTGTCAGGGCCAGATCCAGGCCCCCTGACCATAGTGACCATACCCCTGAACCACATGACTGGCCCACAGCCCAAAAAGTGAAAATGCCCTTTTTGGGCACCCCCTGGTTTAAACTGAGAGGTTTCAACAGTTAGCTATAGCTGGTGCCTTATCTGCCAAACATCCTCCATAATGCCAAAAAATAAAAATAAAAGAGTGTCCCCTCTCTAACCATAATTGAAAATGCATTTGTAAGTCTTATTATGTCTTCCTTGTGCAAGAGGGTCATGGGAGATGAAACAAAGCTGTCTGTTTACAGAGAATCCAGACTTCTGCCAGCCCTCCCCAATTACAGGATCGAATGGCAGAAGAAAAAACAAACAGCTGTTCCCATTTTTTCCATGATTCCCCTCGCCCCCCAGGAACTGATTACCTATTGCAGGGATATAATGAGTACCTGGCAATTTAATTGATCCTGGTGGTTTTTGTTATTTCATTGAAATGAAGAATCCCTTCTAAACATCAATGAAAAGTGAAAGGTATACTGGAGGAGCAGTGGGGAGAAATGATGAGCAATTCCCCCCTCCTTTCTTCACCTTTCCCTTTTTTGCATATATATTATACTGCCAGTGACTCAACACCAATTGAGTGTGACAACCTGTTGTGTACTGAATGTAGTGTGTTGAATGTATTTGTAACCACATGAATGGGTACAGGTAACACTGTAACCTTCTGTATGAGGACACGAGCTAGTGGCCACCGGGGGCAATAGCGAGCGCCCAGCTCACATGGTTCACATTACTCAAATGCTTTCAGCCGCGCAGGAAAGATTCCCGCGCTCACCTCACCTGGACAAGAAAGGCGTGACCAAGGATGACGTCACTTGGACAGCAGCCAATGCCTGTCGAAGAGCCAGATTCAATTAGATAGCCACCGTATAAAAAGAGCTGTTTGTCCGCCATTACCACATGTTCGTACTGTACTCTATGCAATAAAGATGTGTTAGGCTAGCTTACAGCCATTTCCATTGTCTTGATTCCCAAACACTAAATTGGCAACGAAGGTGGGATATGGATTCCCACGGGGACAAGACAATATCACAGAAGCCAGTTTTCGACGTGACCCATCCCGAGCGATGGGACTGGTTTGAAATGCATTTCAAGAGTACGGTGGCGTATGCGGGCATCACCGATGCTGGGAAGAAGAAGGGTCTTCTCATCACGATGCTCGGGTTCCACGCCGTGCAAGCACTGATGGATCTGGTGGCACCACGAGAGGTGGACCAGGTTTCGGTGACGGAAATTCTGGGGGTTCTGCGGAATCATTTCAAGCCCAAGGTATCCTTCTTCTCTGCCAGGGCCACTTTCGCGAGGAGGGACCAAAAGCCGGGTGAGTCAATATCCGAGTATGCAGCGGCCCTCCGCGTTTTGGCAACCCCATGCGAATGGCGGGAAATTCTAGACGTGGCCCTAAGGGACAGGATGCTCTGCGGGATGAGAGACGGGGAGACCCAGAGGAAACTCATTAACCGAGGCCACGACCTCACTTTTAAAGAGGTACTACAAGAGGCTCTAGCAGCTGAATCCACGTGGGCCGGGTACAAGCTTCTCAAGGCAAAGCCCCCACCAGTCGAGGCAGCTGCATCCGCCGTCCAGGCGGCCTGGAGGGCGACCCCTGCCCCACGCTCGCCCACATCCTCAGAGGCTTCTGCCACCCCAGGCTCCAGCGAAGATGAGAGGGTCCAGAAGGTCAGGAAAGGGCTGAGCGAGAAGAAGGGGAAGGGGGGGGCGGTGCTGCGATGGGTGCGGAGCGTCCCACGAGAGGAGCAAATGTCCATTCCGGAAAGCTGAGTGCCACAACTGTGGGCGGAAGGGCCACATCGCCAGGGTCTGCAAGCAACGCCGGGAAGAGAGTAAGCGCGCCTCGAGCAGCCGGGATGGCGTCGGCAGAGTCGGTGATGGCGGCGATGACCCAGAGGGGAACCACGTGTGCCTGCGAGTGCACGCGGAAGACGACGTGGCCGTCCACAGCGTGCCTCTAGGGCAACCACGTTTTTATGCTGAGGTACTGTTGCAAGGGGTCGCTGTTAAGATGGAGATAGACTCGGGGTCTGTTTACTCCCTCATTTCCCATAAGGAATTTTTGCGGATTCCCCCCAAGGAGCGACCCAAACTCAAGGAGATGGGGGCGAACTTAAAAGATGTGCAGGGAAATGCGATTCCAGTATTGGGGATTGGGGACTTCGAGACATGGTACAAGGGACTCCGAAGGAAACTCCCCCTGGTAGTTCTAAAAAATGGGGGGTGTAATCTCTTGGGGACACAATGGTTCAAACCCCTGGACATCTTCATAGGCGGCGTCCATGCCATCGGGGGGAATGAGATTCAGGCAGTGTGCGACGCACACGCAGAGGTATTCAAGAAGGGACTCGGGAAGTACAAGGGGCCCCCAGTTTCCTTCGACCTGGACCCGGAGGTCCGCCCAATGAGACTAAAACCACGTCGGGTTCCATTCGCCCTCAAGGACAAAATTGAGGCGGAACTGGACAAATTAGTGGGGCAAGGGATTTTAGTGCCGGTGGACTCTGCAGAGTGGGAGACTCCTATTGTTACAGTATTGAAAGCAAATGGGGAAGTGCGAATTTGCGCTGACTACAAGTGTACAATTAACAAGGCGATCCGCCCTAATGCCTATCCGGTGCCGGTAGTTAGCCATCTACTGGCCACTTTACATGGGGGAAAAGTTTTTGCTAAACTAGATCTGGCGCAGGCGTACCAGCAGCTTCCAGTAACCCCAGCCACAGCTGCTGCGCAGACCATTGTAACTCACAAGGGGGCATTCAAGGTGACGCGCCTACAGTTTGGCGTGAACTCGGCGCCGGGGTTATTTCAGTCTCTTGTGGAACGTTTGTTAAAGAAATTACCGGGGGTCTTGCCATTTTTCGATGACATATTGATATCTGGGGAGAGCGAAGCAGAACTGGCCCAGAGACTAGATAAGGTCCTCACAGCCTTCGAATCCGCGGGGTTGAGGTTGCGGAGGGACAAATGTGTGTTTCTGGCCAGGGAGGTGGAGTTTCTGGGGTTCCGCATAACTTCTAAGGGGGTGAAACCCGCTGAGTCCAAAGTCTCAGCCATTCGAAACGCTCCTCGCCCCACCGCGAAACCGGAGCTGCAGTCTTTCCTGGGGCTGCTGAATTTTTACCATTCCTTCCTGCCCAGGAAAGCGACGATTGCAGAGCCCCTGCATGGGCTGCTGAAGAAGGATGCGGTTTGGCGGTGGGGGGAGAAGCAGGAGCGGGCTTTCAGGGAACTCAAGCAACTCCTCTCCTCGGAGGCTATTCTAACCCATTTCGACCCAAAGAAGCCGGTAGTCTTGGTCTGCGACGCCTCACCAGTGGGGGTGGGGGCGGTCCTGTGCCACGTGCTAGGGGGGGGGCGAGAAGCCCCAGTTGCATTCTACTCGAGATCATTGTCCAAGGCAGAACGAAATTACGCCCAAACAGATAGGGAGGCTCTTGCCATTGTTGCGGGCACAAAGAAGTTCCATGATTTTCTGTATGGTCGCCCATTCACCATTGTCACCGATCACAAGCCGCTGTTGGGTATCTTCACCTCAGACAAGCCCACTCCACAGATCCTCTCCCCCAGGATGCTTAGGTGGGCGATTTTTCTGAATGCATACAGGGGGGCGTTAGAGTACCGTCCCGGGAAAGAGATAAGCCACGCGGACGCCCTTTCAAGGTCTCCTCTGCCCCACCTGGGGGACCCAAAGTGTGAGGTAGAACAGGATAGCCAAGTCCTCCTCATTGAAGCCCTAGATGCACCCCCCATTTTGCCCAAGGAAATTGCTGCCGAAACGGCCAAGGACAAAACGTTAGCCCTTGTGAGATCCTGGGCACAGAAGGGGTGGCCCGCAGCTCCCCCCGCAGACGAGTTTGCAGCATTTTTCAGGAAGAGGGTTGAGTTGTCCGCAGAAAGGGGGTGTCTGTTGTGGGGGGAGAGGGTGGTGGTCCCACAGGCATTAAGAGCAAGGGTGCTACGGCTTTTACATGTCAGCCACCCAGGGATTGTGCGCTCTAAGGCGTTGGCCAGAAGCTACTTCTGGTGGCCTCAGCTAGATGCAGACATTGAACACATGGTGAACACCTGCGAAAGTTGCCAGAGCTCTCGGCCTGAGGAGTCCCGCCTTCCACACAGAGAATGGGACACGGCTAGGGGACCGTGGTCCCGCCTCCACATAGACTTCGCAGGGCCATTCAGGGGTTCATTTTTTCTACTTGTGGTGGACGCATACTCCAAGTGGTTGGAGGTAATTCCAATGCGCAACACCTCATCAGCGGGGACTATAAAACAGCTGCGCAAACTGATATGCACGTTCGGGATACCTGACGTCATAATTAGTGACAATGCGAGTTGTTTCACGTCAGCCGAGTTCCAGGCGTTCTTAGAGTCCAACGCCATTCGGCACATTACCTCAGCCCATTTTCACCCTGCAACAAATGGCCAGGCGGAACGTCTGGTGCGCACAATGAAGGAAGGGCTGCGGCGCATGGGTCCCGGGGATCTGGACCAGCAGCTCTGCCAGTTTCTGTTGGCTTATCGAGTGACGCCATTGGCGTCGGGATACTCTCCCGCGGAACTCCTCATGAAGAGGAAGTTACACTCATTATTAACTAGATTGGATCCCACCCGGGTCGAGGATAGAGGAAGAAATATTGAGCACAGCCCCACCAAAAATTTCCAGATAGGAGAGCCTGTTCATTGCAGAAACTACGCCACCACTGGGCCAGCATGGGTGCCGGGGGTAGTCATTAATCAAACAGGACCAGTCTCATTCTGTGTCGAGACCAACACGGGTCTCCTCTGGAGAAGGCACGCTGACCAACTTAGGCACCGAGTGATTGGGGGGGCCGGACAGAGGGGATCATCAGCAACGCTCAGCGTTAGGGTTCTCCTCCACCCGTTTAGACCAAGGGGGAGAATACGTAGGGCAACAGTCCCAAACAGGGGGGGGAAGCTTAGGGTCAAACTCATATCCTTTTCATACGCCAGCTCTATCCAGCCCCTTGAAAGAGAGGAACGAGTTTGCCCCTGTAGTTCTACCCAGCCCCTCGAAGGAGGGAAATGAGTTTGCCACTGTTGCCCCTGAATTAGATTTTGAGTTATCAAACCGGGGGTTTTTTTCGGAGTGTTCCCCCACCCGTCCAAGCGAAGAGCGGGGTTTTTCTTTAGCCCCTAGTGCCCCCGGTTTGTCCACATCCACGTTGGGAACCCTTCCTTCCCCTTCTCCTGGCCATCCCAAGGCGGCAAGCCCGCGGCGAGTCACTAACGAGTCATCCTCTCCAATTGCAGGACAAGAACCAGGAGGACACAGACGAGGGGGCATGGCCGAGTCAAGCATAACGGCCGCACGGCCAAAACGCACATGCAGGAAACCAGTTTGGTTAAGGGACTTTGTCCCATCTTAGGGGGGAAGGATGTTGTGTACTGAATGTAGTGTGTTGAATGTATTTGTAACCACATGAATGGGTACAGGTAACACTGTAACCTTCTGTATGAGGACGCGAGCTAGTGGCCACCAGGGGCAATAGCGAGCGCCCAGCTCACATGGTTCACATTACTCAAATGCTTTCAGCCGCGCGGGAAAGATTCCCGCACTCACCTCACCTGGACAAGAAAGGCGTGACCAAGGATGACGTCACTTGGACAGCAGCCAATGCCTGTCGAAGAGCCAGATTCAATTAGATAGCCACCGTATAAAAAGAGCTGTTTGTCCGCCATTACCACATGTTCGTACTGTACTCTATGCAATAAAGATGTGTTAGGCTAGCTTACAGCCGTTTCCATTGTCTTGATTCCCAAACACTAAACAACCCTAAGGACTAATGACCTTTAAATAGTCATAGTCCATAGCCAGAATTCTAGATTTGTGTGTGTGTGTGTGAGAGAGAGAGAGAGAGAGAGACAGAGAGAGACAGAGAAAAAATTTTCAGGGTTGGCAAAAAAAAATTCAGGAGGGGCAACAATGTCACATTCATGTATATAACATTGGCATCGCGGGGTGGGGTGGGGGGCGGGTTGTTAGCTCAGGAGGGTTTTCGCCCCCCCTGGCTACGGCCCTGTCCACAGGGAAGGGTGATGGTCCCTGAGTGGATTAAATCCGACTTGAATCCATCTTGATAGAGGGCAGTAGCTTCATCAATACTGGCCTAGGGCTGATGAGGACTTTGTTTGCCAAAAGAGCTCAGGACCAGAAAGTACATTTCATTCTTGACCACCTAGGTTTCCGCACACACGATAGTTGTTTCATTGGGACACCTTGAAAGAGATAAAGATATATTTTGCTTATGCAATTTTATCTGCTCAAAAAGAACATTGTACCCCTTTGTAGAGAACAGTTTGAGAGCTTGGCTGCTTGGCCTACAGTGATGAGTGATGTAAGATGGTTCAGGCTCAAGATTGTGTTTTGCTGAACGTGAGTGCTTTTCCATTCATCAGGTGTCCCTAGAAGAAACTGAGATTGTCTTCAAAGTCCAAACTTTCAAGGCCTGCTTCTTCTTCTATGTCTAGCTCAGACTCTTAACAGCTGAAATGAAGCTACCTCGATGCCTGCTGACCACACGCCAGTAGGCATTTATAACATAAAAATAAATGTCCATGTTGAACATTTGAGTTAAAGTTTAGAAGTTCCGATGAGTCTACATGGGGCTGCCCTTGATGACCATTCGGAGGCTGCAGCTGATCCAGAATGCGGCAGCCCGGGTGGTGATGGGGTGCGGACGATATGTCCGCGCCTCACCACTACTTCGGGAGCTGCACTGGTTGCCAGTTTGTCTCCGGGTGCAATTCAAGGTGCTGGTTTTGACCTTTAAAGCCCTATATGGCAGTGGGCCAGGATACCTTAGAGACAGCATCATCCCAAGAGTGTCTGCCCGTCCAACCAGAGCGGACCAGAGGGGCTCACTAATAGTGCCATCAACTAGGGGTGCACATCTATCCAGCACCCAAAGAAAGGCTTTCTCCATGTCCGCACCAACCCTCTGGAACCTCCTGCCAACAGATCTAAGACTTTAAAGAGAATTGCTGCCCTTCAGGAAAGGATTGAAGACCTGGCTGGCAGGGCAGGTGTGGGGCCCGAATGGGAACACGGTCCCCGCCTCCTGGCTCATGTAAACAACTGAGAACTCTCTCTTCTTCTTTTTTATAGGGGGTGGAATGGGTGGGTGGGATGTGGGTCTTTTTAAAGTGGGTGGGATATGGGCTTTTAAAGTGTTTTTATGTGTTTTAGAAATTGTTGTAATGCCGCCCTGAGTTGGGTTCTACCTGAGTGGGCGGCACATATAAATATGACTTTAAAATAAAAAATAAAAATAAAAAAAATAAAATTCTGCCTTTTCTGTTAGCTTGTAAAAGAAGAGCTTGTGCATTGAAAATTGTTTGCTGGGCCATTACAGGATAAACCCATCTCATTTTAATAACTCTCTACCATCATTTAATCTGTCTGTCTCTCCCTACATATAAAAAAGGTACACAATTAAACAATGAAGATGGACTGTATATTTCCTTGTTTTTGACATGTTAATGATTTTAAAGGAAATTAACTAAGGTTTCCTTTTGTCTTGAATTATAAATGAGATGTTTCGCATCAGTAATTCAGTTGTGCTTGAACACATCTTCTCCAAACATAATTAGTATTTTCTGAGATGAAAACCCACTGACTGATCTGATTATAATAGGAAGTCTTAATGCCTGGAGAACTTCCCTAATTGTATCTCCTAGTTGATCTTATGATGGAGCCCTAAATTATTAATTATGGTTAGAGACTGACTGACAGATTATATAAATTCTGGGTTGTTTGTTTGTTTGGGCCATTTTGCCTATATGTCAGAGAAAGGCAGAAATCCTAATCATAATGTTATTACATTACCTTGTATTTGGCAGCATCTCACTAATTTTTACAGTAGCAGTAATGGCAGATAACAATAATCACTAAGTGCAGATGGTTTACAGTCCTCCTGGCTTTCCGGATATTTCTAATGCTCTTCGAGGTGAAGTAGATGGACTTGCATTTGAACTGATCACTCACATATTTTTGTATCATAGCCACACGCCTGTTGCTGTACAGCGATTCTGCACTGTAATTAGATTAGAGATTAAAGTTTTAGTTATACCCCGCCCTCCTGGTGTACGCACCACTCAGGGCGGCTTACAACATAGAAAAAAATAACAATTCAATATAAACAATTAACAATACAATGGGCAATAAATATAATAATACAATATACAGAAAAAAAATCTACAATATACAGTAAGCAAAAAAATCAGTCTACAAAGCAGCATATAATCGCTTCCTTATGGTCTTGACGGAGCCAATGCTCAATGTCCTCAGGAGACCAAGGGAAGGAAACTCCGCATCTCGATGTTGTCATCGTCGTCAGCTGCAACAGTTCTTTTCTCTTTTTTTGGCTGCGGGAAGCCGGCGCAGGTTCTCCCAATCTCCCCAGCCATCAGGACCGGGGGGAGGAGCTCTGTGTCTCAGCGTCTTGGCCAGGGTGACCCCAGGTCTCCTTTGGCCAGCTGCTGGTCAAACAACGGTCAGGGGGAGTGGCGCCAGGAGACATGGCGCCGGGCAGCTGCCTCCCATCCCAAGGCTGATGACAGGAGCCCCGGGAAAGGTGTGGAAAGTAATAGTAAACAGTGGTCAAAATCCTATTGCTTAGTGTAATAAATTGAACTAGAGTGAGCCCATTGAAACAAGGGGAGGTTCCTTTGTATAGTTCATTGATTCAAATGGGTCTACTTTAATTGCAACTTATTAAGCTTTAGTGAGTCACCTACTGAATCATTGGAACTGATGCAGGAGTTTAAGATCTTGGCCATAGTGTATTAATAAGAATAAGCAATAGTGAATAGGTTTGATTCAAAACTTAATGACTGAAGGGTCAGCAGTTTGAAACCTGAGTACTGCAGGACAGAGCTCCTGTCTTTGTCCCAGCTAATGCCCACCTAGCAGTTCGAAAGCAAGGAATTGCAAGTAGATAAACAGGCACTACTTCGGTGGGAAGGTAAACAGTGTTCTGTGTCTAGTCATGCCTGTGTCTAGTCATGACTAGACTGTGTCTAGTCATGCCTGCCACGTGTCTAAAGAAACGTCTGCAGACGCAGACAGTGATGACTCTTTGGCTATAAACAAAGATAAGCACTGAACCCTAGAGTCGAATACTACTGGCTTTTGAGCAAGGGTGACCTTTACCTTGATTAAAGTGCAAAATTCATTTCCCATTATCTATGTCCTAATCGTCCCAGGTACACCAACTGCAGCTTAGCCCTTGTTTTCCACTTAGAGTTGCTGTTTAAGGCAGCAGAAGCCATATTAAGCAGCATCTCCCTTCTATGCTGTCAGAGCTTATACCCGTGATGGTGAACCTTGGGCACTCCAGGTCTTCTTGAACTTCAATTCCCAGAAGCCCAAGTCAGCATTCCTGCTGATCAGGGTTTCTGGGAATTGAAGTTCAAGAACAGCTGGAGTTCCAAGGTTCGCCATCACCTTGCTGTACAGTGGAACTTTGGTTAACATAAAAATCACATAACAAAAGGAAACCATAGAAAATAGTGGCTTGGTTTATGGAATTTCCCCCGGAATAGATTAATTGGTTTTCAATGCATTCCTATGGGAAACCACATTTTGATTAAAGTATTTTGGTTTTCAATGCATTCCTATGAGAAATTGCATTCAATGCACTCCTGTGGGAAATTCGGTTAAAGTGATTTTCGCTATAAGAAATGTCCCAGAGAATGCATTAATTACGTTAACTGAGGTTCCACAGTTTCCTTCCCACCCAAGTTTTGTTTTCCTCTTTGCTTTTAAAAAATTTTTTTTGCTAGCTGTCTTTCACTCCTGTTCCAAGACCACATAGAGGCGCTTGCTGTTCTGTAGTCTCTCCCTTTCTTCTGTTATTTCTTATTTCTGCAGGACTGTGCTGTTTTACCTTGTAGCTTCCATTATTCCTTTCCTTTAAGTCAGAATTTAGAAAAAACTTGAGGGACAACTTTCAGTACCCAGGTTCTGCCTTAAATCATTCCTATCATTTAGCCTGCCTAGTATTCCTACCTACTTCCCCGTAATAACATGAACAAGACCTCATTCCCTTTGAATCCTCATTTTTCATATCTCCCTCAACATTTTGCACCTATATTAAACTGAAGCCACAAATCTGAACATAGGTAAATTGTACCAATTGCCTTCTTACGTGACTGAGATTTACAGATTACAAGTTTGCAGTACTCTCTTAGGCCCTTTCTGCCTCTTTCTGTAACTGATTTGTTATTAAAATGTTACTTGCTAGCTAGGTATTTATGAATAAAATATACAAGGCTGTTTCTATATTCAGATTTAATTAGCAATGAAATATTGCTATATTGGAACATGCAACTCTCTGGATTTTTTTTAAAAAAGCAGTAATGCAGTGATACTGTGATTTATTGCAATCACTGAATTACAGCACAAAATAAATAGCATTTTCCATTGGCATACTTAAGAGTATAAATATTTAAATGTATTTTAAATGACTAGATAAGATTGTTCCCATTTTTCTCCTTCATGCTTTTATTTGCTGACTTGTTCTGTTTAAAGCTAAAGTAAGAGGTTCTTCTTTAATTTAAGAAAAGCTTTGAAAAGTTACTTTTTGTCTAGAATTTTCCATGGATGCCATGTTGGGTGGGTATCAAATTCTGGGAGTTTTAACAAAGAGAAATAACTGTTCAGAACTCTGAATTTAAGATTACCTAATAATTCATCATCCTTTTCTGGGTTCCCTTGTGGAAGATCACAAATCTTGGCAGCTATTGTTAGCTTGACAAAATGTTATTGATTTCCAAGAGCATTCCTCTTATTTCATTCCATAGTCCTGCAGAAATTTAGAGTCAATGTCCAACTAAGTTGCTCATTGCAACGTTTGTAAGAAGAAAGAGGGTTGTTCTCTCAAACTATTAGTCAACCTTTCTCTGTAGAACAGGAAACATTGTTTCAGCAGATCCAATTGGCCCTATGCCAGTGTTTCCCAACATTTGGTTTTTGGACTTCAATTCCCAGAAGCCTAAGTCAATTCCCCAAAGCACTGATCAGCCAATGTACTAACTTAGGCTTCTGGGAATTGAAGTCCACCAGTTTTCCGCGGAACACTGCCTTATGCACTTGATAAACTGTCCTAATTTGTTATTACACAATGCCATAGTTTTCACTTCATTTCTAAATACATCCTTCCAGTGGTGGGATTCAATTTTTTTTACTACCTACTCTGTGGGCATGGTATGGTGAGCGTGGCCAGGGGAAAGCCCTGCATTATTTCAAAACTTGGATGGGCGGGGCCAGCCAGAATTTCTGCTAATGGTTCTGGTGTACTAGGGCGAACCTGCTGAATCCCACCACTGCATCCTTCCCATGGAATTTGTTTTCTTCATTTTTTCTACTTGCCATTTCAAAATTTGCCATTTATATCCTATATACTAGGGATTCTCAACCTGCGGCCCACAAGCTGGAGGCGGCCTGTGGCACCATTTCATGTGGCCTCTCACCATCTCTACCACACTAGGAAGTGCCATGTGGTGAAGAAAGGGCAAAATGGCCATCCGGCCCCCAAAGCTGTCCGAGGGAGCCAAATCTGGCCCCCGGCTTAAGAAGGTTGAGAACTCCTGCTATATACAATTAATCATTCTAACATCTCTTGATTTTTTAAAATATGTATTTATTTTGCCTTCCTTGCACGTAATTTTGGAAGAGCTGCATATATTAACAAACATTTCTGCTACCTTTCATTAAAAATTATTTCTTTCTATCAGAGCATTGCACAATTTAAAATTACAGGCATATAATTCTGTCTGTTTCCAGAAGTACTGGATCAAATATTATTCTTAGAGATCTGTACCTATAAGAAGGTGGATGAGTGGTGAGTGTCTGGCATTAGCAGCCACACCCAGCCCAACCATCCTGTACGAGCCGCCCACACTTACCTTTAGACCCAACCAACATCGCCGCAAGGGTCCAGAAACAGGGAGTGGGGCCTAAGCCCCACAAAATGGGGGAAAGAATGAACTACAACTTCCATGGCACCATGGGAGAAAAACGGCAGTCTATTAACAGCCAGGCCTAAACACGGGGTGTTGGAGAGAGCTGATTTGCATGTTGGACTGTGATTGGTTGGGAGAAAATCTAGTCAGGCCAAGAAAAAGAATGTTGGAGAGAGCTGATTTGCATGTTGAACTACAATTGATTGAAATTGAGAGTGAATGACTGATGGAGCAAGGTCCTGATGCGGATGGACAAAACCCATTCCATTTAAGCCTCTACAGCCCTGGAATGAGACACTTTCAATGTACATCAATGCTGTGTGAGAGAGAGACAGAGAGATAAAGGGAGTGTGTGTGTGTGTGTGTGTGTGTGTGTGTGTGTGTGTGTGTGTGTGTGTGTGCAAGACAATGCACAAGACAGTGGGTTCCGGATCAGTCACTTGTGTGTGTGCCTGAATGAGAGAGAGAGAGAGAGACTGACTCTGTGCGTTGGGGTGTATCAGGGTCCAAAAAACCTAAACAC
Organism: Bradypodion pumilum; assembly: GCA_035047305.1. NCBI lineage: Eukaryota > Metazoa > Chordata > Lepidosauria > Squamata > Chamaeleonidae > Bradypodion > Bradypodion pumilum. Next base: position 99,303,639 of record JAWDJD010000003.1, read on the forward strand.
ACACACACACCCCTACCTGCTGGGCTGCTTCTCTCTCTCTCTCTCTCTCTCTTTTTCACACACCTGCCGGGCTGTTTCTCTCGCTCTCTCTCTCTCACACACACACATTTCAAACTTGCCCGGCAAGGCCGGGCAAAAAATGCTAGTATTATATAAAATCAGTCATATTTCTGGTTTATTATATCTCACCTATCAAACTGTTCATGTTGTGATCAATTTATCAACAGCACAAGTAGATTGCTATGCTTGTATTGCTGTTTATTTGAATTAATTTTAACAATTTAATAGGACACATTATCAAATACTGTATTTAGAACTGAATGTCATACAAAAGCACTCTAATCCACAAAACAATTTACAGTAGAACCTCGGATAATGTCCAAACTCCGTTCCATGGAGTTGGTTGCTATGCAATTTTGGACGTTATGCGGTTCCTATGGGGAGATGCCTCGCATAAAGTCCAAAAAATGGTCAGAAACGGACGTTGTCCGAGTTTCCTATACCAATACAGTACGTCTGTTTTTTGAGCGGTTTTGGACGTTATGCGAGGCATCACATGTGCATAAAAACTGTGATGTTATGTGAATATGACGTTACCCGATGTGGACATTATGCGAGGTATTACTGTAATTATAACAATCAAAATGAGGAGGATAACCTAGCCTTAGTCATTTTTCATTGGTTTGCAGATACTCTTCATATTTCATTGGTTTGCAGATACTCTTCACATTTCTGATGATATATAATATTTTTAGTATGTATTTTCTGAAAATGCATTTCATAATTTTCATACTACTCATAAATATTCAAAACTAATAATGGAGAGGACAGCAAAATTCATTGGGATTTGCTTTGCACTCTTAATGTTTCAGAGAAGAGAGGTTATGATGCTGTGAATTTTCCTCCTTTTCATAATCAGCCTAAAGTACTGCTACCACCAGCAGTGTAATTTTTCAGTATGGCTTCTAAACATATCCTTCCCTCTGTGTTCATTTGAGATATCTGTGCTAGAAGGAATCTTCTGTGATGCTTCACATTGCTGACTGTATCTTCGCAAGTTAGATTGGCAATTTAGTGAAACAATTGGATTTGAGTGTTTTCTTCTTTTTTCAATGTTGCAGGGCAAATCTTATCCCTTCAAAGGACCATTCCCACCAATGTGGAATCCCATTGCCTATCTGGATTACAATAATCTGTGGAGGACCATGGATGACATGGGGAAGGAGGTATTAAATATAGAACCCCTGTTTTAGTCAAGGAGCAGGACTATTCAGATTGATGATGTTTTTCAGAATACAGTAATACCTCACCTAACGTCCGCATCGGGTAACGTCATATTCATGTAACGTCACGTTTTTATGCAAACGTGATGCCTCGCATAACGTCCAAAACCACTCAAAAAATGGACGTTATCTGAGGTATTGGTATAGGAACCTTCGGTAATGTCTGTTTCTGACCATTTTTTGGACTTTATACAAGGCATCTCCCCATAGGAACTGCATAACGTCCAAAATTGCATAGTGACCAACTCTGTGGAACAGAGTTTGGGTGTTATCCGAGGTTCTGTTGTAGTAGTCTTTTCAATCTGGGTTGCAGTGCCTAGGATGTAAAGAGCATGAGAATCTCTCCACCCCAAAAATGTGGAAAATTTACCCCCAGATGAAAGTCAGGAATCTTTTAAAGTTGAGAGCTACTACAGATACAGGTGCTTGTAAACTGGGTGGCTTATTTCACTGTGACTTACAGTAAACATAGGTTTGGCCGCTGGCCAAGGAGCGCCACAATGGAGGAGGTGGAGGCCCTTGTCCTGTGCTTCCTGCCATCCATGATCGGCGCCCTGGGCCTCTGTATGCTGCTCCCGCCTCCGTCTCCCCCATCACCCGGTGCCGGCGGCGCAGGGATGGGGCGGGTGGCCGTAGAGGTGGGCATCCAGGCCATTGTGCCCTGCTTTCCACACCCTTGTTCGGCTGTGGAGGCGGAGGTGGCAGCCCCACCGTTTTCCTCAGCAACCATTCCCCCTGCACACACACACACACTCGCACTGCTTCCCTCAACTGTAGCACAGTAAAGCTGTTCCTGGGTGCAAGGCACTTTGGGAGGTGCAGTGCTTTTGTCTCTCGAGGCACTATAGGGGTTGCAATTTTCTGTTTTTTGGGGGCACGCACCCCGAAACGGGCCTCCAGACCCCACTGTGACCATCTCGCATGTTCCAGGTAAGTGTGTGCGAAGTGTGGTAGCGGACAAGAAAGGGATGTGGACTGGTTTCCTGGACCCACAAGTGGACACCTCTCTTTTATATATTAAGAAGATAAACTGAGGGATTTTTTAAAAAGTAAAAAGTTGATTAGCCTAAACAGAAGCAAAAAAACTTTCATTTCTTTTCTAAAGACTTTAGTTAGTATTCTAATTATTCAATCATTGGTTAGTTTTTCATAGATATGAAGCAAAGTACAGTGTTAATATGAAGAAAGAATTGGCCTGCACTGAAAAGAGGGGCTGATCTCTCCATATTTATTTTGAAAAGTACCCTAGTCATCGCTGATAATGAAATTCTGTGCTTTCTTTTTAGTTATTCCCTTTTTCTTTTAGATTCCTAGTGAAGCTCCATGGGAGGCACCACACGCAGAGGAATGGGACAAAATGACTATGCTAGAATTAATTGACAAAGTCTGCTGGACAAAGTAAGAAGTGGATTTATACAGTACCTGTAAGAGAGAATGGTACCTAACCCTTATCCCCATGGAGAAAAGTAATATTTTTTACAGGACAAAAAAAGGTTTCCGACCCTTGCTTCATAATAATAATAAAAACAAACCATACTCTGCATTGGGTCCAGACAAATTGTGGGGGATCAGAGGAGAGGAACTAGCATGGAAGGGCTGCCCCAGGTGCCCTTCACATCTGCAGTTTGAGGCAGCAGCCTCATTCCAGAGTGGTGAGCTAAAATTTATGCCTCCAGCAAAAATACAAAATTTGACCCCCCTTGCTCTCAGTGAATGGGTGTGCATGCAAAGTGTCCCCGCACCCCCCCCCCCACGCACGCACACACACACCACTCTTTGTTGCTATTCCAGAACATTTTTATCATTTATTGGTGTGATTAAGGCACCTCATGGAAATGATAAATAACAGCTGAGGAACATACCAACTGTTAAGAAAATGTTTGCTGCTTCTTCTTCTTCTTACTGTGTTATCCCTTCCAGCATATAGATCTTCCAGTGAGGATGCCTGAGAGATCTGCCATACAAACAAAATGGGCTTACTCTAAATGTGACTTACTACTCTAAGTTTAGGATTTCAGTCATTGAAATCAGTGCCTTGTCTAGTGAGGCTTTGGGTTACTTGACTGGCAAAATATCCAATGAATTTTGTAGCATTGCTTTTTCAGTGATTGACCACACAGACATGTATCTCTTGTATCAGAAGCATTCATGAAAAAAGACCCAAATGTCATGTCTTCCCTGAGGCCAATTTCAACCTTAAGCACATTGTGCTCTTTCATTTAGGAATGCATGAAAGATATTGCTCTATGGAAAGAATGAAGTTGACTGAGTAATATGTTCTGCTTTATTTTCAGTTATTTCATGTAAATACCCAACCCAATTTTCAGCTGAAAAACTATTCATTTCTTTCATTTAATTTCTATAGAACACTCTGATCAAAATCTTCTTAAGGTACAGTACTTCACAAACAAACATTTCTAGCAGCTTCCACCTGTGTTACTTGGTGTTCTTGTAAAAATCAAGATTAATAATAATCTTGAATGCCAATTATTTGGGGGAAATGCAGGCATCTATTTGAAGTTTCTTTGATGATTTGAGCATTTCTTTGGTTGGAACTTTGGGAGCAAATAATTTTACTAGCTGGTAGTTTAAATGACTGCTGTTTGATTCAACTGGAAAAGAAGGTTCCAAGAATCAGCGCCTCTTTATCTACTGCAGTGGGTAGGGGAAATAATAGCTAGATGTTCTTTAGATTACAGTCCCAGAATCTTCCACCAATGGCTTGGATTGATGGAAATTGTATTTATATATCTGGAGGGCCAGTTGTCCAGCCTCATGATGGACAGAAAGATGGGGTGAGTACAGTATCACCCTTCATTATTTCTCAGCTTTGTTCTTTTGCTTACAGGGCTGCCAAGCGGTTTGCTAAGCTTTTTGTCAATGTGGATGTTACCTCTGAACCTCATGAGGTCTCAGCTCTCTGGTTTCTGTGGTATGTTAAACAGTGTGGAGGAACAACCAGGATATTTTCAACAACTAATGGAGGCCAGGTATAGCAAGCCATTATTACTTAGAGACCACTCTGATGGGGTTTGGCTCTCGTAACAACGATGCTCCTCTATTCTGAAAAATCCTACCCTTTAATAAGTGTTGATTTAATTGGCAATGGTACCATTTGCTGAAATTTGTGTACTAAAAGGTTGTCATTCAGTGGCAAAACACATGTATGAACTATCTGCAAGCTGGGGTGGAAAAGACTCCTGACTAAAATTCTCAAGAGCCACTGCAAGTCAACGTGGAGAATACTGAGTTAGTCTGGTCAGTATAAGGTGACTTGTGTTACTCGTACTCAGTTTTTGTTTGACCCACTCTTTCTGAGCAGCACTTTCTCAGTGAAATTTTGGTGGAGGAATGCCAGCAAAGTAATGCACTTTTTGTATTGGGGTTGGTACCTGTGACCAATCTCGCTGTTTCATTTAGGGCCACATCCACCTGCTTTGCATGCGTTGATCTGTACCATACTGGACTAACATGCTCTCCTGCAGAGTAACATAAAGCTAGTGCAGAAGTTCTTAATGTGTGTGGTTGGGCACCCCAAATTGTGAGATTAAAAATGAAAGAAGAAAAAAGACCCATGATGTTAAAAAGTGAGAAATGGGAAGCATTGATACAATAGAAAGAAGATTCTGGGTTGATGCAAAGAGGAAGAAGACTGACAAATTCAACCTCCAGTGAACCCCAAGATTTCAGTCCAAGGGGCTTCCACTAGCAGATTGCCTAGACATTATCTTTCTTACATCTTCACTGAAACTTATTTAGTTACACTACTGGGGCTAAGTATGCAGATGTGTGCAGAAGAAAGTTGTCATTCTTGTTGTTAGGTCAGAACTGAATTTTGGGATGTTAGGGTATGCCCTCCATCTTGCCACCTCCCCCCCCTTGTTGGTACACTGCCAAAGTTTCTACCGTTTCCTTTTTCATGTATATTATGGATTGGAGGTGGGCAAATGAATCGACTTGGAATATTCAGACTAAAAATTACTTATGGTTAGAAATTTGGAAATTAACGTGTTGCTATTTAATACTTAAAATTGGGAATGCAAAGGTTGTTAATTGAAACATTAATATGTGTGCTAAGGCCCATGTTTCTCCAGATTCTGTCTCTCCAAAGAAAATGGAACCCATACTTCCCTTTCAAACTTAGATATACTGTACTAGATTATCCAGCTTTGGCCATATAAATGAATTTGGGCTATAAAAGTCAGAAGATTTTGTTAACACTTGAAGATTTTATTGTACAGTAACACCTCATACAACGTCCACACTTGCTTCCACAAGTTAGGACGTTGTATGAATTCTGACTTTGTATGAGGCATGCAAAATCCTAGCCGCGATGCCTCGTACAACGTCCAAATTATTGGCACCTATGCTTTGTATAACGTCGTTCCCATAGAGATACATTGTAACAGCACAAACTGCAGGGCAAAGTCAAAGAAACACAGGAAACTAACAGAACTTTAAGAGGGGCCAGAGGGGTGCGTTTCTCCACCAGCGGGGGGCGGCGATGATACTAATACTAATACTAATACTAATAATACTAATAATTTATATACTGTACCGCAATTCTCTGCCCAAAGGGAGACTCAATGTGGTTTACATCTCCGAAGGCGGGGAGCCGCTTTTGAGGCTGCGGAGAGGCGAGCCCCAGGTGCAGTGAGTTCTTTCTTCCCCGCCTCCTCCAGCCGGCTGCCGGTCCGAAAAGCAGCTCCCCGCCTCCAACGGACCCCACCGACGCTGGGGCTGGGAGGCCCCACGGAGTTCGATCAGCAGCTGGCCGGAGGAGGCGGGGAAAGAAAGAACTTGCTGCACTTGGGGCTCGCCTCTCCATGGCCCCAAAAGTGGCTCCCCGCCTCCAACGGACCCCACCGACACTGGGGCTGGGAGGCCCAACGGAGTTCGACTGGCAGCCGGCCGGAGGAGGCGGGGAAAGAAAGAGCTTGCCGCACTTGGTGCTAGAATACAAAACTATTCTAATCGACTGTCCTACAAGGGAAAAGAAATATTGGTTTCAGTAACACATTGATAATATTTGGAAGCAGGGCTGTGGTGGCTCAGTGGTTAAGAAGCTCACCTTGTTAGCTGAAAGGCCAACAAGTCGGAAGTTTGAGACCCGGGTACTGCATGATAGATTGAACGCCCGACTCTGTCCCAGCTCCTAGCAGATCAAAAGCAAGAAATTGCAAGTAGACAAATAGCGACCACTTCAGTGGAAAAAGATCTTGGGGACATGAAAGGAGCCTCATTTGGGCATCCCTGAGTGGAATTTCTCCAGCAAAAATCCTGTCAACCCAGAATAATTTCTGACACAAAATTATTATTGTTTTGAAAATAATGTCATTTGGAGCAAAATTGCACCTAGTAGCATTTGTGCAAAATAAATGTGGGATGAATTGCATGGTCCCTCCTGTAAAGATGTCTGTACGCAGCAGAAGAAGGCTCATCCTATTGCTGATAACATAGCCAAACTATCCACCTCATGGGTGGCTTTAAATCTTTTTTCTTTTCTTTTTTTGAATGAAAGAGAAAATAAACTAATGAATAATGAACATGAAAAGGTTTTTTAAAAGCCTCTCCTAGAATAAGCAAAGGCTAATTTTCTTGTTCCAGAGTCTGTGGCAGTCTAACTACTCACCTGGCAAATATAGACATCTTAGCTGCCATATTTTGAAGCCAATGCTTTTTGGTCATCCCAGAAGTCTTGGACTGTAATTTCTGATAGTTTTGGACTATATTTTTTGGAAAGGAAACCTGTTTTGATGATAATTTAATGGTAAGAGAGCATGAAACACTGGCTGATATCCAGTGTTATGCTGCAGCAGGCTCATTGAATAAACGGGGATCTAGTGAGTCAACTCCTATTTATGTTCCTTTGCTTCAGTGGGTCTATTCTAGTTACGACTTACTACTGGACTTTAGTCATTATTTTTGAAGATTAGGTTTTTAAGAGCTTTTTTAACGTATCCGTTCAAACAGGTAACAAATTTTACATGGACGTGTTCAGACAAATGTGTTATTTCTAAGCTCTGTTCCAATTGTTCTGTACAAGTAACCCACGTTATCATAAGTCAAAGGTCTTTATTTTTATACATACATGGGATTTCCCCCCATCCCCCATGACAGTCAAGAAATACACAAATACTGGCAGAGACGTGAATAAGGGCTGGGTGTGAATCTCTAAAAGGAAACAAGGTAAAGCAGGTCTCAATCCATGAGCCTTGCTTGGACATGAACTGATTTGGAAGGGGCACTGCAAATCTTTTGTTTTAAATATAAATAATAATATATAGAAAATTGTGGTTTAAAATGTGTAAACTTCCTTATATCTCTAAAAGGAAACAAGGTAAGGCAGATCTCAATCCATGAGCCTTGTTTGGGCATGAACTGAATTGGAAGTGGCAATGCAAATCTTTTGTTTTAAATTTTTATTGTTCAGTCGCATAGTCGAGTCCGGTCCTTTCGACCCCATGGACCACCGCACACCAGGCACCCCTATCCTCCACCATCTTCCTCAACCCACTCAGCTCTGCACCCATTGTGTCAACAATACCATCTAGCTATCTCATCATCTGCTGCCCTTTCTTCTTTTGTCTTTAACCTTTCCCAGCATCAAGGCTTTCTCAAGTGAATCTTCTCTTCTCATTTGATGTCCAAAGTACTTTAGCTTCATCTTAAATATAAATAATAATATACTAATACCTCATACAACGTCCAAACTTGGTTCCACAAGTTTGGATGTTGTATGAATTCTGACTTTGTATGAGGCATGCAAAATCCTATCCGTGATGCCTCATACAATGTCCAAATTATTGCCACTGATGCTTTGTATAACGTCGTTCCCCTGGTGAGAGCGGGGAGGCGGGGGGGCTAAAGTCTGGCACCAGCTGTGAGGTGGCCAGAGAAGCAACCATGGGGGAATCCCAAAATATCCAAGTGGCCCCGAGCACCCTCGCTCAAGGACAGGAGGAATGGGGCGAGGAGGAGGAATGGCGCTTCTGGGGCGGCAGCGGGAGACCCGCTGTGAGGCGGCCAGAGAAGCGACCGTGGGGGAATCCCCCAAAATATCCAAACGGCCCCAAGCACCCTCGCCCGAGGACAGGAGGAATGGGGTGAGGAGGAGGAATGGCGCTTCCGGGGCGGCGGCGGGAGACCCGACGAGTCTCCTCCTCTTCGGGCACTGGTTGCTTCTCTTGCTCCCGCCAGCGAGTCTCGCTCCCACCTACTCGCTCTCAACCAAGGGTCACTTCCCTAGCGAGAGCGGGGAAGGGAAGCGAGAGGCAGCGTGGCGCATAAGAAGACCAGCGATGCCGGAGTCTCGCTTCCCTTCCCCGCTCTCAACCAAGGGATGCTTCCCTGGCGAGAGCGGGGAAGCGATCGAGACTCCGGCGTGGCTGGTCTTCTTATGCGCCACGCTGCCTGCCTCACAGCTGAAGCCAAGTTCTGGGTGCATCTACCTTCTCGTATGTGCATGCGGATTAGGATATGTGGGGGTCACTTCCCTCCAAATGAAAACTAGGGTGGGGGAACATAGGTCGAAGATCCACTCTGGAAACATTTCTGCCCCTCTCGTTAGCCATTTTTTGGAGAAAAATCATAAAGATTATGATTTAAATTTGTGGTGTTGGAAAGCCATAAACAAGATTCATTTTCCCGCAAAGATATTGACATCATTTTAAGACAAAGGGAGTGTTTTTTCATACATCGCTTTAATACCCTATACCCCTCGGGCCTCAGCATGGAAATTGATTACACATGTTTCTTATAATCTCTGTTCGGAGCCCAGTTGTGAAGTTTAGTATTCATTTAAATACAAGCCTAGCTCACCATTAGCTTAACGTCCATCAACACTGAATGAACTCATGATAGAGGTCTGGGATGCGCTATAATATATTAATACTTCAAAATCTTACTATTTACTGGGATACACAGGTAACTAATGTATTAACTATTGTTAAAGCAACTCATATTATGTCACAGCATGAGATGCATCCAAGACTATGTAAATAATGTACATACTGCACATTTTGTATATTATGTATATAGGTTTTTGACAGAGACATTATTAATTTGTTTTGACTTAGATCTCTGAAGAAGAATTGAAAATTCCTATATCGGAAGGAATTAGGATCTGTTACCCTTTAGTTCTGTTATTGGATTAAACACCTATTATTCATCAGCCAAGGCAAACGGTTTCCCTTCTTTGTTGTTGATTCTACGTTTGGTCCCCATCTGCTTGCATAAGAAGACCAGCCACGCCAGAATCTCGATCGCTTCCCCGCTCTCGCCAGGGAAGCATCCTTTGGTTGAGAGCGGGGAAGGGAAGCGAGACTCCGGCATGGCTGGTCTTCTTATGCGCCACACTGCCTCTCGCTTCCCTTCCCCGCTCTCGCCAGGGAAGCGACCCTTGGTTGAGAGCGGGTTAGGTGGGAGCGAGACTCGCCGGCGGGAGCAAGAGAAGCAACCAGTGCCCGAAGAGGAGGAGACTCGTTGGGTCTCCCGCCACCGCCCTGGAAGCGCCATAACTCCTCCTCGCCCCATTCCTCCTGTCCTCGTGCGAGGGTGCTTGGGGCCGCTTGGATATTTTGGGGGATTCCCCCACGGTCGCTTCTCTGGCCGCCTCACAGCTGGGGCCAGTTTCGCTCCCACCTGACTCCTAATGCCTCATACAACGTCCGGCGACGGTGTATGAGGCATCTTTCCCCCCAGAATTGGGTGACATTGTATGGATCTGACGTTCTATGAAGTGGACGTTGTATGAGGTATTACTGTATATAGAAAACTTTGAACTTCCTTATATATGTAAGTCTATGTAGGGCTACCTTTGAAAGTTTGGGATCTTCAGTTGGGAAAAGGAATGGTTATTAGGCTGCTAATTAGTGCATGGTATAGTGTGTATTGCAGAGGAGCCAGGTGTGCAGTGGTCCATGGGGTCACAAAGGGTCAGACTTGAATGGGGAACTGAACATGAGTGAATGTATAACTCCCAATACTGAACAAAATGTACTGGAGTCCAGTTCAATGGCTTGGGGTCCGGCTATCTAAAGGACTACTTGTCTTGTCATAAACCTGTCTGGATATTGAGATCTTCATGGGGAAGCCGTCTTAAGAAAGGTTTTTAAGAAGAGTGTGGAAACAAAACTGCCGCATAATGTTAAATCTGCCATGTTGTTTTTAACTGTGTGTTTTAATGGTTATTATGGTGGGGTTTGATGTGTGTGTGTTAACAATGATTTTATGGTTAAATTTGTTTTTACCTGTTACTATTGCTTTATGAAGGCTGTACATCACCTTGAGGGCTACTTTATAATGGCAAGGTAGGGTATAAACAAACAAACCAGAATTGGAACATTGTCCATTAAAAAAAGTGTTCAGCTAAAAGTGAAAGAGAAAAGAAAAATTGACTTTATGGTAGACACCTCTATAGGTTTTATTTGAAGGTACCATTTTATCTGTTGTATGATGTTATATTGACACAATGACACAATGAGGATAATATCTGTAACCCTCAAATCTACAACACTTTCATGCTCCGTGTCTTCTCTAACATTGCTCCTCCTGGTCTTAGATGAGAACAACAGGCTGTCAGAGAGTGGAATAAGATAAGCAGGATATCAATTTCTAGAGAACTACCAATACATAAAACATTAGACTCTACCTTGCACCAGGCTCAAGTCTAGGAAACCAATTTGGGATGATATACCACAGTTTTATGACCTAGATCAGTGGTTCCCAAAGTGGTCTCCACGCCCCACAGGGGACTTCAATTCCCAGAAGCCTAAGTCAGTATATTGGCTGATCAGTGCTTTGAGGAATTGACAGGCTTCTGGGAAATGGAGTCCAAAAACCAAAGTTTGGGAAACACTGATCCTAGATGAAGAATGGTGATTAAAATGGGTGACCTTTAATAATCATAATCAGATAAATCCAATGAAACCAATTCCAGGAATGCCCTTGCCCCAAAATATATGGAGCCACCTGAATAGAATTAAGACAGGTCATGCTAGAACTAAAACAATTCTCTTCAAGTGGGAAATGGCCAAGAGCCCACAATGTGACTGTAGTGTACTGGAACAAATGATAATGCATATAGTTGTGAATGTCCTCTTAGGAAATGTCAAGGTACTTGGGATGATCTCATTTCAACCACAGGAGAAGCAGTTGGATGGTTAGCCTCTTTAGATATCAAACTGTAACAACTATCCTATCTTGAATCAATGGTGTTATATAATTGTGATTTCAATTCTCTTTTATCAGGTTTTATTTAAAATCTAATATCTTACGTTACCAGTTGTATTGTCTACATATTTTTATATATAAAAATGTGGTGCTATTTTTTCTAAATGTATATTTGTATACTAATAATTGCATAACATCTGTAGATGGCAAAATTAAATAAATAAATATTTTCTTTGTCTTCCAGGAGAGGAAGTTTGTGGGTGGTTCTGGACAAATATGTGAGAGAATCATGGAATACCTGGGAGATGTAGTTCAACTAGAGAAGCCTGTAAACTGTATCACTCAGACAGGTGACAGCATCATAGTGAAGACACTGGACCATGATATATATGAGGTGATTTAAATTTTAGAAACCTTAGGTCTAGAAAACTGTACTGTGAAAGAGTAAAAATGAAAAGATTAAATCGATCCTGCTTAGAAAATATTCATCATAGACTCCAACTCAATACCTAGCATATTATAGAAAATAGGGGCTGCGGTGGCTCAGTGGTTAAGAAGCTGTAAATCTTACAAGTCAGCAGTTCGAAATCCGGGCACTGCATGACGGATTGTCCCAGCTCTTGGTGACATGAAAGGAGCTTCATTTGGGCGTTCCCTGAGTGGAGTTTCTTCCGCAAAAATCCATTCAACCCAGAATAATTCCTCACATGAAATTATTATTATTATTGTTGCTGTTGTTGCTGTTGTTATATTATTATTATTATTATTATTATTATTATTATTATTATTATTATTATTATTATTATTATTATTATTATTATTATTATTATTATTATTATTATTGACAAGATGATTTATGGCAATTTCACACTAAAGCATATACCAAATTCTTAATTTATGGCAATTTCACACTGAGATTTGTGCCAGGTGCATTTCTCTGGTAGGTGCAACTAAAGGGATTTTGTGTGTGTGTGTGTGTGTGTGTGTGTGTGTGTGTGTGTGTGTGTGTGTGTGTGTGTGTGTGTGTGTGTGTGTGTGTGTGTGTGTGTGTGTGTGTGTGTGTGTGTGTGTAATCTTCTGTCAGAATGAAATGGAGGTTTCCATTAGCACAAAGTTATGAATGCATTCTGTGAAGATAATTTTGCTTGCATATCTTTTCAAGGCCCGATACGTTGTCTGTGCCATCCCTCCAGCACTCAGCTTGAAGATTCATTTTAACCCACCTTTGCCTTCAGTGAGAAATCAATTGATCAACCGGGTTCCAATGGGATCAGTCATCAAATGCATAGTATACTACCGAGAAGCATTCTGGAGGAAAAAAGGTATTTAATGTTAATTGAAAGGATCTGAGAGTGTAGCAGGCCCAAAGAGGATGTATTTTGGGAACCTATCAGTTCAGGAATTAAATCCAAGATTACTCTCAAGTAGGCATGATCCACTGAGATCAAAGGGACTTTTGTAACTGTTGTGTATGCATGCGTGCATGTTCATTGTACTGTAAAGGCAAGAATGTAACCACTCCAAATACAAACGATCTCAGCTGTAAAGGAACGCGAGCAGACAGCCCATAGAGGGCAGCTGCGAGCGTTCAGTCTCACATGGTTCACATTGCTCAATCACGGACAGCCGCGGGAAAACCTTCCCCGCATTCAGCAGCAGAAGAAAGAGGCGTGCCTGGGCGAGGCCACGCCGGTAGCAGCCAATGAGCTACCGTGCTACAAGATTCAAATGTAGAGGGCTACTGTATATATTGAGATGTATCACCGCCATTACCTCATGCTTCACCGGAACACCATGCAATAAACCTGTGTTAAACCAACCCTTCGGTTGTTCTGTTGTCTTTGGTCCCATACACTAAATTGGCGACGAGGATGGGATATGGCTGCCCACGGGACCAAGACATGCGCCGGCTACGAGATCAGGAAGCCGGGAGACTTGGAGCTGTTTGAGATAGACTTCAACGCAGCGCTGGTGGAGCTCGAAGTCTCAGATGAGGCCAAGAAGAGGGCCATTTTCGTCCGCATGCTCGGACACGAGACCAAGAGGACCTTGGTGGACCTGATCGCGCCGAGGAAGGTGGGCGACCTCAAAGCCACAGAGCTCCTGGCGGCACTGCGCGCCCATCTCCGGCCAGCGATAGCGATGTTCCCCGCTCGGAGCGCGTTCTGGAGGCGAGTCCAGGCGCCCGGGGAATCGGTCGCCGAGTTCGCCGCGGCCCTGCGGCTGGCCGCCGGCCCATGCAAGTGGGAGACCCCAGAAGTCACCCTCCGGGACTGCCTGCTCTGCGGTCTGAGGGATACCGAGACTCAGCGCGCGCTGATGAAAAGGGAGCCGCCTCCCACGTGGCAACAAGTCCTCGACACGGTGCAGGCCGCGGAGGCCACGACTGCCGGGGTGCAAGAGCTTCAGGACTGGCGCCCGAAGCCCGCCAAGGCAGAGAGCTCGGTGCACGCGGCCCGGCGAGTTTCGAACTCGTCTGCGGAGAGCAGCGACGACAAGGACGTCCGGAGGGTCCAGAGAGAGGGCCGGCGCTGCGACGGCTGCGGCGCCGCCCACGCCCGCGCCAAATGCCCATTCCGCAAGGCCGAGTGCCACAACTGCGGCCGGCGCGGGCACATCGCCAAGGTCTGCCGGAAACGGCGCGAGGCCACAAGGAGTTCTCCAGACCGCTCGGCGAGGCAGGACCGCACCACGAGGCCCAAGGACGGCACCCGGACCACGAGGACGCGGGACGGCGTAGGGCGCATCTCCGACGACAGCGAGGACGACGCTCCGGTTTGCAGCGTTTCCACGGAGCACCCCCGTTACTTCGTTGAGGTAGTAATACAAGGGGCCCCTGTTAGAATGGAGGTGGACTCGGGTTCGTCATACTCTATTATTTCCCAGGGAGAGTTCATGAAAATCGCCCCCCGCGTGCGGCCCAAGCTCAAAGCGTTGAGGGCCACACTGAAGGATGTGCAAGGGAACCGCATCCCAGTGTTGGGGGTTGGGAAGTTTCAGGTCCAGTTTAAAAAGCACACCGCAACGCTTCCCCTAGTCGTCCTCAAGGGAGGAAAGTGCAGCCTCTTCGGGACTCAATGGTTCCAGCCCCTGGGGTTGTTCATTGGGGGGGTGCACGCCGTGGGAGCACACGCCACCGGGACTGATCCAATACAGAGCGTGTGCGACGCGCACCCCGAGGTTTTCAAAAAGGGGCTCGGAAAATTCAAGGGCCCCCCAGTGACTTTCGACCTGGACCCTGGAGTACGTCCAATCAGACTTAAACCGCGCAGAGTGCCTTTCGCACTAAAGGACAAAATAGAGGCGGAGTTGGACAAGTTGGTGGGCCAGGGGATTCTTGTTCCTGTTGATTCTGCGGAGTGGGAAACTCCAATTGTAACAGCGCTCAAGGCCAACGGGGAGGTCCGCATATGCGCTGATTACAAGTGCACCATCAATAAGGCGATCCGCCCTAATGCTTATCCGGTGCCGGTAGTCAGCCACTTGTTGGCCAGGTTACACGGGGGGAGGTGTTTCGCTAAACTCGACCTGGCCCAAGCCTACCAGCAACTCCCGGTGACCCCCGCCGCAGCTGCTGCACAGACCATAGTCACCCACAAAGGGGCGTTCCAGGTATCGCGCCTCCAATTCGGCGTGAATTCGGCGCCCGGGATTTTCCAGTCACTCGTGGAACGCCTCCTGAAGGGGTTAGAGGGGGTGTTACCCTACTTTGATGACGTATTGATTACAGGGGGGAGCCGGGCCGAATTAGCAAACAGGTTGGGAAGGGTCCTGACAATATTCGAGAAAGCAGGGTTGCGGTTGCGGAAGGACAAATGCGTTTTCTTCGCAACTGAGGTTGAGTTCCTAGGGTTCCGTGTTACTCCCGAGGGAATCAGGCCATCCCAATCCAAGGTGGCCGCCATCAAGAAGGCCCCTCGCCCCACCTCCAAGCCCGAGTTGCAGTCGTTCCTTGGGCTGCTCAACTTTTACCACTCCTTCCTTCCGCGGAAGGCAGCAGTAGCGGAACCGCTACACAAATTGTTAAAAAAGGACGAGGCATGGAAGTGGGGCGACGACCAGGAGAGGGCTTTCAATGACCTGAAGCGACTCCTGGCATCAGATGCGGTACTGACCCATTTCAATCCCAAACGCCCAGTGGTCCTGATATGCGATGCATCCCCGGTGGGGGTGGGGGCGGTGTTATGCCACGTACTGGAGAACGGGAGGGAGGCCCCAATAGCGTTCTACTCTAGGTCCTTGTCCCAAGCGGAGAGGAACTATGCCCAGACAGACAGGGAAGCACTAGCGATAATTGCGGGGACTAAGAAATTTCATGATTTTGTGTACGGCCGCCCCTTCACCATAGTGACTGACCATAAGCCCTTGCTAGGCATCTTCACCGCAGATAAGCCCACACCCCAAATCCTGTCCCCGAGAATGCTCAGGTGGGCCATTTTTCTCAACGCGTATCAGCACGCGTTGGTATACCGGCCCGGGAAGGAGATCAGCCATGCGGACGCCCTGTCGAGGTCCCCCATTCCCCGGGATTGCTGCCACGTGGGCGAAGTAGAGAGGGACCACCAGGTCTTAATGATAGAGGTCCTAGACTCCCCTCCAGTAGTACCGGCCGACATCGCTAAAGCGACCGGCAAGGACAAAACGCTGGCCACAGTTTGCTCCTGGGTACAGAAAAGGTGGCCCGTGTCTTCCCCAGCAGCGGAATTCGACACATTTTTCAAAAAGAAACTAGAGTTGTCCCTAGAGAGGGGGTGCCTTTTGTGGGGACAGCGGGTAGTGATCCCCACGTCTCTCCGGCCGAGGGTGCTTAAACTGCTGCACGTCAGCCACCCGGGGATCGTCCGCTCTAAGGCGCTGGCCCGCAGTTATTTTTGGTGGCCCCAGCTAGACGCCGACATCGAACACATGGTCGGCACTTGCGAAGCGTGCCAAAGCTCCAGGCCAGAAGAGGCCCGCTCGCCACATAGGGAGTGGGACGCAGCAAGGGGGCCCTGGTCCCGGGTACACGTAGACTTTGCTGGCCCGTTCAGGGGAACGCTTTTCCTCCTTGTGGTGGACGCGTTCTCCAAGTGGTTGGAGGTCATCCCAGTCTCGAGCACCTCCTCGGCCACAACAATTAAACAGCTACGGAGGGTCTTTTCCACGTTCGGTTTACCCGACACCCTCGTCAGCGATAACGCTAGCTGTTTCACGTCCGCCGAGTTCGGGGCGTTCATGGAGCGCAACGCCATTCGGCACATCACCTCCGCCCCCTTTCACCCGGCCACCAACGGCCAAGTAGAGCGCCTCGTGCGCACCACGAAAGACGCGCTGCTGCGCATGGGCCCCGGAGACCTCGACCTGAAATTGTGCCAATTCCTGCTAAGGTACAGGGTCACCCCATTGGCGTCAGGGCACTCCCCCGCAGAGCTGTTGATGCGCAGGAAGCTGGCCACGGGAATCTCCAAGCTAGACCCCACGAGAGTAGAGGACAAAGGGTGGAACATAGGGGTGGAACCTTCAAAGAGTTTCAGCGTAGGCGCCCCGGTGCACTGCAGGAACTACGCCAGCGCGGGGCCAGCCTGGGTGCCGGGCACCGTAATAGACCGAACCGGCCCCGTCTCATACCGCGTGGAGACCAGTACAGGTTTCCTGTGGAGGCGACACGTGGACCAACTCAGGCGCAGGGTCCCCGGAGAGCAGGACGGAGACGAAACAAGCAGTGAATCAGCGTTAGGGTACTCCCCCACCCGTTTAGCCCAAGGGGGAGGGAAAGGGGAACATGGGCCCCCACCAAGGGGGGAGGAAAGGGAATCGATCCACAGAGATCTTTTGCGGGAGTTCGCGGCAGAAAGGAAGAGCCCCGACCACACACATACCCCCCGGAATTTTCCCCGAAACACAGATGCCCATAGAAGTTTAGACGTTGATTTACAGTACCAGGGGGAGTTAGCGGAGTGGTCCCCCACCCGTCCTAGCGAAAAGAGGGGTTTCAGTTCAGCCCCTGGTACTTCCAGTCCAAGTAGTCCCTGTGAGTTAGAATGCAATATAGCGCCAATTTCCCGGAGACCGACACCCCCAAGACGGGAGGCAACAGCAAGTCCGCCCACCACAGTCTCAAGGTCCCCCGAGCAAGGATCAGAAGGTAGCAGGACCACAAGGGCGACCTCTTCGGTTCCGCGGTTCACAATAGGCGGGTCCCCGGGGTCCGAGAGCAACAGGCAGGGGTTCACCTCCCAACTATTCATTCCGTTCCCATCCCCGGGCGCAAGGCAGGCACGGACGCCCCACAGAGCCACTAACGAATCCCCGTTTCCCGTTGCAGGACAAGCACCCGCGGAATCAGGGATCACAGGCTCTCCAGTACTAGGTCAGACGCAGGCACGCCCCAAGCGCACGTGCGGCAAGCCACAATGGTTGCGGGACTTCGTCCCATCCTAGGGGGGAGGGATGTTGTGTATGCATGCGTGCATGTTCATTGTACTGTAAAGGCAAGAATGTAACCACTCCAAATACAAACGATCTCAGCTGTAAAGGAACGCGAGCAGACAGCCCATAGAGGGCAGCTGCGAGCGTTCAGTCTCACATGGTTCACATTGCTCAATCACGGACAGCCGCGGGAAAACCTTCCCCGCATTCAGCAGCAGAAGAAAGAGGCGTGCCTGGGCGAGGCCACGCCGGTAGCAGCCAATGAGCTACCGTGCTACAAGATTCAAATGTAGAGGGCTACTGTATATATTGAGATGTATCACCGCCATTACCTCATGCTTCACCGGAACACCATGCAATAAACCTGTGTTAAACCAACCCTTCGGTTGTTCTGTTGTCTTTGGTCCCATACACTAAAGTAACATAATCCATTCATTTCAGCAAGTCTGCCTTTACATGAACATTATATTTAGCCCACATTTGTCAGTAGTATTACAGTGTACATTTTAAAGTGTATTTTATGATTCATTCAAGTGTTCTGTGTGTATATGCAGTACAGTACTTGTAGGTAATAAGGATGGATTCACTCCACTGTTGTTTTTCTCTAATACAGTACTGAGAAATTTTATGAAAAGCAAAAACACTCAGCCACAATGGTTGAAATCAAGTTAGGTAAAGTTATTCTGCATAAGGCTGATTGTATCATCAGCCATGGCAATTTTTTGGGAATTAAAATCTTGTTCCCACCCAGGGATTTTCAAATTCAGCTTCATAATTGTCTTGCCAAGCAGGCCAACATAAGCCTGATTGACTCAGATTCTTAGGATCTCAGAGACAATAAGCACTCAGTGATTGAAGAAGCGATGCTTTATTAGACAGTTATCATAGCAAAACATAACTGGGACAGAACAAGAAATAGAAGCAAAACACAAGCAGGAAAATGCATACAAAGCATGGATTCCTTCTGTCCCTTCTTTAGCTACCTTGGGAGCCCAGGGTAGGTTGCAGGGACACGTCTGGCACTACTGATGTATGCAGAGCTCCAAGGTCTGAGAGCTAATTTTCCCTTCTTTTATACCTTGAACCAGTGGTGATGAACCTTTTAGAGACCAAGTGTCCAAATTCAATAGGCTGCCAACCATTGGTGGGAGGAACTCTGTCCTGGGGAGGGGGGGGAGGGAGAAAGCGCTCCCATTGGGCTGCTGGGCAGAGGGGCAGGGTGAACTGTGCACTGGGAGAGGGAGGAAGCACTTCCATTGGGCTGCTGGGCAAAGGGGCAGGGCAAACTCTTTGCTGGGGGAGGAAGTGCTTCCATTGGGCTGCAAACTCTGTGCTGGGGGTGATGGCACGCGTGCCCACAGAGAGGGCCCATCATTTCCAGGGCGCTACAATAACAGTATGCTGTTTACTCATGTTTCAGAATAAAATATGTTGTTTGGCTGCTGGCAGAAGGAGCAAACCAGCCCACCTCGACAGCAGACCAAATAGCATGACAGATGCCCATGTAGTTACCCTCTGACCCTTGGATTTATGTGCTTCATGAATTGTATTGCAGCTATGCTAAATGACATTGCTATTGAAGTGTTAACATCCTAGTGCTCCGCTGTAAAATCTAAAACAGGCCAAGTGAATGTTAGAGGAAGGTGCTGCTGCTGAGTACATTAAGTGGTTTAATAATTCTTTTTTGTGATGCCCTTTTTTACTTGATGATTGTTGTTAATAGGGTAAAAAAAGATATATTCATTAGCACTATCTGGATTGTTGATATTAACATTCACTCTTCCCTCCTTTTCAGACTACTGTGGTACCATGATTATTGAAGATGAGGATGCAGCTATAGCTTTAACATTAGATGATACCAAACCTGATGGAAGTTTTCCGGCCATAATTGGGTGAGGAATACTTTAGAAGATGCCTTTTGAAAATGATCAAGATAGGGAGCATCACACTTAGACATGTTGTTGTTGGCTGAGGATCAGGGAGAGATAGTGAAGACTGTATACTGATTTTCCAAACATGGTAACTTTGGAAGTATGTCTATGGCGGGACAACATGTTAACCTTTCCTAATTGCCCATCTCTTCTCTTGAATCTCGTAAGAGAAGCAAAAAGCAGTATCTAAAGGGAAGAGAAGGTGAAGAGAAAGTCATAAGTGTTTTGACTAGAGTATATACTGTATGGTTGGAAGCTTGCTTCTTTATGGAAAACACCGATTGTTGTATGATGTAGAAAGTACTGCATGATAAGGAATCCCAGTGTGTTTCAGAATGACATTATGATAGGCAGAAGTACTGGGGGTGGGGCTTAGTAGCCATTGTGTTTTGCATTGAGAAATGCATACCTCTCGGTTTTTCCAATACCCTGAAAATATGGAGAAATTCCATGGGCAACCTACTGTTTTATTTTTCATGGAGTATAACCTATAAAGAAGCCATTGGGTAGCATCTGGCATTTTTATAGAGCTTTTTAGGGTACCATATACAATGGGCATCTGTTCAATGTATTTTTTAAAATAAATTTATTATAAATAAATTTATTATATGGTATAAAAAATAAGATTCACCCTTTTGTTTTCTTCTTTCTTTATACTTTAGTTTCATCCTTGCTCGGAAGTGTAGAAGATTAGCTCATCTTACTAGGGAAGAAAGGTATGGACCATAAAGTACTGGGCATCTGACATCCCAAGATGATGTTCAGGGATGATCTTCACTGTTTGGTTGTTGTTTGTGTTTTTTGGGTTGAGGGAAGGGTGTCATGTGAATGATGTTAGTATCATGTCAGTAAGTTAATTAGTATCATGTCAGTAAGATGTTTCCAGTGCATGTTGCTTCTGTGTTTCAGATCAGGTGAAATTATGTTCCACTTGTTTATATAATGGGCAAAATCTTGTTGCTTAACTTTACTTTGATGTAACCTGGATTGGACCCCAGAAATATTTATTTTAAAGTAATGGAAAGATTTCTCTTCCCCCGTCTATTAAAAAATGTTCCTGGATCACCACTGGTGATAAATTTTTTTACTATTAAAGACTCCCCCTGCCCCACAACTGGGTACACTGGAGCCAGGGGCCACCCGGCGGGGAAAGCCATTCGCCGCCGCTGCGCGAGGCCTCCGGAGCAAGGGGCCGCCAGGATACCACCACCCCCAGCCTTGCGGCGGAGACGGTGAATGGCTTTCCCCGCGGGTCAGCTGCTGCTGCTCCTCCTCCTCCTCACCCCCGGTTGGGGTTGGTGGTGTGGAGGAGAAGGTGCATCAGCTGACTGGCAGGGAAAACCAGCCGCCACCGCCGCGAGGCCTCTGGAGCAAGGGGCTGCCCGGATTCCAACCACCCTCAGCCTCGCGGCTGCGGCTGGCTTCCCCCCCCCCCCCGCCGGTCAGCTGCTGCTGCTCCTCCTCACCCCCTCACCCCCGGCTGGGGTGGTGGTATCCGCGAGCCGCGCCTCCCCGCCCCCTTCACCGGCGGGGAAGGTAAAAGGAGCCCCGTTGGGCTCGGAGATGCCGCGAGCCACACCTCCCTTTTACCTTCCCCACCGGTGAAAGGGGCGGGGAGGTGCGGCTCGCAGTGTCTCCAAGCCCGACAGGGCTCCTTTTACATTCCCCATCGGTGAAGGGGGCGGGGAGGTGCGGCTCGCGGTGGCTCCGAGCCCGACAGGGGTCCTTTTACCTTCCCCGCTGGTGAAAGGGGCAGGGATGCCGTGAGCCGCCCCTTCCCGCCCCTTTCATGGGCGGGGAAGGTAAAAGGAGCCCCGTCAAGCTCGGAGCCACTGCGAGCCGCACCTCCCTGCCCCCTTCACCGGCGGGGAAGGTAAAAGGAGCCCCATCAGGCTCGGAGCCGCCGCAAGCTGCACCTCCCCGCCCCCTTCACCGGTGGGGAAGGTAAAAGGAGTCCCGTCAGGCTCGGAGCCACCGCAAGCCGCACCTCCCCACCCCCTTCACTGGTGGGGAAGGTAAAAGGAGCCCCGTTGGGCTCTGAGGGGGTGGGGAGGCGTGGCTCACGGCGGCTCCGAGCCCGACGGGGCTCCTTTTACCTTCCCCACCAGTGAAAGGGGCAGGGAGGTGCGGCTCGCGGCATCTCCGAGCCCAACGGGGCTCCTTTTACCTTCCCCGCCGGTGAAGGGGGTGGGGAGGCGTGGCTCACGGCAGCTCCAAGCCCGACGGGGCTCCTTTTAACTTCCCTGCCGGTGAAGGGGTTGGGGAGGTGCGGCTCGCGGCGGCTCCGAGCCCGACAGGGCTCCTTTTACCTTCCCCGCCGGTGAAAGGGGCAGGGATGCCGTGAGCCGCACCTTCCCGCCCCTTTCACTGGCGGGGAAGGTAAAAGGAGCCCCGTCAAGCTCGGAGCCACTGTGAGCTGCACCTCTCCGCCCCCTTCACCGGCGGGGAAGTTAAAAGGAGCCCCGTTGGGCTCGGAGCCACCGTGAGCCACGTCTCCCCGCCCCTTCACCGGCGGGGATGGTAAAAGGAGCCCTGTCAGGCTCGGAGCCACCACAAGCCATGCCTCCCCGCCCCCTTCACCGGCGGGGAAGGTAAAAGGAGCCCCGTCGGGCTCGGAGCCACTGCGAGCCGCCCTCCCTGCCTCCTTCACTGGCGGGGAAGGTAAAAGGAACCCCGTTGGGCTCTGAGGGGGCGGGGAGGCGTGGCTTGCGGCAGCTCCAAGCCCGACAGGGCTCCTTTTACCTTCCCCGCCAGTGAATGGGGCGGGGAGGTCCAGCTCGCGGCATCTCCGAGCCCAACGGGGCTCCTTTTACCTTCCCCGCCGGTGAAGGGGGCGGGGAGGCGTGGCTCGCAGCAGCTCCGAGCCCGACGGGGCTCCTTTTACCTTCCCTGCTGGTGAAGGGGAATAGGTTATATATGTTGTAAGCCGCTTTGAGTGACTCTTGTGTCAGGAAGGCGGGATAGAAATAAAACTTATTATTATTACCAAAAGGTAATATTAAAATATTAAATATTAATATTAAAAATGATGATGATAGTACTAATGGCATCCTGATTTATGGCCACCCTTCCCAGGGTTTCCTAGATAGGGAGTCTCCAGATTTGAGTTTCCTCCCCTAAGGCTCTTTGGATTCTTTGGCCATTTGCCCAGCCCCCACCCCAAGCTGGCTTTCCCCGCCGGTCAGCTGCTCCTCCTCCTCCTCCTCCTCCGCACCACCACCCCCAGCAGGTAAAGGGAGCCATCCCCAGCCCAGGCAGCTCCGAAGACGCCGCCGTTGGAAGAGAGGTAGTCATACGGCGAGTATATTGCAAACTCTACATTTTAACTAGAAAAGTTGGGGGTTGTCTTCTACGCCGGAAAATACGGTAAATATTTCCAATACCCAATCCAGATTGTTGTTGTTACAAGCTGTCACATCGGCTCTGACTCTTGGCCAACCTTGTGATCCAGAGATCTTCAGAATGTTCTGTTCTCGACAGCCCTACTCAGCAGTTGTCAACTTCCTTTAGGGGGTCCATCTTGTTTTTAGCCTTCCTCTTTTCTTGCTGTCTTCAGCCAACTTTTCCTGTCAACCTTCTCTTTTCAGAGAATCTTGCCTTCTCATTATGTGGCCAAACTATGACAGCCCCAATTTCATCAGTTTTGTCTCCAGAGATTGTTCAGGCTTAAGTTGCTCTACAAACCACTTGCTTGCCTTTCTGCAAAGCTTTTCTCCTGCACCATATCTCAATTCCCCTCCCCTATCAGCTTTCTTTACAGTCCAGCTTTTACACTTGTACATGATAATATATATAGTACAAAACAAATTCAGGTTATGCTGACATAAAGTTACATTAACAGGATTTTGCTCATTTTATATAGTCTGTGTCTGATGCTGATGTGCCAATTTCTAGATGCATATGATATTTAGCCTATTAAAGGTAAAGGTAAAGGTTTTCCTTGCTCAAAAGCCAGTTGTATCTGACTCTAGGGTTCAAAGCCGAAGAGCCAGCTCTGTCTGCTTCTGCAGACTTCCGTGGTTATGTGGCAAGCATGACTAGACACTGGAGTGCACAGAATGCTGTTTACCTTCCCATCGAAGTGGTTCCTATTTATCTACTTGTAATTTCTTATTTTTGAACTGCTAGGGTGGCAGGAGCTGGGACAAAGACAGGAGCTCATTCCATGCTGCAGTACTTGGGAATCGAACTGCTGACCTCCCGCCTTCCAGTCAGCATCTTAGCTACTTGAACCACTGCAGTCCCTATTAGCCTTTTAGACTACTATAAATACCATAGTGTATTTATTGCCTTTACTATAAGAGCTATTAAACATTGACAGCTACTGTTTGACAAGATTTTTGTTCCTGTGATACCAAGTTATGTCTCAGGGAGTGCCATAAAAGAACAGAGCTCTTTATTTGTTGTGGAAAAATCTCTGCCTCTAAATATACGTCATGGTTTCTAAATGTTAGTATTTAAAACAGAGACATGGAATATCTTTCTGTTTACTGAACTCAAACTGTTTATATTTATATTTAGTGAATTGATTGGGGGTTGTATATCAAATGCACTGTCTAAACAGCTTTGGTCAAAGGTGTGACCACATGTTTGCATTCATCCATGCCTCCCAACAGCTGATGACAACTATGTCCCTATGGCCCACACAGAACAGTCTTTTGCCAGAATCTTGTGTTTGTTGACTCTGAGGGTCTTTAAAAGACAGTTGCTTAAAAGAAAGAAAAAACCATGCATTTAAAAACACACTGAAATCTAAATTCAGAACAAACTATTGTTGGGTTTTGTAATGAAGACTCAAATTAATGATCTATAATTCTTCAATATTTCTCCTACAGGAAATCCAGGATCTGTGAACTCTATGCAAAGGTGTTGGGTTCACAGGAAGCCTTACGTGTAAGTACCTGATTTCCAACGCAGCGGCCTATAACTAGCTGATAGTTCCAGACAGAGTGGATTGGTTGAATCAGTGGAATCTTGATAAGTCAATGTGTTTACAAGGTCCCTTAACTCAGTTTCACTGAGAAAACAGCCTATAGGAAACATCAGCCACATTTCCCACATAGCTGGGTGTCCTTCAAATAAATGTTGTGAGACTCGGTAATGCAATTCTTGCATAAAGTGTAGTTTGGCTCTGGCAAGATAAGATATTCTCTCCTTCATCTGATGGCACAAATGCAAATTCATGAATATTCTACTTTATACCTTTTGTGTCTGAGACATAGCATCAGAAATAGTCTTCTTTTAGACTTTTAAAAGTTTTATAGAAGCATCATCTACAGCTGTTTTTCAAAGGCTGAGGAGATACCAACATTTCAAATTATTTTTATTATTTTTATGTCAGTGAACTGGCTGTAGCTACAGTAAGAATATACTTAGGAATAGCAAGTATGGACTGTATTTTTTATACACTAGTAATAAAGTCTTAACAAAGTACTGGGGCAGAAAGGGGGACAAGGTTTATCAGGTTTTCCTGTTTTTCCCCTCCTTTTGTTTAAAGTACCATTACCATTTAATGTGGTATTTATAAGTAAAAAAACAAGTACTTTTTAGAGTACAGTGGGTGGCCATAGTATATTTCACAGCTTCCTGTCCCTCCTCAAACTGTTTTTGATTGATTTTTAAGCCTCCCGTTTCCCTCCTCATATTTTTGTTCATTGTACCTTTGTAGCCAGTGCACTATGAAGAGAAGAACTGGTGTGAAGAGCAGTATTCTGGCGGGTGCTACACAGCCTATTTTCCGCCAGGGATAATGACTCAGTTTGGAAGGTATGGCAACAATAAATAAGGATAGTTCTTTGAAAAGCTTAGCAAAAGGATGACAATAGAAAGATGATGGAGTAAAAATATCAGTATAAGTAATTCTTTAACTAAGTTTTTGATAAGGTTGAGTCCTCAGGGGTTACTTAACTGTACAAATTGGGAGGGGGTACTCATTGGCCAGTTCGATTCCCGAGTACTGCAGGACGGAATGAGCTCCC
Source organism: Bradypodion pumilum (assembly GCA_035047305.1). Classification (NCBI taxonomy): domain Eukaryota; kingdom Metazoa; phylum Chordata; class Lepidosauria; order Squamata; family Chamaeleonidae; genus Bradypodion; species Bradypodion pumilum. The sequence continues at coordinate 99,329,412 of JAWDJD010000003.1, forward strand.
GTCTTCGTCCCAGCTCCTGCCAACCTAGCAGTTCGAAAGCAAGAAATTGCAAGTAGATAAATAGGGACCACTTTGGTGGGAAGGTAACAGCGTTCCGTGCACTCCAGTGTCTAGTCATGCCTGCCACATGACCATGGAAACGTCTGCAGAAGCAGACAGCGCTGGGCTCTTCGGCTTGGAAACAGAGATGAGCACTGCACCCTAGAGTCGGATACGACTAGCTTTCGAGCAAGGGAAACCTTTACCTTTTACTTTACTCATTGGCAGAAGAGGGGTTTTACTCCCACACCTTGGAAGATTCCTCCTACCCCAGTGAGAGCTACCTGTGATTACAACCCTCATCATTCTTTACTACAGCATGCTAGCTGGAGATAGTAGGAGTCATGCTTTGGTGCGCCCCCTCCTGAAGAAATTGTCCCTCGACCCAGCTGTCCTTAACAACTACAGGCCAGTTTCCAACCTGCCCTTTTTGGGTAAGGTTTTGGAAAAGGCGGTGGCGCGTCAGCTGCAGAGTGTCCTGGAGGAAGCGGATTATCTAGACCCCTTTCAATCAGGGTTCAGGCCCGGATATGGAACGGAGACGGCATTGGTCGCACTGATGGATGATCTCTGGCGGGAGCAGGACGGGGGTTGTCCATCCGTCCTTGCTCTTCTTGACCTCTCAGCGGCTTTTGATACCGTCGACCACGGTATCCTTCTGGAACGGCTCGAAGGACTGGGGATCCAGGGCACTGTGTTGTCCTGGTTTTCCTCATTTCTGAAGGGCCGTACCCAGTCGGTATGGTTAGAGAGTGAGAGGTCCAGCCCTAGGCCCCTCAAATATGGGGTGCCTCAGGGCTCTGTGCTCTCTCCTCTCTTATTTAACATCTACATGAAGCCGCTGGGTGAGATCATTCGTTCCCACGGGGTGCGGTACCATCAGTATGCGGATGATACACAGTTGTACATCTCGGCCCGTGGGGACCCCAGTGATGCTGTTGAAATCCTATCCGGATGCCTAGAGGCCATTGGGGTCTGGATGGGGGCCAATGGGCTTCGGCTGAATCCCAGCAAGACATAGTGGCTGTGGATAAGGGCCCCCGCGTTATCCAGGGAGTTACCATCTTTGGTACTGGATGGGGCCGTTCTGCCCCAGACAGACCCAGTGCGCAACTTGGGGGTTCTTCTGGACTCGCGGCTGCTGCTGGAAGAACAAGTGGCGGCTGTGGCCAGGAGGGCTTTTGCCCAACTTCGGGTGATTCGCCAATTGTGCACACTCCTGGACCGGGGCTCCTTGCTTATGGTCACCCATGCTCTGGTTACTTCCCGACTAGACTATTGTAATGCGCTCTACATGGGGCTGCCCTTGACGACCATTCGGAGGCTGCAGCTGGTCCAGAATGCGGCGGCCCGGGTGGTGATGGGGTGTGGGTGATATGCCCATGCCTCTCCCCTACTTCGGGAGTTGCACTGGTTACCAGTTTGTCTCCGGGTGCAATTTAAGGTGCTGGTTTTGACCTTTAAAGCCCTACATGGCAGGGGGCCGGGATACCTTAGAGACCGCATCGTCCCAAGAGTGTCTGCCCGTCCAACCAGAGCGGACAGGAGGGGTTCTCTAGTGGTGCCACCGGCTAGGGATGCACATTTGTCTAGCACCCGAAGGAGGGCCTTCTCCGTGTCCGCACCAACTCTCTGGAACCTCCTGCCAATAGACCTAAGACTCCAAAGTGAACTGCTGCCCTTCAAGAAAGGAGTGAAGACCTGGCTGGCAGGGCAGGTGTGGGGCCCGAATGGGACTATGGTGCCCGCCTGCTGGCTTGTATAAGAACTTTCTCCTCCTCCTTTGTATAGTGGGTGGGTGGGACATAGGGGTTTTTAAAGGGGGTGGGTTGGGGGGTTTTTTTATAATTATTTTTTATAATTGTTTTTATGTCTTTTGTGAATTGTTGTGATGCCGCCCTGAGTCGGGTTCTGCCTGAGCGGGCGGCATATACAAATTTGACTATAAATAAATTTGGCTATAAAATGTCTGTGGAGAGACTGGTTTTGTTTCATAAGTTAATGAAAGCTACGAATAGATTCATGTTCCTGTATAATATAGATGAATAGATTTTTCTTAACCACTGGTAGTCTACTCCCACTGTTTAGATAACAGATCAACAGTGCCTTTAACAAATGAATTGGCTACATAGAATTAAATATATGTTTACCAAATGTAAATCCCATCAGTGGTGAGAAAGCCTAGAAAGGGGTTGCAGCTTTTATAAATAGACGTCACCAGACTTTCAATCCGGTGCCATTTTGTAGATGTTTAATGAAGATAATTCTGTCCCTCTCAAAATAATGTTTTCATTAGTTGGAAACATCTTAAACATATAACTTTAAGCAAGTTACATATTCTTTGTTTATAGTAAAGCCACTAGCAATCAGTTTGTTTCCAGAAGTAATGGGCCTGAGGGATTTTCGGCTAAAACTAATGTTTGTAATATATTAGTAATGCAGCCAATTGTTATTTATATAACTGAGTAAATATTCTTGGCAGGCTAATGTGAAAAGTTTATGTGGATTGATTCCCTTGCAATATTGCACACCATATGTTGCTTATACAATGACTTGTGCTACAGTAGGATTGTACGTGTACTCCCCAGTAGGTACATCAGCCCAGTGTTGTGGAGTAAGAAAGATGGGAAGACTTAATTTGTGTCCCCTCCCTTAGCAGTGGATTAAATATATTTTTGGACAGTTCAAGTCTTACAGACCTCCATGTATAGCTGTATGCAAGCATGCCCTCTGCTGCTTATAGGAGTGTTTTGACAGAGGCCAGTGTGATTATTTTTCAGTGTAGTTTGATTATCCCATTTTCATCTTTTCACACAAGCTAGCCTTTGTCAAGTATGCATAAAATGCTAGGGCCATAGCCAGTAATTACTCTCACACAAGGAAATGCCTTTGTCGAAGTAGTGTAGTATTTTAGCTCACTGTGTCCTCTTCTTGCCACTTCTATGTTTTCAAAGCAGTTTTCTGCAATAGTACCCCAACGTACAGCACAACTATGTGACTGGGGCCTAAATCAGGCTTCTGCTTCAAGTTGGGAATGACACACACATAAATAGTTCCTCGCTTATTTTGTCCTCAAAATTGAGAATAAAAAATGTAGAAAGTTTTCTTAATAATAATTTCATGTCAGAGATTCCTCTGAGTTGAAAGGATTTTTACTTGAATGAGGCTCCTTTTATGTCCCTGTGCAGCCCTCGGGTGTCAAAACCCTACCATTCAGTCTCCAAGCTCAGTGTCTTAACCACCAAGTTATGAGATAACAAAAGTTGTTGTGCATATTTAGCATTTTGGAACTTTTTTAGATTTAAAAAAAATCACAATATTGTTATATCTATACCTATAAAATGGTGTGTTAACCGTTGGAATGTGACAAAGGATGTTGCACCAGGCCCCACTGGCCCGTAATGGGCCTCCGTTCACTCGCCCGAATCCGGTTCGCAGGTAACTGCCGGGTTGAAATTTTCGACCCGAGGGCAGGAGCCCCCCAGTCGCAAACTAAAAAAGGGAACTTCAATTCCCAACGTTCCTTGCGCCGCGCCGCGCCAGAGCCAATCAGGCTAAGCGGCGCAGCAAAAGGAATGTTTGGAAACACGCCGCGGCCAATCAAAAAAAAGACGCAGGAAAAAAAACGCCACAGTAAGCAAACACGCGCAGGCAAAACTACAAGCCCCAACGTCCTGCGCACCATTAGCACGCCGAACGCTGAGGCAGCCTGCGCGCAAAATTTTTTTTTTTAAAAAATGCCCGCCGCCAATGCCCTTCTTCCCCACGGGCCAGCCAGCATGGCCCACAGGGAAAAAAAGGGAACCCCCTGCCACCGTTGCCCTTCTTCCCCATGGGCTAGCCAGCATGGCCCATGGAGAAGAAAACAAAAAAAAGCACCACCCCCACAATTGCCCTTCCTTCCCACAGGCCAGCCAGCATGGCCCGCGGGAAAGAAAGCCACCCCCCTCAAAAAGTAAACAAAACAAAAACACTCAAAAACACACAAAAAACAGAAAATGAAACACAGAAACAGCCAAAAACAAACAAGAAAAAACACACAGAACCCCCCCAAATCCCAAACACCCCCCCCAAAAAAAAACCAAGAGAGCTTACCAAAACACGTCTTCCATCCATGAAGACCGGAACTCAAATGAGAAAAAAAAACCAAAAACGGAAGCAACACCCAGAGGACAGAAGAGAACAATTGTAGAGAGGCAGAAAAGCTCACCACCCCCACCCAGAGGCCAAAAGAGAAAAAACATTCAAAAATATTGAAACTAATCTCAAAAAATACCAAAAATAACAAAAATCACTTTTCACTCAAAAAATAAAAATGCGTAAAAATAAAGATTTAAAAAACCAAAATTAAATTTTGAACTAAATAATATTAAATTTAATTAAATAAATTAAATTAAAATAAAATAAAATTTGCATAAACAGAAAACAAAAACCTTCAAAAACCAATTCAAAGAGCCCGGCACTGAGGAAGCCAGCACGCAAAAAAAAAAAAAAAAAACCACTGGGAGCGCAAGTCCGCCGCAGGCGGATGCAGCGCCTCGAAGCCAAAAATTCACAAAAACTTACAACACCATTTAAAACAGCCCAGCACCATTGGTTCAAGAAAAAAAGGAACCCTTTACTATCCAACACAATTTTAAAAAGCCCAGCACTGCCGGGCAAAATATGCTAGTAGTTATATATATAACTTTCATGCTCAGGGAATGAAGAAACAGACGAGTGAAGTAGTGAAATTCAGGTCTTTATGAGTGGGGTTTGAACACACTTTGGATGGGGCAAAACTCGGACTTATATACATTATAAACAGTAACAGTAACAATAATACAACAAGCTCATTGGCTAACAGAGTGTGCACATTTTCGATCCACTTATTTGCATAAGAATAGATACATGAGAAAAGATACATTCCGCTCCTGTGGAAAACACAGTTAAAATACGTAACATTCTCCCCCACCACCCCAGGTAAAAACAAAATCCTTTAACCAGGATGGCGGTCTAGTTTCCCTTCTGGGTCGGACGCTTTGCTGAGCTGGCTCAGGGGCTCGTAGGATGGGCGACCCCAGTGGAGTGAGGGATTGACTAGAGGGGGAGGGTTGTAAACCCAAATTAAAGCCCCGTTTGTCAGATGGAGGAGCAGGGGATCGCTCAAAACCAAAATCTAATTCTCTGGATGAATAAGACAACTCAAGGTCGCTCCTGTGTGTACTAAGAGTGGAGGGCGACTCCAGACAAAATTGGTCATCATCAATAAAGGAATCCAGAGTGCTAGGCTGGGGTACACCTAGCCGGAATAGGGGAGCATTCCACAATTTCCCCTTGAAATCGGTTCCTAGAAGACACTTCTGGGTCAATGTTTGCTGGCTGCTGACTATTACCTCTGCCCCCTGGGTTTAAATTGGTGGGGTCCAACCCTAGCATTGAGTGTCTGTATTCGTCTTGTGGGTCTAGTACTCTGGGTCTCAATTGATCTGCATGCCTCCTCCATATCAGACCAGTGGCTGTTTCAATTCTGTAAGAAACAGGACCAGTTTGATCGATCACAAACCCAGACACCCATGTAGGGCCACCAGCTGCATAATTGTGGCAGTGTACAGGGTCTCCGGACGAGAAACCCTTCTGGTGTTGGATTGCTATATTTCTGCTTTTGTCCTCTACCCTAGAGGGATCCAATTTGTCCAGCAAGGGTGACAGTTTCCTTCGCTGGAGCAATTCAGCATGGGACAGCCCTGAGGCAAGGGGGGGTGAGCCTACATGTGAAAAGAAACTGGCATAACTGGAGCTCCAAATCCCCTTCACCCATACGCTGAAATGCATCTTTAGTTGTGCGCACCTGCCGCTCCATCTGGCCATTGGTGGCTGGGTGGAATAGGGCAGCAGTGATGTGCCTAATTGCATTCCTTTCCATGAAGGATTGGAATTCTGCAGATGTGAACGTGGACGCGTTGTCGGACACCAGCACATCTGGAAGTCCAAATGCTGCAAACAGCCTTCTTAGGTGCATTATTGTGGTGGCTGAAGTGGTATTAGGCACCATAATCACTTCCAGCCACTTAGAGAATGAATCCACAACCAACAAAAATAGGGCACCCCTAAATGGACCTGTAAAATCTATGTGCAACCTGGACCATGGACCCCGAGCAGAATCCCATTCCCGAGAGGGAAGGTGGGATTGCTCTGGGCGAGAGGATTGACAACTGGCACAAGTGTCCACCATTTGTTCTATGTCTTGGTCCAGTTGATGCCACCAAATGTAGCTACAGGCAAGGGCTTTGGAACGGACAATTCCCGGGTGACTTGTGTGAAGTAGATGTAAAACCTTTTTCCTGAGAGTGACAGGAATGACCAGCCGCTGGCCCCATAGAAGGCAACCTCATTCCACTGACAGTTCCAAACGCTTGTGGTGGAATGTTCTGAATTCCTCAGCTAGAGGAGAGACAGGCCAGCCTTTTTGTACCCAAGACATTTCTTGGCTATATTTGAGGGGACGACTGAGGGTGAGTCGAAAGCCTCAATCATAAGAACTTGGTGGTCACTTTTGATCTCACAATCGGCTTCCCCGACCCCTGGCAGTGGAGAACGTGACAGGGCATCAGCGTGGCTGATGTTCTTGCTGGGCCTGTGCACCAAAGTAAAATCGTATGCATTTAGGAAAATTGCCCAACGCAACATCCTTGGAGACAGAATTTGAGTCGTGGGCTTCCCGTTCACCAAGATTCCAAGGAGGGGCTTGTGGTCAGTTATGATGGTAAAAGGTCTTCCGTAAAGGTAATCGTGGAATTTCTTAGTGCCTGCCACGATTGCCAACACCTCCCTGTCTGTCTGAGTGTAATTTTTCTCAGGCTTTGAGAGTGAACGGGAATAGAATGCTACGGGGGCTTCCCTCCCGTCATTTAGTACATGGCATAACACAGCTCCCACCCCCACAGGGGATGCATCACACACAAGTACAACTTCCTTGTTAGGATCAAAATGAGTTAATACAGCATCCAAAGATAGCAGCATTTTAAGTTCTACAAACGCTTTCTCCTGGCAATGGCCCCAGTGCCAAACAGTATCCTTCTTAAGAAGCTGATGTAATGGTTTGGCAACTGAGGCTTTGCAATGGAGAAAAGTGTGATAGAAGTTTAACAATCCTAGAAATGATTGCAATTCAGCTTTACATTTTGACCTGGGTGCATTTCGCACGGCCACCACCTTGGAGTCAGAGGGCATGATACCTTGGGGTGTAATTCGGTACCCCAGGAACTCCACTTCCTGTGCCAAAAACACACATTTGTCTCTTCTGAGACATAGACTGGCCCTCTCAAAACGTGAGAGGACTTGATCAGGCCTGGCCGCTAGTTCAACGGTGTCCTTAGCGGTGATCAGGACATCGTCAAAATATGGGAGGACACCGGGCAAACCTTTTAAAATACGTTCTACAAGCGATTGAAATATTCTGGGGGCCGCATTCACCCCGAACTATAGTCTAGTTACCTTAAATGCCCCCCTATGCGTTACTATGGTCTGGGCTATGGCAGCAGCAGGAGACACAGTCAATTGTTAGTAAGCCTGGGCAAGGTCAAGTTTTGTGAAGCAATTGCCTCCATGCAAGGAGGCAAGAAGGTGGCTTACCATGGGCACAGGATATGCGTTCAGGCAAATAGCTTTATTGATGGTACACTTGTAATCAGTGCATATCCTGACCTCCCCATTACTTTTCAAAGCAGTCACTATTGGTGTCTCCCACTCTGCGGAGTCCACTGGCACTAGGTTGCCCTGCTCCATCAGTTTGTCCAGCTCAGCTTCTATCTTCTCCTTTAAAGCAAAGGATACCTGGCATGGCTTCATCCGGATGGGCCGGATGGTTGGGTCAAGCTCAAAGTCCACAGGGGGTCCTTTGTATAACCCTAAACCCTTTTTGAACACCTCAGGATGTGCAGCACAAACATCCCGGATTGGGTCAGTGTCTATTGCGTGAATGCCAGAAAGCTGAATTCTCAGGGGCCTAAACCATTGGGTCCCAATAAGTCAGTTAGTGCCCTGCTTAACTACAACCAATGGTAAGGAGGTGCAAATGCTTTTGAATTTGACCAAGAAATTTCCCACCCCCAGGATCGGAATCTGGCAACCTTGCACATCCCACAGGGAAGTTTTAAAAGATTTGAGCTTGGGCCGAGAGGCAGTGGGAATTCTCAAAAACTCCCGCTGTGGGATTATGGAAAAGGTAGTACCTGAATCCACCTCCATCTTGAAGGGGATGTCCTGCAGGCTCAGGTCTGCGAAGAAACGCTCGCTGACAATGCCCACTTGGCACGGCTCAGGCTCTGGTGACACTTTGGCGATGGACGTTTGTGGTGATGTCTCTTCTTGGACTCAGGTGCTGGAGTTCTTTGCTTCCGCTGTTGGCATACTTTAGCAATGTGCCCTCGTCGCCCGCAGTTGTGGCATTCTGTAGTGCGGAAGAGGCACTTCCTGCGGTCATGCCGGGCTCCGCAGCCTTCATACTTGCAAAGGAATTTCTTCTCCTGATCATCACAGTGCTCTCGGTGCTTTTGGCGGACCGCTAGGACTTTTCCCTCTGCATCGCTGGACTCCGATGAAGAGGTGGAACAAGGCCATGCTGAGGAAGATGAAGATGAACTTTGCTGAGCTTGCACAGCTGAGTCGGTGGCACTAGTGGTGGAGTGGTGATGCTGGAAAAGCTTGATGCCGGACTGTGTGGCCTCAGACGCTACCGCCTCTTCTAGGACAGCCTTGAAAGTTAGCATCTTCCTGATCATGAAGCAACATTGAGCATCTTCGTCCCTCATGCTGGCCAGCAGACGGTTCCGGAGTGCTTCTTCTATGTTGTCCCACTTGCACAGGGTGGCAGCAATGCGCAGAGCGGCGGCGTAGTCTGCAATGGACTTCCCTGGTCACTGCTCCCTTCTGTGGAAGGCCACCCTGGCCGGGAAGATCGCGACCTCTGGCTGCAGGTGTTTCCTCAGTGCAGACATGATTTCTGTGAGCGGCACCACATCCACGTACCTTGGGAGAACAAGGTGGGGTGCCAGCTCAAGCGTCTCAGAACCACACTGAGCGAGGAAACAGGAGTGCTTCTGGTCTTCGTTGGTGATCTTCTGTGAGGCCATTGCGTGGCGGAATTGGCGTTTGTATGTTGCCCATTTCTCTGGACGCGCTGGGTCAAATGGGCTGATGTTGCTGCCGTGTGGGGATGCCATCCCATTCTCGTCGCCAGTTTCGTGTTCTGGGAATGAAGAAGCAGACGAGTGAAGTAGTGAAATTCAGCTCTTTATGAGTGGGGTTTGAACACATTTTGGATGGGGCAAAATTCGGACTTATATACACTATAAACAGTAACAGTAACAGTAACAATAATACAACAAGCCCATTGGCTAACAGAGTGTGCATATTTTCGATCCGCTTATTTGCATAAGAATAGATACATGAGAAAGATACATTCCACTCCTACAACAAGCTCATTGGCTAACAGAGTGTGCACATTTTGATCCACTTATTTGCATAAGAATAGATACATGAGGAAAGATACATTCCGCTCCTGTCAGAAAACACAGTTAACATACATAACAATAACACACACACACACACACACACACACACACACACACACACACACACACACACACACACATGCACACACGCACACACACACACTGCCCTATTGGACAAAGCCACTTAGGTCAGTTAAAATAATTATTAAAATCATCGTAAAAAATATAATTATAAAACAAATTAACATAACCCAACAAAAGAAACTGAGAAGTATTACAGATGGGTTGATTTTAAAAATACTAATAACCAAATCCATACACCATGTGTTGTTATTAAACTCCTTTCCATACTGTTGTGTTTGAATACATTAATTGCTGTAATGTTTGTAATATTATTGGGATCAGTACGATCCTCCATGTTGTCTCCTTCTTCTTGGTTTTAAAGTATCGTGGGACTGCGTTCCCACCTAAACCATGTAGTCATGTATAGTCTTCACTCCGGTCCGATGACCTTCCAGTCACCCCACTCTTCTCCTGTCCAATCCTGTGTTTCCCCGCCCAAATGTATCCATTCCTGATTTCTGACTGCCCCGGAACTCTTACACTGTTCTGGGGGTTCTTGGGCTACTTGCAACTGCTGTGCAGTTGAAATTGAGTAAGAAGGCAAAGGCAGGACAGAGCAAAGAATCAAAGACGAAAATGAAATTCCATCCAACAGAAATTATTTACTGCAGAAAAATAAATGCCTCACTGGCTGAGAGAAAACGAAGCTCTCCGGTTTACAGCTTTTCGAAAATCTTCCACTGGTTTTCTACAACATAGCAATATTTACAATAGTGTAGAGACACAGTTATAGATCACAGTTAAAAAATGTTATACACACATTTTATACAATTTACATTAGTACAAGCATGTTACATGTAGCTTACCTCAAAGTGTAATATCAATGAAAAAGTAATCTTAACTTATAAAACCAAGTGTTAACCGTTGGAACTGGCTATAGGTTGCTATGCCTCGCCCTACTTGCCTGCACTCACCCTTCGTGCAAACAGCCAATCTGGGTCCGCAGGTCAACAAAGGATTGAGAAAACAGGCAGTGGGGCAACAGCCCCACAAACGCGAAAAAAGGGAAACAACTTCCTTTCCCAACATTCCTTGCACCCCGCCGCGCCAGAGCCAATCAGGCTGAGAGGCTCTCGCACGGCGCGGCACAAGGAACGTTCGGAAACGCGCCGCAGCCAATCAAAAGAAAACCATTTCAAAAAAACGCAGCACAAATACAAAGCACAAACCCATAACTACAAGCCCCAGCGTCCTGCGTACCATGAGCGCGCAGAACGCTGAGGAAGCTGGCGCCCAAAAAATAAAACAAAAACACCAGAAGAGCAAGTCCGACAAGCCGTGGGAACCAAAGCCCCCCTCCCGAACGGCGCCTAAAGCTCCTAATCAGAGTTTCCCCTTTAATATCACTGGGTGGGGATGGGGGCGGGGGTGTTGTGCTTCCCCTCTCTACTGGCTCCCCTGGGGTTGAGAGGGTTGGGGGGACCAAAGGAGCCTGTCTCCCCAACCCTCCTGACCCCAGGGGACCCGGCAGAGAGGGGATTCCCTTTCCACACACACACACATGCCCCATTTTAAAGAGAAGAAACCAAGCGGTTACTTCTCTTTAAAAACGGAGTTGGGGGGGGGGGAATCCCCCTCTCCGATGGCTCTCCTGGGTCCGGAAGGGTGGGGGAGACAGACACCTTTTGTCCACCCAACCCTCCCAAACCCAAGGAAGCCAGCGGAGAGGGGGATCACAACCCCCCTGATATTAAAGGGGAATCCCCAATTGAGATTTCCCTTTTAATATCAGAGGGTAGCCTGGGTCCCATGAGTCTGGCATGGGTCCCATGAGTCTGGAAGGTTTGGGGGGACCAAAGGAGCCTGTCTCCCCAACCCTCCTGACCCCAGGGGACCTGGCAGAGGGGGGATTCCCTTCCCCCCCCCACACACACACGCCCCATATTAAAAAGAAGAAACCAAGCAGTTACTTCTCTTTAAAACGGAGGTTGGGGGGGGGAATCCCCCTCTTCGATGGCTCTCCTGGGTCCGGAAGGGTGGGGGAGACAGACCCATTTTCTCAACCCAACCCTCCCAAACCCAAGGAAGCCAGCGGAGAGGGGGATCACAACCCCCCCCCACTTATATTAAAGGGAATCCCCAATTGAGATTTCCCTTTTAATATCAGAGGGTAGCCTGGATTCGATCCCCTCTCCTGGGTCCCATGAGTCTGGAAGGTTTGGGGAGACAAAAGGGGTCTGTCCCCCAAAGCCTTCCAGAGCCAGGGGAGACGGCAGAGAGGGGATCCCCCCCCTGTAGGACACCAAAAAACACAAAAACAATCAAAAACATTCAAAAATACACAAAAACAAACAAAAATAACACCAAGAAAGTAAACAACAACAAACATTTCCAAACACACCCAGCACCCAGCCAAACACCACAAAATCCAAACACCACCACCACTCCAAATAAAGAAAAACAGCCAACTCACCACCAGACGACCTCACACAACAACTACTGGAAAAGAAATGAATAAAGAAAGAGACTACTTACTGGAAGAAGCTCCACTCAGAGGCCACGAGAGAAATAACAGTCAAAATACAAGATAACCCCTACCAGCAGCACTTGCTGCCCACAATAATAAAAAAAAATTCAAAAAGACACAATAGCCCCACACAAAAGGCCCCAAGAGTTTTTCGAAAAAGTATATCATCCTTTATTCTTTTTTTCATCCACAAAACCAAAACACCAAACAAAACTCATCACAGTTTATAACAGGCCATCAAAAAAATTTGTATAAATAAAAATTTGAAAAATTTTAATTATAGACTAACCTCTTCTTTACAAACATTAACAACAACAACAACAACTTTCCAATACCATTTAAAACAGCCCGGCAACGCCGGGCAACCTTTGCTAGTATTCTTTATTTTATTCGCGTCAGACTTTATGGTAGAGTTCTAATAGCCTTAGACGTTATTAAGGCAGTCAGAACGACTGCTTATATTCTCACTCTACCATAGCCAGGTGTAATCATGCTAGGGAACACTGAACATTCTTAAAGCAACAGTGTGGTGAGTCACAGTATAATAATGCCAAAGCAACAGTACACCATTTTACAAGAAGCAGCTAAAATCCTGATCCGAATTTAATCCTAATGGTGCTAATGATTTGAATAAATGTATGAAATGAGCTTCCCTCTGTAATAGTCTGTTGTTCATATCCATCTTATCATACATCTTGGGAAGTACCTTTGATTCAGTTGAAATTGAGGACTTTCCTTTTGTGCCCCTCTGGCCTATGTATGTATTTTGTATTGATCTCTTTAACTGTATTTTTTGATTAATTATTGTATTACTATTGTTGCTTATGTCTTTATTGCATTTCTGTATTTTTGGTATTTTTGAAATTATATCCTTTGATTATATTGATCACATTGTTGCTATTGCTGTTATACTGTGTTTTATGGATCTTGTATTTCTAATATTGTTTGTTTTCTTTTGCTGCAATGGAATTGTATATTTTGTGTTTTGTGTTTTGTAACTGTGCCTTTGGAGATGTGTTACTGTATTATTATTGTGTTATTGTATTATTATGTATCTATTATCCGCCATGTAAACTGCCCTGAGTCGGGTTGCACCTGAGTGGGTGGTATATAAGCGCAAAAATTAAATTAAATTAAATTAAATATTTAGCAGTGCTGCACCATTGCTCCCCATGTTCTGACTGCCTAATAAAGTTGTTTCGCCCTGTTATGCTTGCTGCTTCGCATTTCTACCAGAACATCAAACATACTGTTCGGCCTTCCCTAGTTTATGAAAAACTTGGAGGAGGGAGGTCTGGCACATAAAACACAGGAGGGCATTCATGATTGTTGGGACCTCGACCAAGAAGGCCCGGCTCTTTGTGGCATTCTTTTATGCCTCCCTGGGGATGGGAACCCAAACCACCAAAGCCTGGTAGGAATGGATGGCCTGGGCTAAATTTAGTAATTTAGTCAGGAGAGATATTTCACCAGGTCCCAAGTAGAGACAATGCAGTAATCAATTCTGACCTTTCTGAGGTGTGAACCAGTGATATCAGGGACTTCACATCAAAAAGACACTACTTTGTGTTTTCACAGTCAAACATGTTATTTTGTGCACAACGTGAGGTTTCCGCATGCATAATACTCCATCATGCCCAATACACAGAGAGCCACCTCTTTTGCTACTCCTGCTACTGGCCAACATTAATCCCTGATGTTTTAGCTCTTGTGCATGTGCAAGAAATCTTGCAACATTGACTTTTATGTGTGGATATGGTGCCTCAAGGCACTCTTCGTCATGGAAAATGAGAATATTTGAGAGTATTTGTTACATCCTTAAACATGAGAAATATATACATGTACCTTAAATCACAGTGTCAATGTTCCAAATTAGATGTGACATAAATTTACCTAAATGTAATGAGCATAGCAACTTGAGGAACAAAGAAATGCCTTCTTCGTACTTCTTATATTTAATACCTGTTCTAAAGGGTTCTCCGTGAGCCAGTTGGGAGGATCTACTTTGCGGGCACGGAAACAGCTACACAGTGGAGTGGCTACATGGAAGGGGCAGTGGAGGCTGGAGAAAGAGCAGCCAGAGAGGTACAGCATGTGCTGAATAACACATCTTTCAAATCTGTTTTAACAAAAGTTAATTGGAGTTGTTTGTTTGTTCATAAACCACTTACAAGCCCTAAATTACACAGGAGGGATTTTAGGAAGCATCAGTTGAAAGTGTAAGTAACAAAGAGTCCTGTGGCATTTTGAGGATTTAAATAGTTACCCTTGCGTAAGGTTTTGTGGCTTGTAGGCTGCATTATACTATGTTTTTAACTGATTTATTTGATTCATATTGTGTGTGTGTGTGTATAATGAAATGAAAAATTTATAATATTAAATGACAATGAATTTTAATAATAGACTGAGGAAAAAAGCACAGCACCCTCTGGGTTCTGTAAATGAATTTGTTAGCCTTTAAAGATACTACTTTGTTGGTTAGATCACTCATAGGTTTAGGTATCTGGTTGCAGAGTCAGCGGTTGGGAGTTTGATTCTTCCTTCCTCTTCCTAGAAGAAATGCCAGCTTGTGTAGCTTTGGGCAAGCTGCATAATCTCAGAGTATCCCAGAAGAAGGGAATAGTAAACTGCTTCTGAGCTCCCAATACTGGGAAAACTCTGGAAAGGGTTGCCGTAAGCTGGAATTGACTTGATGGCACCGTAAGGTACTACTGAGCCATACTGGTTTTGCTACAACAGAAGCAATACAATTAGCTCTTTGGAAATCATTATAATGATCAAGCAAGCAGCCGGTAAAAACAAACCAATAAAAAATAAGTGGGTGCAGCTGAAATCAAGATCACATGTCCTTATTCAAATCCAACCTCCTGAGCACAGCAAAACAGATGATTCTAATTAGTCAGCAAAATGCTTTTGTGGGAGGAGGCTCCGTGACTTGGACACTGCCATGGTCTGTCCCACCAGCTTCAGTTCTTATGTTAGTGGGATAAACAGTGGGGCCTGTGATGATGATGATTGTCCAGGGAAAGACTGTACCATATTGAACAGAAGACCTGAAACTGAAGCATAGAACTACATAATTCTGAATCCTTCCCTAGAAACAGTCCATTTAAAAACTATTTGACTTTGATTCACCTTAATTGGTCTTCTACCCATGTCAATATGGTTCAGCCAAAGTCCATCTGAAAAAAAATATGCTTTTATAATGCAGTTAAACCAGCAGGCTCCTTGTCCCCTGGGCTTTCAGTGGTACACCTGATTGTGCAAGTGGCTGCACGATCATCAGTTGAGCAATTTGAGAAAGACAAACGCACAGCAGACAGCCCAGGGAACTGGTACCTTTATTCACATGGTTGCATAGGACAATCACATTCTAACATCAGATCTTCTCACTGTTTTAGATACTGTGCTGTATGGGGAAAATTTCAGAAGCAGAAATCTGGAAACCAGAACCTGAATCGCTTGTAAGTCTGCCATTTTTTTGATGATGAAAACCAACAGTATTCAAATGCAAGAGTATTTTATTTATTTGATCAGGCTGGACAAATGGCAACCACTTTATAACATACACTGTACTTGATCTGTAACTATTCAAGCTACATTGAGTGACACTGAATATGTGGGGCTTATTCCCACATATGGCTGCATAGAATCATAGTTTAACAAGTATATATAACAAGTATATAAGAAGTATATAATCCACACGAACGGGTTTGCTGCGATTCATCTGGCCCACGCCACCCTAGTCGCTCCAGGAAGCGGAAGTAAAACACGCCGTACGAGCACGTTTTTCTTCCGCTTCCAGAAGTGACGAGGGCGGTGTGGCGTGGGCCGGATGAATCGCAGCAAACCCATTAGTGTGGATTCACAGGGGGTTGGGCTTCTGGGAATTGAAGTCCAAGAACATCTGGAGTGCCAAGGTTCACCATCACGGCCCTAGAGTCAAAATGTTGATCTTTCCCAGCTATCCATAAACATTGCCTGATTAGGTCCACCCATGGTTTGTTTACTTATAGCTCTTTGCTTCAACCTGCAGTTGGCCAGATCAACCTTGAAGTAACAAGAGATCACTAGGGTATATTTAGTTTCTGTCAAAATGCTATCTCTAAGCATACTCCCTAGTTACACCTCCCCCTGCAACCATAGTATCAGAAAGGAGAAATGACCACACTAATAATGACTGTTTTTTCTTCCAGGATGTCCCAGCTGAGCCTATCATTACCACATTTTGGGAGAAGAACTTACCCTCTGTATCTGGACTAATGAAGTTGATGGGATTCTCTGCATTATTTGCATCAGTGGCTACAGCTGGGCTTTTTGCATATAAAAAGGGTGTGTTCTTGCAAAACAGCAAATGGATGTGAAGTTGTGCATTATTACCTTGATCTGCAGGTGTGTGTGAATTTGCACAATGGTTTTGCTTCCAATGAGCAGTGATTTATGACATTCTTTTTTTCCCCTGCATTTGTTTTATTAAATATGGTCTTGTGAAAAAGCCCACTATGTGTTTCTAAGGCTACCACATCACTGGCTGCTATTAAAATACACATGGTGGCCTGAAGCCTAGTGTAGGTCAGGGGTGACCAAACTATGGCCGGTGGACCAGATCCAGCTCATAGTGCCAAATCATCTGGCCCACGCAGCCCTCGCCGCTATCTGGAAGCGGATGTGCCCCATGCATGCACAAACACACACATGCATGTGCAAAATGTTGCAGTAAATGCACCCGCAGCTGTCATAAATGTGTTTACGACAGCCATGGATGTGTTTTATGGCAGGAGGAACCACATGGCCGGCCCACAGCTCGAAAGGTTTTGCCATCCCTTCCTCTTATTACCAAAATAACATCTGCCTGTGTTTTATTGTAGTGGCAAGGCAAATGACATTGCACATTGGGAGAAAAATTTTGTGCGCAAGCCTGCCTTTGATCTCTCCACATGTTTGGGGAAATTGATAAATAAATGAAGATACATTAGTTAATAAGTCCCAGTCCTCATGATTGGGGAGAAAAATTATCTCCTAACATAACACAAGATTCATGTCTAGTGCTAGTGATTTTCCTTTCATTATGGTATGAATTTGATGGCTTAGGGCAGGAGTTCTTAACTTTCGTCCTGTGGGCCAGATCTGGCCCACAGCACCAAATAATCCAAACCCTGGCTTCACTCCAGCCACCACCGGAATCTGCCACGGACTCACTTACAGCCATCGTAAATAAATTCATTTATGACAGCTCTAAATGAGCCCGTGGCCGTAATTTACTACTGCCGTGGCAGCATTTTATGGCAGTGTTTACGGCAGGGGGAACCACCAGTGCAGCCCACTCAGCTGTCTGAGGGGGCATGTTCTGGCCCACAGCTGAAAAAAGTTAAGAACCCCTGCTTTAGGGAGACTTAAATCTGGATTATCACAGTAACCACTGCCATCTGAAGACTTTCATCCTATATGCTGAATCATATGCATTTACCATCACAAGATATCATGGCTTATTAGCTTGTGGTTGATATACACTGAAGTACACTAAAACACTTTAATGTAAACACCACGATCCTCTTTTGCTGTCTCCCCTGGCCAGTTCAGCCTTTTCAGCAGTATTTAGAGTATGCAGTATATCTTGGAGTATGCAGCATATGTAATCGGCTCCCAGAATCTTTCATGTTGATTGGAAGATATATGTAGGTGTCATCCAAAAAACTAACTTTCCCAGGTTCTGGGTAGTGGTTGGTGCAAAATGATTGGGTCACTTTTTGAATTAAAAAATTTAGACAGGGAAGAGAGAGAAAAAGGTTGCTTTAGAAGCCATGTGGTGGGCGACTTGTAACATTTTGTGATTTGTTCTGCTTTAGAATCACTTGATTAAAAAGGGAGAAGAAGCTAGATAATGAACAAGCTGTTACAGTATTGTGAGTGAGGATGCAACCCTAGGAATAAATATTTGGCAAAAATAAAGGAGGGAAAATCATAGAATCTAAACATGAAATACAATTGAAGTTTTATTTCTTCAAACCTAGTTATGGTATTGCTGTCGCAGAAATTCATCTATCGATGATGAAAAATGCATTCCAATCACTTCTACTTTCTTTCAATAAACACTCAGATGTTCTTCACAAGTTGGTCAAACCTTTGTGGTCTGTGGACTGGAGTACATTATAATTCTAATTTTTATAATACCTAAACAATCATGACCCAGAATGTTTCATTTGTTTTACTTTTTCAACTGTTTGTTTCCTGTGATGAAGGGAAGCCAGTACTTCTAGGAAAATGGGAGTACAGTACTGTATTTGTTATAGCCTAATCAGAAATAGGTTGTATACTAGGGTCCTATTTGAGATCTGGATAGAGTAAATTGTAGTCTGGTCATTGGGAGAGGCTGCCTTTAAGGAAGGAAGAACTTTTGTTTTTATTAGCAATTTACTTTGGCATTTATTTGAAGCAAATCCAACTTGTTCCTTCTTAACCAAAACATTTTAATGGAGAAACCAAAAGCAACATTTGCTTTGTGGCGCTATGTTCCCAGTTCATGTGAACAACTTCATATACCAGAATGAGACAATTTAGTCTCTCTGAGTCTCATTGTGTTGTGGCATTCACACAATACTAGACAGACAGCAAAGACAGGCAGCATAATGAGGAGAAAAAGCAGGGATAGACCCAGGAATTCTTCTTTTCCTCCTTCCTTCTTTTCATTAAAGTGACCAAGCTTTCAGAGCAGATAGTACTGATCAATTCAAAAATAAGAGTTAAAAACAGATTATACAGTATGTAGAGGTGGGCGCCCACTCTTCTGTGATTTTATTTATTTATTTATTTATTTACAACATTTATGTACTGCCTTCCTCACCATAGGTGACCCAAAGAGGTTCACAACACAACTAAAACATCGATTAAAACATCAGCTAAAATCTTATCTAAAACCAGTTAAGATCACATATATAAAACTGTCTAAAACCACCCTAGACTGTCCCCAACCCTTTAAAAAGGCCAGGAAGCCAAGCAGGGACAGGTAATAAACCCCCCAGAGAGGCTACACGAGTCAGTGGGATTGGGCTGTGACACCAGTCGTGCCCCACACCTGCTGGCATAACCATGTTTTCAGCGCCTTCCTGAAGGGTAGCAGCTCTGTCTGGAGGTGCAGTTCAGGTGGCAGGAGGTTCCACAGGGCTGGAGCAGACACCGAGAAGGCTCTCCTCCTGGTCCTGGTCAGGTGTGCTTCTTTGGTTGGTGGGACCACTGCAGAGCCCCTAGTATTTTCCTTGCAATACTAGGCCCATGATATTTAAAAGCGGGGCATTTAATTCTAAATAAAAAAATAAAATAGCCCTGTGTATACTATGAACTAATAAAGACATGTTGAATTGATGAAAGAATTCCCATACAGGAAGAACTTTTCCACACCAAACAAAATGTTTTAGTTCTGTTTTGTTTACTGGTAAACATAGTCTGACACTCTGCGTCAGTCCATTGCAGTCCCTGTGTTAAACCCTGCATGTCTCATTTCATGTGTGCCGCAGGAGATGGCTCCATGATCATAGTGTGTGGGTCACTTCATGGCAAGCTGGGATCCACCTTAAACAAATTCATGGCAATGACATTTTTCCTGCTTCAGGAAAAAAAATGCATTCTTGGATACAAGTTGCAGTTGACAACAAAACATAGTATTTGCAAGCCACATTTTGATTATGGAGAACTTAATGTGTAAGATATTGTACCAATATTACAATTAAAGGGCATGTGTATTGACTTGATGATCACAAAACCAAAGACCCATCCAATGTAGTGTGTGTTGGGTAGCCAGATTCCTGTTTCAGAACAATATTATATTACAAAATGACTGTTAAATACAAGTGCTCTGAGACATGAGTTTGGGTGTCATTTTAATAGGTAGTTGTATGGTGCTTATAACTCTTTACCATATGCGATTAGAATCTGTCATGTTTTTATAATTGCTGCATGTTACTGGTTTAGTGAATCAGTGAATCAAGTTTTTGTTAGATTATCTAATTTGATTCCAGTACCATTTATGCCAGGAGTTCTCAACCTCAGACAGCTTCGGGGGCCGGATGGCCATTTTGCCCTTCCTCCACCACATGGCACTTCCTGGTGTGGTGAAGGTGGTGGTGGACCACATGAAATGGTGCCATGGGCTGCATCCAGCCTGTGGGCCGCAGGTTGAGAATCCCTGATTTTGTATGTTTCTGAATTGGTTTTATACTTTTTTTACAAGATGTAACATTTTACAAGATGTAACATGGAAAAAAAAGCATTCTCGGATACAAGTTGCAGTTGACAACAAAACATAGTATTTGCAAGCCACATTTTGATTATGGAGAACATAATGTGTAAGATATTGTACCAATATTACAATTAAAGGGTATGTGTATTGACTTGATGATCACAAAACCAAAGTCCCATCCAATGTAGTGTGTGTTGGGTAGCCAGATTCAATCTATACACAGAGCACATAATGTGCAATGCAGGGATGGAGGAATCACAATATGGGATCAAAATTGCTGGGAGAAACATCAACAATTTGAGATATGCAGATGATACCACCCCGGTGGCAGAAAGTGAGGAAGACCTAAAGAACCTCTTGATTGGATTGAAGGAGGAAAGTGCAAAAGCTGGCTTGAGACTTAATATCAAGAAAACCAAGATAATGGCAACAGGTCCGATCAGTCCCTGGAAAATAGATGGGGAAGAAGTAGAAGCAGTGACAGATTTTACTTTCCTGGGATCTAAGATCACTGCAGATGGCGACTGTAGCCATAAAATAAAAAGATGACTATGGGGAGACAAGCGATGAGAAACCTGGGGAATATAGTGAAAAGCAAAGACATCACCTTGAAAATCAAAATTCGCATAATCAAAGCAATGGTATTCCCAGTGATAATGTATGGGTGTGAGAGCGGAACCATTAGGAAAGCTGAACGCAGAAGAATAGATGCCTTTGAGATGTGGTGTTGGAGGAGAGTCCTGAGAGTCCCTTGGACAGCAAAGAGAACAAATTGGTCAATACTGGAAGAAATCAACCCTGACTGTTCATTGGAGGGACAAATAGTGAAGATGAAGATGAAGTACTTTGGACATCAAATGAGAAGGGAGGACTCACTTGAAAAGGCTTTGATGCTAGGAAAGGTAGAGGGCAAGAGAAGAAGGGGGTGTCCAAAGATGAGATGGCTAGATGGTATTGTAGACACAATGAGCACAGAGCTGGGCGGGCTGAGGAGGATGGTGGAGGACAGAGGTGCCTGGAGGAAAATGGTCCATGGGGTCGCAAAGGGTCGTAATCGACTGTGTGACTGAACAACAAAAACAATTCTAAGCTGGCATCGTATATTAGAACTCTTAGTGGAAATCAAATCTCTTTGTAAGAACTGGAGTGTTATTTTCAGTCTTTCAAAATCACCGGAAAACACCTATTGAAGGTAGTTTAGGGGAATGGGTATGCAAGTTGATGTCCTCTATGCATCACAGTTTCTTTCAGTTTCAGTCTGCCTTAGAAGTGACCTCCTGTTGGCTTAGGGCAGTGATAGTGAACCTTGGCACACCAGCGGTTCTTGAACTTCAATTCCCAGAAGCCCTGATCAGCAGGAGTGCTGACTTGGGCTTCTGGGAATTCAAGTCCAAGGACACCTGGAGTGCCAATATTTGCCATCACTGGCTTAGGGTATAACCACCTAAGTGGAAGAAACTGCTGTGTCAACGTGTATTTTGGTGCTCAGGCCAACAACCTGGGCATGAAGGGGAATACAACCCAGTAACCATCTCTTGGCATCTGACTGATATTTGGTTGCCTCTTCATTTTTGGCAGTCCCAGGCAATGAGCCTTATTTCATTCTTGGTTGCCTACCAAACATATCTGACAATTTGCATACATGCTACACACCCAGGTGTATAGTTTACATGTGGCATATGTTGATTTCATTGTAGGTGCTATGTATTTTATGCATTTCTGATAGATTTCCTCTTAGAAGCTCAGTGCAGCTTTCATGTGGCTTCTTGGCAGATTTCCATTCCAGACTGTAGTCAAGTTGAGGCTTCCCTACCTCTAAAATATCACAATTTGATTTGTTTTCAGACCATTAAAGTTTCTGCATTTAGAAATAATGGCTATTTAAAAAAAACATGGCAGTATTTTCCATTCTAAATAACAGGTTCCATTACTTAGCAACATACAATCTCAATTTATCAGCTCCAAAATATTTGTCGTAATCTGTTTACTAAGCACTCTTCCCCATTAAATTCTTCTTTCTAACTTTCTAATGTTAGCTGTTGTTTGCCAAGACATGTATGTAACTTAATATGTAAAAATAATGTTTATAGAGATTTCTTAACTTATTGCAGCTTGCTGGTAAAAGTTACTCCTTTTGTGTGACAGGATTTCATCAGTTGTGTACAAAAGTTGCATCTCTATTTGTGCTCTTCCCTTTGCAAAAGAGATGGAAGAAAAGTGGGAACTCTTGCGTGCGTTTGGACATGTAGATGCTCATTTGTGATAGCAGAATGTTACTATTTCTGCTGTTGCCACACCACTTGTAAGGAATAAGAAAGCCCTTTAGCATCCAAACTAGACCTCAAATAGATGAGCAATTTGGAGTGCAGTAAAGGTTCTAATGCTGTGATTTTTGAAATTTAGGGACCATTAATTCCCAAAGGGACAGTCAAAAGCTTTGCAGACAAGCAAGCCATCCTCTTCCATGGGTGGACAGAGCATTGTCTACCTACTATTGCTCATGCATATTCTCTGTCTGCAAATCACAGTTAGATAGAAATTAGGAGCATCTCTGCTACAGAGTGATACCAGCTTGGATGTCGGCCTGCTCAGATTTGCTGTGGATTTTGAATGATGGCTCTTACTCAATGTAGCAACAGTTTGGGTCAGAGACAACCCAAAAGTAATATTTTGCTCTTAAAATAAGACCTTTTCTTGGCACTTAATAGCCTGGAATAACTCTTTCTCCTGGGAAATAATTCTTACAGCAGGTGAACTATTTGCTTTTGGAATTGAAACAAACTTGCACATAGGACCTCCTGACCTTAAGGAGAAGGCACCATTTAAGAAGTGTTAGCTATGTCCAGAGGCGTGCTTCTAAAGAATGAAATCTATTCTGCAGAGGGATGAAAGAAAAATATTTGAAAGAGAGAAGTTCACACATGAGAAAAATGTGTATGCTTAAAAAAGGCAGTGCTGGCTCATGGGAGACCTGCCAGCTTCCTGTGCAAGTTGAGCAGTACAGTTGAAAATAGGTTACTGTCCTCCCTGAGTAAATTTACCCATTGATCAAACATAATGTTCCTTCCAACTTCTCTTCCCAGAAGCCTTCTTCTCTGCTCAGCTTCTGTTCCCGTGGCTATAAAAGCAAAATGTTCAAAGTAGGTTGATTTTTAAAATATATTTTTAATGAAAAACATACATACTGTACATGCATTGGTCCAAACTGCAGCTGTGCATTCTCTTTTGATCACTTACCAGTTTTAGTAGCTATGTCAGTTTGTTTTGTAAGATGAAGTGACTTTATAATACAGAAGCTATGGAATCTGTAAATTGTGATTTATCTGTGCCTTATATAACTGTGGTGTTTTTCTCAAGTGCCTGTGTGATGGCTGTTTCCCTTCAGTTTCTTACTGTGTTCCTTTCTCTATTCGATACAGGAATTGATATTGTACATAGTTCTTCTTTTCTGGAGCTGTGAACCTTCGTTTTCAAAGTCAAAATAATAATAAACATTGCCACACAAAACACCGAGTTTTCTTTTTGGCCTTTAAAGAATCACTGTTTCCCATTCCTACATATATTTACTCATACAGGTTGCCTCCCATATCTGCAGGTTCCATTTCTGCAGTTTCAATTATCCAAGGGTAGAGGCCACTGTCTGCAATGGAATGTTTACAAGGAACAAAAGCAGCCATTTTAGTAGCTCTTGTGTATGTACGGGGTTCTCTACTCGCCAGAAGGTTATGGGATGCTTATTCTTCATGAGGCCGCCAGCTGTAGCACGAGCATGAACCCGCCTTGGTCAGTGCGGCCTAAGGGTGTTCTTTCTCTGGCCAGGCAGAGAAAGACTGGTCCAGCTAATCTGGTTCATGGGTTCCGGGGGAAATGGCAATAAGGCAAATTAATGTCACAGGTCCAATTGTGCTGCAAAGACCACTGGGACAGAAAATGCCAATTCCCACAGAATGACATGCTTATCTCTAACTTGGGGAGAACTTGCTGTCCTTGAAAGTATAGTGTGTGTGTAAGGGTTGCCCATTACCTTCTCCTTCAAAGACATTTTGCCACTTCTGGCTGGGAAGAGGCGAGCCGGGCAGGTCCTCCAGACAGCTGGAAAACCCCCCACAAACTTTACAGAAGAAAGTTGCTATCTTCCCTTTAATAATGGCCCTTTGTATTTTAAAGTCTCCCCTCTCTATCTCGCTCCGGTTTGGCTTAAGGAGCAAGAAGAACTGATATTGATTTGAAAGCCAATTTAACGAGTTTATTAAACTAATAGAAATAATAGAATAAAGTTCCAATAAATGCACATAATACTGAAATCAAAGAAATCAAAGTAAATTGCATAGCAATACCTTAACCTAATGTACCCTAAGCTGTGGCGCTTCTAGGCGGCCCATCAAAGATGGGTTCGATAGCTTCCTCAATGGTAGGAAAGCCTATCGAATGCATGGAAGTGTGCTTATCTCTCTAAAGAGAGAGATCTCCCCAGAATGAATTAAACTTCTGTTTATATACCTTTTCTGATGGGAAAAGGTAGATAACCAGTCCTAATTGACGTAGATCAAAGATCCAGATGGCACATTATCAGTGTTCTTCATCTAAGTCCGTGAGAGAGAACATCTTCAAGGTTCTTTCCCTAGGGATGTCCTTGAAAACTGGCCACAAGGAAGCTTTCCATCACCTTCTAGAAAATGGTGGAGAGTTGCTCACAAAATGGGTGCACATAGGCTAAGTGTACTTAATCAGAATTAAACAAAATTAACTACATAGCATCTCTACATGATAACATACATGAAACTTTGATTAATAACATAAAATGACATCATCTTGTCATGGAATCACAACAGTGTAGAACAACAGAGACATTTGAAAGCACTTGCCCTCTTCTGTGACTCAGGTATGCATCTTAAATATAGGGGTCACTGTTTTCCACAGTTTCATGTATCCATGGAAGGTCTTGGAATATATCCACTGTGGATACAGGGGGTGACCTGAACTAGTTCTTGCTGTGCTACGTCTCAGCTGGTTGTGGAGATTAGTGGTAACAACCAGCTCAGTTACACTGGAAATCTGTGTGGTAACCTGATAGCTAATCCCACTGAACACAGGACATAGAACTGTATTGCAATCCTCCATAAGTTTGCTTAATTCTATTTTGAGGTTTAGCAATATCCTAACATTGCAATCACAAACTAATGCTACTCAACTTATTCTAGCTCAAAGCCTTTCTTTATCAGTGCAAAGTGTGGTTGGGGTGGGAAGGGGTGGGAATGAGAGTGGCAAGCAATTTATCAATATGGCTTTCAAAGGAGAAATATAATTAGTCATATATCAAAGCTTCTCTAACCCATGGGAAGCATTGAGAAACATGAGGTAAGGGACAAAGACTTTGGAAATAGTATATCAAAGAAAGTGTTGCAGAAATCAAGGACCCATGACCTATGCTTCTTCAAAGGAAGCAGTAAGGGAAATCGCTCTCCATGGCCACTATATGTTGTTGTTTAGTCACACAGTCGAGTCTGGCCTTTTGCAACTCCATGGACCACAGCATGCCATACTCCTCTGTCATCTGCCATCCTCCCGCCATTACCTACCAACCAGCATACATGTTTCCTAAGTGTAATGTCTAGTGTTGAGTTGCCCTCGATTTTTAAAAACCATAGTTCCTAAAATCCCCTTACCAGCTATGCTGGCTGGAGCTGATGGGAGATGGAGTCCAAAATATGAGGATAGCAATAGTCCTTCAACAAATGACCTGTGATCAAAATCCTTAGCTAGATAGCTCTGTTTATCTATATAAATAAAACGGAAAGGTTCATCTATGTGTCCCAAATGCACGGAGCCCCCTGAAAGCTTGCACATGCCTACCTTTGGCATTGCAGATTACATAGCCTGAGTCTTGGGGACGCGGGTGGGGCAGGAGCCCCACAAAATCAGAAAAACAAACCGGATTACCTCTCCCAACAGGCACTGTGGCATGCAGTACCCAACTGGAGAGTCCAGAATGAGGCCAGAAGAGGCATGGCCATGCCCTTGCACAAAGAACAACAACGGCCACTTCAAGGCACTCACTCCCCTGCCTCACAGCGTGAATGTGTGCCTGTGTCTTTGTGTCTCTACATACAGAATAGCTTTGGTATCTTGCACGGAAGACAAAGAAGGAGCCGCAGTAAGGGCTAAAACACAACTTTATTGCATGGTAGTCAGAGTGAACATGAAGTAATGGTGGACCAAACAGCTCTATTTATAGTACACTGTATGTTTTGAATAACCCGGGTGATAGTCTATTTGTTACTGTCCGCATGACGTCATGGATCGTCACGCCCATCTTCTCCAGGTGCGGTGTGGCGGGAAGGTTTCCCGCCCTTCAGGTATTCAGGGGAATCTGTATCATGTGAGCTGGATGCTGCTACTGCCGCTGGTAGCAGCATTCTTAACAGCTTGCTACAATGTGTCTTTGATTATTTACAATGAATACAATTGCCGGATACAATCAGTTAAAGAGTACTTGTCACATTCTATTCAGTACATAACATCCCTCCCCCCTAGGTGAGGACGAAGTCCTTTAGCCATTGAGGCTTTCCGCACATTCGCTTTGGGCGAGTGGTGGCCGCACTTCGGACCGGAGTCCCTGCATTGGAGGAGAGTGACTCGTTAGCGATTGGCTGCGAGTCGTGAGCTGGGGATTGGGAAGGTCTAGGTGTGGGAGTAAACTCCAGGGATGTGGGACCGGGGGCTCCAGAGACTAAAGAAAAAACCCCGCTCTTCGCTTGGATGGGTGGGGGACCACTCCGAAAAATCCCCCCGGTCTCCTAACTCAAAATCTAACAATTCCTCGGGATCTCTCTCTTCCAAGTTGTCCCTGTTACCCGGGGGGTCAAAAGGATATGGGTTTGTCTCATTTCCCTCCCCCCTGTGGTCTGTGTCTCCCCCTTGGGATAAGCGGGTGGGGGAGAACCCTAATGCTGACTGCTCCATTTGGTCACTCACGTCTTGCCTTCCCACTACTCTACCTCAGAGTTGGTCGGCGTGCCTCCTCCAGAGGAGTCCTGTGCCTGTCTCGACATTGTAGGAGACTGACCCCGTCTGTCCAATCACTATTCCAGGTACCCAAGTGGGGCTGCCAGCCGCGAAGTTTCAGCAATGTACCGGCTGGCCAATTTCGAAACTCTTGGTGCCCCCCATTTCTATGTTTCTACCCGTGTCCTCCACCCTGGTTGGGTCTAACCTCGAGAGAATCGTGGCGGGTTTCCTCCACATGAGGAGCTTGGCGGGAGAGAGCCCTGACACTAAGGGGGTTACATGATACCTTAATAGGAATTGGCAGAGCTGCAAGTTCAATTCCCCGGGGCCCATCCTACGCACTGCATCCTTTGTTGTTCGCACCAGGCATTCTGCTTGACCATTTGTAGCGGGGTGAAAGGGGGCCGCAGTTATGTGGCGAATTTTGTTAATCTCTATGAAACCCTGGAACTCCGCTGACATGAAAGTTGTGGCGTTATCGCTCACAAATACGTCAGGTAAACTGAAGTAGCTGAATACCTTGCGTAATTGCTTAATCATTGCAGCTGACGATGTACTGGCCATCGGAATTACCTCCAACCACTTGGAGTAGGAGTCCATTATTATAAGGAAAAGGGTACCCCTGAATGGACCCGCGAAGTCCATGTGTAGATGTGACCCCAGACCCCGGGCCGTGTCCCATTCTCTGTGCAGAAGTTGGGACTCTTCGGGCCCGGTGCTCTGGCAGCTCTCACAAGTGCCTACCATGTGCTCTATATCTGTGTCCAGTTTGGGCCACCAGACATAACTCCTAGGTAGTGCCTTGGAGCGCACGATCCCCGGGTGGCTGATATGCAGCATCTTGAGTACCCGGGGCCTCAGAACTTCGGGGATTACTACCTGCTGCCCCCAGAGTAGGCAGCCCCTTTCTAGGGAGAGCTTGTCTCTCCGCCTACTGTAAATCCTGAATTCCTCCATAGGGGAGGTTGCCGGCCAGCCTTTCTGTACCCATGAACTGACTAAGGCCAAAGACTTGTCTTTCGCCATAGCCTTGGCGATCTCAGCTGGCAAAATTGGGGGCGACTCTAGGGCTTCAATCAGGAGCACCTGGTGGTCCTGCTCTACCTCGCACTCGGGGCCCCCTGCCTGTGGGAGGGGTGACCTGGAAAGGGCATTGGCATGGCTGATCTCCTTGCCGGGGTGGTAGGTACTGGTACGCGTTGAGGAAAATCGCCCATCGCAGCATCCTTGGGGACAAGATCTGCGGGGTTGGCTTATCTGTGGTGAAGATTCCTAAGAGGGGCTTATGGTCGGTCACAACTTTGAATGGCCTGCCATAGAGAAAGTCGTGGAACTTCTTGGTTCCTGCAACAATTGCTAGGGCTTCCCTGTCTGTTTGTACGTAGTTGCGCTCTGCCTTGGACAGGGATCTCGAATAGTATGCCACCGGGGCTTCTCGCCCGCTCTCTAGCACATGGCAGAGGACTGCCCCCACCCCCACCGTTGAGGCATCGCAGACCAACACAATGGGTTTCCTTGGGTCGAAGTGGGTCAACACAGCCTCGGAAGATAGAAGCTGTTTGAGCCCTCGGAATGCCCGTTCCTGGCTGTCCCCCCACCGCCAAGCCGCATCCTTTTTGAGCAATCTGTGCAGCGGTTCTGCTACCGATGCCTTTCCCGGGAGGAAAGAGTGGTAGAAATTTAGGAGTCCTAGGAAGGACTGTAGTTCGGCCTTGGTGGTAGGGCGAGGAGCATCTTTCACTGCCGCTACCTTAGACTCTGCCGGTTTTATGCCCTCAGGGGTTATTCAGAAACCCAGAAACTCTACCTCCTCAGTGAAAAACACACACTTATCCTTTCTCAACCTGAGCCCCGCTTTCTCAAACACTGTTAGTACCCGGTCTAACCTCTTGGCCAATTCCTGTTCCCCTCCCGCTGTTATCAGAATGTCTTCAAAGTAGGGGAAAACACCTGGGAGCCCTTTCAACAATCTTTCTACGAGGGACTGAAAGATCCCCGGAGCCGAATTGGAGGCACGTCACTTTAAAGGCTCCCTTGTGGGTAACAATTGTCTGAGCGGTGGCTGTAGCTGGGGTTACCGACAATTGCTGGTATGCCTGGGCCAAGTCTAGCTTGGCGAAACACCTCCCCCCCATGCAAGGTTGCTAGCAGGTGGCTTACTACCGGCACCGGATACGCATTTGGGCGAATTGCCTTGTTAATCGTGCACTTGTAGTCAGCGCAGATTCTGACCTCCCCATTAGTCTTACGTGCCGTAACAATGGGGGTTTCCCATTCGGCGGAGTCCACCGGCACCAAAATCCCCTGATCTACCAGTTTGTCCAGTTCAGTCTCTATTTTGTCCTTTAATGCGAAAGGCACTCTTCTTGGCTTCATCCTGATGGGTCGGATGTCGGGGTCCAATTCGAAGGAAACTGGGGGCCCTTTGAACTTCCCTAGCCCCTTCTCAAAGATGGCAGGGTGTGCGTTACACACCTCCGTGATCGGGTCAGCCTGCACGGCATGTATGCCTCCAATGAAAACTCCCAGGGGCCCGAACCACTGTGTGCCCAGGAGACAGCAGGACCCTTCCTTTAGAACTACTAGGGGCAACTGTGCGGAGCACCTTTTAAACTGAACCTTGAACTCTCCCACCCCCAACACTGGTATACTCTTGCCCTGAACGTCCCGCAAATTAGTCTTAAGGGCCTTCAGCTTGGGGCGTAACTTTGGGGGAATGCACAGAAATTCCCTGTGGGAGATGATGAAGTACGACGACCCCGAATCGATCTCCATCCTTACTGGGACCCCCAGTACCAGTACCTCAACAAAGAACCGGGGGCGCCGCAATTGCATGCTGTGGACCACCTGGTCATGGTCGTCGGGAACCCATCGAGACACGTGGTGCTCCTGGGGCTTGTCGTTGTCGAGGATGTGCCCGACCCCATCTGCCTTTCGTTGGGGCAGTTCCGTCTGGCCCTTGCCGTCGTCTTGACGCCGCCTGCAAACCCTTGCGATGTGCCCGTGCCGCCCGCAGTTGTGGCACTCCGCCTTCCGGAATGGGCATCGGCTCCAGTCATGGGATGCCCCGCATCCATCGCAGCAGCGGTCCTCTCTGGCGCAGTCTTGAACCTCAGGCCTCCTCTGCACCAGCTGCACGTCCTCGTCCTCGCTGAAGTCGGAGGTGGACGTGGTGTACTCGGAGGGCCCCTGCGCTCCGTGGGAGGAACAGCTGTGGACTGGGACCATCAGTGGGGGCCCCCCAACCACGGCGGTCCTGGCCTGGCACACCCGTTCGCCTTGTTGCACTGACTCGGCGGCTTGGGCGATGCGCAGGACATGCTCAAACGAGATGTTCTCGTCTTTGGCCAGGAGTTTTTTCCTGGTCCCCTCATCTTGCAGGCCCAGCAGGAGCCTGTCTCTCAGCGCCTTGCTCAGGGACGCTCCCCACCGGGAAGGCATGGCAGCCACCCGCAGGGCTGCCGCAAGTCTGCCATGGACTCACCAGCCCGCTGACACCGCTGCTGAAATGCCAACCTTGCCGGGAACACCGACACTTTTGGGCGAAAGTGTTTTCTCAGCTTGGCGAGGATCTCATCAAGGGGTACCGCCCTGAGCGGTCTCGGTGTCAGGAGGTTGGTGGCCAGTTCCAATGTCTCTAAGCCACACTGGGCCAGTAAGAATGCCCAGTGCCAGGCTTCCTCCTCGATGCCTTTGAGGTCCATAGCGTAGAGGAACTGTTGCTTGTAGAGTTCCCATTTTTCTGGCTTCGTGGTGTCGAAGGGCGCGATGTTCACTTCCCGGGACGCCATCCCACCTTCGTCACCAATTTGGTGTCTTGCACGGAAGACAAAGAAGGAGCCACAGTAAGGGCTAAAACACAACTTTATTGCATGGTAGTCAGAGTGAACACGAGGTAATGGTGGACCAAACAGCTCTATTTATAGTACACTGTACATTTTGAATAACCCGGGTGATAGTCTATTGGTTACTGTCCGCGTGACGTCATGGATCGTCACGGCCATCTTCTCCAGGTGCGGTGTTGCGGGAAGGTTTCCCGCCCTTCAGGTATTCAGGGGAATCTGTATCATGTGAGCTGGATGCTGCTACTGCCGCTGGTAGCAGCATTCTTAACAGCTTGCTACAATGTGTCTTTGATTATTTACAATGGATACAATTGCCGGATACAATCAGTTAAAGAGTACTTGTCACCTTCTATTCAGTACATAACATCAGCTTCCAGGTAACACTGCACTGCTTCAATGGGCCCCTCTCACTCTTTTGCTGTGTGTGCGTGATTGTGTGTGTGAATGCACTACCGGCTGAGGATACAAGGCTAACTCGGTTCTCTCTTTCTCTCTCTCTCTCTCTCTCTCTCTCGTGTGTGTATGTGTGTGTGAGAGAGAGAGAGTTTGGGTGTGTGCCTGTGTATGTCTGTGTGCATGTCCACACAATGGCAAACTGCAGCATTCACCTAAAGGAGAACACAGAGGGGGCCAGACCATGCAACGCGCAGCCACCGCCACCTGAGAAGCCACCACCACCACAAGATGTGTGCCCCCCCAAGCCTCCCCCCAGTGAAGCCAGGCAACTCTGCTAGTGTTACATAAAGATTAAGGAAGAGTAATTTATTACGGTCTCACCATAAGTTTTTCATCACGGATTACATTAAAAGATAATGCTGAAAAGCACTGAACAGCAGCAAAAGTAGAAGACCAAATAAATATGAGATGGATAGACTCAACAAAGGCACAACTGTCTTGTGTTTGCCAAGAGCTGTACAGGGCTGATAATGACAAAGTTTGGGAAGTTCATAGGGTCACTGTTAAGTCAGAGAGAACTTGAGGGTATATAATCATAACAAATCTATTATTAGCAGTAAACTGGAAGTTGGATTTCATTATTGGGGCTGGAACACAGAAATGTAAATATGATTTTTTTAAATAAATTTTCACTACAGTACAAAGTAAGAAAAGGTTGGCCAAGGGATTACTAGCAGTAGAATAGTGGTGTGCCAGGTTAAATTAAACTGTTTTCTTTGAAATCTCATTTATGCGTCCCACAGTCATCTGGCAGAGGTACACAGAAAGGGCCTTCTCAAAAACTGTGGTGTTTTTGAACCAAAATAAAAATCGGGCATACCCTGGGCAACGGCACCCTTCTTATGCTGGCTAATCTTTCTCACACTACATTAGATGAAAGGAACTATGGAATGAATTCACCAAAAGGTGGCTTCATTTTGGCAGTTTAAAGTCTGGCCTAGACACGGAAGAAGAAGAAGTCATGTGGGAAATTTTAGACTGTTGTGCAACTGAAGATGGTGGCAATAGAATGGTGATCCTACTTCATATTCTTTCATTCAAAAAAGATGGTCACAAATACCCCAAACCAGTATGTCCAATTTAGGTACATGAACAGGCTGTTGCATATGAAATCCTAATCTGGATTTGACAATGCCTATGCATGGTACATGTCCCAGCAATTTTCTTCTATCCAAAGCTGCTTCATACTTCATCAGTTAAGGGCAATAACTTTATTCATCCATTATTAAAGCAAGTACACTTACCACACGTGGAGGAGAGCACACCAGTCCCCTCCCCTGTTCTGGACATTGTCATTCTCCTACACATGAAGGGCGAAAAGTCTCAAAAGAATCCCCACTATCCATGGATGTTTTCCATATATGTTTGCATGGAGGGTCCCTAATTCTACAGGGAGGAGGAATTGATATAAGGTTGTTGGGGTGGGGAAACATGGGAGCTATTCCTAGTCATCATATCACAACCAAGGCACTGAAGAGTTATAGAGAGGACTGAGTCTGATATAAGAAGCATAATTAGACGTTTTTACTGCTTAATGTAAAGCCCACCCCCTTCAGATTACATTTCTTCCTGTGATCTCATTTATCTATTTACTACATCCCTGTGAACTGGGCCCCCTTCCCATGAACTTTCGCTTGGTGGCTCATCCCCACTCTTTTAGCAGCCTCTAGAATCTCCTGGAAAAATAATGAGACAAAACTATAAAACTTTAGTGAGTTTGATTCACTTTGCTTTTCTTGGAGTCGGGAGTACATAGCAACATCCAATGCCTCTCTGCCCTGTGAAAGGCATTCTTATAGAACTGGAATTATCAACCTTTTTAAGCCAGGGACCTGATCACGCTCCCTCAGACAGCTTCAGGGGCCAGATGGTCATTTTGCCCCTCCTCCACCACATGGCACTTCTGGGTGTGGTGGAGGTGGTGGGGGGCACATGAAATGGTGCCAAGGGCTGCATTCAGCCCACGGGCAACAGTTTGAGAATCCCTGATATAGAAGGAGAGCCCAATCAAGAAAGAACACATGCTAATTTTCTTCGTCTTGGATTCTTTGTTGGCTGTACCCCTTTTCCTCATCCTACTGATCAGAAATCCCTATTTTTTCCTCCTGCTGCTCCAATTGTTAACAATCAGAACTTTTAACACTAGGCACACAGAGCTTAAAGTGTCACCTAAACGCCACATCTGCATTTGTTTCCAGCTGATGGGTAATTTGTGGAAAATAAATTGCCCTAAAAATCATAAAAGCAACATGGCTTAAATGTTCTGCAGCACTTTAGATGGGTGGTTTAACTGCAATTCAAGGTACTCAAAAGCCTCATTTCACTGAGCAACAGTGACAGTGAGGCACAGGTGGTTTTTGTCATTTTACAAATGTTGTTAATGATGAGAGCAGTAACAGATACAAATTCCCTTATAAATAAAGGTAAAACCAGACTAGACAAATTTGCATGTTTTAGTAGAGCTACTCCCTCAAGTGGGGAAAGAGGGCTGCTTGTCATGACACACATTTTTCGTCATCAACTTTTGTTGCTTCATTTTGTGAATGGTCATTGGAAAGAAAACCATAGTTCAGAAATATCTGACAATAGGACAGGCAGTGGATTGAATTTAGAAACATAGCCTGTTTACACTGACACATATCTCACACTTTCAGGGCCCCATACTGAGCAATCCTATTCCCCCCTCCCCCACAGACACAGTAATGTCTCACAATAATGTCACAGTTATGGCCACCAGCGGCAGGGCCCCTGTCAGCTCTGGGCCCTATACGGTAGTACTGGTAGTCTTTGAACAACAGTTGGGATGATATCTGTTGGGAACACTTTAGCTTTCTTGCAGTGTAGCAGATGGGGTTAACTTAAAGTCTTAAAGTCCCCATTCCAACTCTATGATACTGTAATAGGAACTGCATTTTTTTTGTCATTTACTATGTGTAGAGTAAGTAAAAATTTCATTGTGCAGACATAGCTTCTAAGAAAGATTGGGATTTTTACTTTATTACTTTGCTTTTCCAATTATTTATTTTACTCAATTCAACTTTTGGCAAATTTCATTTCTCAGGAAAGAAACAACAACAAATTCATTTATTGATAATTGGGATGATTAATACATGGACCTGTGTCAGCAATCATTTCCTAAAAGCGGAAAGACACATTTATACAATTTTACAGTGTGATTGGTCCATACCATCAAATCAAATCACTTTATTACATCCATTGACCAGCACGGTAAAAAGGGTTTAAGTACATGAGATACAATCAAAATGTACCACCACAAATGTATCTACTTGAGTTGAAATAAAATAGAATAAAATTAGTTCTTAAAATTGGTGCTACATTTGGGCTACGTAATGGAATGGCACTTCTTTCAGGATATAAAAGGTAAGATATATTTACATGTTTTTTTTTCAGTTTTAAAAATTGGTATAGTATATTAAATATAGAACACACTTTATAGAATAAGCAGCTTGTTTAATAAAGCATAGTCAGCTTCAGGTATTTATCCTGGGCCCAGAGAGAAGGAAAAGGCATCAGGAGAAAGACAGAAGCCCAACTCTGCTGCCATTTGCCATCCAGAGAGGCCGGGGGAGGTGAGTAAAAGATCCTGCCCCCCCCCCCATCCAAAGACCTGGGCCCAGAGAGAAGGAAAAGGCATCAGGAGAAAGACAGAAGCCCAACTCTGCTGCCATTTGCCATCCAGAGAGGCCAGGGGGAGGTGAGTAAAAGATCCTGCCCCCCCCCCATCCAAAGACCTGGGCCCAGAGAGAAGGACACCTTCGGAGACCCCCAACCACCCCCAGGAGATACCATCCACAACCACCATCACAGCGAGGCCCGAGTCGGCGCCTTTGACCAATTCCATGCGGCCAAAGGGTGGCGAGAGCTGCTGCATGCATGCAAAGGATAAGTAATCAAACTGAAATAATATAATTAACTAAACATAGATGGCTTATAGTAATAGACATAGTTGCTATAAACATAGTTGCTGACTAAACATAGATAGCTTATAGCAACTGACATAGTGACTGTACAAGAAACTGACTTACATAGAAACTTGATATAGTGGACTTTTTCTTTCTTTCTTTCTTTCTTTCTTTCCCTTCATTAATTAGTTCAACTTTTACTTTGATACTATGTAATAAACTGTGATATTGTGCATGGTAATACTTTGTTTTAAAACTGTTTAAACTGTGATAACATGATCTTAGTCAAAAGGCCAAGAGTTTCAAAAGCTGAATTTGTCATGGTTCGGGAGGATTGCAATTTGCAAAATCATATTGCTGCCAAAGATTAATTTTCTATTTGATGCACTTGCGATCCACTTGAAGGAGAAGGAAATTAATGAATTTCAAAAGATGTTTAATAATTTTTGTAATGGAGGTAAAAAATCTAGACTTCCAAAGAAGTTTTGGTACTTATCTGAGAAAGAAGGGGGTTTGGGTATGCCAAATTTGTTAGCATACTATCGAGCATTCCAAATTAAGAATGTTGTGAAGATCTTGGCAAGAGAAAAGGTAATTTGGGAGGAATTGGAGATGAAAGAATATAGGAATATTGGTAAAATGATCTTTTTGGGAATGAAGGATAAACCGATAAAGACAAGCAATAATATGATGAAAGGTCTCATGGAGGTGTGGAAAAGAGTAAAGAAAGATATGGTCCCAAATCTCTCTCCAATCTTGGAATTGACTGATATGGTATGTTTTCCGATAAAAATAGATAAGGAAAAAAAGGAAATACTGGATAAAAATGAATTGTCTTTATTGAAGGACTGGTTAAAAGTTTGTGATGATGAAAACAAGAGGAAAAAAATATTTGAAAAGTTAAAATTGGACTGGTTTCAGAAATTGAAGGTTGATAACTGGAATAAAAAATATAGAAGGGAAGTAGGGATAGATAGAGCAAAGACCGAATTTGAAGAATTGGTATTAAAGATTAGAAAAGGGGAAAAGAATATTAAGGGTCTAGTAAGCAAACTTTATATCATACTGAATAAGGGTATAGATCCACATGATGATTTGAAACGGAAGTGGGAACAAAATTTGAATATAAAAATAGGAGAGGTTGAATGGAGAAACAAATGGAAAAAGAGGATAATGAGAACAATGTCAGTAAGAATTAAGTAACATAACTTTAAAATGTTGTGGCAATGGTACTTGACACCACTGAGGCTTCATCAGATGGACAATAAAAGGGATAATTTATGCTGGAGATGTAAAGAAACAGTTGGAACATATGAACATATGTGGTGGAGCTGTAAAAAAATAAATGAATTTTGGAGAAGAATAGAAGGAGAGATTGGGGAAATAATGGGTAAAAGAATTAAGCTGGTGTCAGGTACCATCCTATTAACAAATGTGGAAGGCATGGGTTTGAATAAGGAGGAAAAAGAATTATTGGAAATTATGTTAACTACAGGTAGACAATGCATAGCCAGAAATTGGAAAAACGATGTTGTCATACAGATCGGAGAGTGGTATAAGGAAATGTGGACCTTAGCATTGAACGACAAACTGACATGGGAGATTAAAGTAAAAAGGGATAAATTAAAAGAAAATAGGTTTTGGAGTATTTGGAAGCCGTTTGTGGATCACTCTCTTATGGCAAGTGACAGTTTTGGACCTGTACCATCTCAAAGTGGTTTTTGGAGATGATATAGATAATAAACTCTCCGGGCATTGTAAATATTCACAGGGTGATGTGTAATTAGTAAAGAAAAAAAAACAGTTGTAGCACTGTAAGTTTTTATGATTGTTATAGTTATAGTAATAACTCATAATGTGGGTATTCAATATTGCGGGTTATATTGCAAATAATTAGTTCAATTATTATCATGTGCTATCTTTTATGAATTTGATGTAATTTTGTATTGTATTATTATTGTTTTTCTTTTCTGTATGTCTGTTTAGTCGTACAATAAAAAAATTATAAAAACAAAACAAAAAAACTGTGATAACATGTGTGATGGGAAAAAACTGGCGTAGAGACCGGCAAGACACGCCACAAAGTTTGCCAAGAGAACCCTATGGACCAAAACAAAAGGCAAAACAAGGGGATGCTCAGCACAGCAGATCTGAAAAGGGGGAGAGATACAAAAAGGGGAGGAGAAATACAGTGTTGCAGGGAGCAATACTGCATAGGGACATGGAATGTGAGGTCTATGAATCAAGGAAAACTGGAAGTGGTTAAAAATGAGATGGAAAGAATAAGCATTGACATCCTGGGCATCAGTGAGTTAAAATGGACAGGGATGGGTGAATTCACCTCTGGAAACCACCATATCTACTACTGTGGACAAGAAAACCTCAGAAAAAACGGAGTAGCCATAATTGTCAACAAAAGAGTGAGGAAAGCAGTAATGGAATACAATATCAAAAATGATAGAAGGATGTCAGTCAGAATCCAAGGCAAACCTTTCAATATCACTGTAATCCAAGTCTATGCACCAACCACTAGTGCAGATGAAGCCACAGTTGACCAGTTCTATGAGGGCCTACAATACCTCATAGAACAGACGCCAAGAAATTATGTCCACATTATCTTAGGAGATTGGAATGCCAAAGTAGGAAATCAAAAAGTAAATGGAATAACAGGCAAGTTTGGTCTTGGAACACAGAATGAAGCAGGGCAAAGATTGATAGAGTTCTGCCAAGAGAATGCACTAGTCATAGCAAACACTCTCTTCCAGCAACACAAGAGGCGGCTTTACATCACCAGATGGCCAGCATCGAAATCAGGTTGATTACATACTCTGCAGTCAAAGATGGAGAACCTCCATTCAGTCAGCAAAAACAAGACCTGGAGCAGACTGTGGCTCAGATCACAACCTACTGATCACAAAATTCAGGCTTAGACTAAAGAAAATGGGGAAAACAATTAGACCAGACAGATATGACCTACACAACATCCCTAAAGAATACACGGTGGAGGTCACGAACAGATTTCATGTCCTGCACCTGATAGACAGAGTACCAGAAGAATTATGGACAGAGACACGGGACATCATGCAGGAGGCAGCAAGCGAAACCATACCAAAAGAAAAGAAGCGTAGAAAAGCAAAGTGGTTGTCTGATGAGGTCCTTAAAATAGCAGAGGAAAGAAGGAAAGCAAAAGTCCAAGGAGAAAGGAAAAAATACAACCACCTAAACACAGAATTTCAAAGAAAAGCAAGGAGAGATAAGGAAAACTACCTGAACGAACAGTGCAAAGAAATGGAGGAAAACAACAAAAGAGGCAGGACTAGAGATCTTTTCAAAAAAATTGGGGAAATCAAGGGAACATTTAAAGCAAAAATGATCATGCTAAGGGACAAAGATGGAAAGGAGTTAGCTGAAGCAGAAGAGATCAAAAAAAGATGGCAAGAGTACACAGAGGAACTCTACA
Source organism: Bradypodion pumilum (assembly GCA_035047305.1). Classification (NCBI taxonomy): domain Eukaryota; kingdom Metazoa; phylum Chordata; class Lepidosauria; order Squamata; family Chamaeleonidae; genus Bradypodion; species Bradypodion pumilum. The sequence goes on from JAWDJD010000003.1 coordinate 99,368,460, forward strand.
AAAAGGACCTCAACACTCCTGATAATAATAATAATAATGAGAAATTTGAACTTGAACCAGACATTCTGGAGAGTGAAGTCAGAAAGGCCCTAAAAAGCACTGCAAACAATAAAGCTAGTGGAAATGATGGTATTCCAGTTGAATTTTTCAAGGCCCTAAAAGATGATGGAATCAAACTATTGCATTCAATATGCCAGCAAATTTGGAAAACAAAACAGTGGCCACAGGATTGGAAAAGATCAGTGTACGTTCCAATCCCAAAAAAAGGCAATGCGAAAGAATGCTCAAATTACCAAATAATTACACTCATCCCACGTGCCAGCAAGGTGATGCTCAAGATAATACAGGATAGACTGCAACAACATGTGGAGAGAGAACTACCAGAGATGCAGGCCGGTTTCAGAAGAGGCAGGGGGACTAGAGACCACATTGCCAACATACGTTAGATCATCATGGAGAAAACAAAAGAATACCAGAAACAAGTCTACTTTTGTTTTATTGACTACACCAAGGCTTTTGACTGTGGCAAGTAATTAAAGAGATGGGAATACCAGAACACCTCATATGCCTCATGAGAAATCTGTACACGAACCAAGAAGCAACAGTTAGGACAGAACACGGAATGACAGAGTGGTTTGGAATAGGAAAAGGAGTAAGACAAGGCTGCATTTTATCACCCTGCTTATTCAATCTATACACAGAGCACATAATGCGCAATGTAGGGATAGAGGAATCACAATATGGGATCAAAATTGCTGGGAGAAACATCAACAATTTGAGATATGCAGACGATACCACCCTAATGGCAGAAAGTGAGGCAGACCTAAAGAACCTCTTGATTGGATTGAAGGAGGAGAGTGCAAAAACTGGCATGAGACTTAATATCAAGAAAACCAAGATAATGGCAACAGGTCCGATCAGTCCCTGGAAAATAGATGGGGAAGAAGTAGAAGCAGTGACAGATTTTACTTTCCTGGGATCTAAGATCACTGCAGATGGAGACTGTAGCCATGAAATAAAAAGACGACTGATTATGGGGAGACAAGCTATGAGAAACCTGAGGAATATAGTGAAAAGCAGAGACATCACCTTGAAAACAAAAATTCGCATAGTCGAAGCAATGGTATTCCCAGTGGTAATGTATGGGTGTGAGAGCTGGACCATTAGGAAGGCTGAGCGCAGAAGAATAGATGCCTTTGAGATGTGGCGTTGGAGGAGAGTCCTGAGAGTCCCTTGGACAGCAAAGAGAACAAATAGGTCAATACTAGAAGAAATCAATCCTGACTGTTCATTGGAGGGACAAATAGTGAAGATGAAGCTAAAGTACTTTGGACATCAAATGAGAAGGGAGGACTGAGAAGGCCTTGATGCTGGGAAAGGTGGAGGGCAAGAGAAGAAGGGGGCATCCAAAGATGAGATGGCTAGATGGTATTGTGGACACAATGGGCACAGAGCTTGGTGGGCTTAGGAGAATGGTGGAGGATAGAGGTGCCTGGAGAAAAATGGCCCATGGGGTCGCAAAGGGTCAGAATCGACTGTGCGACTGAACAACAACAAAATATGTATAATCTGCTTTGTGTTCTCATTATAAAGTATGGAATAGACAAAAAAGTTTTCTATCTGATTTTCATGTTTTCAACCAAGTGATGTCTTTGAGGAAAGAAAACAACCCTTAATTCCTCCATAGGACTTGGATTAAATTAAATTTATTCTATTGATTCAGGTGTCTATTTACTGCTACATCTATCATTATCCACAGAAGCCAATTTATTCAACAATTCCTGATTCTGTAATGTCTCTCTCCTAATCCACAGGCATTTGCAAAAAAAGAAGAAGACATATTTATAACAGGAAGATTTGTATGCCAGTAAATACAGAGTTTTATGAAGAACACCAACTCTTGATTGAAGCATCTTGCCTATGAGTCCACACTAGAGATGAGGGTTTCCATACCCCAGAGAATTTCCATACCCCAGAGAATGATCTGATTTGAGTTACTGTATTTGCTGGTGTATAAGACTCACTCCCCCCTTAAAATACATTGGGAAAATAGAATGCATCTATAGTGGGCTGTTTTAGTAATAACTGGGTGTGTCCTATACTCCGGTGTGTCTTATATGCTGGCAAATACAGAATTTTTATTCAGCAAAATGTTTAATGACCCTTAAGTATTTGAACTGAAACACTTGATTACAAGGAAATATGTGGTTCTTATACTACATTCAAAGGAATTCAAAGCTGTATGGGGAAATTGTGCATGCTAAAACACTTTTTTCTAATATGGATCTAGATTTTCAAGAAACTATAATTAAGAAACATGACAACATTTTGTGGAGAGAGATATAGATACACAGCATATAAACAAATTGTTTCTACTGCCCTACAACTAAATACAGAGTTATTTTAAGTAAACTTCATAATCTCTGAACATGCAAACCTTAGATGAGCAACACTAGAAAATGTGGAGGATCTCCCCTATATGTGTTTGAAAATTCCAAAAAGTCAATATGTATCCATATAGGAAACTATGCACTTGGCAAGGTAAACTGCTGTTTTGGAGGAGAGGCCAATGAAGGAAAAGAGTCAAGATCTCTCTTGTTAATATTATAGCTCTTATCTACTCCCTTCCAGATGGTTTTGAGCTAAAATATAATCAATTCTAGAACACATCTAAAATGTTTTGACTGCCATATGAAAATTAAAGAACAAGGCAGTCACTAGAAGCTTAAAATTTAATAGACATGACAGAGAAGAAGGCGGCATATGAAAACTAGAAACATGATGAAGGTGAATTGTGGAAATAACTGATAGTCTTGATATTGAATTAGACAATATGATAAGTTTCTCATTAGAAATGGGGCTCCCTTAAATAGTGAAAGACATCATAGTACATCATTTTCCTTGATGTTCTCCCCCCTCTCTCACAAGAGTAATATAACAGTCTAAAAGTGGATGCTGCAGTTTGTACACCCTGAGTTCTTATAATCAGAATCAGAGGAGGAGTTGCTTGAAGAAACAAAGAAGAATGCAAATGTCTCTATAGAGCCAAATAAAAACAAAATCCCAAATTTATTTTGAGTCTGGCCAGGTTATCCTGCTGTGGTAATAGAGTAGACCTACTGCCAGCCACTCAGTGCCAATCGTCAAGTGGCGGTTGTCATGATCTTGACCTGTTTTCTCATTGTTAGGCCTCTGTCAGACTCAGAACTCAGCTAGGCCTTTGTCAAATCTAGGCCAAGCTGACCTACGCAGTCAGAAATTCTCTGACACTCAGGCCGAATTCCTTAGGAGGGGGAAGACATTCCAAAGGAGAAGTTTCCAGGTGTTTGCCCAAATAAGGTCCTTCCTATGAAATAATGCATTAGGTAACCCTATTCCTAAGGTGGGGGAATGAGTGGTTTCTCTCTATAAAAATGCCAGCTTTCCTGAGGCAAATTGGTCCCCTAGCTTGAGGCACCCGCTTCGTTAGTTGGACCCATATTTCCTGGGGGAAATGAAACACCCAAACCCTACCTAGGTTCACATGGGCTATGCCAAGGGGACTCTCTTACTAACTATTTCTATGTATTCTTTCCTCTACTGTTATGTCTTTATACAGGCACTGTACAATGCTTTACTTATATGAAATGCTGCTATAAAATAAAGCTCTGCTTGAGTTTTAATATCCAGTGAGTTGGAGTCTATATAACCAGGTACCATTGCTCTCTGCTTAAACATGCTACCAAACCTAATCAATAACCACATGCTCTCTGTCTGGGAGATTGTGGCAACCCTGAGTCCAGGTGGAGGGGTGACGAGAGGCTGTTCAGTGAATTAAATCCCATATGAATCCATCTTGATGGAGGGCAGCAGCTTCATCAATACTGGCCTGAGGCCGATGAGGATTTTGTGTACCAAAAGGACTCGGGATGAGACAGTGACTTGCAGTACTGTATCAGTGGTATGGGTGTCATGCTGCAATGCAGAAGGCAAATGGAAGGCCCCTGTATTATATTGTCTCCAGGACAATCTTCATGGCTGATTGGCATGGGGATAGCCAATATTCGGAATTGGATGGCACTCAAAGGAGAAGGTAGGATAACTGCAACATGAACTCCAAGTATACAGTCTCTAAAAACTAAAGCAAAATACAAGTGCAACAACGTAAGATCACTTGAAAAGCCACACCGCCAATATTGCTGGAGCCACAGTTCCTCGTTGGCTCCCTCCCTCGCCCTGCCCGGTGGGGGTGGGTGGGGGTGGAGCACAGCTGACCGGCATTACGCGGCGGGACTTGAAAAGCCATGCCACCAACATCGCTGGAGCCACGGTTCCTTGCCGGCTCCCTCCCTCGCCCTGCCCGGTGGTGGTGGTGGTGGGGGGTGTTGGAGCACAGCTGACCGGCATTGCGCGGCGGGACTTTGCGGAGATGCTGCTATTGGAGTGGCCAGTGTCGGTGTGCTCTTGGTCTCGATTGCCTTGGGACCGGATCGTCCTCTTCTTTGGCTTTGTTAGGGATGTATGAGCTATGGGGCTATGTTTTGGGGACATTAGTAGTTGAGGGATCGTGTTTATGTTTGGGTCTGTATTAGACACGGTAATGTTGTATTGTTAACATTGTAGAAATTGCCATTTTGTGGAGAATTCTAGTGTAATTTATTTGTATTACCTATATTTTTACTTACTGTTGGTTTTGTTTATATCTTGACTGTATATTGTATTTTTGATTACGTTGTAATGCCTCCCAGAGTCGGCCATGTGCTGAGAGGGGTGGGGTACAAATTAAAATTATTATTATTATCACTATGTAGATTTACCCTTTCAGAGCCCCTCCTGCATAAACATATCAAAATTCCACTACCTAAACCAAGAAGGCATTCACATGGAGGAAGCCTAAAAGGCCATTCACTGATAATAACTCGTTCTCAAATTGCCCCCTTGTGGGGCACACCATCATTCTAGGAGAACAGTAGGTCCTGTCCCTCTGTCTCGCCCACTCCTTCTTAACTGAAATCCTGGATCACAGCCTCTTCCTAAGATTTCCCCACCCATTGGGCTAAACAATTAGTCCATGTGGATTGCATTAAGGCTGATCTTTAGAGCACGCTGCCAGTTCCAAAAATAACACAAGGTGGGGATTAAAGTTTCTTCTACAATGTGAGAGTGCTGCCATCAAATTCATCACTTGGAAAAGGTTGTGCTCACTGGCACTGACTTGCTAAGTACTCAGTCTCAAAGCACATTTCCAGCCCCAAGAGTACAATGAGGTGGGGACTGATATTTCCTCTTATGTCATGAGAGAATCATGCAATAGCAAGCAGAAGTCAGAACCAGATCTTCCTTTTCATTTCTTAACTGGGACATTTCTTCTCCTTAGCCGCTTAGAACCAGATTGTGCATTTCCAAGCTATGTAAAAGTTACTGATTTTTGTCAATAGACATGCTAGCCAGAGTATTTTAGGAACTGTAAGACAAAACATTAGTAAGCTTTATCTGTCTGAAGATAAATTAATTTTCAATAATGTGAGATAGGACAACTTTTTAGATATACAGTAGTTGCAGAACAGCTGGACCAAAACAATTTTCTGCTTGTCAGGTCATAACAATTCACAACTGATTCAATCAAAGAGAAAAGTCCAAGCATGACACTATCAATATAAGAAAAATAAATGCATTTCAGTAGTGCCCTCTTGTTGAGTCTGAGCATAAATTGCAATGCGACAGCAGATCGAGTGGTTAACCAACAAGTCGTTTATTATAGCTCAGTACAGACTAGACCTGCCTGTGTCAGACTGGGGAAAACAGGACGAGGTAGTTACTTATATACAGACAAAATGGCAGTTACAGGGATACATTTGCCCTGGCTTTCGTTAACGCGGGAAACCTGTGCAGGAAACAATTAGATTACATTGATAACACATGCGCCTTTACAGCAAGATTCAAGGCTTTTGCAAGCTCTAGCAAATAACGTTTGGACACAACACCTTTGTAATTTATTTATTTACTAGCAGAGGTTGCCCGGTGTTGCCGGGCTGTTTTAAATGGTGTTGGAAAGTTTTTGTTGTTGTTGTTGTTAATGTTTGTAAAGAAGAGGTTAGTCCATAATTGAAATTTTTAAAATTTTTATTTATACAATTTTTTGGATGGCCTGTTATAAACTGTGATGAGTTTTGTTTGGTGTTTTGGTTTTGTGGATGAAAAAAAGAATAAAGGATGATATACTTTTTCCAAAAAAATTATTTAACCCAATATTTTTAGTATGTCTTTTTTTAAACTGTTGTACTGTAGGTAATAATTTAAAAAATGTGAAAGTACATGTTTTTCACAATAAATGTTCTTAAACTTTGTATTGATGTTTTGGTTTTTTATTTGAGTAAAAATTCAGCACAGGATTTTTGAATAGTTTTTATTTTTTTTATTGACATCTGTTTTTGATTTGTGTAAAATTGTGATTTTTGTTATTTGTTTTTACTTGTTTTTACTCTTGGGGCCTTTTGTGTGGGGCTATTGTGTCTTTTAGGAAAAAAATTACTATTGTGGGCAGCAAGTGGTGCTGGTAGGGGTTATCTTGTATTTTGACTGTTTTTTTCTCTCGTAACCTCTGGGTGGAGCTTCTTCCAGTAAATAGTCTCTTTCTTTATTCATTTCTTTTCCAGTCGTTGTGGTGTGAGGTCGTGTGGTGGCGAGTTGGCTGTTTTTCTTTATTTGGGGTGGTGTTGGTGGTTGGATTTTGTGGTGTTTGGCTGGGTGCTGGGTGTGTTTGGAAATGTTTGTTGTTGTTTACTTTATATTGTTTTTTGGTGTTATTTTTGTTTGTTTTTGTGTAATTTTGAATGTTTTTGATTGTTTCTTTTTGTGTTTTTTGGTGTCCTACGGGGGGGGGGGGGAATCCCATTTCTGCCATCACACCTGGCTCTGGAAGGCTTGGGGGAACAGACCCCTTTTGTCCCCCCAAACCTTCCAGACTCATGGGACCCAGGGGAGGGGATCGAATCCAGGCCACCTTCTGATATTAAAAGGGAAATCTCAATTGTGGTTTCCCCTTTAATATCAGGGTGTGTGTGTGTGATCACCTTCTCCGCTGGCTTCCTTGGGTTTGGGAGGGTTGGGTTGAGAAAAGGGGTCTGTCTCCCCAACCCTTCCGGACCCAGGAGAGCCATCGGAGAGGGAGATTCCCCCCAACTCCATTTTTAAAGAGAAGTAACCACTTGGTTTCTTCTCTTTAATATGGTGTGTGTGTGTGTGTGTGTGTGTGTGTGTGTGTGTGTGTGTGTGTGTGTGTGTGTGTGTGTGTGTGTGTGTGTGTGTGTGTGTAGGGGAATCCCCTCTCTGCCAGGTCCCCTGGGGTCAGGAGGGTTGGAGAGACAGGCTCCTTTTGTCCCCCCAAACCTTCCAGACTCATGGGACCCAGGAGAGGGGATCGAATCCAGGCTACCCTCTGATATTAAAAGGGAAATCTCAATTGGGGTTTCCCCTTTAATATCAGGGGGGGGGGGTTGTGATCCCCCTCTCCACTGGCTTCCTTGGGTTTGGGAGGGTTGGGTTGAGAAAAGGGGTCTGTCTCCTCAACCCTTCCGGACCCAGGAGAGCCATCGGAGAGGGGGATTCCCCCCCTCAACTCCGTTTTTAAAGAGAAGTAACCGCTTGGTTTCTTCTCTTTAATATGGGGTGTGTGTGTGTGGGGAGAGGAATCCCCTCTCTGCCAGGTCCCCTGGGGTCAGGAGGGTTGGGGAGACATGCTCCTTTTGTCCCCCCAAGCCTTCCAGACTCATGGGACCCAGGAGAGGGGATCGAATCCAGGCCACCTTCTGATATTAAAAGGGAAATCTCAATTGTGGTTTCCCCTTTAATATCAGGGTGTGTGTGTGTGTGATCACCTTCTCTGCTGGCTTCCTTGGGTTTGGGAGGGTTGGGTTGAGAAAAGGGATCTGTCTCCCCAACCCTTCTGGACCCAGGAGAGCCATCGGAGAGGGGGATTCCTCCCCAACTCCATTTTTAAAGAGAAGTAACCGCTTGGTTTCTTCTCTTTAATATGGTGTGTGTGTGTGTGTGTGTGTGTGTGTGTGTGTGTGTGTGTGTGTGTGTGTGTGTGTGTGTGTGTGTGTGTGTGTGTGTGTGTGTGTGTGTGTGTGGAGGGGAATCCCCTCTCTGCCAGGTCCCCTGGGGTCAGGAGGGTTGGAGAGACAGGCTCCTTTTGTCCCCCCAAACCTTCCAGACTCATGGGACCCAGGAGAGGGGATCGAATCCAGGCTACCCTCTGATATTAAAAGGGAAATCTCAATTGGGATTTCCCTTTAATATCAGGGGGGTTGTGATCCCCCTCTCCACTGGCTTCCTTAGGTTTGGGAGGGTTGGGTTGAGAAAAGGGGTCTGTCTCCTCAACCCTTCTAGACCCAGGAGAGCCATCGGAGAGGGGGATTCCCCCCCTCAACTCCGTTTTTAAAGAGAAGTAACCGCTTGGTTTCTTCTCTTTAATATGGGGCGTGTGTGTGTGTGGGGAGGGGAATCCCCTCTCTGCCAGGTCCCCTGGGGTCAGGAGGGTTGGGGAGACAGGCTCCTTTTGTCCCCCCAAGCCTTCCAGACTCATGGGACCCAGGAGAGGGGATCGAATTCAGGCCACCTTCTGATATTAAAAGGGAAATCTCAATTGTGGTTTCCCCTTTAATATCAGGGTGTGTGTGTGTGTGATCACCTTCTCCGCTGGCTTCCTTGGGTTTGGGAGGGTTGGGTTGAGAAAAGGGGTCTGTCTCCTCAACCCTGCTGGACCCAGGAGAGCCATCGGAGAGGGGGATTCCCCCCCTCAACGCCGTTTTTAAAGAGAAGTAACCGCTTGGTTTCTTCTCTTCAATATGGGGCGTGTGTATGTGTGTGTGTGGAGGGGAATTCCCTCTCTGCCTGGTCCCCTGGGGTCAGGAGGGTTGGGGAGACAGACTCCTTTGGTCCCCCCAACCCTCTCAACCCCAGGGGAGCCAGTAGAGAGAGGGAGCACAACACACACCCCCAGTGATATTAAAGGGGAAACTCCGATTAGGAGCTTCAGGCGCCGTTGTGGAGGGGGGGTTTGGTTCCCACGGCTTGGCGGACTTGCTCTCCCGGTTGTTGTTTTTTGTTTTATTTTTTGGGCGCCGGCTTCCTCAGCGTTCTGCGCGCTCATGGCACGCAGGACGCTGGGGCTTGTAGTTATGGGTTTGTGCTTTGTGTTTGTGCTGTGTTTTTTTTAAACGGTTTTCTTTTGATTGGCTGTGGCGCGTTTCCGAACATTCCTTGCACCGCGCCGTGCGAGAGCCTCTCAACCTGATTGGCTCTGGCGCGGCGCGGCACAAGGAATGTTGGGAAATGAAGTTGTTTCCCTTTTTCGCGTTTGTGGGCTGTTGCCCCACTGTCTGTTTTCTCAATCCTTTGTTGACCTGCGGACCCAGATCGGCCGTGTGCACAAAGGGTGAGTGCAGGCAAGTAGGGCAAGGCATAGCAACCTATAGCAAGTTCCAACGGTTAACTCTTGGTTTTATAGGTTAAGATGCCAAGGTCCTGGTTCTCAAAAATGCTAATTTTATTTTAGTTTATTATTATTTTTAATGTTTTAAATCTGCTTCAGTTGAAGGACTTTCCTACCAACTTTGATATCATGGCAGCACCACACAAAAATGCTATTTCAGTTGCATATGTATTCAGCTCAACATTCTGGTGTATAGCATGCTTAAGTACATAGCAATGACCCAGTAACCATGGAAACTAAATTGGATCATTACAACAGTACTGTAAAAACAATGGGTGAAAGAAGGAGACTAAAGTAATATTAATTTGTTTTCCACAGTGGTGCCACAATTCTGTTTGATCATTCAGAAATAGAAAAACACATTGGCTTCTTGCTTTGTTCTTCATTCTGCTTCAAATTGCCACAGAACATGCCACACCATATTTATTCAGGGAGTTATTCTAGGAAGGTTAGATGGAAAATTCTACATACCTGTCCTCCATTTGTTACAGAAAAGATCCTGGATGTTCCTATCCACAGTTTCACTTCTCACAGGAACTTAAAAGCAAAGGTTTCCTTAACAGCCTTGCACCATACCTGTCAAGTTTTGGGAAATTTCTGTCAAATAAGGGAAATTTCCCAGCCAAAATGGGAAACTGGACAGCTATGCTTATCCTGTGCAGGCCTCCAATCTAACTCCAGTCTAATTGCAGTCTAACTAATACGGGATGACAGCAGGAAAGAGTGTAAAATGCGGATTCCCCATGCCCATCTGGCATGGAACAGCCTTGCGGAGGCTGCTTAGGTGAGAAGGCTCCTGGCGGTGGCTTCTGCGGGCAGCTAAATTAAGGGGGGTGAATAAATGATAGGGTTTGATTCACCCAATTACATGACCTGACCGACGATTCTGCAAAGTAGGCAGATCGCTAACTCCAGTGACTGATTAGGTAAACACTCATCTCCTGGCCAAGGAAATCTCCGGTGCAAACAGTGAAGATGTTTACCCCCCGTCTAAGCTCCAAACAATGGTCTCCCTCATCCCGTGTTTGTTTGGAATAATTAACTTCCCTTCGAGAGGTTCCCCAATTAACCTGAGTAAACAGGTGATGTGATTGACTCCCGGGTGATGGTTTTTTCTACCTGCCTTCTGATCTATAAAAGGTGTATGTATTTTCCCAATAAACCACTGATCTGATCTCGCTCCTGTTGCCTCGTGTTGTCATTGATCAGTCTCCTCCGGGACCTAGCGCCGCCCTAGCGGCCCAACATCGCTACAGTTGGTGACCCCGACGTGATTTACTCGTGAGTAAGAGACCCCGGAGAGGTCTACTCGTGAGTAGCGATTCACGCGGTCCGGTTCTACGCTTGAACCGCGACCCGTCATCCCGGAGGACAGCGCGGCGCTCCGGCCGGCAGCCAGCCGATCGGAGAAGTAGCCTGCGGCGAGGCATCCCAGAGAGACATTCCTACAGCTTACTCCCCGCTTTCGAGGAGGTTTGCCATCGAGGGAAACGCGTTCCGCTCAGGGCCAGCTGTGAGCCCCTGACATCGCAGAGGCCGTCGAAGGGCCCGTGGCAGAAGGTCCACGCTCCGAGGTCTACCCCAGACACCCGACGCCCGAACCTGTTGCCTGCAAAGACGCGTCGACCCGTCCCGAGGAGGAATCTTCCGGAGACCCAATCGCAGGTAATATGGGGACTTGTTCTCATAGACCAAGTCCGTCCGCTAGCCAAAGAACTCGTGAGGAAGAGTTCAGAATCCTGGCCAGGGTTTTTAATCTACGCTTTCACAGCAGGGAATTAGCGAGACTTTTGGCGTACCTCAGGGAACACTGCCTACTTTACCCAGAAGTAGGTACGTTAACCCTGAAGCTCTGGGATCAGATAGGAGACTGTATTCAGCAACCCCCGAAAGCTCCAGGAGGGATAGTTCGTACTTGGAGGAAGTGTAGGAAACTCTTAGCAGAGATCGAGCCAGTCCGGGTGGAGGCCAAAGAACCCCCGTTAGTCGAGCCATCAGGCAAGCCAGTCGAACCGGCTGCGCCCACGGCACTCTATCCGTCAATTAGCTATCGGCAGAGTAGCGTAGGGAGCGTCCCCGCGGTGACAGCTGCAGACGTCACCGAAGGAACGCAGGGAATGAGAAGCGCAGGCGCTCCTCTGACAGCTCCAGGCTCCCTAGTCATGAAGAGTGCCCTTCAGCGCACAGCTGAGATAGAACTTAAAAAGGGGGAATTGTCAGTTGAACAACTAGCTGAACTCAGACAGATTTGTCCAATCCACTTGGAGATGGACGCGCTCACGGGCGCACAGCAGGTAGTACACTCCCCAGTCCCGTACAAGCTTCTCATGGCTTTACGGAAAGCAATTTCAGAGACAGGGCTCCAGAGTCGTTTTACGAGGGGCACGCTTCAGCAAGTGTGCGAAACCACCATGTGGATTCCTCATGATTGGAAAGCCGTCATGAGGATGATGCTAACCCCCAGCCAGTACATGATTTGGGACATCGAGTTCCGCCTAGAGGCGCAAACTCGGGCTGCCAGGATGGGAGGCGCGGTAATCCCTGACCAGTTGTATGGTTCAGGTGCCTTTGAGCCCATCAACGCTCAAATTAACTTGCCTCTCGCCACTCTAGAAATGTCAGCCAAAGCTGCCTACAGGGCATACTTCAAGGTCCCAGCATCTGGCAAAACGGCAAAAAATTACACTGCCATCAAGCAGGGAGCCCAGGAACCCTACATGGACTTCATCAATCGCCTGGAGGAAGCAATTAGCAGGCAGATTGATAATGAGCAGGCCCAACAAGAGCTTATGATCAAGCTAGCTAAGGACAACGCCAACTTGGACTGCCGTAAAATCTTGCAGTCCCTGGGCAATCGCCCTGACTTGACCTTAACGGACATGATCCGAGCATGCTCCGACGTTGGCACCGACTCCTACAAGATGGGGCTGCTAGCGGCCGTGGTGCAGGGGGGAAGAAGACCTCAGGGCAATGGCAAGATCAAAGGGGCATGCCACACTTGTGGCAAGGTCGGACACTTCGCTAGGGAGTGCCGATCCAAGGGAGGCGGACAAAAATCCGGCCGTCCCAAGGCTCCGAACACCCCCTGCCCGAAGTGCAAGAAAGGCTATCATTGGGCCAGGTATTTCCGAGTTCGGGAAACCAGAATCCGGGCACGTCTCTGGCCCCAGTCCAAACAGAGGCTTCCTTCACCCAGATCCAGAACTCCCCAGAACTGGACTAGGTTCCAGGCTCATTCCAGGCACTGCGAGGGCGCAGGCCAGCCCCAAGGGTAGCACAGGACTAGAATTGGCTTGCCAGGCGGACGTTACATGCGATCTGCCGGGCACAGTCTATCTAGTCGATTCCCAGTACATGGGACCCCTACCCAGAGGCTTTATAGGTTTAGTTTTGCCCCGTAGTGTAGCTGGAGCGCGCGGAATTTTCATAATTCCAGGAGTCATAGACTCGAATTTTTCAGGCGTTCTCCAGGTCCAGCTTTGGACACACCTACCCCAAACTATCCACAAGGGAGACACCTTAGCGCAACTGATCTTGGTTCCTTGTCACTCGCCAGCAGGCAGCCAGAGAAGGCTCAGTGCCAGCTCAGAGTCCGGTTCAGCAGGCCGCTCAAGCGCGAGTGAGGCAGTGCAGGGATACCAGGTCTTGGCGACAGTGGAGACCAACATTGAGTGGAAGCAGCGCCCCGTTATCGAGGTATTTTTGAACAAAAGAGTGTTCTCAGGGTTACTCGATACCGGAGCGGATGTGACAGTGATAAGCAGAAGCCAGGGGCCGAGGGAATGGGCCATTGAGCCGGTCTCCGATGTGTGGGGGGTAGGCGGCGTCCAGGAAGCGTTCAGAAGCCGAGAGTGGGTAGAAGTCACAATCCCAAGGGCTGACGGCACGGCGGTAATTCGGCCGCACATTCTTGACGTGCACGTCAATCTTTGGGGACGGGACATTCTACAGCAGTACGGTGCTACGCTTACCTTCGGGTAATGGCGTTGCCACTTAAATGGCTCACCGACACTCCGGTTTGGGTGGAACAATGGCTGGTAGTGGGGGAGAAATTAGTCGCCCTCAAGCAGCTAGTTAAGGAACAGCTAGATGCAGGACATATAGAACAGTCCACAAGCCCCTGGAATTCGCCAATTTTTGTTATTAAGAAGAAGTCGGGGAAGTGGCGACTCCTCCACGATCTCAGAGAGATCAACAAATGCATACAGCCAATGGGTCCGCTTCAATGTGGCATCCCGAATCCGAACATGATTCCCGAGGGGTGGGAGATTCTAGTCGTAGATCTCAAGGATTGCTTTTATACAATCCCCTTAGACCCCAGGGACCGGGAGAGGTTTGCCTTTACGGTGCCGGTCGTGAACCGCGGCGAGCCCATGCAGCGTTACGCGTGGAAATATTTGCCACAGGGCATGCTCAATTCGCCCACCTTGTGCCAAATTTACGTTCACGACGCGCTGGCAAAGTTTCGAAACCTCTACCCACAAGCCATAGTTTGTCACTTTATGGACGACATTTTGGTGGCGTTGCCACAGCTTGGCAGCGAAATGTTTTCAGACCTCCAGGCCAGCCTGGGGGACAAAGGGTTACTCATTGCCCCGGAGAAAGTGCAGAGAACCGAGCCCTTCTCGTACTTGGGCCATCGGCTTCTCCGCTCTTTCACCGCACCGGTTTTACCCCAGATAAACTTACAAGACTCAGTCACCCTCGTAGAATTGCAGCAAGTTTTGGAGAATATCAATTGGGCCAGACCATATTTTCGCTTGGATACGGATCTTCTAAAGCCGCTCTTCTCGCTGCTAACCTTAGGTAAAAATCTCTCGAGACGCGCGCTTGGCGCTTGAGAAAGTGAACCAAGTTCTCAGCCAGAGGTGGGTGGATAGGATCGCCCAGGGGCCATATGCCCCGATCCTGAATTTGTACATCGTACGGTCGGGATCCATGTTCACTGGGGCGCTAGGAGCAGACTCAGAAAAGGGAGCGAAAATTGTGGAGTGGGTGTACTTGCCTAACACCTCATCTCGGAACATTGTTCCGCCCCAAGAACTGGTCTCCGCGGTGATCTACCGCGGCAGGCTGAGAGCTAGGGACATCTCTGGGCACGATTTAGCTAAGATCATAGTCCCGTTCACTAAGGAACAAATTCATCAGTTGATGCAGCTAGGTGACTCGCTTCCGATAGCCTTGGAAGGATTCACTGGAAGCTTGGCATACCATTTGCCCAAAGACCCCAGACTTGTCTCGCTTCAAACAGGAACAGTCAGCTTGTTCGAATTGCTTTCGCTGGTCCCACTTCAGGGGGCCAAGACAGTCTTTACCGATGGTGGACGCACATATGGCGTCTTGACCTGGCAGGAGGGCGAAGCTTGGCACACGCTGTTGACTCTTCCACAGAAGTCCGCGCAGCGGGCAGAGTTGGCAGCCGTGAACCTTGCCTTGCGCACCTTCGCCAAGGAACGTTTAAACATCATAACTGACAGTCTGTACGTTAGGAATTTGCTCCACAGTTTACCGGGAGCTTACATTACCCCCGCGATAGACAGGAATCTGCTTAGTCTGTTTCTCACTGCTCAATTTCACTTGCGGAACCGCACGGAGCCGCTCTATATCGCCCACATCCGAAGTCATCAAGACCTACCGGGTCCGATTTCCGCGGGTAATAGCAGAGCGGACGCGGCGGCAAAAGAAATTCAGCAACGCTCAGTTTTGGGAGTTTTCACTACTCCAATTCAAAGTCATGCATTTTTTCACCAAAACGCCAAGGCGCTCGCCAGACAGTTCAATCTGCCACTTTCTCAAGCCCAAGGTATAGTACGCTCTTGCCAGCATTGCACAGGGGCGCCGGGGGGGGGCCCTCGTGGGGGGTCAACCCACGAGGGACAGAGGCCAATCAAGTGTGGCAGATGGACGTCACGCATGTGCCGCAGTTCGGCAGATGGCAGTACATGCATGTCTGCATTGACACCTTTTCTCAGTTCGTTTGGGCGACG
Source organism: Bradypodion pumilum (assembly GCA_035047305.1). Lineage (NCBI taxonomy): Eukaryota > Metazoa > Chordata > Lepidosauria > Squamata > Chamaeleonidae > Bradypodion > Bradypodion pumilum. The sequence continues at coordinate 99,383,922 of JAWDJD010000003.1, forward strand.
GCGCAGAAGGGGGAGGCTGCCTCCCACGTGGAGCAGCACCTCCTTTCCTGCATTGCGGCGATGGGCAAGCCGCGGCACGTGAAAACGGATAACGCCCCGTCCTACTGCTCCAGGCAGTTGGCCGCCTTCATGGCTACATGGGACATCAAACACACATTTGGCATTCCCTACAATCCGCAAGGGCAGGCGATTGTAGAATGGGTCAATCGGACGCTAAAGTCCTATATTGACAAACACACAGAAAGGGGGGAGCCACCAGCCCTCCCCAAATCACAGGGAGAAGCACAGTTTTGTCTGAATAAGGTATTGTTCACATACAATCACCTCAATGTTTTTTCGGACTGTACGCCGCAGGAGAAGCACTTCCGCCGTTCGGAAGCCCTCCCGCGACCTATGGTCCGGTACCGAGTGCCACCAGACCCTTCTTGGAGGGGCCCGGTGCCGCTCATAACCTGGGGAAGAGGGTATGCTGCAGTTATGTCTCCTACAGGTGTCGTTTGGATTCCAGCTCGGTGCGTCAAGCCTCACTTGGAACCACATGGCGTGGACCCAGGCCGACCCGAGTCCGATCCCGGAGATGCAGGATCTCGCCCTGACCGAGGGGACCCGCCGGGAGAGACAGCGGTCGCAGACGACAGCACCGAAGATCACCTGGGGGATGGTCAAGGCCCTCTGCCATGATGCCCAGGACGCCATCCAGCGCGAGGGGGAGGAGCTGACTCCAGAGAGCTTTGCAGTTGCGATTTTCGCCCGAATTCACGCCAACTCCATGGCAGTCACCATCATCCTGGCCCTCTCCCTGCTTTTGGGGGGAGGCGCTCAGGCCGCCTCACTGGAGGCCAGCGATCTAATGCCAGGCGGAGACCTCTCTGCCCGGATGCAGTACAACATTTGGGAAAGGTTGGCGACCCTTGTCAACCAGTCCGATTTTTGCCTCAGGCAGGACGTCGGCTCTGCCTCGATCCTCAGCACCTGCCTTGTCCCGGTGTGCCATTCTCCAGGCGCACACCCCCGGGACGGGGACTGGCTGGTGAGGCGACTCTTCAGCCCATACATCCCATCGGCTTCCTCGGAATATGCCCGTTGGGAGATGCGGCTAACCATGACTTTACCGGCTGATGCGGCCACTCTCCACACTCCTCGAGTGGCGGTCAGCCCGAACTCTACCTGCGGCCGAATACACGGTTGCTCCGGACCCGGCCGAGCCCAGCGCCGCTGCCTCGATGTAGGCAGCGGCAATTGGACTTGCAATGACCCAGTGCCACTTGGTTCGAAGTATGCACATATCACCCTGCCATCTGGATGGTTCTTTACGTGTAACCAGTATACGTTTAACTACATTCCGGCTAATATTACAGACTCTATATGTTGTATCAGTCGTTTAACACTGTTGCTCCCCACTAAGGATATGATTGCCCCACGCACTAATATCCCCAATGTTTCCAATGGCTCCAATGTTCCCTCACTCATACGGCACGCTCGCACCACCCAGTTAGACAGCTCATGTGAAAGCAGCTTTAGGGTAATGAGACCTGCCGAATACCTCTCTTTGGCAGTCAGCATCGTTGGCGTGCCAGGCTTAGCCGTCGGCAACGCAAAGAGGATCGGTCGCTTGGCTTGCGGTTTAGCAAAGGCCATCAACCATACCTCCTCAGCGATAGCGCTCCTTAATCAAGAGCAGGCAGAGCTTCGCCATGCCATTCTCGATAATCGAGCGGCTATCGACTACCTCCTACTATTGCACCACTTGGGCTGTGAGTCCTTTCACGGAATGTGCTGCTTCAACCTCACTGACAACTCCCGGAAAATTCAAAGCCAGATCACAGACCTCCACACCATAGTTGCAGGCATCACAGAGGGCTCTGCGTGGGGGGCTTGGTGGAGTTCCCTGTGGAGGTGGATGTGGTCGTGGATCCCATGGGGGTGGCTTCAGACGGTACTCAAAGTGGTGGTGGGGATAGTCATACTGGGCATAGCAATTTGCTGTCTCGCTCAATGCATTCCCTCACTGATCTCGAGGTGCCGCCTCAGAAGGAAACCCTGTGACGTCACTCCCGACCAACAGCTGGTGCCGCTTCTGCGCAAAATCGCTGGTCAGGCTCTTAATATTAAAAAGTAAGGGGAGATGCGGATTCCCCATGCCCATCTGGCATGGAACAGCCCTGCGGAGGCTGCTTAGGTGAGAAGGCTCCTGGCGGTGGCTTCTGCGGGCAGCTAAATTAAGGGGGGGTGAATAAATGATAGGGTTTGATTCACCCAATTACATGACCTGACCGACGATTCTGCAAAGTAGGCAGATCGCTAACTCCAGTGACTGATTAGGTAAACACTCATCTCCTGGCCAAGGAAATCTCCGGTGCAAACAGTGAAGATGTTTACCCCCCGTCTAAGCCCCAAACAATGGTCTCCCTCATCCCGTGTTTGTTTGGAATAATTAACTTCCCTTCGAGAGGTTCCCCAATTAACCTGAGTAAACAGGTGATGTGATTGACTCCCGGGTGATGGTTTTTTCTACCTGCCTTCTGATCTATAAAAGGTGTATGTATTTTCCCAATAAACCACTGATCTGATCTCGCTCCTGTTGCCTCGTGTTGTCATTGATCAGTCTCCTCCGGGACCTAGCACCGCCCAACATCGCTACAGTAAAATACAGGGGTTTGACAGAAATTTCCTGAAACTTGACAAGTATGCCTTGCACATAGTCCAAAGCCAGACAGAGGAGATTAATTTTCTTTTGCTGTGCTTTAGAGTAGGTTGTTCCACTGCTGTCCTTTATACACAATTACTGTATAATGGCTAAATCAGCAATATAGTCAATAAATAAATCTAGCAATAAATCAATAATCAATATGCACAGAAAGAAAGATGGACTGAGTAAACTAGTTATGACCAGAGTTTGGAAAAGTTACTTTTTCAACCATAACTTTAACAAAGACTTTGTCAACCTGCCCTGTAATGATTCTGGAGCAGTAGTCCAAAAAAAGGTAATTTTCCAAGCTTGTTTATGGTTTTCACAAGATTTCAGAATGCAAGTTGCACACTGTATTCTTTTTTCCCATTTTCTGTTAACCCTAGATCATCACCGAAACACTTTTTGAGAAATACAAATATAAGCCAAATAAATCACAAAACAAATCCTCTATATTACACAAAGAGTCTTTCAGAAATAGGCAACTGAATGCAAAGTCATTGCTGCATGCATTAGTCATGTAAAGGTTTAAAGCACTCAAGCTCTCTAGCATCCTTATTTGGATGGGAGGGGACACATCTTAACATTAATCTATTTAATGATGTTTAGTTCTGTACAGTGTCAAGAAAATTCTTTTCTAGACTGCATACCTATTACTGAGTTCATGAATGACCTCAAGTGTGTGACTGGGAGAAGAAATGCTGCCCAGTATGACTACTAAATATACTGCAAAGCTAGTATGGGACTATGAAAGAAGAAATCCAGCACTGGTTGGCAGGTTTATTTGCTCATATCCTTATATATGATATATCCTTACACATATTCATATTGTGTAGTTCCTTAGATTGTTATACGTATTTGCAAACTTCCCAACTATTATTCAAAAGCAGTGCAGCCTGTTATTCTATCCACAGCTAAACAACAGTTTCAATCTGTCATGTACATTGTTTTGCCATTCCAGCAAGCTTTTAACTTTGCTACTCTGCGGAGTTCTCTGTTGGTTGGTTGGCAACTTGGGATATTTTAAACCCTTGCTCAAAATCCAGTTGTATCCAACTGTAGGGTCCAGTGCTCATCTCCATTTACAGCCAAGGAGCTAGTGCTGCCTGCATCTGCAGATGTTTCCATGGCCATGTGGCAGGCATAATTAGACACTGGAGTGCATGAAACGCTGTTACCTTTTGTAACAGAATGAAGTATACCCTGTGCTTTAGCCTCTTTCAAAATGGCAATTTCAAATCAGGGGGAGAGAGAAAATATGTAAATATCCTTGCCTCATGAGTTGCCTGGGGGCTTTAGTGAAATGAAACCCAATGTGTGATGGACATGTCTTGCTGTAAGATCATTGGTTGGAATCCCTAAGGGGGAGGGCCATAGGTGGACCCTGTGGGAGGAGATATAACCCAGAAATGCATGCACATATACATGCAGACACAGAGACACTCTCTGGAATGCTGTGCTTTTAAGCTGCAAAAATGTAGAAGTTTGAGAGAAAGGGGGGGGACCCATGGGCTATCCCTTAGAGAACCAGTTTGCTTCCTTGCTTTAAAATGCTTCCTGATCTTTTGATGGACTGTATCCTGTATCTTGGTATACTTTCAATATACAGTACTTCTAAAATACCTGAAGAGACTTGGAGTGATTACTTGGCTCAATGCTACCTTATCAACACATATCTGATGCTTGGGTTGTCCAGCTAGGCAGCTGCATCGCAGAAGAACAATAGGGCCTACTCAAAAGTAAGGCACCATATTGTTACACCATTCCACAAAAATGGTACCTATTTATCTACTTGCAATTTCTTGTTTTCGAACTGCTGGGCTGGGACAGAGATGGGAGCTCATGCAGCACTTGGGTCCCTACCAACCTTCGAGTCATCAAGTCCAGTGTTTTAACCAATAAGCCACTGCAGTCATAGGAAGACCTTTGTTTTGTTGTCTTCTTTCTCCTCTCCCAGTTCCAGGAGTTTGCCTGAGGGATTCTAGGTGATTTCTGGGACTGAGAATTACAAAAATCCCATCTCTAACTGCCACGTCACTTTTTTATGTGATTTTTTTTAGGAATATGCTAAACTGGCAGGATTGATTAATGTGTAGAAACAGGTGGCTCAATGTGGAAAAGTACCTCTCTAACCAGAATTGGGAGCAGACATGGAACAGATCCCAGCCAGTCCCCCTCTGAATTCACAGCTGCTTCCTTTCCCATTAGTAGTCCCTCAGCATGGCTGATATTCACTGAACTGATCATGGTTGTCTGAGGAGAAATACCCGGAACATCAATTACTCACATGACTTTAGTGACCGCAAGTGCGGCACTTGAAAGATGGCATTGTTAAGTTCAGAGCATTGCTATGCATGGAGCAGGACTATCGTGTGCTGAACAAATGAAGGAAGTGAAGCCAACACTCTGTTTTGTTTAACATCTAATATTTTAATTATGTTATCAACCATAGACCATGCACCAGCTGCTGTACCCTTTCTTTGACACATACACCTCTGCACCATATGCAAGATATTCCCTTTGTGACTGAATGCAGGGGAACTCCCACAAAATTTACTAACAGTGGGATTTATTTATGATACTGGTTTCAGTTCAGAAGGCTACCTAACAGTGTTGCAGTCGTGGACCTTTCATCCACCAGTCCATCCCTATTCCCCTTCTTTGGCCCTTAGTGTGGTCATCAACATTTAGATCTGCCACTTGCTACCACAACAGACCCTTGAAATGTCTGTTAAAAGGTGTGTGTGTGTGTGTGTGTGCATTTAGATAATCAGCTCTTTATAGTAAATGGACTGCTTTGCAAAAGTCATAAAAATGAACACAGTTTGAATGTTTTGGAGTGTTTAAAATGAATACTTTAATGACCATTCAAGTGATATTCAAAAGACATATTTCACTAAATCACAGAGACAGAGAGGCACAGACAATCTTTAGCACTTTATAAAAGTAATTATCAATGGGAGTTTTAACCTATTTCAATTCCCTGATCAGAACATTTTATTTAATTTTCAAAATCAAATCAAATATTTATTATGGTCCAAGGCCAGCATAGAGCAGCAAAGGAAACAGAAGTAAAAATTGGTGTGTGTGCGTGCACATAAAATATATCGAGACAAACGTTAATTTCCAATCTATTTAATTTTCAATCTACACAGGTTTACCTGAAATTTGTCATTTTCTATTTTGCTATACTTATCATTGTCCATTTCTAAGCTTTTCTCAGTGTTGAATTTAGACTTGGCAGGCCAAAGATCAACATTCGTCATTTTCTTTTTTTGTTATATTTATCATAGAAGCCCTGGTGGAGCTGTGGTTAAACTGCTGTACTGAAGCTAGAACGTTGTGAGTTCAATCCTGACCATGGTTCAAGATTGACTCTGCCTTCCATCTTTCCCAGGTGGGTAAAATGAGTACCCAGCGTATTGGGGTGCGGGGGTAATGCTAAGTAACTTGTGAACCACCCAGAGAATACTCTAAGGGCTATGGAGCAGTATAGAAGTGTAATTGCTATTGCTAATTACCAAGATGTTCTCAGTGTTGGATTTAGACTTGGCAGGCAAAAGCTCACAAGGTGACAATGAGGCAGGAACTACACTGGTGTCAGAGCCCAGACGTAGTCATATAAGACTGCTGAAATCAGTCAAACATAAATAGTCCTAGCTAACTCATTTTCCATCAATGTTAGTGGGACTGCTTGAGATATGGCTAAGTTTGTATCCAGCCCAGTGCTTCTCAGCTTAATCTACATCATAGGGTTCCTGGAAGAATAATGGGTAGGAAGGACATTCATTTCAGCCAGAATGAAAAATGTTATCTGCACTGCGTCTAACAATCATTTTCTGATTTTCCAGATTCTGTTTTAAATTAAGTGCTTCCTAATTCACTTTAAAAAAAAGTAGAATCAAATTAGTTTGTGACAGAAAGGATATTTGTTTGTGCAAGTCAGACTTCATCTGGAGCACAGTTCTGGCCGCTGAATTTTAGGATGGTTGTAAACAAAAACAAAAGAAAAAAACAGATGGAAGACATGATTGGATTCTTCAAATAGCTGAAGAGTTAACACTCAGAACAGATCAAGTGTTTGCTTCTTTGCTACTTGCCCAGGAGGCAGGCCTAGATTTACCAGAGTTAACTTACTAGAGCAGGGGTGCCCAAACCTTTCAGACTGTGGGCCAGTCACATGGTTCAGGGAACCAGTCACTATGGCCTGGGGGCCGTATCCACCCCTGACACCAATTCATCTGGCCCACGAAGCCCTCGTCACTCCTGGAAGCAGAAGTAAAACGCGCCCATACGGGCGCGTTTTACTTTTGCTTCCAGGAGTGATGAGGGCTTCGTGGGCCGAATGAATTGGTGTTGGGGGCTGGATCCAGTCCTGGGCCATAGTTTGGGCATCCCTGTACTAGAGGGTAGGCTTTCACTGAACAGTAGGAGAAAGGTCCTGACAAGAACAGCTTCTCAACCAGGCAGACAGTATTCTAGAGAGGTGGCAGGTGGCTGACCCTGACTAGAGATCTCTAGGTGAAGACTGGACTGCCATCTGCTGGGGATACTCTACACTTGTTACCACAGGTATAGGACTACTAGCCAATGATCCTATATGTTAGAGCTCGAAAAAGTTATGTTCTTGCAGTATATCTCCCAGGAACCTCCAGCTAGCATGGAAGGTTGGGGGAATTCTCTTAGTCCAAAGATGTCATGCTTCCAAACTGTGGACAATCTTTTCTGGACGGAGCAGCAGCTGTGCGGCCCAGCCGGCCACAAGAACGGCACTACCGCCACCACCACTAGACACTCCCTCAGACATGGTTGGTGGGGTTGAGCCTATGATGTTTTTTGGTATATTGTTTTTTGAAGTGTTTTTATTTCATGATAATTTGTTATTCTGCAATTGTATTTGAGATTTTTTGAAATATTTTAAAATGTCTTTGTATTATGATAATGTGGTACCTTGTAATTGTAATATTGTGTATCTTTGTTAGCCGCCCAGAGTCGCTTTGCGAGTGGGGCGACATACGTCTAATAATAATAATAATAATAATAATAATAATAATAATAATAATAATAATAATAATAATAATAATAATAATAATAATAATAATAATAATAATAATAATAATAATAATAATAATAATAAACCAATCTCTGCAAAATAACTGACACACTCTTCTTCTTTTTATTAGTATAACGTCTGGGAACCTTGAGTTCTTCTGACTTGATTACTTTATTTTAAGAATTAATGTTACTTGTTTTGATTCATTCAACTCCATGATGAACTTTTCAGTACCAAATAGCTAAAAATACAGTAACAGGTCTTTTGTGATTTAAAATTTTGCAGTATGCGAAATACAACAGGCACTTGGTAGAATAAGCATCTAGTGTAATAAGATACTAGGAAAAGCTTTAATATTTATTTATTTTCACTGCAATACAAGTTGAAGTTTTTCGTAGGCATTAGGAAATGTGCAAGGTTGCTCTTATGGTTTCTTTTCATTATTTTATCGGTTGGGTGGTGGCAGAGGAGAAAGGTCACTGTTTTCCAATCAAGCAAAATCAATGATGAAAGAAAATAGAAATCGCAGTTGCTTCACAGGACATGGATTAAATCTGGTTGGATATGTTGATTCAAGTGTCCTAAGGAGGGACTGAAACACTGCTCTCCAAAACCAACATTCTCAGCATGAACAGGAAAACAGGAACTGTGGTTTCAGGAGATAAGTCCTTTTTTATAAGCAAAAACTCCAGCTCCAGCCAAAGAAGTGATGAAAGCAGAAAAGCCAAGGAAGGCCAGGAGTCCTGGGACAGATGGTAAGTTTCTCTCCAAAAATGTAGTTGTGATGGGGATCGCTGGCACATCCTAGGAAGGAATACCTTCAATGTTAGTGCATGACAATTAAGACAACTGAAGGAGTTACTAGAAGACCCTATTATCCCAGCCTGGATCTATCTAGATCAAGGGTGCCCAAACTATGGCCCGAGGGCTGGATCCGGTCCCCAACACCAACTCATCCGGCCCACAAAGCCCTCGTCACTCCCAGAAGTGGAAGTAAAACACCCCCTATGGGCGTGTTTTACTTCCGCTTCTGGGAGTGAGAAGAGCTTTGTGGGCCGGATGAATTGGCCTTGGGGGCCGGATTCACCACCCGGGCCATGGTGACCAGCCCCCTGAACCACATGACCAGCCCACAACCCAAAAAGTTTAGTCACCCCTCATCTAGATCATGCTAAACTGAATAACAGTTGCTATATGCCATTTTGGATGACCCTTGAATCTCTATGCAAGGATCAGTCACAAAACACCATAAATAACTCTGTTTAATACGGGCCTAGCCTGACCCTTTTTCCCCTTTAAAGAGAAAGAAAACCAAACAAAAGCAAAAACAACCCCACTTCCTCTTTCAGCCTTTATCTAAGCTTCTTAACAATCTTGGGAAATGTGAAGTGTCCTTGCTGCTGGCCTGCAGAAGGAGAGAAGTTTTCAATTTCTTTTTAATATTTTCTAGAGTGAGGTGGGTAAAACATGGCCTACTAGATATTTTTAGACTGCACCTCTTTGGATCAGAGATACTTTGAAAATGTTTCTTTTTTAAAAGCCCTTTCAAAGTATTACTATGATTTAGAAATGAGTAGGCATCAAGCAGAGGTGAGTTGGGTCATGATGGCACATATGTCATGTGGTCACTGGGTAAAGGACAGAGCCAATCGATCCCCAACCTGACCAAAACTCCAGAACGAATGTCCATCCAATTTAGTTGCCCCCTGAGAAAGCATCTAGATGGGTATTTGTCCTGGTTTTTGCTCCATGATATTCATTGTTTATTCAGCATTTATTTATTTGACAACATGACAGCACTAATCACAAGTAGGACCAATATTTTGGCATGAGATTGTGATATACTCTGCATTTTTAAAATTTTGCTTTTTGCTTGTGATGGCCTATACTTGAGGCGGTTGCTGGAAATGTCAAGATATCATTGATGATCTGCACTGTGGAGGTGAATCCTGCTTGTCCTGGTGAAACGACTTGGAGTGTACATAATCTTAACCATGCAACACTCAGGATTAAAGTTGCAGTGGGACCTGACAAGGGCAATAAAGTACCAATATTTAAACAATAGTGGGAAAACTTATAAATAATAATAGGAACTAGAAGCAGATACAGAGAGATGGCATGGAGTATAGATGAGCAATCTGGAGGGCAAGTCTGGAAGAATGACAGGTTTGGGGAGAACTTGTTCTGTACCTGATTCTGTTTATTTGATTTCCAGGCTGCCTTTCTCCTGGGGAGGAAGAAACCATTCCCATTCTAAACTGGTAAATCCCATTTGTAAATCCAAGGTTGAAGGGGAAGTTGAGGACGTAACACTGTAGTCTGGAAAGGAGTCCAGTAAAACATTTCCTCTATATCATTTGGTTTCCTGAACATAAATGTCACCTGGTGATCCCTGCCAGTACCACTTATATCGCCACGTCCAAAAGGACAAATAGTTCATTTTCTTCCTTATTGGCAGCTCCCAATGGTTATATCATATTCTACCAGTGATGGCGAACCTTTTAGAGACCGAGTGCCCAAACAGAGAGGCAGGGTGAACTCTGTGTTGGGGGGTGGGGGAGGGAGGAAACACTCCCATTAGGCTGCTGGGCAGAAGGGTGGGTTGAACTCTGGGCTGGGGTGGGGTGACAACGTACATGCCAACAGAGAGGGCTCTGAGTGCCCCCTCTGGCATATGTGCCATAGGTTCACCACCACTGATCTCGGCAATGATCTAGCATTTCCAGCAGAGCATGTGAAAGAACACTTGCCTTTGATTCTGGTTCTGTTACCCATATTTTATCCTTTGAAAATTTCCCCATGCTGCACAATATCTGGAAAACAGAAATCACACTGCATTAACAAATATTCTTTTTATTGTACAAATGATGCAGTAAAAGATCAAAAGGATCACAAAAGATAAATTATTCCATTGCATGTACAGTGCAGATGCATTTCTACATATCTGGATTCTGTAAGGCCTGTGTCTTTTTATTTGCTCTTCTAATCTGGCCCAGCCCACAAATGCAGCAGGAATTGGATTCAGTTTTTTAAAAATGTAAACACACTGCAAGCTACATCCATCCACATATTAAACTCTTTTCAAATCAAACCCTGGCATTTGCACTAAGCAATTTACAAACCAAGTCCAGATAGTTCAAAAAATAATAATCAACCTGGGACTTGTCTACACAGGCTGGCATAGGTTGAATAGAGTTGCTGGGGGGTTGGGTAGAGGATCTCAAATGACTCTATTTGGCCTAAAGCCTTCTGTTAGGCATTACTGATATTTTGGTTTAGAAAATATTTCAGAATACTATACTGGCATATTAAAAACCTCCTCTGATTCTCAGTGGACAGCAGAAGAAGTAAAAAATTTTAGACACTGTTATACAACATTCCACGTATGTTTAAATAGAAAACTCCTTCCCAGAACTGTGAGGAGATGGAAAAGGCAACTATGGGCTCCCCCACCCCACCTGAATTGTTTTTGACAGTCAATACTCAGCAGTGAATTCAGCTGCAGGCAGGTTCTTGATCAAACTTTCAAGACAGGTCAAAGAAAAAGTGGCGCGGGGGGGGGGGGCTTCGTGATATCAGAAATGCGCAGCAGCAGGAGTCTTGACAGTTTAAGGCTTTCTGTGGCTCATTCCCACATAAAAGAACCAAAATGGAATGCCTCTACCAAAAAAAAGTAGAAGTCTCTAACAGGGAGCCAGAAAGGTGTAGGCAGGAACATTCTTAGTTTGCTCCAGTGATTATATCATGTGATCACTGTAAAAAGGGGTGAACCAACTGGTTTCTGCAGTGGAACAAACAGCAGACTCAAAGGTCCTCTGATCACACCCTTGTGATCATACCTGTACGGGACATCTTAAAAGGTTTGATAAAAATATATAGCATAATTCATGGCAAGAAAAAATTAAGCATAATATAGAAGAACATGCTACTCAATAGTTAAAAACACATTTTTGATGACTGAGAGATGCTGGCTTTTTAAGGAATTACATTCATGTTTTGGACTTGTACTGAAAGATCACTGAAACTGAACAGATTGAAAAGCTTGGCTTTGGACCATACCATTCCAATTATTTTGGCTGACATAATCAACATTTTGTTTGATACTTTTAAACTTACACGTAAAACCTGATTCAGTTTAGCAATTAAATGAAAATCGACAATATTCACTTAATTTGCATCAATTTTCTTCTAATTTGATAAGTTTGCTTTTTTAACATAATGATTGTAGTTCAGATATGAATACCATGTAGTTCAGATATGAATTACCTCTCTGGCTGCCCTTTCTCCAGCCTGTACTGCTCCTTCCATGTAGCCACTCCACTGAGTAGCTGTCTCAGTGCCAGCAAAGTAGATCTGACCTGCTGGCTGACGAATAACCCTTTAAAACAAATATCATGAGACATGTTATGAGAACAGAGATAATCATCCAGCTCACAGATAATAGCTTTTAATGAAATTATATGTACCAAGGATGAAGTAATTTGACTACTGTATGTGGCATGTGCTAGTGCTGTTTTTAAGTTCCTAAGAGAAGCAAAATTGAACCTCATGTAAGATGTTTCTGAGGAATGTGGAAATATTAGCAAATTCCCATCTTTCAGGGATTTCTTTTCATTTTTTCATATATAAGTACTGTATTCACATTTGTTAGTTTCATCTGCTGTTGCTTCAGGGAGAAGAATGAGGAGATGCCAACTGGGTTATTATTCCTTGTCATTCCCTCTCATATTGATAGCATTATTGTCCACATGTGGTATTCTTAATAGTGATGCTGTTAAGAGTTTGCCCATAGTTGGGATCTATCATTATGCATGATTAATTTGGTAGAATGTGAAGTGTAAACACACATTCAAAGGTAAATCTCCATTCAACGGTCTGTGAATTTTTACAAATAGAGGATAATACATATTTCATTTCATTTCATTTCATTTATTCGATTTATACCCCGCCCTACTCGACCAGAATGAGATCCATAAGAACTTATGATAGTGGATTCTTTTTTTATTCTGCAAGATGCCACAAGACTCGTTGTTTTTCCTTGCATGACTATGTGTCTGGTAAATATTGTAAGAATAATATGCTTTGTGTATAGCAGGTTTTATAGCTCACTGATTTCTTATAGCAATATTAAGAACATCTCTAGTTTCACCTTCCATATTGGGACATGATGCCTGGTGGAAAATAAGCCGTGTAGCAGCCACCAGAATATTGTTCTGAACTCCAGTTCTTCTCTTCATAATGCACTGGCTATAACAGCAAAGCAAACATCAGAAAGTTAGTAAATCATTGATTCATGGCAGCATTAAAATTGGAAATGTTGGATCCTTCCCAATTTCCCATTATTATTACAAGATGGGCAAAGATACACATAAACAGAATACTATGGGTGTGGAGTAAGCATGGTTGTGCTTATACAGAGCTCTGACTCAACAATTTGAATTGTTTTATATTTCACACCTATTGGCAACCTAGATGAAATGTTCCAAGCTTTCCCAACTCTGTGCTTTATTCATTCCTCCAATATTGAAGAGTATTTTCAAGATTAGCTGGTAAGATAAATTGTTACATTGCTATAACTTTAAGAAGAAACTGTCATAATAGAGCACAATTGATGAACAGATTTAATGGCTTAGACTCGGTAGACAGAGTACCGGAAGAATTATGGATGGAGATGAGGGACATCATGCAGGAAGCAGCAAAGAAAACCATACCAAAAGAAAAGAAGAGTAAGAAAGCAAAGTGGTTGTCTGATGAGGCTCTTAAAATAGCAGAGGAAAGAAGGAACGCAAAAGTCAAAGGAGAAAGGAAAAACTACAACCATTTGAACACAGAATTTCAAAGAAAAGCAAGGAGAGATAAGGAAAACTACCTAAAAGAACAGTGCAGAGAAATGGAGGAAAACAACAAAAGAGGCAGAACCAGAGATCTTTTCAAAAAAATTGGGGAAATCAAGGGAACATTTAAAGCAAAAATGACCATGATAAGGGACAAAGACGGAAAGGAGCTAGCTGATGCAGAAGAAATTAAGAAAAGATGGAAAGAGTACACAGAGGAACTTTACAAAAAGGACCTCAACACTCCTGATACTCACAATGATGAAGAAATTGAACTTGAGCCAGACATCCTGGAGAGCGAAGTCATAAAGGCCCTAAAGAGCACTGCAAACAACAAAGCTAGTGGAGATGATGGTATCCCAGTTGAATTTTTCAAAGCGCTAAAAGATGATGGCGTCAAATTACTGCATTCAATATGCCAGCAGATTTGGAAAACAAAACAGTGGCCACAGGATTGGAAAAGATCAGTATACGTCCCAATCCCAAAAAAGGGCAATGCCAAAGAATGTTCAAATTATCGAACAATCGTGCTCATCCCACATGCCAGCAAGGTGATGCTCAAGATAATACAGGACAGACTTCAGCAGCATGTGGAGAGAGAATTACCAGAGGTGCAGGCTGGTTTCAGAAGAGGCAGGGGGACTAGAGACCACATCGCCAACATACGCTGGATCATGGAGAAAACAAAGGAATACCAGAAACAAGTTTACTTTTGTTTTATTGACTACACTAAGGCATTTGACTGTGTGGACCACAACAAGATGTGGCAAGTAATTAAAGAGATGGGAATACCAGAGCACCTCATATGCCTCCTGAGAAATCTGTACATGAACCAAGAAGCAACAGTTAGGACAGAACATGGAATAACAGAGTGGTTTGGAATAGGAAAAGGAGTAAGACAAGGCTGCATTTTGTCACCATGCTTATTCAACCTATACACAGAGCACATAATGCGCAGTGCAGGGATGGAGGAATCACAATATGGGATTAAAATTGCTGGGAGAAACATCAATAATCTGAGATATGCAGACGATACCACCCTAATGGCAGAAAGTGAGGAAGACCTAAAGAATCTCTTGATTGGGCTGAAGGAGGAGAGTGCAAAAGCTGGCTTGAGACTCAATATCAAGAAAACCAAGATAATGGCAACAGGCCCCATCAGTTCCTGGAAAATAGACGGGGAAGAAGTAGAAGCAGTGACAGATTTTACTTTCTTAGGATCAAAGATCACTGCAGATGGGGATTGCAGCCATGAAATAAAAAGGCGACTGATTCTTGGGAGACAAGCGATGAGAAACATGGGGAACATAGTGAAAAGCAGAGACATTACATTGCAAACAAAAATTAGAATAGTCAAAGCAATGGTTTTCCCAGTAGTAATGTATGGATGTGAGAGCTGGACAATTAGGAAGGCTGAACGCAGAAGAATAGATGCCTTTGAAATGTGGTGTTGGAGGAGGGTTTTGAGAGTCCCCTGGACAGCGAGGAGGACAAATAGGTCAATCTTAGAAGAAATTAACCCTGACTGCTCATTGGAAGGTCAAATAGTAAAGATGAAGCTAAAATACTTTGGACATCAAATGAGAAGGGAGGATTCACTTGAGAAGGCATTGATGTTGGGAAAGGTGGAGGGCAAAAGAAGAAGGGGGAGGCCAAGGATGAGATGGATAGATGGTATTATAGACACAATGGGCACAGAGCTGGGAGGGTTGAGGGGGATGGTAGAGGACAGAGGCGCCTGGAGAACAATGGTCCATAGGGTCGCAAAGGGTCGGAATCGACTGTGCGACTGAACAACAACAACAACAACAAGAGCACAATTTGTAGCTTCTAGAACAGGGTTTCCCAACCTAAGGCCTGTGGGCTGAATCCAGCCCACAGTGCCATTTCATGTGGCCCCCCACCTCTCCAAGTGCAATCAAGAAACAAAATGGCCACCCCGTTTGAAGCTGTTGGGACAAAATGGCCATCCCCATCATGCAAGCAGGGCAAAATGGCTGCCTGGACCTCAAAGCTTACTGAAAGAGTGTGACCCAGTCCCTGGCTAGTAAAGGTTGGGAATCCGTGTTCTAGAACTTGTATTGTTTTTATGTATTACAATTTCATGGCATAGGACTGGTAGGCAAGGCACATCAACCCAAGTCTATTGTTTCAGTAGAACTGAATAGCTTAGTATCTTCTTGCATAAGATGTTTTAAGTATGAAGTCCTCTTTGTCATTGTTTAGTAATTAGGACTGATAAGAAAGAGGTGGGAATCTTCTTTGCTTCCTCTTTTACTCCATTGGGTGTCAAGGGAGATACAAGGTTCTTGTTCTGGCACTTGTAGCGGCCTCCACTGGTGTTATGGGAAGAGTTAGGTAAATTGGCTTGAATAATAATAAATAATAAATTCCACTTATACCCTGCCCATCTGGGTAATTATCCCCACTCTGGGCGCCTAACAACAATATATTAAAAACATCTTAAAATTCACACAATCATAAAATGACATATTATAATCATACAATTAAAAAATAATAATCCAGGCCTAAATTAACAACAGGGATGGATGGACGGCGAGAAGCCTCAGACCCGTCTGATGATGACCCCTTTTCAAATGCCTCCCTAAACAGAAGGCATTTTAGCTGCTTTTTAAATGCCAGTAAACAAGTGGTCTGATGCAATTCCACTGTGAGTGAGTTCCATATGGTTGGGGCCGCCACTGAAAAGGCTCTTTTCCGAGTCATGGTTTTTCTTGCCATTTTCAGCATCGGCACCCAAAGTTGATCCATCTGGGAGGATCGTGTGATGCGGTATGATGTTCTAAGAGGTAGGTGCACCACCAAGTAGGAAGTTCTCAAACTGTTTAGGGCTTTAAAGGTAAGAACTAACACCTTGAACCTGATACGGAATGTAATGGGTAGCCAGTGCAGCCCTGCCAGTGCTGGTGAGATATTCTTGAATTTCCTTACCCCAATGATTAGCCTGGCTGCTGCATTCTGTACCCGATGAGGTTTCCGTACCAGGGTCAGGGGAAGCCCTATTTAGAGAGCATTGCAGTAATCTATATGAGAGATTACCAGTGAGATAACTAGTGTTGTAAGAGACTGCCTGTCCAGGTAGGGACACAACTGACTTATTTGATATAGATGGGGAAAAGCGGCTTTGCAAATGACAATAAATAGGATAAAATCCATTGAATTAGCTTAGTGATGCTGCTGTTTCAATTAGCTATAAGATGCCCAGTTCATTCATTTCAGTGAGATCTGTTACATAAGTCAAGTATACTCTGTTGCAGTTCTGTTAAGAGAGCATTGTTAGAAAACTATAAATGGAGAAAATAAAGACTGAGGAAGTCATTCTGCCTGTAAGACAGATAATTCACGAAGTGATGGTTACTTACGAGAACCTTCACTTTCACCCAATTTCACATGTAGTCCTTTGTGAATGTGGAGAAGAACTGGCAGCTTCACACCTATGACAGTGTATTCTGTACTCCTCATCACATACCATGAAAGATCTGATGTTATCTGCCCTAAATGCTCTTGATGCTGCCCACTATTGGATTAAAATTTATTTGATACATTTATGAATTGTACTGTGGTGCTTCTGATATGAAGAAGAGAGAGGAAGAGGGAGACCAGTACTGGAACAGTGTTTCTTGGCAGGAGATCTGGCATAACTTAGCTGATCCCACCTCTTTCCCACCATTTTCTTGGCTCTTCTGCTGGTCTAACAGCGCTGCAGACAGATCTCTGAGAACATTCAGCAGAAAGGGGTTCTGCTAGTACATGGACATTTTATAATAATTTAATAATTATAATTTATAATAGCACCGACCCAGCTACCTGTCACCTCCTTGGCAGCCGTCATCAGTCAGGTGGGACAGGGGTCCAAAGGGCAGGTAGTGACACAAACAGCTGCAAGGAGCCTGTCCACTTCATCAGGGACAACTGGGTCAAACCGATCCCAGATAACACAGCAAGACTGAGCTCTGGTCCCCCCAGACCCTCCCCTACTACGCCATGGTTAACCCCTGTGCAAATCCGATCGATTTTCTCCACCAGATGGTCAACAAAGTCCTCAGCCGAACCCTGCCAACTGGGCACTGCCCCCCCCCTACCAAGGAGAGACCTGGTTACCCAAAACAGGGGTGGCTGGGCGATTATCAGCGGAGGCAATAAGGGTGGTGAAGCATTGCCGCCTCACCACCCCATCACTTTTTTTTGACATGCTTTCAAACCGTGTTTTAAGTTGTTTCTTTTATTTAAATCTATACTTTTTATACTTTTATTTAAATCTATCTTCTTGCTTCAGCTGTGTTGGGGCTAGTCCCTCCCTGGCTCCGCCGTGGACATTATTGCCATGGGCTCCATCGCTAACGTTTGAGCCATGGAACCTGTGGTAGACGTTTGAGCCATGAGCTCTGTTATGGATGCTGTGGGATGGAGGATATTGTGTTATTTGTTTTGTAATTTGTTATTTCAGCATCTAAACGGTGTCTTATTGTATAATTTGTATTTTATTTTTGTAACTTTGTAATTTGAAAACTGCATTTTTCCCCTGTTGTGAAATGTGTTTTATTGTATTTTTTGTATATTGTGCATTACATTGTTAAAATTTTCCCTATATTGTAAGCCGCCCTGAGTGGTACTTGCACCAGGAGGACGGGGTATAAATAAAACTTCTATTCTATCTTTTATTTAAATCTATATTGCATTTTTCATCTTTCTTTGTGTTTTTATTATACCTTTTATTTAGTATTACTGTGAGCTGCTGCAAATCTTAATTTTGAAGGGAAGAAAGGCAAACTATAAATCCAATGAATAAAATAAGGCCTTAACTCTGACCTTAAAAGCTATTGGTTTTTTTAAATCATTAAACAAATATGAGGAGATCAAAGTAGATACAAAATGGCTCCTATAGCAGGCAACACAACCAGAAATCCTGCACCAGATCCTCAAAAATGTTGTTTGAAGTTACAGTTTTATCCACTGAAAGATTTTCTTTTAATGTTTACCATCTTCCTCTATCTACTGCAAATCTGATGCACAGAAAAATGCATTTGGGTTTTAAAGGAATTCATTCAGACTAATATGCCTCAAACATTCATGTAGCTGTGAAATTTCAGTTATGAATAGCAATACTCCACTAAAGTTAGAAGCTGTTCTTCCTTACATGTAATGCTTCTTCTGTTCGCAGTACTTTTGCATACAGTTCACATATCTTTATCTTCCTACATGAAAAAGGGAAAAAAGGAAGACGCATGTGAAAGGATTCAAATCTATCATTAGATTTTTCACCGATCAGTATAGCATTGTGCATAGTATAGCATAGTGCAAGGGTTAAAGATCTATCAAAATACAGTACAAGACAAATAAATATAAAACATATAATTCTATTTTATTATAATAAATTCATAATAATTTTGTGTCAGAAATTACTCTGGATTGAAAGGATTTTTGCTAGAGGAATTCCGCTCAGGGGTTGTCCAAATGAGGATCCTTTCATGTCCCTAAGATCTTTTCACAACAAAGTGGTCCCTATTTATCTACTTGCAATTTCTTGCTCTCCAACTGCTAGGTCGGCATGAGCTGGGACAGAGGCGGGTGCTCATTCCGTCATGCAGTATTCAGGTCTTGAACTGCTGACTTGCCGGCCTTCCAACTAACAAGGCGAGCTTCTTAACCACTGAGCCACTGCTTTAATTCATAAAATTAAAGATAAGTTTTATCAACTTATTTAAGAATGAAGGATCTAAAACAATCCAACAAACATAGAAAGGCTGCAGATCTAAAACATTACTGGAAGCTCCTTCAAAGAACAGTGGGATAAAACATTTATTTATTTAATCACATTTGTATTGCCACCCACTCGGCAAGCGACTCTGGGCGGCTCACAACATCTACATAATGAACACATAAAATCACCTCCTTAAAACTTTAAAAACCATTTAAAGCCATTAATAAATGCTAAAAACTACCCCTCCCCAACACACACACCAATTAAAATTATAACTAAAAGTGTGAGTGGCCCTCATTATATAAGCCAACAAAGGGGGGGGCTACCACATCACCAGTGCCCAGCACACACACCTGTTTTGCCAACCAGGTTTTTAGCTCTTTCCTGAAGGGCAACAATTCTGTCTGGAGACACAGCTTGGTCGGCAGGAGGGTCCACAGAGCCACAGCAGATGCCAAACAGGCCCTTTTTCTAGAGCTAGTGAGATGAGCCTGCCTAGCTGATGGTACTTTTAAGGAGCCCCTCCGGTCTGCTCTAGTGGGGTGGACAGATGACCTGGGGGTGACATAGTCTCTTAAGTACCCTGGACCAATACCATGTAGGGCTTTAAAGGTCATCACCAGCACCTTGAATTGAACCTGGAGGCACACTGACAGCCAATGAAGCTCCCGTAGCAGGGGTGAGGCATGGGAATAACGTCCACACCCCATCACCACACAGGCAGCCACATTTTGGACCAGCTGCAGCTTCCGGATGCGCAAGGGTAGATGGCTGGGTGTGGATACTCTTGGATTCAGTGCTCATCTCTGTTTCAAAGCCGAAGAGCCAGCACTGTCTGCTTCTGCAGACGTTTCCGTGGTCATATGACAGGCATGACTAAACACCAGAGCACACGGAATGCTGTTTACCTTCCCACCGAAGTGGTCCCTATTTATCTACTTGCAATTTCTTGCTTTTGAACTGCTAGGTTGGCAGGAGCTGGGACAAAGATGGGAGCTCATTCCGTCCTGCAGTACTCAGGAATCAAACTGCTGACCTTCCGCCTCCCAGTCAGCATCTTAGCCATTTGAGCCACTGCAGTCCAGGAGGACCCCCAGATTACACACCGGGTCTGTCTGAAGCAAGAGAGCCCCATCCAGTACCAAAGGTGCTAGCTCCCGGGATAACGCGGGGGCCCTGAACCACAGCCATTCAGTCTTGCCAGGATTCAGTTGTAGCCCATTGTCCCTCATCCATGATAGAGGCAATTAGTTGTAATACCTTTGTCAGTCATCCACTAAGGTCTCTCTGTATGTTTAGTGTCTTGCACGGAAGACAAGGAAGGAGTCGCAGTAAGGACTAACACAGGTTTATTGGTTGATGATCAGGATGAACATGTGGTCATGGCGGAGATACATCACATTATATACGGTAGTACAATACATTTGAATCTTGTTGCACGGTAGCTCATTGGCTGCTACCGGCGTGACGTTGTTCCAGTCACGCCCCCCCTCGGTTCCAGTAGTAGTTTGTTGGTGCGGGAAAGTTCCCGCGGCTGCCGGCAATTTGAGGAATGAGAACCATGTGAGTTGAACGCTCGCAGCTGCCCTCTATGGGCAGCTTACTCGCGTTCCTTTAACAGCTGGGCTACATTGTAATTGTGGTCAGATTACATTCATACATTTCTTAAAGTAACATTGTACATACATACATAACATCCCTCCCCCCTAGGATGGGACAAAGTCCCTCAACCATTGTGGCTTGCCGCACGTGCGCCTGGGGCGTGCGGCCGCTTGACTTAACATAGGGGAGCCTGGTTCTGCGGAGTCCTGTCCTGCAACGGAAAGGGAGGACTCATTAGTGGCTTGGTGTGGGCTCCGCGGTGACCTTGCATTGGGGGACGGGAATGGAATGAACAGTTGGGAAGTGAACCCCTGCCTGCCGTTTGAGGAGCTTGGGGTCCCCCCTAGAACGAATCTCGGGACCGACGAAGAGACCCTCGTGGCCTCACCACCCCCCGTTACCTGCCCGGGAGTTCTAGAGACTGTGGTGGGTGGACTCCCCCCCGTTGCCTGTCTTGGGGGTGTTTGTCTCCGGGGAGCTGGCGCTATGGTATATTCTAAAACAAAAGGACTGGGGGGACTGGAGGTACCAGGGGGGGAACTGAAACCCCTCTTCTCGCTAGGATGGGTGGGGGACCACTCCGCTACACCCCCCTGGTACTGCAACTCATAATCATAATCAAACTGATCCCTCTCTTTCAAAGTATCCTCCTCTGTGGTCGAGAACCCAGGATATGCATTTGTATCCGTGGGTTCCGCCGTGTCTCCCCCTTGGGTAATGCGGGTGGGGGAGGACCCTAACGCTGAATCCCCTTCACTAGTGACTCGCCTTCTGAGTTGGTCGGCGTGCCTTCTCCAGAGTAGACCCGAGCTAGTCTCGACCCTGTAGGATACTGGCCCCGTCTGCTCGATGATTGTCCCTGGAACCCATGCTGGCCCTGAAGCCGCGTAGTTCCTGCAGTGAACCGGGTCCCCTACTGAAAAGCTTTTGGAGCTCTCTCCCTCTATGTTTATATTTCTCCCTTCATCCTCCACCCTGGACGGATCCATCCGGTCAAAAAGTGTTACTGGACACCTCCTCATGAGGAGTTCGGCTGGGGAGAATCCTGAAGCTAGGGGGGTCGTCCTGTAGCAGATGAGGAACTGGCACAGATGAAGGTTCAACTCACCGGGACCCATGCGCCGCAGTGCGTCTTTCGTAGTGCGCACTTGGTGCTCTACCTGACCGTTTGTGGCGGGGTGAAACGGGGCAGCGGTAATGTGCCTGATGGCGTTCCGCTCAATGAACGTCTTGAATTCTGCGGACGTGAAGGTACTAGCGTTGTCGCTAACCAGGACGTCTGGCAGGCCGAAACAGGCAAACAGCTTGCGCAACTGTTTAATGGTTGTCGCAGAGGAGGTGCTGTTCACGGGGATTACCTCCAACCACTTGGAGTAGGAGTCGACTACTAGTAGGAACATGGCCCCGCGAAATCCACATGAATCCGGGATCATGGCCCGCGGGCCGTGTCCCACTCCCTATGGGGTAACCGGGACTCCTCAGGTCGAGAGCTCTGGCAGCTCTCGCATGTGCCCACTAAACGTTCTATATCCGCGTCTATCTGGGCCCACCAAAAGAAACTCCTGGCCAGAGCCTTGGAGCGCACGATCCCGGGGTGACTGGTGTGCAATAACCTTAGTACTTTGGCTCTCAGCTTTTCTGGGATAACTACCCGCTGGCCCCAGAGTAAGCAGCCTCTTTCCAGCGAAAGCTCTACTCTGCGCCTGACAAATGGCTTGAATTGTTCCTCGGGGAGAGTAGTGGGCCACCCTTTCCTCACCCAGGAGCTAACTTGGGCCAGCGTCTTATCGGCCGCCGTGGCCTTGGCGAGGTCGGCCGGGAGAATGGGGGGTGAGTCGAGAGACTCGATCAGCAGGACTTGGTGGTCCTGCTCTACCTCGCATGTGGGGTCCCCTATACTTGGGAGGGGAGATCGGGACAATGCGTCCGCATGGGAGATCTCCTTCCCTGGGCGATAGACCAGCTCATACTGGTAAGCGTTGAGGAAGATGGCCCAACGCAGCATTCTGGGGGATAGAATTTGCGGTGTGGGTTTGCCGGTAGTGAAGATCCCCAGAAGTGGTTTGTGATCCGTCACTACTGTAAACTCGCGGCCGTATAAAAAGTCATGGAACTTTTTCGTTCCCGCAATGATGGCTAGGGCCTCCCTATCAGTTTGCGCGTAATTGCGCTCGGCCTTCGAGAGGGACCTTGAGTAGTACGCTACCGGGGCTTCCCTCCCGCTCTCCAACACGTGGCATAGAACCGCCCCCACCCCCACTGGGGATGCATCACAGACTAGAACTACTGGTCTCTTAGGGTCAAAGTGGGTCAGGACAGCACTTGAGGATAGGAGTGCCTTCAGCTCCCTAAACGCTTTCTCTTGCCTGTCCCCCCACCGCCAAACCGCCTCTTTCTTCAATAGCGCGTGCAGTGGCTCAGCAACGGATGCCTTCCTCGGCAGGAAGGAATGGTAAAAATTTAAGAGCCCTAGAAACGACTGCAGCTCCGGTTTCGCGGTGGGGCGAGGGGCGTTTTGCACAGCCGCAACCTTGGACTCGGAGGGCTTGATGCCTTCTGGGGTTACCCTGAACCCAAGGAACTCAACCTCCCTCGCAAAGAACACACATTTGTCCTTCCTCAGTCGGAGGCCGGCTTTCTCGAATATGGAAAGGACCCTGTCTAGCCTTTGCGCTAATTCTGACTCTCCCCCCGCTGTTATCAACACATCGGCGAAGTATGGGAGGACGCCTGGAAGCCCCTTTAAAAGGCGTTCCACGAGGGACTGGAAGATTCCGGGGGCCAAATTCACGCCGAACTGAAGGCGCGTTACCTTAAATGCCCCCTTGTGTGTTACGATCGTTTGCGCAGCGGCAGCAGCCGCGGTTACAGTGAGCTGCTGTTATGCCTGCGCCAGATCTAGCTTGGCAAAACACTTCCCCCCATGAAGCGTGGCCAGTAAATGGCTGACCACGGGTACCGGATATGCATTTGGCCGAATGGCCTTATTAATCGTACATTTATAGTCCGCACAAATCCTAACCTCCCGGTTTGATTTAAGGGCTGTCACAATCGGCATTTCCCACTCCGCCGAATCCACTGGAACCAAAATCCCCTGCCCCACCAACTTGTCCAGTTCCGCCTCGATCTTGTCCTTGAGGGCGAAATGCACTCTCCTGGGCTTGAGGCGGATGGGTCGGATTTCGGGATCCAGGTCAAAGGAAACTGGGGGCCCCTTGTAAGTCCCGAGCCCCTTCTTGAAAACATCCGGGTGTGCGTTGCACACGTCCCACATTGGGTCAGTCTCTATGGCGTTAATGCCGGACAGTTCGATTCCAAGGGGAGCGAACCACTGCATTCCCAAAAGGCAGCACCTCCCCCCCCTTGAGGACCACTAGGGGCAGTTTCTCGGAGTAGTTCTTGAACTTCACCTTGAAGTTCCCCACCCCCAACACTGGGATCCCGTTCCCTTGTACGTCCCGAAGGTGTGACCTCATGGCCCGCAACTTGGGCCGCGCATCTGGGGGAATGCGCATATACTCTTTTTGGGACAGGATGGAATAGGACGACCCTGAGTCTATCTCCATCCTCACTGGGACCCCCTGTAACTGTACCTCAACGAAAAAACGCCGGTGCTCCAGGCCCACGCGGTTCACGCCTGCCCTGCTGTGGTTGTCTGAGACCTTCCTGGTGCCGGCCGCCTTCCGTTGGTGCGTCTGGGGATGGTTCGAATTGCCCTTGTCCTCGACTCGCCCGCGCCTGCACACCCGGGCGATGTGCCCCTTTCGGCCGCAGTTGTGACACTCGGCCTTCCGGAACGGGCACCTTGTGCGGTCGTGGGACGCCCCACAACCGTCGCAGTGGCGGTCTTGCCGCTCGCAGGTCTGTCGCGTCTTTCCTCACTTCTTGACCCGCTGGACGTCGTCGTCCTTGCTGGAGCAGGGGTCTGCCGTGGTGGACGACTCCTTGGACGCCGTTGGTGTGCCGGCGGGCGGCTTGGGGGCCCGCCAGGCTGTTTTCGTTGGTGTCCACCGGGCCGCCTGTACTGGTGACTTGGCCCTTTCGGACGTGGCCCCTCGGGATTTGAACACTCTGACCCCGCTCCTGGCCGCCTCGGCCGCTTGGGCCTCCCGCAGTACCTCGTTGAACGTGAGGCGGTAGTCGCGGGTCATGAGCTTCCGCTGAAGCTCCTCGTCCCTCAGGCCACACAGCATGCGGTCTCGGAGAGCCTGGTTCAGGTCGTCCCACTGGCAGTGCACCGCTGCCAGCCTGAGGGCCGCCGCGTAGGCGGACACGGATTCGCCCGGTCGCTGGTCTCGCCTGTGGAATGCGACCCGGGCCGGGAAGATCGACACGGGAGGCTGGAAATGCTCGCCCAGCAGCCCCAGCATGCGATCGATGGGCACCTCTTCTACCTTCTTGGGGGCCACCAGGTTCATCAGGATGCGCAGCGTGGCCGGCCCCACCTGGGCCAGGAAGTAAGAGCGCATCCTCGCGTCGTCGTCGACGCCCGCGGCTTCCATAGCGTGCCGGAGTCGGCATTCGTAGAGCTCCCACTGTTCGGGCTCGCTGACATCGAACTGGTAAGGCTTGACCTTGGGATTCGCCATCGAACTGGTAAGGCTTGACCTTGGGATTCGCCATAATCCCACCTTCGTCGCCAATTTAGTGTCTTGCACGGAAGACAAGGAAGGAGTCGCAGTAAGGACTAACACAGGTTTATTGGTTGATGATCAGGATGAACATGTGGTCATGGCGGAGATACATCACATTATATACGGTAGTACAATACATTTGAATCTTGTTGCACGGTAGCTCATTGGCTGCTACCGGCGTGACGTTGTTCCAGTCACGCCCCCCCTCGGTTCCAGTAGTAGTTTGTTGGTGCGGGAAAGTTCCCGCGGCTGCCGGCGATTTGAGGAATGAGAACCATGTGAGTTGAACGCTCGCAGCTGCCCTCTATGGGCAGCTTACTCGCGTTCCTTTAACAGCTGGGCTACATTGTAATTGTGGTCAGATTACATTCATACATTTCTTAAAGTAACATTGTACATGCATACATAACAGTATGCATTAAAAAAAACCCACTGGTGTCTCACATAAACATATATTAGTAAACATGCTAAATTAATTATTGTTAGAGAATTTAAAAACACCAAAAATTTAAATTGCATATTAAGAAGCTGCCCATTCTTACCTCTCTTCTTTGCTAAGCTCTGCTAACTTAAATGCCCTTCTTGTAAGTATAAAGCTAAATGAGGAAAAAAGAATTAAACAAATTAATATATTGGCTTGAAATACACACATATACACAATATTTATGTTCAGTAAAAAATTTTTTAAAAAGTTTTGTAGTTTGCCTTACATGCAGTACATTTTAATGAGAAAATAAATAAATGGATCTTTGATTTTATGTACAGTAATTCCATTCATTCCAAAGTGGTTCTGCACAGAATTCCTGAGGCTAATATTTTTTATTTGCAAATACAAACAAGCAACCACAAGATTTCATTTTAATCAAGTGCAAGGAGTGGGATGGCATTTGTTGTTGATTTTTCTGCACTAATTCATCTGAAATCACATCCTCATTCTTTCACAACCCATTTTCAAATGCTTACTGGATAACTTGGTTTCTTGCACTGAAAACAATCTTCCCTCCCCCACCCCCCAAAATAACGTTGGGTACACTTCCTTCCATCTCCTTCACCAGTATGGCTACAAGAAGGCATCTGGGAGTTTTTTTTTATTATGTATTTGATTAGCTACAGCTTGACATATCATCAGGACTGAAGAAACTGTGGTTTATCTTGAAAATGTTTTTGTTTGAAATAAGGGAATTGCACAATATAACTTTTGCAGCTGACTTGGTTCAACAAAATCATAATTAAAATGTACTAGTTCATGGTTCTGATGTACATAGTGTTGCCATAATTTCCTCCCACAAAACCGGGACAGAAGTAAAGGTTGCTCTTGTTCAAAAGCCAGTTGTATCCGACTCTAGGGTTCAGTGCTCATCTCTGTTTCAAAGCCGAAGAGCCAGCGCTGTGTGCTTCTGCAGATGTTTCTGTGGTCATGTGGCAGGCATAACTAGACACACGGAACGCTGTTTACCTCCCCCCCCGAAGTGGTCCCTATTTATCCACTTGCAATTTCTTGCTTTCAGACTGCTAGATTTGCAGGAGCTGGGCCAAAAATGGGAGCTCATTCTGTCCTGCGACAGCACGGCTGCTGCTACAGAGGCCACCTGCTGGAGCTTCAATAGATGCACCGCTCTAAGGTGGCAAGAAAAAGGTGCAATTTTTTCCTTCAAACCGGGAATTTTCAATGTTTTTTATGGAACCGGGTGGGACAGTTATAACCAGTGCTGGGCATCAGCTGGTCCACCCTGGTCCGAGCAGACTGGTAGTAAACCTGGCTGGCCCCTCCCCTCCCCACCCCACCCCACCCACCTCTTCCCAGGAGAGCGGGCGACCCGATGGCATCGGCTTTGACTCTTCGTTCTCCTCTACAGTGGCTGCTGATGCCTCCTTAATAGGCTGTGGGTGCCGCTCGGGTGGTGGTGGAGGTGGCAGCATGTGCGTGCCTGGCTCTGGGGGGAGGGGAGCTGACGTCACACGCTACCCTGCCTGCCCCAGCACCCCGTGCCCCCACCACCACTCCTTGCCTCCTCCTAGCAGCAGCAGCACAACTTTCGTGATGCCTGGAGCTAGTCCTGCAGGAAGAGAACTTCCTGCAGGATGTCTGTCTGGACATTGCGAGAGGTGTCCAGGCAGCATGGCACAAGCAGGGCAACTCTCGCAATGCCCAGAGTCAGACAGACATCCTGCAGAAAGTTCTCTTCCTGCAGGACTAGCTCCAGGCACCGCGAAAGTTGTGTTGCTGCTGCTGCTGCTGCTAGAAGGAGGCAAGGGGAGCGGCAGTGGGGGCGGGCGTCCGAGCTGTTCTGGGTGGTGTGACATCAGCTCCCCATCCCTTTCTCCCAGGCGTGCACACACTGCCACCTCCACCACCACCCGAGCGGCACCCGCGCCTATTAAGGAGGCCACCGCCGCCGCCACTCTGGAGGAGTTTGGAGAAGGAAGAGCCGTTGTTGCTTTCCTGGGAGGAGGTGGGCGGGATCAGGAAGCAACAGCAGGGCGCAGGAGCTGTGCTGGACTCGCTGGTCCTGGAGGACTAAAGGAGGAGGGAAAGCCAAAGCCGTCACGTGAGCACTCCTTCCTCCTCTTCCCTGTGGGAGGAAGGAGCAGCCCGATGTGCCGCCTTCTGGGTAAGTGTGTCTTTTTGTTTTGTTTACTTCCCCCCCTCCCCATGTGTGTGTGTGTGTGTGATTTCCCAGGGGTGTGTGTGGAGGGGGAATGAGGGCCGTGAAGCTCCCTAAACAGCAGTGAGTCTTTAAGGTGCCACAACATTTTTGTGTATTTGTTTTGTTTACCTCCTGATCTGCTTGCACAGAATAAAACTGTAGAACTGGTGCCATTTTATTCTGTGCAAGCATATCAGCGAGTAAACAAAAAAATGTTGTGGCACTTTAAAGACTCATTGTTGCTTTGAGGTAGACTGCAGCTGGCCCAGGGCACTCCACAGTAAAACAGAGATGACCACTAAACCCTAGAGTTGGATATAACTGGCTTTCAAGCAAGGGATACCTTTACCTTGCTCGAAAGCCAGTCGTATCCCATGCTAGGGTTCAGGTTGCTCATCTCTGTTTCAAAGCCGAAGAGCCAGCGCTGTCTGCTTCTGCAGACGTTTCCATGGTCATGTGACAGGCATGGCTAGACACCGGAGTGCACGGAACACTGTTTACCTACCCACCAAAGTGGTCCCTATTTATCCACTTGCAATTTCTTGCTTTTGAACTGCTAGGTTGGCAGGAACTGGGACAGAGACGGGAGTTCACTCCAACATCCAGCACTTGGGTCTCCAACTGCTGACCTGCCACCTTCCAGTCAGAGCCTTAGCCACTTGAGCTCAGTGGTTAAGAAGCTTGCCTTGTTAACTGGAAGGCCGACATGACCGTTTGAGCTCCCGTCTCTGACCCAGCTCCTGGCAACCGCAACTTGATAAATAGGAACCACTTCGGTTTGAAAGGTAACAACATTCTGGTGTCTAGTCATGCCTGCCACATGTCCACAGAAACATCTACAAACAGACAGTGCTGACTCTTTGGCTATAAATAGATGAGCACTGAACCCTAGAGTCAGATACGACTGGCAGCTTTGGATCTAACAATAGGTAAAGGTTGCCCTTGCTCAGAAGCCAGTCATATCTGACTCTAGGGTGCAGTGCTCATCCATATTTACAGCCAAAGAGCAAGTGCTGTCTGTGTTTGTAGATGTTTTCATGGGCTATGTGGCAGGCGTGACTAGATTGGCCACCCAGTCACATGCCCACTGATTAGGCCACACCCACCAGTCAGGCCATGTACACCAGTTAGGCCACACCCACCAGTTAGGCCACACCCACGGTGTGTTAGTAATTTTTTTTGGTGCCCATCACTGGTTATAACCCAGGAAATTCCCAGTTTTCCATGACATATGGCAACCCTAGATTACAGGAAACTGTTGCTAATAAAGAATGAAGGAAAAGCTTCAATCTTCTTTTCATACCACACTGAAGAAGAGGGGAGTGTGTGGGCCCCTGAAGGAGGCTAGACTCACTGTCATAGTGTTGAACAATGACAGTCTTAGCATCTAATAGGAAATTGATTGTAAAAGCTCATGCTAAAATAGATCATTTTGTCTGAAAGACACAAAGATTCATTTTTCCTTATGCTAAAAAAGTCTAATATGTCTTCCTCTTTGAAAATCCAAACATGGTGTCTGACTCCATATTTATTACTTAGTATGGAATAAACTACAGGAGCCTCCATGATGGACCTGTTTGGGCATATAGGGGCATACATTTAAGCAAGTCATAGATGGGCAGCTTTCAGTACTTGTTACAGTAAGTCATTACACTGATGAGGATGATTAGGTAGGTCTGGAACTCCATTCAAGAAACAAAATAGTACCTTGTTTAGTGTGCCCTGTAAACCAAGCAACAAATGTAAGAAGGTAATGATTTCATGTATAATAAATTTAGGAACAAGAAAAACTTTTAGGAAGGCTTAGATATGATTTCTCTGTTACAGTTGATCATTTTAACTAGGACAATGACTCTCAACTTTTTGTGCCATATATCCTACCAATGAAGCTCGGTTTCACAATGGTAAAAATAAAAGGCTGCTTCTTTTTAAGAAGGGCATATATTCATTTACAACTATTCAATAAATACAATAGTGAGTGTAGGAATTTACAAATGGATAGTCTGTGGCATGCAAATAGACGATAATGGCCGAAATCCTGTTGCTTAGCATAGTAAGTAGTAGGAACCCTGGTGGCGCAGTGATTAAACTGCTGTATTGCTGCCAGAGCATTGTGAGTTTGAGCCTGACAAACTCAGCCTTCTATCCTTTCAAGGTCGGTAAAATGAGTACCCAGAATGTTGGGAGCAAAAGGCTAATTAATTTGTGAATGGCCCAGAGATTGCACTAAATGCTGTGAGGTGGTATATAAGTGTAATTGCTATTACTAAGTTAAAATTAAAGTAGACCCACTAAATAAACAGAGTTTGGTGAGTCGACTCCTCTGTAAGTCCAATTCAATCAGCCACCATTAGTTGTGACCTACTTCAGCTAAGCAACAGGAATTCAGCCAATTAAGTTACAGTTACACATGAAGGGAAAGTAAATTTTTAATAATTATTATGAAATCTCCACCTGGACAGCTTCTGCATCTCACTGGTGGTATGTGTATGACTAGTTGATCATCGTCGACTGCAACTCGTATTCAAGAATGCATCCCCTCCCCCCCCCCCCTGAAGCAGGAAAAATGTCACTGGCATGTTTTTTTTTTTTTAAGGTGGATCCCATCTTGCCATGAAGTGACCCACACACTATGATCTTGGAGCCATCACCCATGGCACACATGAAGCGTGACATGCAGGATTTAACCCTGGGACTGCAATGGACTGCTGCAGCCTTGAGGATATAGACAAGGTGCCCCTTCACAGCCAGTCCATCTGGCATGGCCTGTTCTGCCTCCACAACGGTTGGGAATTAGAGTTCCTCCTCCGCTCATTTTGCCGTTGGGCCCAATATGCTGGTTTCCGGTGGCATTTCCTCCACTGAGGGTGACCATCACCCCACCTAAAGGGGCTCATCTACCCATAGCCGTTGGTCCCTTTAGGGAGTCAGGTTATTTAACTGCCGCCTGACACTCAGCATTAAGTCACTGGCTGCACGGTCTACTCCATTACCGTAGTGGGGTGTCTGGCCAGACAGGGACTAGTTGATAGATGCATTCAATAACTCCCCAACAGCCTGGTCATATTGCACTCTTTATATGCCTAATTGTATAACTTAATATTTTAAAATACATATACATTTATTACCCCATAATGGCAGGTACAGATTCATCAGGTTTGGTATCATCTAAGGTTATTGAAACTGGAGCCTCATCATCAAAAATCATCATGGCCCCACAATATCCTGATAGGAAAAAAGAAAAGATCATTACCAGAAACTCTGAAAGTTGCGTTATTTCAGATAACGAAATCCATCATAAATATTCACTGTTCTTTGCAACTCTCAAGCATGACGAATCCTCCTGTTTTCTAAACATCTAAAGAATCCACATTATAATTTTGCAGTAAATAACTGTATTTCTGCTCCAAACAACACTTAAAAGGTATTGATATGAATTGCTATTTTCCACTGTCAAGCACAATGGTTACATCACTAGTTAAAACCACTGAGACAGTGTAATACTTAGATTGTGACTTAATATAAGTTGAACAGGGGAAGTACAGTAATGCAGGGGCAAATGGCAAAACGGAAGACCATTGTTGTTTTTAGGAGTTTAGTGGCCCGTCTTAATTCTTCCAACAGCTCTTGAAATAGTTAAAATTATATGTGGCCTTAATTGGCTGAGTTGGCTTGCTCAGTGGGGAAAGAAATATTCCCAGGTTTATCACATTTACTCCCTGAATGTAGAGGGAGAGCCCCTCAATTGGATGAGAAGCACAAGGCAGCTAATAGTGCCATCCCATCCTTGAATGTGATAAATGAGCCTGATACCAGTCTCATCCCATCTCAGCTGCAAGGATGTTTATGCCAACATGTCCATCCCAGTTGCCATTAATCAGATATCCGCCCTGCCCTATGGAACCTCCTGCCAGTTGAACTGCGTCTCCAGACAGAGCTGCTGCCCTTCAGGAAAGGGCTGATGATCTGGCTGGCAGGGCAGGTGTGTGGAGGTGGAGAGGGAGTAACTACCACCACCCACTGGCTCATTTAGAGTAGGAATCACTCATGCTTTTTAAAGTTTTAACTGGATTTTTAATTGGTGCAGGTGGGGATAGGTTGAAGTTTTCTGATGGTGGTTGGGATATTCACTGTAATATTTCTGGAACGCTTATGACTTGATATTTTGTACTGTAATTGTGATATTGTGTTTTTCTTTGTTAGCCACCCAGAGTCGCTCTGTAAGTGGGGTGGTATACAAATTGAAAAATTGAATTAAATTAAATGAGCATTACACAGTCTAAATCCAGGCTGATGAGGGGGATAAAAGGTGGCATGCTCAACCCTCAAATTGGAGCTCTGCACAGACCAGGTACCAGGTGCTATGCCATCGGCCAGGGGCTTTTCTCTGCTGCCTCTGGGCTCCCGGCAGCTGATTGGAGAAGTTGCTTGGTATGCACTTGTTCTATGTTAATTATATGCTTCTAGGAAGATATGTTTAATAAAGCTTTGCTTCTTGCAATCCACTGCATGCTTATTACCTCCAGAACATGAGCCCAGTACAGGTCTGGCCAGCTTGCTTGGCAACACAACATTAACCCTGGTGACTACGCATGTTCAAATGGACATGACAACATGATCCACCAAACCCAAAATTATTCTGACAAATTTATCACTACTTCTGGGTTTTTCATTGAGGAAAGAGTTAGGAAATCCTTCCAGGCTTGCCCCATTTTTTTCTCCTTTCAGGACCCAGGGTAAAATTCTGTGCAATGAAAAGTGTTAACCCAATGAAGCTCAGAATGTTTAATTGTGCTGTAATTGATGCACACATACCCATCTTCTTCCAGAAAGGTGTTTTGTAGTACATCATGCATTTAATGACACAGCCCATGGGGAGGCGCTGAATTAACTGGTTTCTTTTTGTTGGCAGTTCTGGTTTGAAATGGATTTTTGTGGTTAGGATTGGAGGAATGGCACAGATCACATACTTGCACTGCAAGACATAAGGTAATATATGACATGTTTTAACTATATGTTTTAAACACTTTAATTCACTTTTAAGGGACCTTTTTCTCTTATAAGAGTCAAAAACATAAAAGTAAAATTAACAATTAAATACAAGAATACAATATCAGCAGTTCAAGATTATTTTCAAGTCATGTACACTCACTCTTATGTTTGATGAAGTGGACTTGGTCCATGAAAGCTCACATTTAAATACAGGAGTTAGTCTTTAAGTGTCAAAACATTTTTTTGTCTTTTTTTGCTGTTTTGTTTACTCTCTGATATGACTGCACAGAGGAACACAGCTACCTCTTCAAACATTTCAGAGTAGAATAAGTATCTCTTCAAGTTTTAAACCCACACCTTCCCATCCCAAGCATGCAAGACTCTAGATCAGGGGTGTCCAAGCTATGGTCCGGGGTCCGGATCTGGCCCCTGAGGCCAATTCATCTGCCCCACAAAGCACTCATTCAAGGCCGTAGCCAGGATTCAAGATGGGGGGGGGGCAAATTTTTTTCCAAGAGGAGCAACAGTGTCACACACACATTGACATCCTGGGGTGGGTTGTGGGAGCCCCCCACTGGCTCCCTTCTGGCTACAGCCCTGCCCTCGTTGCTCCTGGAAGCAGAAGTAAAATGTGCCCATATGGGTGTGTTTTACTTCCGCTTCCAGGAGTGATGAGGGCTTCGTGGGACAGATGAATTGGCATCGGGACCCGGCCCCGGCCCATAGTGACCAGCTCCTTGAACCATGTGACTGGCTCACAGCCCAAAAGGTTTGGGCATCCCTGCTCTAGATACTGTATATCTCTTTGGGATACAAATTCCAGAATAGTTATTATAGTGGCCTAAAGACCCCAAGATTTTGGAGCAGAGCTTTTCATATAGACTTGTACATGGACAGAATTCAAACTTTCTAACACTTAGTAGTGTACTTCAATTAACCTGGTATGCTCATGGGTAAAACAAAAACAATGAGCAGTGTAAGTGGTTGTTCAGAGATGTACTCATAAAAGGAAAACAAAGTACTGAGAAGGTAATCAGATGGTAGAAGATTTCATAAATGAATCAATAAGATTACACTGGCCTAAGAGGTCTACCAGATATGCCCTCTATTAAATGTGCATTATTTTCATTCTAACTAGATTACCTTATATATCTCATGGTTCAGTGTTTCCACAATGACATTATCACCCGATTGATCAATGCAGGATACAGGCCTCTCCAGTTTAACGTTTCCTTTGAGTTGATCCATGATCTTTTCTGTTATCTGTCCAGAACCCCCAACAAACTTCCTCTCCTGGGAGCAGCAGCAAACGCAACAACAACATAAGAGACCTTGAACTTTAGAAATGCACAAGCAGTAAATTAGAGCTCATTTTAGTTAGATTAAACACTAAACTGTGCACTACAGATAATATGTAGCATATCATTTAAGATCTCCTTTTTTTACTCCTACTGAATGATGTGCATACTAATATTTAGTATTATGTAATTATTATTTTGGACCAATTGTCATTTCCATTATTAATTGATTTACTGATAGAATCAATAATTAGAAAACTAGAGTTAAATGAGAAAATTAGAAAAGTCTACAAACAGTCAATGAGAAACATTTGTTTTCAAAGCAGGCCAATGCTTAACCAACAACAGTAATTTATTGTGAACCACCAGGACAATGCTGTTGCAAAATTACCAAATGTTATTTTAGGCTGCATTTACAGAAGTATAGTCTCCAAACTATGTGAAGTACTAGTTCCTCACCAGTGATTTTAATTTAATTTAACTTTTAAACTTCAGGCAAAAACCCGACTCAGGGCAGCTTACATCAGGTCTAAAACATCTAAAACAGATTAAAAAAACCAATTATCCCAGTATTTGGCACTCTTATAGTTATAGTAGAATAGGCCCACTGAAACATTGGTGATTTAGTGAGTTTGCTCCTCCATACATTCCATTGATACAAATGGACCTAATCAAGTTGCCGCTTACAATTCTAAAGCAAGTCACAATTAGAACAGGCCCATTTGAATTAATGGAACAGAGGAGCTGACCAACCACATCATCAGCAAATGGGCCTTACTTTAGTGTGATTTGCTATACTAAGCAACAAGATTTCAATTATAATTGTTCACTGTGCTTTAGGCTCTTAATGAGCTTCAGAAAATGGCAACACCATTCTTATTCTGTATACACTCTTAAAAGAAAGATACAGGCAAAATTATACATACCTGCCCTCCATTGGTCACAGAAAAGATCCTGATTGTTCCACCACACAGTTTCACATACCACAAGAACCACAGAGCAGAGACTTCATACGGCTCAGAAGTTACATTGACATTGACAAAGAGAGTAAGAAAATCTCTAGCAGCTCTGCATATAATTGAAAGGAAGACACAACGTAGATTGAGAGAGATTCAGTTTTATTTTGCTATGGTTTTAGAGTTGAAACAGTTGATGCCTACTGGATCTGGTAAGGCAAAACTATCCTAGGCAGAGCCAACTACATCTAGTTTACAACCCAATGTCTTGCATGGCCGAGTTCCTGTCGCCTGACCTAGTGGTGGCCATTGTCCAGGGTATGCCCAATTGTGGTGGGAAAATACCACATTCTTCAAGGAGGTTCTTTCTGTGTACCTGGGCCACTTGACTTCAAAATATATGCTAAGGAATTGTTAAAGGTATTACCTCTCAGGAGAGTGGGATGAATGGTGTGATAGTGGTTTGAACTGAGTTGTAGTTCACCCTTTGCCCGTTCATTCTGTAGTACTGCTGAACTGTTCAGAGTTTATTGTATGGCATTGGAAAGCTAGGAAACCAGAATATTTAGATAACATTTCAATATGGGGTAAATCACCTACTTTGTCCAACAGTGTTTGTTAATGAACTCTTTCATTGTCATTTTGTCTAATTCTTCAGCACATGGTGCATTCCATGGTGCTTCAGCAGGAATCTAAAGAGAAATATAAATGGGGTTGCAATTTCAGTATATTACTTTTCTTTACTAAGGAAGATCAAAACTAAACAAGATCAAAATAAGGTGACATCCAAACAAAAGCATTACCCAACAACCACTATCAATAAATATGACACTGCAGATTAAACATACTGGCCAAAATCCTCTTGGATAGTTAAGCCAGTACAGTAGAAGGGAAATAGTTTAATTTATAGCAGCAAATTGTCAACGAGTCCCTGCTAAAACCCCTTATTGCACACCAGTAGCACATAGCGAAGAACCCAAGTGGGGGACTCATTAATGAACAACAATTTGTTGGTGTAAGTTATGCCATTTCTTTGGCATTGGTATAACCACACAAGAAGGTTTTTTCCATTAAGGAAATTTTAAATGTATATCTAGTTCTTTACTTATGAAGAACAAACCAGGTAAAGTTATATACAGAGTCAGGAGAAGGAAATGGCAATTTTAAGAAAATAATGTTTTCAGATTATCTTCTAGCATCTCACAGAAATTTCCCATATTCATTTCCTTTACCTTCATACATTATATGCTTTATTATTATTCTCTGATTCACTGTTGTCATCTCCCCGTGGACAAAATAGTAATTTTGCTTACTTTAAAGTAAGACACAGACAAGAATACCCTGGTAAAAGCAACCTTGTGTTGCTGACTAATCTTTCTCACACTAGGTCAGATGAAAGGAACTGCAGAATGAACTCACCAAAAGGTACCTTCATTTTTGCAAGTTTACATCTGGCCTAGACATGGAAGAAGTTAAGAGTAGACCCATTTAAATCAATGAACTTTCAAGATTTATTTATTTTATTATTTTATTTCCTCGCCCACGGGAGACCCAAAGGAGACCCAAAGCGGCTTACAATCATATGCAATATCAGGTACAAATAAATACAATATACAATAAAAAATCACAATATACTACAAAAAATAGTGCAAATTCCAAAACAAAGATTAAATACCAAGCCCAGGCTCAATGCCAAAAACAGAGTCCGGACAAGCACAAGGTACACCTCCCCAGGTTGATGGAATAGCCCAGGGAGAGGCAGTGAGTCCTTAGGGTGGCGGTGGCTTTTCTGCCTTCCAAGCGGGCAGGGCTCAGAGGGCGGCGGCGGCGGCTGTTGCACCTGCCTCCCATTCCCAGGTTGATGGATTAACTTGTCAGATCCACATTAATTCAATGGGCTGTTTCTACTGCAATTTATTGTGAAACAAGATTTTGGCAATTGCTTCTTAATAAATGGATAATTCTACACTGGAAAGGTATCTGAAAATCCACAGATTTCTTCTACCAACTTCATCACTGGTTTAGTGCTATTCCCCAACAATTAAACAAAGGCACACTTGTTCCTCTAACACAATTATTTCCCCAAACTTGTAGCATGTTTGAATATACCAAGTAGAACAGATAGATTATCCCTTGCACTTTATAATGGGAGATTTCAGCATTTATGGGAAGTACAATAAGCATTATTTTCTGTTCTGTGGATTTCTTGCTCTGAATTGTGATTCAATGTTTTTTCACATGAGAGAGTTTATAAATATTATAAATACCTATTTAATAACATACAATTACATGTTACTGTATCACTTTACTGCTTCCAGCATACCTGTTTTCCCAATTCATCCATTGTTCTCCAAATATTGTTAAAATCTAGGTATACGAAAGGATTCCATGATGAAGGGAAAAAACCATAAAGTGGATAGGATTTGCCCTAGAACAGAGGAATAAATATAAACAAATGAATTGTGTCTTTAAAATGGTTTTTTTAGCATTAATGTTAAGTTTCCGTACTGTCGTGCAGCACTCAGGTCTCGAACAGCTGACCTGCCGACTTTCCAGTCATCAAGTTCAGCATCTTAATCTCTAAGCCACCACAGTCTCTGTAGTGTACAGCACTGAATTAATATCTTCTACCTGAAATTAACACATTGTTCTCTTTTTCAGTCTATATAAACAATACATACTATTGGAGGAGTGAGAAAGGTGGAACAAATACAGATACGTAGCAAAGTTTAACAGAACAAATTGTTAGACAACTATATTTATGCCAACAGTCTTCAAACAAGCACTTCGCAAATACTGTATGTTAGACTACAAACCATATAATCACCCAGTAGCAAATGAACTGTAGGATTTGTACTCTGAGGCATCTACAGGTGAAATGTGGAAAATTAGAATATCGTGCAAATGTTCATTCATTTCTCTTAAAAGGTGAAACCAATACATGCAAAGCGAGATATGTCATGCCTTAATCTCTCTCTCTCTCTCTCGAGTTTGTTTGTATGGGCTCGATAGGCTCCCACACCCCTGCACTGATCCCCCTGAAATTTGGCACACACCTACCTTGGCCTTGTGAGATAAGCACTGGGTGTGTGTGTCACAAAACCCATTGTGGGGTGTCAGCCCTCCAAAATTGGAAAAACAGTACTGCACATGCACACAGTTCTGGGGGAGAGTGGTCGCACACAGATTCTGCAACGGGAGAACAAGTTATGAAACAGCGCTACTACGCATGTGCAACACAGCCTCACGGCAGCAACAGCAACTTCAATGGAGCAGCCGTGGATGCTTCAGCTGGCCCAGGTGTCGTTGTTGTCACCCACCATGCTGCCTCCATCGCCACCTCAGCCTGGGGCGGCCCGGGCGGCGGGCGGTGGAGGACGTGGTGGCGGTGACGATGCTGCTGCTGATGGGCCAGGGCGGACCACACATCAGGTCCAGCTAGGCTGGCCCTAGGCCTGAATCGCCTCCCCACAATGCACTGCTAGGCCAGGCCAGGCCAGGTGAAAAGAGCCAGGGCCGCCCCCACCAATGCTCAAGCCCACCTGCCATGGCCTTCATCGCTGCCATGGCTGCCTCCCTCTGTGGGAGCGCCATCACCTGACGCTGGCTGAGAACAGCCACACCTCGGCCATGGTACGTCCACACATGTCTGTGTGTGTGTGTGTGTGGGGGGGGGTCGGGTTGGTGTCTGTCTGTGTATGGGGGCAAGGCCGGGTAAACAGCTAGCTCATTATAATTGTGATGATCATGGTGTACAGCGTACATGAGGTTATGTGATGATTATTGGGTACATGAGATTGGGGGGTTGGGGTTTTCATAAGATGTAAGACATAAGCATCAATATTATAATAAATTAAGGCTTGAACTACATACAACGTCCGCTTCATGCAACGTTGAATCCATACAACGCCGCCCAATTCTGTGAAAAATGTTGGCTCATACACCATCGCTGGACGTTGTATGAGGTACTGTATTGGGTTGCTGGGGACCAGATCCAGCTGAAGAAGGAGTCATTCCCCCCCCCGGTGTTATGCCTTGCCCCACTGCCCAGGTGGGTGGGTGGGTGTCTGGGGTCGGAAACAGCATGGACAAGCCCCCCCCCCAGCTTCAGAGAGGAAGCACAGGCAGCAGAGCCCAAAATGGGGGAAAGAAAAAACTCAGTCACAATGGAAGTTTTTTTTACCCATTTAAAAAGGGATTAAGTTTTCTCCTACCTTCGTGCAGCCTCTGTAAGGTTTGTAGGACCTTTTTCGGGCTGTTGTTGCCTTCCTCGGATGTCCCTGGAGTGCAAAGGAGCTGAATAAAGTTGCAGATGCCATTTTCTTTTTTGCTTCTTTTGGACTTCAATTCCCAGAAGCCCAAGCAAACTGTAAAAAAAATGGCCACTGCATGCCTTATCCATGCTGCTGTTTCTGATGCCCGCTGCCCGCTGCCCGCCCACCTGCCTGGGCAGTGGGGCAAGGCAAAACACGGGGAGGGGGGTCCTTCTTTGGCTACAGGTTTTGCCTGCCCCCCCCCCCCACCACCACCTGGGCAGATCGGAGGACATCGGAAGCAGACGGCTTTTTTTTTTTTTTGCATTATCCAATCCATGCATTGTACAACGTCGGAAGTCATACAACGTCCAAACTTGTGGAACCAAGTTTGGACGTTGTACAAAATATTACTGTATCTCACTTTGCATGTAATGAGTCTATCTGATATATTTGTTTCACCTTTTAAGTTGCATTACTGAACTGAATGAACATTTGCACGATATTCTAATTTTCCGAGTTTCACCTGTATTGGAAGATCCATTCTGAAATACAAAAGGAGCCAATTTGAACGAGTTGACAACACACTGAATTGTCAACTTTGCCCTCTAAACTCAAGTTGGGTTTGGGGTCCTGTAACTAAAGTTTTAATGGATTGTGTTTTTTGTACTAACTTTCTAAACTCTGGTTACAACAGAAAGGAAGGAAATGGGTATTTTGACAAACATAACTGTAAGCAAAACAAATCACAAGGAAGACCAACTTATTACATATGGATTATTTAGAAACTTTGAACAAAGCAAAGTTGTTTCCTGTATTAATCATGTGACAGTTTAATCTGTTCAGGATCCCAGATTGAATTTGGCGGGGCCAGGTTTGCTGCTTAGTTTTAACAAGTATATTTAAACAATTCCTTACTGTACAATCAGTTTCTCATATAGTTTAGTAGTTTGTTATGTGCCATCAAGTCAGAACAGAACTACAATGATTGTAATACGGTTTTCAAGGTAAGTGAAACATTTAAGGAGTGGTTGTACCAGTTCTACTTGCCCAGTGAGTTGCCACAGCTGAGCGGGGACTTGAATCTAGGCCATCTGAGTCCTAGTTTGTCACTCTATAAAGAAGACTGCTTTGTTAGTCAACTGAGTAAAATTCCAAGTTTCTGTCATGGTTAAAAAAAAGGGGGAGGAACCCAGATTGGTACAAAGCGGGGTATAAATAAAATTATTATTATTATTATTATTATTATTATTATTATTATTATTATTATTATTATTATTATTATTATTATTATTATTATTATTATTATTATTATTATTATTATTATTATTATTATTATTAGTCAAAGACCATGAAAGTCTGGTGTGGGACTACAGTAAGAGAAACCCAGCAACATTTTGCATGCTTTTTTATATGCTCCTTCATTTGCATTCATACTCTGTAGTTCCTTAGATTATAATGCCTCTAAAAGAACTATTTGCAATCTTTCCAGCTGCCATTGAAAAGCAGCTTGCCTTACTATTCTGCTCACAACTTCCCAACATTTTGAAAAAACTTTTCCCACGGGCTGTTAACTTTGTTTTTGTTCTATGTTCCTTTTTCTTTAACTTCCTGAGTTATTTTTGTGCTGCTTTTAACTGAGCAGTGTATTACATTTATTTCCTGAAACAAATGATGTACTTTTTCATTATTTGTTTATATTTTTGAAGTTGTTTGTTGGGATTTATTAATCATTGGGGCAGTTTTGACGGGTGCGGAAAAGAGACAGAAATCTATGTTTAAATAGAAGAAATATAGCCAGACATCCATTTCATCATTTGGCTGCCTTAGATGTAAAGGTTAATCATTATTAACCTTTAATTAATCGTCCCACATGCTAGCAAGGTGATGCTCAAGATAATACAGGACAGACTTCAGCAGCATGTGGAGAGAGAACTACCAGAGATGCAGGCAGGGTTCAGAAGAGGTGGGTGGGGGGAACTAGAGACCATACTGCCAACATACGTTGGATCATGGAGAAAACAAAGGAATATCAGAAACAAGTCTACTTCTGTTTTATTGACTACACCACGGCTTTTGACTGTGTGGACCACAACAAAATGTGGCAAGTAATTAAAGAGATGGGAATACCAGAACACCTCATATGCCTCATGAGAAATCTGTATATGAGTCAAGAAGCAACAGTTAGGACATAATACGGAATGACAGAGTGGTTTGGAATAGGAAAAGGAGTAAGACAAGGCTGCATTTTATCACCCTGCTTATTCAACTTACACACAGAGAACATAATGCACAATGCAGGGATGGAGGAATCACAATATGGGATCAAAATTGCTGGGAGAAACATCAACAATTTGAGATATGCAGACGATACCCCCTAACAGCAGAAAGTGAGGAAGACCTAAAGAATCTCTTAATAGGGTTGAAGGAGGAGAGTGCAAAATCTGGCTTGAGATTCTTTGATGTTCTGGTAGAAATACGAAGCAGCCAGCATAACAGGGCTAAACACTTTATTAGGCAGTCAGAACATGCAGAACAGTGGTGCAGCACTGCTCAATATATACACTCAGAAATGGATACATTTGGGCGGGAAGCGACAGGAAGGGGAGTGGAGTAACTTGGAGGTTATTGGACCGGAGTGAAGACTGTACAGACTACATAGTTTAGGCAGGAATGCAGTTCCACGATGTTACAAGACCAAGAAGAAGGAGACAAAATGAAGGATCGTAATGATCCTAATTAGTTCACAAACGTTACAGCATAAAATTTATTCAAACATAACATTCCTCCCCCCCCCTAGGATGGGACAAAGTCCCTCAGCCACTGTGGAGGCTTACAAACCCTTTTGGGTCATGCTGGTACCTGGCTGAACTCGGATGTCTGAGGTAGACTTGGTTCCATAGAGTGATACCCCATGCTGGGGGCCTGACCTGACCCATTTGTATTAAGGGAGCATTGGCCCAACTTGGGATTGGAGCCAGGGAGGGGGCAAACTAAATCAAAACACCGTTTGAATGAAGCAGGAGCAGGGGATCGCTCGAAATTAAAACTAGAATCAGGAGGGGTAAAACACAATGAAAAGTCCCGCCTTTGAGAACCATGAGTAGGGGGCAACTCAACAAAAGCAAGCTTTTGGGTGGGAGTTGAGGTAGTCTTGAATGCAGAAGGATGGGGGGCTTCCTGGGAGAAATCAAAGCCCCGCTTTTCATTTGGAAGAGTGGGGAAACACTGTGTAAACTCCCCCCGATCCTGTAAATCAAAAGGCACATTTCCACGTTCTGGGCTTGCTGACAGCCTCCAAAGGAATTGGGGCTGGCTTGAATCAAAGAGCCAGGAATCATGGCTGACTACCAATCCACCTGCCTCGCATCCTCCTGGGCGTAAATGGGTGGGGGATGACCCTAATGTTGCATGACTGTATGAAGAATCACCTGATACCTCTTGAAACTCCGTGACCCTATGTCTGAGCTGGTCAGTGTGGTGCTGCCAAAGCAAACCAGTACCTATTTTGACATGATAGGACATTGGCTCCATTTGTTCCACCACAATGCCCAGAATCCAAGCTGGACCTGCGGCCACATAGTTCCGGTAGTGCACCGGATCCCCGACAG
Organism: Bradypodion pumilum; assembly: GCA_035047305.1. NCBI lineage: Eukaryota > Metazoa > Chordata > Lepidosauria > Squamata > Chamaeleonidae > Bradypodion > Bradypodion pumilum. The sequence continues at coordinate 99,427,214 of JAWDJD010000003.1, forward strand.
AGAATACCTTTTTCTGAGCAATTTCAACATTAACACCCCTATCCTCCACCCTGGAAGGATCTAACCAGTGGAGCAATGAGACCGGTCTCCTGCGCATTAATAGTTCGGCTGGTGACAGCCATGATGCCAGGGGCATTGTCCGGTAGCACATTAGGAATTGGCAAAGTTGCACCTCAATGTCCCCCTGGCCCATGCGGTGAAGTGCCTCTTTTGTAGTGCGAACCTGACGTTCCACCTGGCCATTGGTGGCAGGGTGGAAAGGAGCAGAAGTTACATACCGAATGGCCTTCCTTTCCAGGAATGCCTGAAATTAGGCAGAGGTGAACGTTGTGGCGTTATCGGCTACTAGTATGTCTGGCAATCCGAAACAACTGAACAACCTCCGGAGCTGTTGGATAGTGACTGCAGAAGAAGTACTAGGCATAGGAATTACTTCCAGCCATTTGGAAAATGAGTCGACCACCAGTAGGAAAAGCGTGCCCTGAAAAGGGCCTGCGAAATCGACATGAATCCGTGACCACGGGCAGTGTCCCATTCCCTGGTGGGAAGCTGGAACTCCTCAGGTTGGGAACTCTGGCAGCTCCGACAAGTGCCTACCAATTGCTCGATGTCATGGTCTACCTGGGGCCACCAGAAAAAACTGCTGGTCAATGCCTTTGAATGCACTATACCAGGGTGACTAATGTGTAGAAGCCTCAGTACCTTAGAGCACAATACTGTAGGAACGACCACCTTTTGGCCCCAAAGGAGGCAACCTCTCTCGAGTGAAAGCTTGAACCATCTTCTAAAGAACACTTTAAACTCCTTCTCAAGAGGGGATGTGGGCCAGCCTTTCTTAACTCAGGAAATCACCTGGGACAGGAGTTTGTCCCATGCAGTTGCCTTAGCAATGGTAGAAGGCACTATGTGGGTGTGTCGAGAGACTCGATCAGCAGCACCTGAAGATCCTGCTCAATTTCGCAATCTGCCTCCCCCAGGTCTGGCAATGGAGACTGTGATAACGCATCAGCGTGGTTGATATCTTTACCCGGACAGTGCACCAGGGTGTACTGATAAACGTTCAAGAAAATGGCCCAGCATAACATGCGGGGGGAAAGAATCTGGGGAGTTGGTTTGGAAATTACAAAAATCCCCAGCAAGGGCTTGTGGTCCATTACAATGGTGAACTCCCTCCCATAGAGGAAGTTGTGGAACTTCTCAGTTCCAGCAACTATGGCCAGAGCCTCCCTGTCAGTCTGGGCATAGTTGTGCTCGGTTTTAGATAGGGACCTTGAATAGAATGCAACCGGGGCTTCCTTCCCATTTTCCAAAACATGACACAGGACAGTCCCCCACCCCCACCAGTGAAGCATCACACACAAGAACCACAGGTTTCCTGGGATCAAAGTGAGTCAAGACTGCTTTGGATGAAAGAAGCTTTTTTAACTCACGAAACGCACGGTCCTCGGCCTGCCCCCACCGCCAGACTGCATCCTTTTTAAGCAACTGGTGTAGCGGTTCCACCATGGAAGCCTTCCTTGGCAGGAAAGAATGATAAAAGTTGAGCAGACCTAGGATGGACTGCAACTCAGACTCTGTGGTTGGACAGCAGCAACCTTTGGAGGCCGCCAGCATTGCGGACAGCAGCAACCTTTGAATTAGAGGGTTTAACTCCCACGAGAGTGACCTTAAACCCAAGAAATTCTACTTCCCTTGCAAGAAAAACACATTTGTCTCTTCTCAGATGTAACCCCGCATTTTCGAAAACCTGCAACACCTGATCTAACCTGCTGGAGAGTTCGGACTCACTTCCAGTGGTTATAAGGATGTCATCGAAGTATGGGAGGACCCCAGGGAGACCCTTTAGTAAGCGTTCGACAAGTGACTGAAAAATACCCAGGGCTGCATTCACCCCAAACTGAAGGCGAGTTACCTTGAAGGCCCCCTTGTGTGTAACAATGGTTTGGGCCACCGCAGCAGGTGTGACAGATAGCTGTTGATAGGCCTGTACTAGGTCTAATTTGGCAAAACATTTGCCCCCATGTAGAGCAGCCAATTAGTGGCTAACCACCGGCACCAGGTAAGCATTAGGCCGGATGGCCTTGTAATCTGCACAAATCCTCACCTCCCCATTGGATTTAATCACAGTCATAATAGGGGTCTTCCACTCCGTTGAATACAAAATCCCCTGGCCCACCCATTTGTCCAGCTCGATCTCGATCTTGTCCTTCAAAGCAAATGTCACCCTGTGAGGCTTGAGGTGGATTGGCCGCACGGCCAGATCAAGATCGAAGGACACTAGGGGGGGGGAGCTGTACTTTCCTAGACCCTTTTTAAAAACTGCAGGGTATGCGTTACAGGCATCCTGCACCGGGTCAGCGTGGACAGCATTGATGCCGGACAGTTTAATCCCTAGTGGCTCAAACCGCTGCACCCCAAGTAAGCAGTTCGTGCCACATTTGACCACTACACATACCTGTCAACCATCCTGTTTTACCCGGGAAAACCCCTTATTTTTACCCCTCTTCCCACCCCCTCCCATTTTAATAATTTCCCTGTATTTTCCCTTATTTCCCTCCGTCCGGAGCCGGGCGGGGGCCGCCCGGACCGGAGACCACCACCACCAGCCGGGGGTGAGGAGGAGGAGGAGCAGCAGCTGAGAGTCGGGAAGGCCAGCTACCGCCGCCGCTGCAGGGCCTCCGGAGCCAGGGGCCGCTCACCTGGTCCTCCTCCTCCTCACTCCACTCCCTGATATTAAAAGGGAAAACCCAATTGGGGTTTCCCCTTTAATATCAGGGGTGGGGGTTGCGATCCCCCTCTCCACTGGCTCCCCTGGGGCCAGAAGGGTTGGAGGGACAGACCCCATTTTGTCCCCCCAACCCTCATGGACCCACGGGACCCAGGAGAGTGGTTCAAATCCACCCCACCCCCTGATATTAAAAGGGAAAACCCAATCAGGGTTTCCCCTTTAATATCAGTGGGTGGGGGGTTGCAATCCCCCTCTCCGCTGGTTCCCCTGGGGTTGGGAGTGTTGGGGGGGACAAAAGGGGTCTGTCTCCCCAACCCTCCTGAACCCAGGGGACCCAGCGGAGAGGGTGGTAGGTTCAGGAGGGTTGGGGAGACAGACCCCCTTTGTCCCCCAACTCTCCCAGACACAGGAGACCCAGGAGAAGGGAGCGAATCCACCCCCTGCAAACTCCGTTGTTAAAGAGAAGAAGCCGCTTGGTTTCTTCTGTTTAATAACTGGGTGTTCTGTGGGGGGATCCCCTCTCTGCTGGCTCCCCTAGCTCTGGAAGGGTTTGGGGGACAGATCTCTTTTGTCCCCACAACCTCCTGAACCCAGGGGACCCAGGAGAGGGGATCGATTCCATCCCCCCTCCGTTTTTAAAGAGAAGAAACCACTTGGTTTCTTCTCTTTAATAATGGGGTATCCTGTGGGGGATCCCCTCTCTGCCAGTTCCCCTAGCTCTGGAAGGATTGGGGGGATTTGGCCATGCCCACCGATTTGGCCACGCCCACTGATTTGGCCACACCCGCAAAATTTCCCTTATTTTCAAAGCCAAAAGTTGACAGGTATGCCACTACAAGGGGCAGTTTTGTTTTAGTGTTTTTGAAGGCAAAGGAGAAATCCCCCACCCTCAGGACCAGAATCAGGCAACCCTGTACATCTCAGAGGGACGTCTTCAGAGCCCGAAGTTTCGGGCGAAGCTTTGGGGGGATTTTCAAAAATTCCCTCTGGGACAGGATGGAGTAGGATGTACCAGAATCTACCTCCATCCTGACCAGAATGCCGTGCAGCTGGATCTTCATGAAGAAATGGTTGGCGATACTGGACACATGGCGGACGGACAGCTCCTCGGCTGAAATCTTAGATGCCGATGCCCCCTTCTGGCTTGGTCGGTTGGGTTGCTTCTGGCATTGCCTTCAGACCTTGGCAATGTGGCCCTTCTTGCCACAGTGATGGCAGTCAGCGTTCTTGAATGGGCACTGACAGCAGTTGTGCCTCGCTCCACAGCCGACGCATCTGCAATGGGCCCTCTTGGCAGTGCGCTTGTCCAACGTCTTCTTCTGGACATTCTGGACCTCACCATCCTCGTTGCTGGACCCAAACCTGGACGTGAACGAAGACGCCGGTGATACTGAAGACACAGAGGAGCGGGGCGAAGAGTAGCGATGGGCCTACACAGCAGGCTCCGAACTCCAGGAGGCGGCAGGCCTGTGCTTAAAAGACTTGATGCCCGACCTGACAGCCTCGGATGCCAACACCTTCCGGAGAACTGACTTGAAGGACAGGACGTTCCTGACCATAAGCCAGCATTGAGTCTCCTCATCTCGCATGCCAGCCAGCAGGCAATCCCACAATTTATTTTATTTTTGCACATTTATATCCCACCCTCCTGGTGGGTACACCACTCAGGACGGCTAACAATATAATAAAAATTACAATAAAAACATTTCAATGACAATAACTAAAAACAGACCTAACACCCCAATTAAAACCAGCATTAAAACACAAACAAATCATCATTAAAAAACAACCCACCCCCACCCTAGCCCTGTTAAAACAGAATAACCAAGCCTGGGGGGCAGCCCCTCACATAAGCTAAATCAGTCATTGGGCCTGACTGGTAGAGTCAAGCATGCCCCAAACTTGCTGAAAGAGCCATGTCTTCAGCCTCTTTCTAAAGGGGAGTAGATCCATCTGGAGACACAAATCAGGTTGTAAGAGGTTCCACAGGGCTGGGGCAGACACGGAAAAGGCTCTTTTCCTGGTCCCAATAAGATGTACTTCTTTCACTGGTGGGACCACCAGTGAACCCCTCCTGTCTGCCCTAGTAGGACAGGCTGAATTCCTTGTGGCGACGCGGTCTCTTAAGTAACCTGGCCCAATGCCATGAAGGGCTTTAAAGGTCAAAACCAGCACCTTGAATTGCACACTGGCAACCAGTACAGCTCCCGGAGAAGTGGTGAGGCACGAGCCCGCACCCCATCACGACCTTGGCAGCTGCATTCTCGACCAGCTGAAGCCTCCGAATGGTCACCAAGGGCAGCCCCATGTAGAGCGCATTACAATAATCCAATCTGGAGGTGACCAGAGCATGAGTGACCATGAGCAACGAGTCCCGGTCCAGGAATGGGCGCAGTTGGTAAATAACACGAAGCTGTGCAAAGGCCCTCCTAGCCACGGCTGCCACCTGCTCTTCAAGCAGTAGCCATGAGTCCAGGAGGACCCCTAAATTGCGCACCGGATCTGACTGTGGCAAAGATGTCCCAGCCATGACCAAAGATGGTAACTCCCGGGATAACACGGGACCCCGCACCCAAAGCCACTCAGTCTTGCCAGGATTCAGCTGAAGCCCGTTGTCCCCCATCCAGACCCGAACAGCCTCCAGACACCTGGTCAGGACTTCAACTGCATCACTTGGGTCCCCACGAGATGAGATGTACAGCTGGGTATCATTTGCATACTGATGATACCTCACCCCATGGGAACGAATGATCTCACCCAGCGGTTTCATGTAGATATTAAACAATAGAGGCGAGAGTACCGAGCCCTGAGGCACCCCACATGGGAGCAACCTAGGGCTGGAAAACCCACTCTCTAAAGACACTGACTGAGTCCGGCCCACCAGAAATGAGGAAAACCAAGACAACACCGTGCCCTGGGCCCCCAATCCTCGGAGCCGGCCCAGAAGGATACTGTGGTCGACGGTATCGAAAGCCGCTGAGAGGTCAAGAAGAGCCAGCACAGAGGGGTTGCCTCCATCCCGCTCCCGCCAAAAATCATCCAAGAATGCAACCAATGCCGTCTCGGTACCATAACCGGGCCTGAATCCTGACTGAAATGGGTCCAGATAATCCGTATCATCCAGAACCCCCTGGAGCTGCCGAGCCACTGCTTTTTCCAACACCTTCCCCACAAAGGGAAGGTTGGAGATAGGTCTGAAATTAGAAATAACAGTAAGGTCGAGCGATGGCTTCTTCAGGAGGGGGCGAACCAGCGCATATTTGAAAACTGCCGGAACCACCCCCTCCCGCAAAGAGGCATTCACCATCGCACCGACCCAACTGCCCGTTGTTGCCTTGGCACTCTAATCAGCCAGGCCGGGCATTGCCTCCTCCAGGTTGTCCCACTGGCATGGGGCGGCAGCCAGCCTCAGCGCTGTGGCATAGTCAGCTACAGACTCCCCATCTGCATTGATCCCATCTGTGGAACGCCACCTAGGCCTGGAAGATGGACACCTTCGGCTGGAAGTGTGTCTGAAGAGCCGCCAAGATCTCAGCCAGTGGGACGGTGTCAATGTCCCTGGGCAACATGAGGTGCGTGGCCAGCTCAAGGGTGGCCAGGCCACACTGCGACAAGAAGCAGGAGCACTTCTTGTCCTTGTCGACTATGTCCTGAGACGCCATGGTGTGGCGGAACTGACACTCGTACAGGAGCCATTTCTCAGGAGCAGTCATGTCGAAGGGAGCGAGGGTAGGTGTATGGGATGCCATTATCCCATCCTGGTTGCCAATTTGATGTTCTGGTAGAAATACGAAGCAGCCAGCATAACAGGGCTAAACACTTTATTAGGCAGTCAGAACATGGAGAACAGTGGCACAGCACTGCTCAATATATACACTCAGAAATTGGTACATTTGGGTGGGAAGCGACAGGAAGGGGAGTGGAGTAACTTGGAGGTAATCGGACCAGAGTGAAGACTGAACAGACTACATAGTTTAGATGGGAATGCAGTCCTGCAATATTACAAGACCAAGAAGAAGGAGACAAAATGGAGGATTGTAATGATCCTAATTAGTTCACAAATGTTCCAGCATAAAATGTATTCAAACACAACAGACTCAATATCAAGAAAACCAAGATAATGGCAACAGGCCCTATCAGTCCCTGGAAAATACATGGGGAAGAAGTAGAAGCAGTGACAGATTTTACTTTCTTAGGATCTAAGATCACTGCAGATGGTGACTGCACCCATGAAATAAAAAGGTGACTGATTCTTGGGAGACCAGCTATGAGAAACCTGGGGAACATAGTGAAAAGTAGAGACACCACCTTGCAAACAGAAATGCATATAGTCAAAGCAATAGTATTTCTGGTGGTAATATAGGGGTGTGAGAGCTGGACCATTAGGAAAGTTGAGCGCAGAAGAATAGATGCCTTTGAGATGTGGTGTTGGAGGAGAGTTTTGAGAGTACCCTGCACAGTGAGGAGAACAAATAGGTCAATCTTAGAAGAAATCGACCCTGACTGCTCATTGGAAGGTCTAATAGTAAAGACGAAGCTGAAGTACTTTGGACATCAAATGAGAAGGGAGGATTCACTTGAGAAGGCCTTGATGTTGGGAAACGTGGAGGGCAAAAGAAGAAGGGGCATCCAAAGATGAGATGGCTAGATGGCATTGTGGACACAATGGGCACATTGCTGGGCAGGCTGAGGAAGATGGAAGAGGGCAGAGGTGCCTGGAGGACAATGATCCATAGGGTCGCAAAGGGTCGAAATCGACTGTGCGACTGAACAACAACAACAATAATTAATTATTTTCAACTTTTTAATCCTTCAATTCTGGCAGGCGAAAATTCCTTCCATGTTTATTCATCAGTTGCTTTCAGAGCACTTCTTTTGCAAGAGTGCCCCCACTTTGGCCTTCGACATAGCAAGACATCTCAGTATTATTATAGTGTCCGCACAAACACAGCCAGTTGCTTATAATAGAGATCACCCCCCAACATTTCTTCTTCAGTTTCTGAACAGAAATGAACTGACATGCATAAATTAGGGCAGAGACAAGTGGGATTGATTAGGACTTCACTGAGGAAAACTATGTTCTTATTATTTTCCTGGAATAGAAGAGCAACTTGGGAATTCTTCCATTTTAAAGAAGCTACAAGTTGAAATATTGCTGCAGCTAAGCAAGCATGTTAGTAAAATAAGGAAGTTTTATAATGGCCAAAATCCTATTGAGAAATATGGTGGGTGTAACAATGCAGTTTTACAATTTGTTGGCTGATAATAAATGAATCTGGTTGAACAGCCTATTGCCAAGTTAGAAATTATGGAGGATGATACAGACAGCTGGCAAAAAAAGACTCCTATAACTTACATAATTGCTGTTATACAACTGCATAGTGCAATAGGATTCTAGGCAATGAACTTTGGTGGCCATGTTTTTCCAGAAACAGATATTTCTATGTTAGTGCTCTGAGTAATAAAGAGACAGATGTAACTGGTAATACCTACATGTGTGTTTTTAGCCAAAGGTTTTGGAAAGCTTAGCTGAGGTTTGGAAAGCTTAGTGGTTTAGGTATCTGACTGTGGAGCCAGAAGTCAGGAGTTCTATCTTAACCTATAAAACCAAGTGTTCACCGTTGGAATTGGCTATGGGCTGCTGTGCGTCGCCCTACTTACCCGTTCCCTCCCTTCGAGAGCACGGGCGAAGTGGCTACGCAGGTCAACGAATGGTTTAAAAAATCGCGATTGGGGCATCAGCCCCACCATTGGCAAGAAAGGGAAACAACTTCATTTCCCAAAAAGCATTGCGTTTCGCCGTGTTTCTCCCAGTGTCAGCCAATCAAGATGATAAAAACAACGGACTCAGTCTTTGTTTTACGAGCCGCAGCCAATCAAAAGTAGCGTTTCAAAACCTTGCCGAGCGACGGACGTCAGAAACTACAAGTCCCAGCGTCCTCCGTGCTGTGACCCCTCAGCCAATCAGGCTAAGGGACATGAGCATGGAGGAGGCTGGGAAAGCCAATGCGCCAACAACTTCCCTCCAGGAGGCACTTCGTCTCCCGGAGGGAAGCCATCCCCAGCTCATCGCAGTGGGCGGCTGGCCATGTCGGATCCTGGACTGCCTGCTTTTGGCGGCCCCCACCCAACCGGCGAAGACCTCGGCACCAGCGGAGAGGGAGAAAAGGCTGCGCCACAGAGGCATGGAAGGTGAGGCCCGGCACAGAAGGCTGCACTGGGGAAACGTAGAGTACGAAAGGCCCAACTGGCAACGGGTAAGTGGGGCGGGGGAGAGGAATTGAGGAGGGGAACGGGCCTGGGGAGCACGCCACCCACACAGGTCATAGAGAAGAAAGGGGGAGAACGAACCTCCTTCCCCCCAGTCTCAGTCCCCTGCCCCACTTACCTGTTGGCAGCTAGGCAATTCGTACTCTGCGCCTCCCCAGAGCGGCCTTCTGTGCTGGACCACTCACCTTCCATGCCTCCATGGTGTGGCCTTTCCTCCCTCAATGCCGGCGCCAAGGCCTTCATCGGTGGGGTGTGGGCCACCAAAATCAAGCAGCCCAGCCGGCAAACGATGCTCCCGCCCGCCCAGCAAAGGCCTCCTGGGTGTCCTCACCAAGGCTTGGGGGGAGGAGGAAGAGCTCCTCCTCCCCCTGCAAAGCTTCAGCATGTGTGTGTGTGTGTGTGTGTGTGTGTGTGTGTGTCCTCACCGAGGCTTCAGGGGGGAGGAGGAAGAGGCCTTCCTCTTCCTGCAAGGCTTCGGCGTGTGTGTGTGTGTGTGTGTGTGTGTGTGTGTGTGCTCACCAAGGCTTCGGGGGGGGGGGGGGGAGGAAGAGCCCATCCTCTCCCCATGGAGCTATGGCATGTGTGTGTGTATTGTGTGTGGGTGTGTTTGTGTTGTGTGTGTGGGTGTGTTGTGTGGGTGGTTGTGTTGTTTGTGTGGATGTGTTGTGTGTAGTTGTGTTGTTTGTGTTGTTTGTGTGGTTGTGTTGTGTGTGTGTATTGAGTGTGTGTGTGTGGTTATGTTGTGTGTGCTGTGTGTATTGTGTGTGTTGTTGTGTGTGTGTTGAGTGAGTGTGTGGTTGTGTTGTGTGTGTGTTGTGTGTTGTGTGTGTGTGGTTGTGTGTGTGATTGTTTTGTATTTGTGTATTGAATGAGTGTGTGGTGATATTGTGTGTGCTGTATGTGTGTATTGAATGAGTGTGGTTGTGTTGTGTGTGCTGTGTGTTTATTTTGTGTGTGTGTGTATGTGTTGTGTGTGTGTGTATTGTGTGCGCGTGTGTGGTTGTGTTGCATGTATGCTTATATTGTGTGTATGTCTACCCCTCAAAACCACCCCAACCACAAGCACACATGTTATACCTGCCCGGCAGGGCAAAAAATGCTGATCTTAACCTATAAAACCAACCTATAAAACTTTACAAAGTTAAAAAAATAAAAAATTTACAAAAAACAACAAAGAATTCATTGTTTTATATAAAGCAAAGGGGGAAAAAAGCCCGGCAACGCCGGGCAAACTATGCTAGTTATTATTATAAAATAAAAATCTATCATTTGATCCACAGTCAAAGACTGGTATAAAATTAACAGTCCAAGACCTAACCAAGAGACTAGAACTGTTAAGGTAATGTCTAAGAATATAGTTCCTAGTAAAGTTGTATTTTGGAGAGTTAGGATGTTCAAGTCTGATAAGTCCAACATTTCCAAATATCTGGCAAGTCCTTTAGGTATTGCTCCAAGGGCTCCAATCGCTATGAATACAACAGATTTTTTTCCTCCATAGATGCTTGATTTCAATTTGCAAATCACAATACAGTATTTTGTTATTTTCTCTAGTTGTTTGCCTTCAATTTGTGCATCTCATGGTATAGTAATGTCAATAAAACAGACCTCACCCCAACAGTTATATCAGATGTGCTGCGAGGCAGATGTCTATCTGTTTGAATGTTCAAGTCCCACAGGATCTGACTCTCTCATTTTCTAAAACTTTCTCTACCTGATGTTCCCAGTGATTTTTACTGTATTCAAATCCAAACTTCTGGCAAAGTTTCCAATGAATAATTTTTGCAACCCTATAATGGATGGATTCATTCATTCATTTAAATCAATCAACCAACCAATCAATCACCACCAACACCAACACCACCACCACCACAAACATCGCTTTTGAAAACTATTCACTGCATGATCAGTGAACGTTTCAATCTTATTTATTGGCAGTTTGATGGTGATGATGCCATCACATAGCCAACCAATTATGGCAGTATTAAAGTGTTACAAAAACATTCAAAGTGAGGGCAAAAATTTCTGCCTATGTATTTCAGTCCCCAAATCGCTGACTGTCAGTTTATGATTGGCTTAAATTAAGTGTTCAGTTCAAATCCCCTTTGGCCAGTGGAGGTTGGTCCATTAGGTCACGGTTCGAGCTCAAATCATCACTCTCTATCAGCCCACCCCTCTCTGCTTCCATATCAGAGAAAGCAGGTTAGTGCCCCTCGTTGAATGAGTATGGGAGGGTGAGGGTGAAGAGGAAGCAGGTAGGAACACTTCTAATTTTTCTGCTCCTCAGCAGAGATAGCAAATGAAGTTTAGGTGAGAAATGTACTTTGGGTGAATGCTCACCTTCCTATACATTTGTGAATGTCTGCCTCTGTTTTTCTGTGTGCAAGTATGCACAAATTGCCACTTTTGCCCGCAGCCCTGCCACACACTTATGGCTCTGTCCATTATTGGCCGCTGTGCCTTCTACCCACACCAATCACAATGAAAGCGCGGCGCCAAAATGGCCGCTGCGCTCTTTGCGGGCCCCCCACCCAGACTCAGACATCCGGGTGAGTTAGGGGGCGTGGTCACCCCTCTATAAAAGGGGTGGCCACGAGGCAGCTGAGCTGCCATTTTAAAATAGCGGCGGAGAGGAGAAGTTTTCTCCATCGCTGTTTGTTCTCTCCTTGATCCTTCCCGGCTGGGAAGGAAGGTTTTTTGGCACGGAGCCTTTGGCTTGCTGGCTCCTCTGTGCCTTTTTGCGCTCTGTGATCCCTGGAAAGGGATCCTGCTCCTGTTTTGCAATATGCCTCCCAAACGGAGGGCCTCGGCGACGACTTTTGGGGAGGACTTTTGGCCCTGCGCGGTGTGGGGGGCAGCCCTCGGGTCGGAGGACCAGGGCTGCGGCCACGCTGCAGGGCTCTTCCCCCACCGATACCGGTGGGGCGATGCAGGCTGCTTGGCCCTTGCCTTGTCAGCCTTCATCCGGCCCTTCTGGGGCTTCGGCCCTCGGCCCGCAGCAGCCGGCCATGGGCCGGAACAATGGGGGAGGGTCTGGTGCTGGCACGCAGCACGGTTTCCCTCTGGCCCCTCATGGGCTGGAGTTTGGGCATGCCCCTATTCTGGCCTGGGCTCTCAAATTGGGGATCCTGGTCTGATGCTTAGCGGGCCGTCCGGCCCACCTGGCCCACTTTATACTGGGGGTCCCGTGCGGCGCTGGAGGCATCCTTTGGGATTACGCACAACCCCGTGGGAGGAGGCCCTTCCTTATGTACTGGGGGCCCTTCGTGCCCGCCGGTTACCTCGACAGCTGCCACACTTCACCAGGCGGCCGGCTGGCTCGAGCTGCTTGAGACACTTCGGCCGTGCCTGCCGCGGTCTCGCAGCTCCCTGTTCGTCCTGCGCTCCAGCCGGGGAGTGGTCAGATGTGGCTCCAGAGCTCGATTCCTGGTCGCGAGCTCCGACGCCCGCTGTGGGCCGGAACCCCCAGTGGGGGCAGCTCACGGGGGTGCACCTAGTGAGTATGGTTCAAGTTAATGCACCCACATCACAGTCTGCTTCCAGCGGCAGGGTCCAGTAGCCATGGCCTTGCCAATTTGAGGCGAGTGGGCATCAGTTGCCAGCCTATCCCAGTGCCCTTTGGTTGCATACTGGTACGACATTGGGGGTGGGGGTTTCCGCCCCCGGGGCAGTGCCGGGCATCGCAGGGGCTGTCCAGGTCCCGCTGCGTATGCCCCGTGTACCTCATGTGCCGATGACGGCCTTGCCGACGGCTGATTAGTCATTGCCCCTTGGTGATCAGTTGTCCCTGGTCACGAGGAAAAAGATTTGGCGGGGGGAGTACGTGGATATATTCTACCTATGAACCGGGAGCCCACTAAGGAGGGGAGAGTCGGACAGGGTGATAGAGGCATAGAGCTGTCCCCCCGGAGTAAGCCACCACGCAGGGGGGTGTCCGCCCCCGGGACAGTGCTGAGCATCGCAGGGGCGGTCCGGGTCCTCCTGCGTTTGCCCTTTATACAGAATGTGCCGTCGATGGCTTTGCCGACGGCTGGTAATTACTTGCCCCTGGATGATTATTTGCCGCAGGTCATGGGGGGTAAGGGCTGGAGGGGGACAGGTGGATATTCTCCCTATTGAACTGTGAGCCCACTGCGGAGGAGAGAGAGGGACGGGACGACTGAGACAAAGAGCTGTCCCGTCGTCATGTGTCACCGCGCACCTTGGGCCAACTGGTTGGCGGCATACCTGGTATATATGGTGGTATGCCACAGGGCCCGGCCTGATTGGGACATCCTGATGGTTTCATCCATCGCTAGGATTGACAGGGCGATGGTTGACTGGATGGGCCCATAGCAGTTGGCTTCCGGTGAGGAATGCGGATGAGGGTGGCTCTATACCATGAGAGGAGGTGGGATGAGCGCTGTCAGCAGTTGCGCTTGTGTACATCACTCCCACGTGACTGGTGCCTGGTGATAGGTACCATGGTGGTCATGCTGAGCAGCGGGCTGCTCAGACACAGGTCCAGGTAACTGGTTGGGCAGGGGGTTCCAGCCCGCCTGCTGTGTTCGACCTGCTCAGCTGGCGATGTGTGTGCTAAGCGCCAGTGTCGTTACCGACTTGGTGGCACCTTTTGCGCCGGCCCTTATGCTGCCTCCACGTGCACGCGGGTTGGTTGGTTACGGGGCAGAGGTAGGGGTGCACAGGGGCGATCAGAGCTCCGTCTAAAGAACTAGCCTTGACACAGCTTCCCCCCCTCCCCAATGGGGGTACTCAGGCAGGAGAGATGGCAATCAGCTCATCCAAGAGGGGATAGGGCGGGGTACCTGCTGGAGGGTTTTCCATGGGGCTTTTTGTATTCCATTCAGGGGTGTTAGGGGTCCCAGGATGCTACTGATCTGGTTCCCTTGAAGGGTAACGAAGAGGGGGCTCCACTGTGCACAGCCGAGGGAGTTGGGGCTAGGAGAGTAGCGGGGCCCTTCTTGGAACCACCTTTCCTAAGTCGACTGTCTACCCTATGAGGCTCGTACCGAGCTAGGACCGGGGTGAATGTCATTAGTCCTTCTTTTATCTTACCCTGTGGGTTATCCATTCAGGAATGCCATTCCTATGATCTCGCTCAGTCAGGTACTCGTAGTTGGTTCGGCCCCTATGGGTGGCACGCTCACCCAGTCCTGGTGCTGTTCGGGCACAGTGCGATATGCACTCAGATTTCAGATTATTGCCAGTGCACCCGATGGATGTGCAGCTATTGGGTTTTTAGGTCCCGAGGGGAATTTTACTTAGATAAGCCCAACCCCTTCTGTCTGAGTTAATACATGTTCAGCACTCGAACGATTGGGTTTTTCGTTCAGTGGGCCTTTCCTCACGGGTAGGGGTCTCGGTCTCTAGCCCATTACCTCGACGACTTTTGGTTCGGGGGTGAACGGGGCATGGACACGTGCACGCGTCTCCTCATTACATTTCAGACACTCAGGTGGGAACTGGGTGTTCCCTTGGTGCCTGAATAGACCGAGGGCCCAGCTACTAAGCTCACATTTCTAAATCGACTCTGTCGCGCGGGCATCCGGGTTAACCATGAACAAGGTGGCTTGGATCTCCGCTGCGATTTTGGCATTGATTGCCAGGCATAAAGTGTCCCCTTGTGAGCTACAGTTACTTCATGGCCACCTTACATCTGCCTGCAGGGTGGTTACGTCCGGCAGAGCATTGGCCAGGCGCCTGTGTGACGCCATGGCTGGCCTGTTACAACGTCGACACAGGGTCCGGCTGATCAGGGGCATACGGGTGGGCCCTCTGGTCTTGCTCAATTTACTCCTGGGTTTTAACGGAGATCAGACCTGATGGTCTGCCCTAGATTTCAAGTACGGTCGGATACCTCCGGCTCCCGGACTTATGGGGGTTTACTCTGGGGGTGGGGGCACGGATCGCCTCCGCGATCTTATCTTCCTTGCGTTTCTCCCCGTTTTGGGGAGCACTGCTGCTATGGGGCGATGAGTGGGCCTACTCAGTGGTCCAATTTAGGACAATGCGGCAGTGGTGCATATTGTCAACATCCAGACATGCAAATCCCACAGGGTTATGACATTAGTTTGTCTATTCCGTTTGAGAAGCCTACGCCTAAATGTGCTGTTCTGAGCCAGACATGTTCCAGGTATTAATAACGACATTGCTGCTGCTTTCTCCCGCCTCCAGATCCCTGGTTCAGGGCCTTGCTCCGGAAGCAGAGGATTTCCACTTGCCACTCCTGGCCGATTTGGACGTTTGGCGAGGAGAGGCGAACCGGGCATGTCATTGGCACCTCGCACGCGTAAGGCGTATCACCATGCGTTCATGCGTTGTGTGTGGGAGGGGCGGGCACGGGAACGTGTCCGCCGGCCGTACACGCGTCACCCTAGTTCCCAGGTTTTGACCCACCTTGCATGAGGCTGGCATTACTTATGTTCAGATAGGTGTGAGGTGGCTCTTGGCCACGCAGCTACCATGGTAGCCTTTTTGGAGCGCTCCGCATCAGTGTGTGGGTGCCAGAGTTGGTACCACCTGTGTAAGGCGGATGTGTCTTGTAGGGCGCTGGAACTCGGCGATGTCTCTGTCACACATGAGTGGGCTCAAGTGGGGATACGGTCCTCACAGGTTGTTCAGCACGGTGTAGGCAGCGGAGTTGGACTGCTACGAAGTTTCATTGGAGACATCTGTCCGGTTGGTGCCCTACATGAATTTTCGACAGTGCCTGCTACGCGCCCCAGCCTGTTTTTCTGCCGCCAGGATAGGTCTATCCTTGCCGAAGTAAGGTTACGGAGGGTGACCGTTGCCGCGCTTCGCGGTGTGGGGGCCCGTTTTGGCACCCATTTATTTAGGATAGGCGTCGCGTTGATCGCGGCTACGTTGGGAGTACTCGGAGGCCGACATGCGTGTACGCGCAATTTCTTATATGTACGTGCCCTCACTGTATGAGTGCCTAGTTATGACCTTAACCTCTTCTCCTCTTTTACAGATCCTGTGTGTCTCTACACACCGGTGGCAGTGGGGCTGGTGGGCCGCAGCTATGTACACTGGGCAGCAGTATATGCTGCAGCGACAGAGAGTGGTCCCCGACTTGGGCTGTGTGCATCCGCACGTATGCGATGGTATGGTATGCGCGGCACAAGGGGGCAGGAACTGTTGCCATTCCCGATCTCCGTCGGGGATGCTGGACCGCCCGATGTTCTTCATAGGCACCTCGGTGGCGACGATCTTATATGGATCACTGCTGTTACTAAATTGTCGAGGGGCTGTGACCTGGCGTTTTTTATCACGTATGGCTTACACACGGTCGCTATGGTCTGACATCGTGCCGAGACACTGATTTAGGGGAGACGTGGATCTCCGTGGTTCGGACTGTTCCGGCAGTCAGTGGACAGGGCTCTTGCTCAGTCCCTTGCTGAGCATGGCTGGGAGACAGCCATTGGACAACTGAGGGTAGGCTTACAAAAATTTTGCTGGTAGGCAGGGGAAGGGGTCCACCTGTCGGCTAGAGGTATGTACCTCGTTCTCTGTGTGGTGCAAGCAGGCCTGGCGACCGAGCTGACGGTCTTGGGGGGGACAGTGAGTCATCATGGACGCTTCCCCGTGTGGCGGGTAGCACTGGTAAGGTAAATATTTATGACCCATAGGTATCTGGCAGGTTCACAATTGACTGGCCAACACTTAGACAGGTACAGGTGTAATAACGATGAACCAGGCAAGGGGTGATGGCAGGAGCTTTTCAGCATGCATCACCCCGTGATTTGACGGATACACATCATAGGGTGGGGTCAGTAGATAGTTTATTGACTCCGGTCAACAATTTGTTTGTGTCAACAAACAAATTGATACAAATGGATACATTGTAGCCAATTGCCGTTGGCAATTTTGGGAGGAACCTTACCAGTGTTACTGCGGTCTGCTTGCCTTAAGAATTATAATTGGATGAGTACCAATTGAAAGTTATAATTCGGACTAGGGCATTATTCAATAAAAGTGGCCCAATGCCTTTATCCATATACCGGTGTTTGAGTCTTTCTTTGGGGGGTGCGCCTGCAATGAAAGCGCGGCACCAAAATGGCCGCTGCGCTCTTTGCGGCCCCCCCACCCGGACTCAGACATCCGGGTGAGTTAGGGGGCGTGGCCACCCCTCTATAAAAGGGGTGGCCACGAGGCAGCCGAGCTGCCATTTTAAAATAGCGACGGAGAGGAGAAGTTTTCCCTCCACCCCCTCCCTAGTGAACAGTGTGATATTTTGGTCGCTTCGGGGCCGGGTGGGAATTTTTGGTTGGAACCCACAATTGGCCCTTGGGTTCTGGCTTTTTTGCCCATCCCACACTGTTGCTGAGGTTTGATATAGGGGTTTTCTTGCTCTTGACTTGGTCACTTAGGCGGGTAGCACTGGTAAGGTAAATATTTATGACCCATAGGTATCCGGCAGGTTCGCAATTGACTGGCCAACACTTAGACAGGTACAGGTGTAATAACGTTGACCGGTCAACGACGAACCAGGCAAGGGGTGATGGCAGGAGCTTTTCAGCATGCATCACCCCGTGATTTGACGGATACACGTCATAGGGTGGGGTCAGTAGATAGTTTATTGACTCCGGTCAACAATTTGTTTGTGTCAACAAACAAATTGATACAAATGGATACATTGTAGCCAATTGCCGTTGGCAATTTTGGGAGGAACCTTATCAGTGTTACTGCGGCCTGCTTGCCTTAAGAATTATAATTGGATGAGTACCAATTGAAAGTTATAATTCGGACTAGGGCATTATTCAATAAAAGTGGCCCAATGCCTTTATCCATATACCGGTGTCTGAGTCTTTCTTTGGGGGGTGCGCCTGCAAAGAGAATCAACTGTCACTGTTTCTTTCTGTTTCACTCTAACCATTCTTAATTTCCCCAAACTCTGGGCCTGCATACCTATCTGGAGTCTGTCACATCTGAGCAGATCATCCAGTAGTAATGAGCAGAGACTGACAGTTACAAATATATGTCTTGTGTTTAGGGAAATGGTTTAGAGCGGCACCAAATAAGGAACAGAAACTCAGTACAGCAACTATTTATAATTACTGTATTACAGAAGTATTGCAAAAGTAAAACAGTCAAAATATTGGTCTTCTGTGGAACTTTACACCATCCTCTTTGTATTATTTATAACATTACTATAGTCCTTTCACTGCTCAAGTTAAATAAAGTGGTAAAGAGGTTGGGAGAACAGTTTGTAAACAAACAGTATACCATGAATTTGAGGCAAAAGTGGTGGTGTGGAGGCTGCATATAGAAAAGCTGAAATTCAAAACCTTAGACACAAATTCTGCTGTCTATAAATAAAGGTTTCAGTCCTTCTCCACCTTACTTTTATTTCCTATTGAAAGAATAATGTACTTGCTATTCAATTCTCAAATAAAGATGCAGTGGTCAGAATCCAACAGAATCGTCGATTGCAACTCGTATCAGAGAATGCATTTTTTCCTGAAGCAGGAAAAATGTCACTGGCGTGAATTTGATTAAGGTGGATCCCATTGTGACAAATAAAGAAAATAATATTGTGGTAATGTTTCAAACATTGTCTATGGAAGTGGACATGATGCACAAAAGTTTACATGAAAACATATTTTCAGAAAGGAAGAGGAGTAAAACACATTGAGAAACACTTCACTCGGTTAAAATGAACACAAAGCCCAGTGACACTTTAAAGTCTAACTAATCTTGTTATGGTATAAGGTTTTTGTGGACTCCAGCAGACTCATGATAGTTTATACTAAATAAAACTTGTTAATCCTTCAAGTGTCACAGGACTGTTTGTTGATCTTTTGCAGCAAAGGACTAGCATAGTTAAACTCTGGAAACTTTACTCAGCTGATGACAAATGAGCAGAGAAACCCTACTTAAGATCTATGTCCTCCACATTACCGTCCATCAACAAATGCTTTCCTATGTACAATATAGTGCTTCCAGAGCTAGATACATAAAAGGCATTTTTACCTTTGTATACACAATGGCAGGATCAGTAACGTCTACTTTGTATGTTTCTACGCCAAGTTCTTTGGCCAATCGCAGAATTCGGTTCTGGGTAGGTCCAACATAGGCTCCACCAACATCAACATATTTTACCTCCTTGTTCTGTCAAAAGAGAAGAAAATTGTAGACGTAACAGAAGCAAAGAATACTTGTGATAGAACATTGAGAATATGCTTATGATTCCTTAATGAATAAAGTTATCCCTTCTGCTGTTGCTGCTGCTGCTGCTGCTGTATTTGACTCCTAATATTGGCAATCATCATGGCAATCAGTCATGAAGACTGTCCTGAGAATATAATGCAGTGGCCTTTTATCTACCTTCCACATCCCAGAGTGACACCCGTACCAGTGATCCAGTTCCATGAATCACTTTCTGGTCCTGAGCCCTTTTGGCATGCTAAGTCCTCATCAGCCCCAGGCCAGCATTCATGAAGCTGCTGCCCTCCATCAAGTTATGCCAGATGAATAAAACTATCCTAATTCATATATGCACATTCAAAAAAAATGTGTGTTTCATATAATTATTAGAACTTTTTCAAGAATTAGCACTTTTTTTCAGAATGCCACATACCACAATCTTAGTACAAAATAGGGGAATTGTTTGCGTAAATACCAATTACCTTAATTGTGTGAGTCCGTCCTCCAACTCTGTCACGAGCCTCTAAAACCACAACACTAAGTCCAGATTCAGACAACAACTTTGCTGCTGACATACCTAAAATAAGATTAACAGATTTTCTTATAAATCATTTATAAAATACATTTTATATATATCTATATATATCTATATATATCTATATATATCTATATCTATATCTCTCTATATATATCTATATCTATATCTATCTATCTATCTATCTATCTATCTATCTATCTATCTATCTATCTATCTATCTATCTATCTATCTATCTATCTATCTATCTATCTATCTATCTATCTATCTATCTATATATATATATATATATATATATATATATATATATAGATAGATATATAGATATATATATAGATATATAGATATATATATAGATATAGATATAGATATAGATATAGATATAGATATAGATATAGATATAGATATAGATAGATAGATAGATAGATAGATATAGATATAGATATAGATATAGATATAGATATAGATAGATAGATAGATAGATAGATAGATAGATAGATAGATAGATAGATAGATAGATTAAGTGAATCAATATGTTGTTTCTGTTTAATGTAAAAATCATTAGGAACTAGCTGATGTTGGAATAAACTGATGTTGCAAAATTTAAGTTTTCAGTGGATATTTGCAGTCATGCTCAGATGTATGCCGACCTTCACGTATTTCTATCTTCTTTTCTGACTTTTTCATAAAACATGGATATTTCCATTTAATATAATATACAGATTTGTATACTGTACAGTGGAACCTCAGTTAACAAATGGTTCAGTTAACATAAAGATCACATAACAAAAGGAAATCCATAGAAAATAGTGGCTTGGTTTACAGATTTTTTGGGGAACAGATTAATTGGTTTTCAGTGCATTCCTATGGGAAACTGTGTTTTGGTTAAAGTACAGTAAAACCTTGGTTAACATAATTAATGCATTCCCTGGAACATTTCTTAAAGTGAAAATTGCTGAAACTGAATTTCCCATAGGAATGCATTGCATGCAATTTCCCACATGAAAGCATTGAAAACCAAAATATGTTAACCAAAATGCTGTTTCCCATAGGAATGCATTGAAAACCAATTAATCAATTCTGGGGAAAAAAATCCTTAAACCGAGCCACTATTTTCTATGGTTTTTTTCTTTTGTTAAATGATTTTTTGTGTTAACCGAGCCGTTTGTTAACTGAGGTCCCACTGTATTTTGGTTTTCAATGCATTCCTATGGGAAATTTGGTTAAAGTAATTTTCACTGTAAGAAATGTCCTGGGGAATGCATTAATTACGTTAACCGAGGTTTCGTTGTACTATATGACCTCTTTATGAACTGTGTCTATGCACTGAAAACTACACCACCACAAATTAGAAACTAACTTACACAATTAGGTGGCACAATGGAATGGTTTCTCACATGTAACCTCAAACAATGGTGTTGCAAACAAAGGGATAAAGAAAAGCTGTGTGTATGTGTGTGTGTGTATCTTTAATGGTGTGTATCTTTAATGGTAAATCTCTGTAGATGTCCTCCACATCACATCATCTTACTTCCTAAAACTGATAACTCTCCCTGCAAAAACAAAGATCAACACATTAATATGTCTTTCTGTACCCTATAAATTTTTGCTTTAATTTCTCCCACTATGCAGCACCAGCACTGGAAAGAAATGTGACAGGAGACATCGAGAGGCGTTTTCCATGCTGCACGAACAGTATAATTTTAGATCAATTTGGGATTTTTTTTTTACTAATAACTCGATACTTCTAATGACTTCTCTTTTTGCAATAATTAATGCACAACAAAGTTCCATTATGGTAGAGTAGTATTGAACATTTGTGTAAACTAAAAGAGAACTTACAACAAATAAAACTAGCTAAGGTGTCACAAAACTCTTTATTCTTTTTTGCTTCAACAAAAAAAAATCTGTAATGTTTCAACTAATGTTGTTTACTGATTGGTTTGTGTGGAGTTTTGTGTTGCTGCATCATGCACAGTTGTGGGTGAATTGAGTAGAAGGAGACTTGTTTTGTAATACCTAGACACACACAGTCCCTTCCCAAAACCAAATCTTCTTAAAACAGAAATGACAGGACACATAATGTATCAACTACCAGTGTCTTGTTTAGGAACATGCAATGTCTTGTTGGAGTTAGGAAAAAACTGCTTAACAACACAACAAGGAACAATAGGAGGAAGGAAGCAGGCTGACTTCCAATCTTCCTATATGGCAGGCAGCCTTTTGCTCTATGCGTTACCAGCTGACATTGAGTCTGGAAAGAAATGCCCTTTGGAAGCCATTATCTAGCTGTCAGATCTAGGAATACAAGCCTAGTGCAGAATTAAAGCTTATATTTCATAGTGTGGCCCATGACAACAATGCAGAGATCAGTAGAGTTGTGCATGCTGTTTAAATTCTTTGCTCCGAACTTCTGTTTCCCATCATTTCAGTGTCTCCTGTTGTGTTAGTAACTCTTGAACATAAGGTACTAATGGAAACATAAATGGAAAGCGTTTATGCTAAAAACTGTGTTAGTAGGCATGTAGTTATAAGCATATGGGGTTGTGGGGTTAATTATTTCCCTTCTGGCATTTTGTAATAAATATCCATTATCTTCCAATGTTTTCTATCCACAGAAGTTCAAAATCTGGATGTGTAGCTGGACAGTGATGTCTAGCTTCCACTTGGGTGACTGCTGGAAAAGTCATGCAAGGAGGGTACTACAATCATGTGGTAAGCCAATGAGCTCTAGCAGGGGTTCCCAACCTAAGGCCCATGGGCCAGATCTGTCCCATGGCATTGTTTCATGAAGCCCCCCACCCCTCCAAGGGCATTCAAGAAACAAAATGCCCACCTCTTTGAAGCTGTTGGGACAAAATGGCTGGTCCCATTGTGCAGGCAGGGCAAAATGGCCATCCAGCCATTGAAGATGACTGAGAGAGTGTGACCCGGCCCCTGGCTTGAAAAGGTCGAGAACCCCTGATCTATAGGGTTTAGTCACTTCAGCTGCAAATTTTATGAGACCCTCCTCTCAATGGTCAGAAAGTGTAGGATTGGATGCCTGGCAAAATTCACTTTAAAACTATATTGACTACTGACAGGAAAGCAGCTCAACTTATGGATACAATTTCCACCCACTAAGCACTGTATTAGGTGTCATATGCTAGCTACATTCCAGGAAACTGGAATATGATGGATAGGGGAAAGCAACTGCTCATCTCTTACAACACCAATAAACAGTACTTCAAAGAAGGATACAGGACCGAGTCACCGACACATACAGGTGAAACTCGGAAAATTAGAATATTGTGCAAATGTTCATTCAGTTCAGTAATGCAACTTAAAAGGTGAAACAAATATATGAGATAGACTCATTACATGCAAAACGAGATAGTTCAACCCTTACTGTGTTATAATATTGATGCTTATGGCTTACAGCTTATGAAACCGCCAAACCCCCCCCCCCCATCTCATGTACCTCATAATCATCACATAATCTCATGTTTGCTGTACATCATGATCATCACAATTATAATTACAAATTAAGGCATGACATCTCTCGCTTTGCATGTAGTGAGTCTATCTCATATATTTGTTTTACCTTTTAAGGGAAATGAATGAAGATTTGCACGATATTCTAATTTTCCGAGTTTCACCTGTAAGAGTTCCAATTGTATCCTTCATGAGTTGCATGAGGACCTTGAGTACTGCTATTACAAGTGGAAAAAGATCACCTTTGTCCATTTTCCCCCAAACTATGCATAATTGTAAGTGTTTCTATCAGATCTACTGCTTCTTATTTTTCTTTAAAGTTTTAGAGACCTAAACATGAAGACCTCACTTCTTGAAACAGTTGCTCCATTCCTTTGACCTAGGTCTACAATAATGTTTCTGAGGTGCAACACCCACAACTATACACTGTATTACATGTTATGATATTGGCAATTTAATTCTTGATTCCTTTTGTAATGCTTTCATAGAATGTGACCATTCTTTCAGCAACATCTCACTGGGTCTATGTTCACCTTTGCAATCCTAAAGTCCTTTCCTCAATCAATCCTTGTTCTGCTCAGACCAAATCAATTCATGTGTGATATAAGGATATTTTTGTTCTGTTTTGATCCATTGTGCATCACTCAATATTTGCTTATACTGAACTGCATTTGCAGAGCCTTTTGGGGCATCTCTAATTACAGTGGCCTCATATGTGAAGGGGGACAGATCACCAATGGCACTACTGCATTGTTGCCAACTCTCTCCCCTTAGAATTTCACTAGATTGTGCTCCATAGATCTAATGGTAGAAATCACAAAACAAATTCTACTGAAGGCAGTAGAAGGAAAGTAGAAAAAAATACAAGAAAAGTAAAGAAAAGTTAGGCCCATTTGCACCAGTGGAATTGAGTAATAATATATTGACACATTCTTTTCAGGACTCCTGCTGATCAGGGCTTCTGGGAATTGAAGTTCAAGAACACCTGGAGTGCCAAGGTTCACCATCACTGAATTAGACCATCAGAGTGAGGCTATATCCAAAGCTGCATATTTTCATCTTCACCAGATCTCCCAGGTATTTGGACAAATGACCCCTGACAAGCTTGGTCCACACATTGGTAGTCTCGAGGCTTGACTGCTGCAATGCTCTCTATGTGTAATGCACTTGACTCTGAAATGGAGATGACACCATGTCCAGAACGCTGAAGCCAGATTGAACTCCAGGGTGAGGAAATTTGATTACATCACTCCATTTCTGGCCCAGTTGCATTAGTTACCCATTCTTTTCTGTATCTGGCACAAGGTGTTGCTGCTTACATAAAAAGCCCTATACAATTTAGGACCCTGGTATCTGATGGAATGTCTCCCCCAAAGAAAATCTGTCCACACCGCTTGATCTTCCCAAACTGTGCAGTTACTTGTGCTGACATTGAGAATGGCAAAGAAGAGTTCAACCAAGAAATATGCCTTCTTGGTGGTGGTAACCACACTGTGCTGCACCTTATCAGTGGAGCTGCACCACACCCCGTTCTGGACATATTTAGAAAACAACTAAAAACGGTTCTGTTCAAGACGATCTTTAAATATCTGCTCCCTGCAGCCATTTAGTTCAGTTAGTCCAGTTTAATTTGTTTTCTTAATAGTAGGGTAAATTTATTTAATTTTCCAGACTTGCTTCTTGTAGGTTGGTGATGGGCAAACTCATTGAGATCTATTTGTTGTCTTTTAACATGTTGCCACCAGGTAGGGTTTCTCCATTATTAATGTGCTTGTATGGATTTTAACCAAGTAAACTGCCCAGATGTGTGGTACAGAAATCAATCAATCAATCAATCGGATGGATGGGTGAGTTGACTCATCATATTCTCACTCACTCAATGGGCCTCTTACTACACTAAACAATAAGACTTTAGCCAATATATTACAAACAAGCATTCCTTCCATAAACTCAGCAGACTCCTGACATTGCATGATATTTGATGGGGATAAATGAATCACAGCCCCCTTGAATATCTGCCCAACTTGTTTTGCAGCAACTTCAGCCAAACTCCATCTGTCTAAAGGGAATACAAAACTTTATCCCAAGTTAGTACTGTTAAGGACCTTAAATGGTTTTCATTACACAGAGGAATAACACTGACCCATTTTTGGCACTAGTCCTCAAGTTCAAATACCCGAACCGAGATGTTCAGCAACAATAGACATTCTCAGGGCTATTTAGAACAAAATCAAATTGCTAGTCTTAAAAATGAAAGAATCTGGTTCTATTTGCATAGAGAAAGATGACTCATTTCATTTATTTATATCATTTTCCTGTGTAGTTATCTATTAATTAGCAAGATAAAGAGGAGTAAGAAATCTAGAATATGATACTTACCCCTTTATGAGATTATGGTTAGTGCAGTGCATTAAAAAGTGATCAGCCCATTTATAGCAGGCTGTTAGAAGGGTCCCTTATATTTCTGTCTTCACAGTTTTCCATATCCACAGTGGGTTTGTAAATATTCCATTTTTGTCCATTGCTATTCATTTACAACACATCAGTTAGTGCTAAAGAAAGCTAATTGCCAGTGTTATCTTGATTACATTTAAGCTCCACCAAAAGGATGCACTTTTGCTATGATTTACTTTTACCACTTCATCAGTGAGAAATCTAATTAGTTTTCCACTCAGCTGAGGAATGAAATCTGGCAGTGGCCATTTTAACCTCAGCTCTCATTAGTCAAGTTGCTCTGCCAAGTTAATGAGGTGATGCCAATATGAGCCAGATGACATTTCTAAAACACCCTCAGGGATAAACTGTCCAGCCAGTTCCTCCCTTTCCGAAGATATGACTGTCTTTTAGTGCTATTCTGTTAGCGTAAACAAATAATAACTTAAATTTAGTGGTCTAAAGATATTTTTCTAGGCCCCTACATGCAGCAACCTATTTTCCTAGAATTACAATTCCCGGTGATAGAGTCATCATGAAGAAAGATAGATAGGCACTTGAGCCAGAGGTGTATAGTGGTTAGAGTTAACTATAGCACACTAGTGCTAAGGAAAAAATTGGTTTGAATCCATGTGGTTGTGAAAGTCACTAGGGACATCACTATCTTTAAGCCTATCCTCCCTCACATGGTTACTCTGAGGAGAAAACTGGAGAGAAAGATGATATACAGAGCCATGATCATATACCCTTGACCGAAGAACGGTACACTCCTTCTGTCTGGGACGGTCGTCCTCATTTACCGAGTGCACAGCTTCAGGAGGGATGCACATGGAGCAGTGAGGGAGGAAGGGGACACCTGCCTAGCCAGCCAGATCAGCCAAATCGACCCTGGCGATCAATGGGGTGACAGATGCCGCAGCCAGATTGCCCTCACAAAGACGGTATCTTCTGCCTAAAAGAAGTACAGTAAAACTCCGTACAATGAAGGGTTCTTACAATGAAAAAAAGCATACTACCAAAGAAAATCAAGGAAAAATTGTGCTTCGTAGTACAATTTTTTTTCATACAGCAAAAAGTTGTTCCCAGTGCTTACCATTGTGGTGGCCGGGGTAGCAGCAGAACTGCACACTTTTTAAAGCTGCATTTGCAGCCTCAGTAGTGGCAGTGGGGCCCGAAAAAGTGCCAGTCTAGGCACGTCCGGTTTTGCGGACTCATTTCTGGGGGTTTTCTTTTGGTCCTCCAAGGCCTCCCTTGGATGAGGGGGCATTAAGAGAGTATTTTTGCACCAATTATTTAATTTTAGGTGCATGTTTGGTGCCAAAAATAGAGTTCTGTGATGTCAAAAATGCACTTTTTTAAAAAAATTGTTCTCCTAAGGCCCCCCCTCCAAGGTTTTTGTTATGTTTATAGTTGCAGTTGTTTAATTTCATATGGAACAAATAATGTCTATGTAAATTTCTTCGCTTGAGGCAGATCATATTTAAAAGTTGGGTCTTTTGAATAACTAAGCAACTGAATTCTAAAATAACCTTTTGTGCTACTTTCCCAATATTTCACCTTAAGTCATTCAAGACAAAATATTTAAGTAATAAATTGTACAGCTTTGATGTATGAAAAGTCAGGATACAATTAGAAAGTTACTTTGTGTAAATGCTGATTCATGACTGTGAGGAATAATACCTAAGAACAGCACCCTCATTTAAAATAACCACCGTTTTTATAGATTCAACCCTTTTGCCCCAGAAAAATTAATAAGAATAATTCTGACTTATGATGTTCCTTTCCAAGTTCTCTCCCCCGCCCCCCGCCCAATAGAAAGAACTTTGAAGTGGTTTACCATTCTCTTCTTCTGGGAGCAGCTTGCCCATGGCTCTGCAGTCAGATACCCAACTCTGAGTTGTCAGGCAACCCACAAAAACTTTGAATTCAATTGCTGTTCATGAGATTAGATGCACCTAAAATTTACTGGCATGTGCTCAATATGTTTGACATCCCGGCTCTCAAAATCATGTTAGAATTTTACAAGCATAACAGAACACCAAGATTTTCTAGGTAGGAAATATTCAGAAGAGGTATACCATTCCTTTCTTCTGGGTACACCCTGGGACTGGGCAGCTCGCCTATGGCTAAACAGCTAATTCATCTTTCAGGAGGCACAGTGAGAAATCAGGCCCCCAACTTCTGGTTCAAAAGCCAGATAACGAAATTCAGCAAACAATGATATATAATACATAGTTGGGATTAGTTGATACTGTTGTTAGGATGGGGCGGGTATGGGAAGTTGATGCTGTTGTTAGGATGGGGCAGGTATGGGATGTTTGCAATTTTATTTTGTTTGTGTATTCAACACCAAGAGTGACCGTAAAGTCAGACAGGTGGTATAGAAATTAAACAAACAAGCAACATGATATATAACACATGCAGTTAGTTAATTTCATTTGCATACGTACCATCTGACTTAATTGTCACTCTGGGTGGCGAACACACTAATGAAATAAATTTATAAACATCTCATACCCACCCCAGCCCAAACAATAGCATTACCTAATCCCAACTATGGGACATCACTTACACCATAACAACAATGGCAACAATAAACTCAAAAGTAGTAAGTTCCATAACAATGATGCCACCACCAAGAAGGCCCTATTTATTATAACAGTCTTTCTACCTCCCCATGGGTGGGCAGCCATAATCCACAAGCCTGAAAGAATCTGACTGCCATCACAACATTTCTTATGGTTTCTATACTTCAAATATTTCAAAGTTAGTTAAAAATTAAAACTTGGAAGTACAGCCAAATTAGCAAATACTACATAAAGGAATGAGAGCAATCATATGTTGTCCTTTCTTCCAAACTCTTTGGGCTTGTTCAATAGAGGGATATGGTTGGGAGCATTTCATTTTCCATTACTATCCACAAATTAAAGAAGCCCCTTGATTTGGCATAGGAAGATGTCTTTGAATATCATACTAAGTGGATTGGTGCTTGTAACATCAAAGTCATTTCTGCTAAATGAAAGGATTCTGATTCTGAACACTAATTATGAACTTGGCTGTTTTGTTTATCAGGTTAACTCAGAAATATGTCTGATTGCAGGGTTCTTTTTGATGTTTCCACATCTCCATTACAACTCTCAAAGCACTTAAAAGATCACAGCACTGACCATTATTAAAATTGTACAAGAATGAATTAGTATCCTTCTTCACCAATATTTTTCAGAGAATGGTCTTCATAAATTGCCTCTATAGATGAGATTAGGTCACGTCTGAAAATGGAGAAATATCAGGAGAAGAAAATTCAAGCTATGTATTAGTACACATATGAGCTCCTTTGCCATAAGGCAAATATATATGAATTTCGCCATTCTCTTCATTTTCCAGACTTCAGGTGCACTAATCTAATTACTTTTATTTTTAAAGTATGAATAATCACTACCTCAGTTCATGCTGGAATACACTTATGAAAGATGTAACACCAGACACTAATGCAATGTATTTCTCATTAATACAGTTAATTTAAAATACCAAAATGGCTAGTAGACAGTAAGTCAGATATTAACCCAGCTAAGAAGTGGACTTAAAGAGGCCGCATTTGCTCTCCTTCAGTCTTCCACATGAAAACAGAGACAATAGCATTGGTGAACTTTACTAGGCTTTTAAAAAGATTGCCAATAAAGAGTTAGGAAGTACAGTGATACCTCATACAATGTCCAAACTTGGTTCCACAAGTTTGGACTTTATACGGATTTGGACTTTGTATGAGGCATGCAAAATCCTAGCTGCGATGCCTCATACAACATCCAAATCCTTGCCGCGATGCCTCGTACAACGTCGTTTCCATAGAGATACATTGTACTGTAACAGCACAGACTTCAGGGCAAAGTCAAGGAAACAGACAGGAAACTGACAGAACTTTAAGAAATCATTGTCTAAAGGCTAAATACATTACAAAAACATGTCAAACAACCCTGATTTTAGGGGATAAACCAACCTGGGGAAAAGCCCCAATGCCTCATACAAAGTCGCAGCGACTTTGTATAAGGCAACTTTTTTCAAGGAATTAGGCGATGTTGTATGAATTCGATGTTGTACGAAGCGGACTTTGTATGAGGTATTACTGTACAGTAAAACCTCTACATACAAATGTTCTCCATTCCACGAGGTTATTTGTATGTCAAAAAATGTGTGTCGAAAACACATAGCATTACTAGAAGAGCCAATTAGATGTCATTGTATATTTTTGCATGTCGAATTTTTCCTATTAAAACTTTGTATGCTGAATTATTTTTAGCCAGGATTTCTATTTGTAAGTCAAATGTGGTTCAGTCATGTGGTTCAGCAGACCGGTCATATGGTTTCTCCCACGGGAAGCTGAAGTAAAATGTGCCTTGCAATCTATTTTGCAATAGGAGATAGATTTTTAGGTTGCCATTTTCTATGCTTGAACCAGGGGTGCCTAAACTACAGCCAATGTGCCGGATCCAGGCCCCCAATGCCAATTCATCCAGTCCGTGGTGCCCTTGCCACTCCTGGAAGTGGAAGTAAAATGCGCCCATATGGATGCATTTTACTTCCGCTTCCAGAAGTGGCAAGGGTGTCACGGGCCGGATGAATTGGCATTGCAGGCAGATCCAGCCCATGAAAATTATGTGAGTGCTTCAGATTATATACACAGACAGAGATATTAGAGTTCTACAGGAGTATGTCCCTCCTCCTCTCCTTTTAAGTCTCTACACCAGTCCCAGCCTAAGTCAGTACATTGGCTGATCAGTGCTTTGGGGAATTGACTTAAGCTTCTGGGAATTGAAGTCCAAAAACCAAAGGTTTCCCTCTTATCTTCCTTATCATACTCACACTCCCCAACCAAATACTCTATCCACTTAATCAATGTAGATGGACATGCTTCAGCAGTAGTTATTCTGTGGCACATGCAATGTGACATGTACAATGAGGTCCATGAAACATTTTAAAGAAGTTACACTGTTATAGTTACTTCATATACTTTGTTACTATTACTTCATATACTTTGGATAAAGTACTGCTACTAAAACCTGGTCTTTTCTAAGCCACGATGTATGTGAAACAGTTTTCTGTTCTGTGTGCATAGATAATCATTCTCATGTAAACTAGGTGTACCTGTGTTCATCAAGAGAATCTCTTTAGCAAATCTGTCAATTTCAGTCCCATGCCTTTCTCAGTTCTCCTTTTTCTGTCCTTAACCTCTTTTTTTGCCTGTTCGTGTTTTAAAAATGAACAGCATTCCCACAATTACTGTTGTGAAAATTCTGAATCCATCCAATGGATACATTATTCACAAGCATCCTCCTTTTATTCAATGTGTGAAGGAGTGGTATTTCCAGCAGTATGCACAGTTTAATGCACATGATTCCAGAAAGTATGCATTTTTAAATGTGCTTTTTGATTGCAGATCAAAACCGCAAAAAGAAAAAGAAAAAAAGAATTGGAATTGCATTTCATTTCACTTATTGTTTTGAGAGGTGAAATTTGAATAACTTTAAAAATGTAAACTGACTAAATTATCCTATATGCCTTCTCCAGCTCCATGGAGACAAGACCATGAGAAACAGATTGAATTGTTCAGGACTGAAATATTTGATTGCAAGTTATCTTGGCCAGAGCCAGACATTTTAATTGATTTTTGACAGAGCATTATATACCTAGATGTTTTGATAAAAATACAAGATGGAGCAATAATGAAATTAAGCAATATAAATTGCAGACAAGGCTAACCTCTTATCCCAAGGCAAACTACATATTAAGCTGAGATATTATAACACCAGAAAAGCTTCTTCTTATTTTACACCCTAAAGGCAATCATGAGAGTAGAAGGACTGATTTAATTTGGGAAGCAGAGGAAGGGGCTTGCAATGTTTAAATCTTTCCTGATCACTGCTTTGGTTGGAAAATCAGTTTATACTTTTTAAAAAATGGTTTTCCATGAAGAAGAGCAGAAAAGACCTCAACTTTCCTCTACATCGGGGTTCCCAACCGAAGGCCTGCTGGCTGGATCTGGCCTCTGGCACCATTTCATGTGGCCCCCACCCCCTCCAAGGGCATACAAGAAATAAAATGGCCACCACTTTAAAGCTGTTGGGACAAAATGGCCACCCCATCATGCAGGCAGGGCAAAATGGCCATCTGGCCCTGAAAGCTGACTGAGAGAGTGTGACCTGGTCCCTGGCTTGAAAAGGTTGGGAACCCCTGCTCTACATGTTCATTGCCATCTCTGATCTGTGTTGACCTTCCTTCAACCTTAGATTACTATTCTTAGGGGGTCCTGATGACACTTCTTTCCTTTTCACCTTTCTCTTATCCTTCCAAGAAGACACCTTACCTTTGATATCTATAGATGAAAGGGACAATTGTAATGCCCATTTATACGTAAAGGTATTGTTTATATGGTTTGATTTATATGGTTTAGTAATGCAGTGGTACCTCGCTTAAAGAGCATAATGCATTCCACAGGATTGCTCTTTAAGCAAGTTTGGTCTTTAAGCGAAACACCATTGTAAGTGACCAATGGTGACTTCTGGTGGGGTGGGACTGCAAACCACGGTTTAGTTGTTAAATGAGGTTTTGGTTGGTTTTAGTTATTAAGCGAGGTGACCATTCAGAGAAAATTCTGCTCTTTAAGCGCGTTAGTCTCTAAATGAGGCACTCTTTATGCAAGGTTTTACTGTACATACAAAATTATTTGTATGGTTTAGCAATCATCTAGCATACTTAAAGAGGGGGGATTACACTTCCCCAGTCATCCCTAGCAAGCAGGGGAAGTGTTTACTTTGTTCTAATCATAGATCATAATTACAAAGTAAACAATTCACATTGTTGCTGTCATAATGCACTTATAGTAAATTAAATACTTCCCAATTGTGTGGAGATAGAGGACTTAAAAGGGAATGTTTTGCTGCAAGTTGCTGTTGTTCCAACATCCAATTGTTGTAGATGTCCAAAGAAAAAGCAGATGAACCTCGCACAAATTGGCCAGAAGAGGATATAGGAAAGTGTAGACAGCCTCTTGGTTGAACTTCTACCATCCTTTGAATCAGTAGTGTAGTTTTCTAATAAACACACGTGTTTTTATTTGAAGAAGCTTGAATGTGATTCTTTTACAGAAGAGAATATGGGTTCAGGTAATCATTCTGTGTGTAAAAAGGCCAAGTCCAAGACTTAATTTTCAGCTGTTTTCTAAATATATATTACGTATACACCACTGCTAAGGGAGAAAGCAATAATGTGCCTAACTGTGGCCTCCGGGAGAAAGTCCTAGAATGAAGAAATGGTATGGGGAAAGGGTTAAATGCTCCACATACTTCAGAATTAAAGGAGCACATGCACGCTGTGGAACAAAAGCAGTATTCTGTACTTTAAATCAGAGACTTAAAGCAGAACCATTTTAATATAAAGTACAGGCAAATGTTTGTGAGGAGAAACACTACCAGCAGGCAGCTGTTCTGGTTACAGAGTTTCTGTCAATAACTACAATACATATAAAAAGCATCCTTATATGCCCCAATATATATATACAGTACTGTGTATATTCTACAGAGGATATCCTACATTTGGCTTTACCAGCACAGCAACTCAAGATACTTTATTATACATTCCTGGTATCTCTACTTTACAAAATAATATTTTTCCCATTTCCTACTCAACATTCCTTTCTTATTATCCCATAAAGAGATAAATGTCCGCTTACAGGAAGAAGCTCTGGAGTCACATAATATGGGAGAACTTTGAATATAAGTAACAAATCATAAGAGTTATCAAAATTAATACCTATAATAAATGAAGCTTATGCATATAATCATGATGGTGAACCTTGGCACTCCAGATGTTCTTGGACTTCAATTCACAGAAGCCCAAGCACCTGGGAATCCACACAAATGGGTTTACTGCTGTTCATCCAGCCTACACCACTCTCATCGCTCCTGTACGGGCGCATTTTACTTCCACTTCCGGGAGCAATGAGGGCGGCACAAGACGGATGAATCATGGTAAACCCATTCATGTGGATTCACAGGGGCTTGAGCTTCTGGGAATTGAAGTCCAAGCACATCTGGAGTGCTAAGGTTCACCATCACAGGCATATAACATGTTTCCACAATGCTGGGGTTATGCGCCATTAAGTCAGAATTGACTTAATGCAATCGAAATAAGGCTTTCAAGGTAAGTGGTGTATTTATGGAGTGGTTTTACACTTCCACTCCACCAGTGAGTTTCCATGGCTGACCAGGGATTCAAACCCAGGCCCAATGCATCCTAGTCCATTGCTCTATCCACAACACCACATTACTTCTAATGGAACAGAATAATCCTAGAACTCAGATCAATCAGATGGGCATTTGTCCAGTTGTTTGCTGGGCTGGGAGGATGGGTTGGTCTGCTCTCTCATCCCAAAGATTACATAATGTAATTGCAGGCGAGGATCAATCCACCTCTAAGCATGCTCTAGCTTAGTCCATTTCCAATGCATGCAATTGCTGGGAAAAGACAAAATCCAGCCTTGCAGCTATTGAAGTCTCCTTCCAATGTCAATTTCCAGTATCATGAAGTGGCTTAACAAAGGGAGCAACTTTAGGATACAGTATTGGCAAATTGAACACTTCTCCTGCTCCTCTGCAGAATGGCAGGGGAAATTTCTTAGCACTGATAAGTAATTGCATTTCTGCTGCAAGCTACAAATTAACCAACTTTTCACATTATTAAGGATATTGCACCTTTGCTGCATGTATCATGGACACATAATAGACAGAATAGATACTGAGCAATGCCTGTTTTAAAAAGGCAAGTCTCTCCACACCCATATCTTGCTCACTCAGAGACACACATCTCCTCATTCTCAGAAAAATAAACAGTAAATGAGATATAAGTACAAACAAATGAGTGTACAAAAGTATTTTTCTTCAGTACTTAATACAGCAACTTACTAAAACTCTATTCCACTGCAAGAAAATGAAAACTGCAGTCCTTCAGTGCAATATGGGCATGCTTGAGGGATTACAGGTAGAATGGTTTTCTCCCTCAGTGGTTTTCAAAGATGACCAGCAAAGCTTTGACCTTGGAAGGGGACATCCAAAATTGAATCGTCCCTCCTGATACTCCCAGCCATTGAGGCTGTCTCTGTGGCATGGCATCCCCTCCTACAACAACTTTGACCTAGAAGAGGGGTAAACATGAGCAAGTCTGGGACATGACAACAGGAGGAGATGAAAAATACTTGGATCTGCTGGACTCAAAACTGTCACGGCCCCCACCATGACATGAAAGCAAATCTGGAAGTTTCTCAGAGCATGTCTACCCTTATGCTTCTGGGATTTGTAGTATAAAATATTAACTTTCTCAAAATCTTTGGAGAAAAAAAAATCCAAAATAGATTCTGTTGGCAGTTCCATTATGCCAGAAGGAGCCTGAGAGGGCTCTGCTACAATGCCATCACATATTTGCATCATTTTTACCACTCAGATTGGGCATTCCTCCAGCTACACTCCCTCCCTCCTGCACAGTAACTTAAATCCTCCCATTTATCCACAGCTGTATAAATCCCAAGTGGTGTTCCAACTTGCTCACCATTCTCCTGCAACAAGTTTACATTTTGTTTCACATGCTTATACGTAGGATGGATTTTATTTACAAAGTATTAACTCTCTCATTACTATTTTTGTACAGTTCTACTCAGTGGTTATTCCACCCAACCCCACCCAAGGGAGTAAATCTTGAATAAATTTTCAAATGAAGTAAAACCTATATTTGGCATCAATAGTGCCTCTGGCCTTATTATCTTTATTATTCTTCCACATGTTGTTTGTTCAAGACCTGGCACTGAAAGCATTGTAAGTAGCCAGGCCCTAGTTCTAGTCATGACTTGCTTCTGTTGTTGTTTGTTAAGAGATTTCTATGCTTTGAATTAGAATGATAAATACTGCTGCCAGTCTGAACGGGACAGGACATAAGGTTAGGGACAAAAAACTCCTTAAAGATTTATATTTTAAGATGATCTTTTGCAGATCAAGTTCACTTCCTCAGACATTAGCACAATTCCTTGTAGTTTACTGACATACAACATCAGAGAAAGGTCATTTTCATAACACAATCAAGGCCTTTACACATGTACAAGCAGAGAATGGCAAGCATCCAAGAAGCAACATGATACAGCAAATTGGTGGTGAGGAACAGTAACAAAGCTAATACTAGAAACATTGAACTTTATGACTGGAAGGTAGGCAGGTCAGCAGTTTGAGACCCAAGTACTGCACAACGGAGTGAGCTCCTGCCTCTGTCCCAGCTCCTGCCAACTTAACAGTTTGAAAGCAAGAAATTACAAGTAGATAAATAGGTAACACTTCTGTAGGAAGGTGAACAGCATTCCATGCACTCTGGTGTTGAGGCATGCCTGTCACATGTCCACAGAAATGTCTGCAAATGCAGACAGTGTTGGCTCTTTGGCTGTAAACAAAGATGAGCACTGAACCTAGAGTCGGATACGACTGGCTTTGGAGCAAGGGTGACCTTTACTTTACTAGAAACCTCTAGTGCCTTGGCTAATACAGCCATTTTTGGTGACCCAAACTATTTGACAAAAAAATAAAAGCTAAATAATATTTAAAATGAATTAGCTATTATTATTATTGTTTACAATCAAACTCCTTGCATATGTTTACTCAGAAATAAGTAATAGTAAATTCATCATGGACTTACGTCCACATGATTGCAGCCTCACAGTGCAATTCTATGTGTAGAACCTTACATAAAGAGTGCCTCGCTTAGAGACTAACTCGCTTAAAGAGCCGAATTGTCTCTGAATGGTCACCTCATTTAACAACTAAAACCAGCCAAAACTCACTTAATTTGAATTTAAATTTATATACCGCAATTCTCTGCCCAAGGGGTGACTCAATGTGGTTTACAAGTTACAAGTTCACAAGTTACAGCATAAGAAATATCACAAAAAATACAATATGTCACAGTGCAATACAGTAAATACAATAAAATACAGTTATACAATAAATCGGGGTTTGCAATCCCCACACACACATCAGAAGTCACAATTAGTCACTTACAATAGTGTTTCGCTTAAAGAGCAAACTCACTTAAAGAGCAATCCCGTGGAACGCATTATGCTCTTTAAATGAGGTACCACTGTATATCAAGTCAGAGTGCAAGTTTCACATGACTGAATAAGTTTTACTTTCATATACAGGACTTCACCATCGAGCTGTTTTTCTTTTAAAACAGCCCTGCTGGTTATGTTTTGCCACCTGGCTGCAATATCTATGCCTGTGATGGTGAACCTTGGCACTCCAGCTGTTGTTGGACTTCAATTCAGAGAAGCCCAAGTCCCTGTGATTCAATTCAATTCAATTTGTTAGATTTCTATGTCTCCCACTTGGCCTAGGCCGTCTCAGGGCAGCTAACAATCATAAAATAAACTGAATAACAGATAAAACATATACAGCCAGTATAAAACGTTAAAAACACCATCATCATAAAATACTTAAAAGCACCCACCCCATAAAAGGGTGCTGGAGAGCGAGAGGAAGGATTCTGATACACACCAACCAGCTAACTGAGCTCATCCTTTAACCAACACCCCAGACTTGGTCTGCCAGCCAGGTTTTGAGTTCTTTCCTGAAGGGCAGCAATTTCGTCTGGAGCCATAGCCCTATTGGCAGGAGGTTCCAAAGAGCAGGTGCGGACATGGAGAAGGCTCTCCTTCTTGTGCTAGAGAGGGGAGCCCCTCTAGCCGATGGTTACAATTAGAGAGCCCCTCTAGTCCGCTCTAGTTGGACAGACAGATGTTCTTGGGGTAATGCGGTCTCTTAGGTATCCTGGCCCACTACCATATAAGTACATGGAATAAACCCATTTCTGTGGATTCACTGGTCTATGCTGTCTTCTGATAAAACCTCTTTGGGTGACAAACAGTAAAGAAACCACATCAGGCTTGAACAGCACAAATCGTCTCTTTGGCATATTGTTCATATTTGAATATTCATGAAAATAATATATAACAGCTTGATCAGCAAACTTATATTTAACAAGGGACAATTAGTCAAAGATACTGGGTGTCAATTCTGCCCTTTTCCTTTTATTTAATTGGCTATAGGGAGAACAATGGGAAGATATGGAAAGTTTACAAGAGGAGTATGGCACTTAGACCTCACATCTTGCGATAAAATTCTGATAATAAGACAGAGCAATTGCACTCTAAAAGCATTATGCTTGTCCTTGAGTTCTTGGCTGGTATACATAGTTCCAAAGGTATGAAGCTTCCCAGCCTTAAGTGGAGAAAACAGAAGGTCTCGTTAGGGCTAACAGTCCTTGAAAAAATAGGCAGCCTAACAAAGCATAAGTTAATGTTTTATTTTAGAGAGAACTGTTTTTTTTGTCTTTCAAAGAAGAAGATTATCTCCAAATATTGATTTTTCCACTTTTCTTTGTAATGCACGGCTCCTAAACATTTTCCAAACATCCCTCTTGCCTTGACTATGCACTGTTGCTGCTCTCTATTCTATTCACAGTAGTAGCAAAAGGGGGAGAGAGTGAACAAAGCAAGGTTGAGCCAGGATATCATAGGTCAGGCAATGAATGATAGGACTAAGAATCCGGAGACTGGGCTCAAATCCCCACTAATAATAATAATTTTGTGTCAGAGATTACTCTGGGTTGAAAGGATTTTTGCTGGAGAAACTCCACTCAGGGGACGTCCGAATGAGGTTCCTTTCATGTCCCCAAATGAAGCCCTCAGGTATTGAAACCTACTTTCCAGTCTCCAAGCTTAGTGTTTTAACCACTGACCACTCATCCATGGAAACTCACTGGGGTATGACACTGGTAAATTAACTCCTAACATATCTCAAATTCCTTGGAAACCATTTAAGTCAGAGAGAGTTTATGGTATGTAACACATACACACACAAACACACACACCAGCAGGTTGAAGGGGGCATACGGTTGCCTGATACATCCTGCAATATCGAGAGAAGACAATTCCTCCAAATTAACTGACAATATACAATGTGACCAGAAGGAAGCAGGAGAAAAGCTGGCCAAAGTAAAAGTGACACTACAGGTTAAACTCGGAAAATTAGAATATCGTGCAAATGTTCATTCAGTTCACTAATGCAACTTAAAAGGTGAAACAAATATTATATATGAGATAGACTCATTCCATGCAAAGCGAGATAGTTCAAGCCTTACTTTGTTATAATATTGATGCTTATGGCTTACAGTTTATGAAAACCCCAACCCCCAATCTCATGTACCCCATAATCATCACATAATCTCATGTACGCTGTATGCCATGATCATCACAATTATAACCAATTAAGGCATGACATCTCTCGCTTTGCATGTAATGAGTCTATCTCATATATTTGTTTCACCTTTTAAGTGAAATGAATGGACATTTGCACGATATTCTAGTTTTCCGAGTTTCACCTGTATGGCCTGGGGGACAGATCCGGCCCCCAATGCCAATTCATCTGGCCCACGAAACCCTCATTGTGTGCCCATACGGGCACGTTTTACTTCTGCTTCCGGGAGCAACGAGGGCTTCGTGGGCTGGATGAATTGGCATCGGGGACTGGATCTGGCCCTCGGGCCATAGTTTGGCCACTCCTGAACCAACGCATCAAGTTGACACAATATGCACTGCGAAAAAGCACACAAACCACACACTCTCCCAATACCCTGCCATTCCAACAGTCCTCCAGCCGGAGGCAAAGCCACCAGAGCAAACTAGCCCACAAAGGATTTTGATCTTTGCTAGGCAAAATAACAAAAAAAAAAAAGTACCGAATTACGACGTGGTTCCCCCAGAAAGCTGGAGTCACTGAGAATGGCAAGCAGATCCGATGGAAGGGGTGGCGAGTGGGCTCATCGGGTCGGGTTCCGTTGCAGCCGAAACAGGCACGGGGACACCTGAGAGACCCGACCCGTTGACGGCGGGCCAAAGCTCCGACGCCGTTAGGAGGTCTGGCGAGGCCAGGCGCATTTGGCGCTCCTTAGACGGCTCACCTTTCCGTCCCCATAGGCGTCCTCTGGGACTGGCAGAGGCTCCCGCCACAAACTTCCCGACCCATCCCTTCCTAACGATCGACCCGCCAAACTCTCCCCGGGGTTCCCACGAGCGCGCCTCCTACACGTGAACCGCGACGGCCGGACTGTCCCGCTCCCGACCACTTTTCCTGGTCCCCCGCCCCCCTTTCAGTGTCCTTATGGAGTTCACACTGACCTGAGATGCCGCCCCCGATCACGACCACGTCGTAGTCGAGGCTCATGGCGGCTCCCTCGGTTGCTGCTGCTGCTGCTGCTGCCGTCGTCGTCGTCGCTAGCCTTGGCTCGAGAAGGGAGACGAAGAAGGGCCAGCCCAGCCCTTCCCCAGCGCAATCCCAGCGGCTGAGCGGGGCAGGCAGGCAGGAGGGAACGTCCCCGCAGGGTCGCCCTGCCTGGGCGAAGCTCCGCCCCTGGACGCCGCTGCCAATCACCCTTGCCCTCGGGGACTGGATTAGAGACGGCGCCCGAAGCAGCAGCCAGGTCGCCCGCCTTCCTCCTCCCCCCCCCCTCCGTCGCAGGTGGCGGAAGGGAGGGCAGGTGCGCGGCACGTCCAGAGCCACCGACCGCCCCGTCTACTGAGGAGCCATTAGGGCCCCCCCCTGGGAAAGTGGGTGGGGGAAAGTAAGTGGGTGGCAGAGAATTGCAGCGGCTGGGAAGCGGTGGAGTCCTTCAAGGCCAGGCGCCACAGGGATCGAAGGGGAGGGGGAGGGAGAGGGAGTGTGTGTGTGTGTGTGGGGGGGACTCAGCCTCCTTTCATAAAAGCAAAGGAAGGTTGTGGGTTTATAAGGGTCAGCCCGTCCCACCCACCACCCACCCCCAACTCCGTCAGCGCTCTCTAGGCGGCGTGGACTACCGTTCCCATCTCCGCAGGGTTATTTTTGCCAAGGGTTAGGCGGCTTGGTGGTTAAGACGCTGAGCTTGGTGACTGGAAGGTGGGCAGATCAGCAGTTCGAGACCCGAGTGCCCGCCCGCCTGTTGTCTGTCCCAGCTCCTGCCACCCTAGCAGCTCAAAAGCAAGAAGTAAAGCAAGAAATTGCACGTAGATAAATAGGGACCACTTCGGTGGGAACAGGGAACAGCATTCCTGT
Source organism: Bradypodion pumilum (assembly GCA_035047305.1). Lineage (NCBI taxonomy): Eukaryota > Metazoa > Chordata > Lepidosauria > Squamata > Chamaeleonidae > Bradypodion > Bradypodion pumilum. The sequence goes on from JAWDJD010000003.1 coordinate 99,467,971, forward strand.
GCGCTCCGGTTTCTAGTCATGCCTGCGCCTGCCACATGACCACGGGAACGTCTGCAGAAGCAGACAGCGCGGGCTCTTCTGCTTTGAAACAGAGATGAGCACTGAACTCTAGAGTCGGATACGACTGGCTTTCGAGCAAGGGAAACCTTTACCTAAATAGGTGCCGCTTCGGCGGGAAAGGTAACAGCGTTCTGTGATTAGAGTTTGCTGTTGTTCATGCCATTGAGGCAGAACCAATTTATAACCTAGCAGTTCGAAAGCAAGAAATTGCAAGTAGATAAATAGGGACCACTTCAGTGGGAAGGGAACAGCATTCCTGTGCGCTCCAGTTTCTAGTCATGCCTGCCACATGACCACGGAAACGTCTGCAGAAGCAGACAGCCCTGGCTCGTCGGCTTTGAAACAGAGATGAGGACTGAACCCTGGAGTCGGATACGACTGGCTTTCGAGCAAGGGAAACCTTTACCTAAATAGGTACCGCTTCGGCGGGAAAGGTAAACAGCGTTCCGTGCGCTCCGGTGTCATGCCTGCCACACGACCACGGAAATGTCTGCAGAAGGCAGCAGACCGCGCTGGCTCTTTGGCTGTCAACGGAGATAAGCACCGATCCCTGGATTCGGTCGGACACGACTGGCTTTTGAGCAAGGGAGAACTCTACCTTTACTAGAGGTCATTAGTTCGTCTTGTTTAGGCTCTCAGTTCCCACACAAAAACTGGAACAGGGCCAAGAGCTAAAGGGGGGGGGAGTAAATTGACTAAAGGGGGGGGAGGGAGTTGAGGGAGGGGGATCTCTTGCCATTAAGCAGCTTTCGAGAAACAACCTTCGGTGTCAGGACAGAATCGCTGTCGCTCTGTCACACAGTTTATCCCGAGTCTAAGTTAGTCTCAGGGACTGCAGCAGCTCAAGTGGCTAAGACCCTGACTGGGAGGCGGAAGGTCAGCAGTTCGATTTCCCGAGTACTGCAGGACGGAATGAGCTCCCGTCTTCGTCCCAGCTCCTGCCAACCTAGCAGTTCGGAAGCAAGAAATTGCAAGTAGATAACATAGGGACCACTTCAGTGGGAAAGTAACAGCATTCCGTGCGCTCCGATGTCTAGTCATGCCTGCCACGTGACCACGGAAACGTCTGCAGAAGCAGACAGCCCTGGCTCTTCGGCTATGAAACAGAGGTGAGCACTGAACCCTGGAGTCGATTACGACTGGCTTTCGAGCAAGGGGAACCTTTACCTAAGTTAGTCTCAGATGTACACTCAAGTCTGCTAAGCATCCAGCCCCAACTCTTCCCCGTCGTGTCCCTATAGCAACGCCTGCTGAAGAATAGGATCAGGAACCGGATTAAGAGGGCTGGATGTGGAGAAACCGCTTTTTTTTTCTGTCCCTTGGAAAAATGAAAACCCACCGCTTGCGACTCATATCTGACAACAGAGAAAAAGGAATGTGGACCAACATTGTCAACAGCGAGAGTGATAGCTTTTGCAAGGGGGGTTCCATAAAAAGCTGAGTGTTTCTTGGAATCTCTTCCCTAGCAAAAAGTCAGTCTCTTGGATGCGACCAGCTTTCCTCAAGACTGTAGGTTGAGAAGATGTTCCCCCTCCTTAAGCACAGCATGGCTATAAATTGGAAGTGACTTGATAGGACAGGGAACACACATACACACACACACACACTCTCAAAAACCATGGCCCATAATCATGGACTTTAGCACTAGCTGTTGTAAGAATGACAGAGCAAAATGTTTGTAAGGCATTAAAATGTCAGAGGGGTTTGAAATCTAGATTCACTGTAGGAAGCGAAGATTTGTTTTCTTAGTAAGAGGGCAATTGAGTATAAAGTGACACATGAATGTGTTGTTCATTGTGTGCCAGCAAGTTGTTTCTGATTCTTTATTTATTCGTGTCAGAGGCACCACCAGCATATACAGTAATAACATACAAAGCTAAAATTAACCTATCTTTTAAAAAAAAGGAATTAAAAGGACTAGATGACATCTGCCCAATATCAGGAGTGATTTAAACTGCCCCATGAATTAAACACACACACACACACACCCACACACACACACACCAATCCTATTAAAGGTAAAGGTTTCCCTTGCTTGAAAGCCAGTCGTATCCGACTCTAGGGTGCAGTGCTCATCTCTGTTTCTAAGCCAAAGAGCCAGCGCTGTCTGCTTCTGCAGACGTTTCTGTGGTCATGTGGCAGGCATGACTAGACACCAGAGCGCACGGAACGCTGTTACCTTCCCACCAAAGTGGTCCCTATTTATCTACTTGCAATTTCTTGCTTTCGAACTGCTAGGTTGGCAGGAGCTGGGATGAAGACGGGAGCTCATTTCCGTCCTGCAGTACTTGGGAATCGAACTGCTGATCTTCCGCTTCCCAGTCAGCGTCTTAGCGACTTGAGCCACTGCAGTACCCTTATTAACATTCTTATACAGATCTTGCAAACTGCAGGCTGTGGAACCAATCTAGCACATGTCTTTTGTCTTGCTGTGTTCCATTTCTCCTGGCATTACTGTCTTTCCTAGTTGTGCCTTCTCATGATGCATCTGGATTACAATGGCCTTTTTAAAAAGTAATTTTGGTTTCAAATGAGATCTAAGGGTTGACTTTAGAACACACTTGTTTGTGTTTCTGGCATTCCAAAGTGTGAGAGCCAGTGTAGATCGTATGCGGGACTAGAACTCAGGGGAACTGGACTTAGTTCTCTGCTCAACTGTGGAAAATCTACAAAGATAAGCAGATGCTTTGAACATCTCACAAACTTTAGAAATCTTACTAGGGATAATACTTTCATTGCTCTCCTCTGGAGTCTCAGTCGTCTTTTAATGTCTTGCCTGAAGTTTCAATGTTAATTGCTATTTGAACCAAGGTATAGGAAATCTTTAATAATTTTGTTTGCTTTTTTATTTTCAACACTAAGGTTACATAACTTCCTTTGGTCTTCATGATTTGCTTCTTAATCTTTTGACTGTAATCCTGCTCAGAGATAGGAAAGTTAGGAGAAAAGGATTAACAATTTAGTTATCTGTCAGTGAGCCTAAAGATCTAATTCAGTTAAGGTTAAATTGGAGGAGATAAAATGTTCATAGTTTCATGGCAGTTCAAGCTAAATAAAGTTAGGTGACTACAATAAAGTTTTAGCAGGCAAAAGTATTTAATTCTCTCCCATCCCATAGTACAACCCAGCACAGTACAAATGTGAACAGTTCTCATCATTCCTTACAATCTTTTCTGTGCAGCCTTTCTATCTTTATTTATTTATTTTATTTAGTATATTTTTATACTGCTTTCATCACCTATTATTTTGTTGGAAAGTCCAAATAAAAAACGTTTGATTCGAGTAAGGTTTACACCCTACCTTCTGCTGTACTGTTCCTTATGAAAAACCGAATTTTCTTCTCCCTCAGGTGGCTTAATCTGAACTACTTAATGGAATTTAGATGATGGAACAAACTTGAGTTAGTATTGTAGGAAGGATGTTAAGAATGAGTGCTTGACTGTTACAGTGTCCCTTTTCATTCTCTCCCTAATGGGATTTTTAGAAATAGCAATTAAATAAGAGACATGTTGCCCTTCTTTCCATCATGCCACCTAAGGGATATTATTGCAGGACTGACTTTTACAACTCAGAATATTTAGTTTCTCAGGATAGTCACAAACCCTGCCCTTTTCTAGTTTGAAAATTTGTCTCCTTTTCCTTCATTAGTATCACAATCAGCTCCACACACAAATACCTCTAGATGCACTTTAGATTAATTACTCATTATCACTTAACAGAGATTAGGTGCCTCATGAGAATCTTCAATTAGAAATGCCATTACTCACTGCCTGAGAAGACTTCCTTTATGATGGAAATTTACTTTTTCAAAATGCTCATGAGCATTTTTGATGGTTGTTAACAACAATAACAATAATAATTATTCAAATGCCACAACATAGTTAAATCTTTTCATACCCTTGTATTCTTTGATAGTTGGCACTATTTCCATGCTTGTTAAGCATGCATACTTAATTAAAGTATGAAATGTTATATCTACATACCTGAAAGTAAGCCTATTGAACCCAGTAACTTCTACTTCTAAGTAGACATATAAAAGATTGTGCTGTAAATAACATTAATTCTCATTTTGTCCTTAAGGATGCCATTTAAAAACTGAAGGAACATCCTTACCTTTTTAATTTTCTTAAGGTGTGATCTGACTCTATAGATCTGAATAAATGATGTCTAGCCCTACCTGATATATACCACTTGTAAATGTCTATAATATCAATATATCATGTGATTTAATAAATGTCAGTACATGATCTTGATTCCCATTTTACAAATTCTCCACTCTAATTCATTGTGATTCTGAATTGACTTTTGTCTCCATTTGTTATCACTGGTTATTGATTTACCTGTCACATATACTATCAGTCTGAGCCTTGTACCTACCCACCCCTCTTTAAAAGCCCTTCAAATATATTTGAATTATTTTATCATTCATAAGGCTATTTGTTCAGGGAAAATGTTTATCAGTGTTTTTCTGATGCTACAAACAGTGTCCAAAGTTGCTAAATAACAATAACAGGTACCAGTTGCTAAAGGGGTAACATACATTTCTAAGGGACTGTGGTGGCTCAGTGGTTAAGATTTAATTTAATTTTTTAATTTAATTTAATTTTCACGCTTATATACCGCTCACTCAGGCGGACCCGACTCAGGGCGGTTTACACAGCGGACAATAAATACAAAAATACAATAGCATACAATGAATACAGCAAAAAAATCATCAACCAAACACAATTACAAAATCTCTGTCCACAAAATACAAACTAGAAAGTTTACACTACAGTCTGCACTTACATGTGCACAACAAGGGAGCTCAGATGCTCGCTGTCCCCTCACGGCAAATGCCAGACCGGAGGGAGGCGGGGCCTGCTGCCGCAAGTGGCTCCCATCCTGGGCCGATGGTGGGGGCCCAGGAGAGCTTCGGCGCGGCGTCCCGTTTGCGGCGCAGCGTCTCTTATCCCTCCGGTCGAGGCAGGGCCGGAGGGAGGCGGGACCGGCTGCCGCAGGTGGCTCCCATCCTGGGCCGATGGTGGGGGCCCAGGAGAGCTTCGGTGCGGCGTCCCGTTTGCGGCGCAGCGTCTCTTATCCCTCCGGTCGAGGCAGGGCCGGAGGGAGGCGGGACCGGCTGCCGCAGGTGGCTCCCATCCTGGGCCGATGGTGGGGGCCCAGGAGAGCTTCGGCTGCTCACCTTGTTATCTGGAAGGTCAGCAAGTTGGCAGTTCAAGACCCGAGTGCCGCGTGATGGAGTGAGCGGCTGTCGTCTGTCCCAGCTCCTGCCAACCTAGCAGTTCAAGAGCAAGAAATTGCAAGTAGATAAATAGGTAAAATCATGAGAGGTAACAATGTTCTGTGCCCTCCAGCATGGAAATGTCTGTAGAAAGCAGACAGCGCTGGCTCTTTGGCTGTAAATGGAAATAAGCATCAACCACTGGAGTCAGACACAACTGGCTTTTGAGCAAGGGAGAACTTTACCTTTACTAGAGGTTGTTAATTCATCTTGTTTAGGCTCTCAGTTCCCACACAAAAACTGGAACAGGGCCAAGAGCTAAAGTGGGGGAAGTAAATTGACTAAAGGGGGAGTTGAGTGAGGGGGACTGAAGTGGCTCAGTGGTTAAGAAGCTCACCTTGTTAGCTGGAAGGCCAGCAAGTCAGCAGTTTGAGACCTGAGTCCTGCATGACAGTTTGGGCGCCCATCTCTGTCTCACCTCCTGCCAACCTAGCAGTTTGAAATCAATAAATTGCAAGTAGATAAATAGGTACTATTTCAGTGGGAAAAGATCCTGGGGACATTAAAGAAGCCTTATTTTGGCATCCCCTGAGTGGAGTTCCTTCAGCAAAACTCCATTCAACCCAGAAAGTACCTTTGTGTGCTTCTGACACACTTAAAAAACAAACCGACATACATTTCTGTGAAAAGGGATCAAGAGCTCCTAAAATCTCTCACAATTCTTCTGACATGCTGGAGGCTCTAAACCTCAGACCTCCTCCAGAACACATCCCAAATGTCCAAAAGGTTCAAAATCCAGCATGAATGGATCACAATAAGGAAATGGCAAGTGGTGACTTGAATGATACAATTGTGCATTGTATTAATTCTGAAAGACACACACTGAACATTTAGCAGAGGCAGCCAAATACCAAATTAAATCTGCTGTAATTGCAAAATCTATATTTCAAATGCCAGCACATTTCTTCTGAGACTTTAGTTTAAGTTCATTTACATTCAGCATAATGTGCAGAAACTGAACCATAGTTTGAGACAACAGACTGGGTTTTTGTCATGGCGCCTTTGTCATGGCTCCTGCATCCTTTCTGGCACCTGAAGCTGACATTTCCTGATCACTTTAATCTAATGTGTGTATGTCTATAAGCAGGTGGTGTAGTACCTTCTCATTGTTCTGGGGAGTATTGAAACAATAGCATGTGAGTCACAGATTATATATGATTCATGGATCCCTGGTTATACAGTATAACCAGAGCCAAGTGCTGGATGAAAGAATAATGGCTCTACTGTGATTAATTATTTTACAAAGAACTGTACTGTAGTACTGTATTCAAGAGCCTATGGTAATGTGGAGTACTAGTAGCAGAGAGCTGCAGCATGGTCTACAAGATAAGACATCCATGAGAGAAGTAATCAGAACAGTTAGTGTTCTTTAACACATGGTTAACATACGTGCTTGTTAAGTGTGACATTTGGGAACCAAGCAGAACAGAACTCATTCTCGATGTTGTCAATGCTGTTCACAAGCCACTGCTATAGTTGAAGTGAAGGGTTTTCCCCTAAGTAAAGAAAATCCTAACAGGGTAACATTATAACAACAGCATAGGAGGTAAAATCAGAAGAGATTTTTGTATCTCTATGAGCAGTGTAGGCTGTCACATATAGTAGCTTCTGATTTTAAATTAAATGACAAAGTGGAGACTTTCCTCCAGTATGGGCCTTAAAAAGGCTGAATTTTACTTTATTATTATTATTATTATTATTATTATTATTATTATTATTATTATTATTATTATTATTATTATTATTATTATTATTATTATTATTATTATTATTATTATTATTATTATTATTATTATTATTATTATTATTATTATTATTATTATTATTATTATTATTTTGGTGTCACTTTCAGATAGAATAGAAAATGGCACTATCTCTTGTAAGTAGATCTCTTGTAGAGACAGATGGCACTATCTCTGTCCCCTCTGTCCCCTTGCTCCCCTTGCGGTCTCATATAATGAGAAGAATATTTTTCCACATCCTCTACTTTTACAGGGTGTCTATGAAAGCATGAGATTGCTAAAATGCTAATTCTAATAACAACAGAAACATGTGCCTGTTATGAAAATTATATTATTTAAAAGGACGGATGGAGGTGATTGCCAGGTACTCCGATATAGGTTGATGTGGACTTCTGAATTTGTGCCAATATTGAAAGGTAGCAGTGTGGAGGATCAAAGTCATTAGCTTTCCTGATGGTTGCCTACCCTTTTTGACTAGCTCAAGCTTGCTTTGGCATTAAAGCACAGAGCACCTTGGTTAATGGATAAAAGAGAGAAAGAAAGACTTGAGAACAAGCACTTTAAAGATCCTGTCAATCACAGCTGTAAACTCTTGGATATGAACAGCTGTTATGGTATACATATAAATGCTAAAATTCATGCTGTTACTTCTAAGACAGAAGGTGAGAGAGGCAATACTGTTCAGGATTCTTTCTTTTTTTGTTTTAAATCTTTAATCTGAAAGACTTTCAGAAATGCCAGGCTTTGCCACTGTATGTGAACACCAAATGTGAACTTAAATTGGTTCTTAACATGAGCAGGAATCTAAGACTGTATTTTACAAAATAGCTTTCTAGAACAGGCCATGGAGAAAAGATCAATATAAAGGATAAGAAGTGCTCCTGTTGTTTCACACAGAGTGCAACAACACGAGAAAGAAAATTCACATTCACTTGCAGTGAAGTCATACCTGGGAATTCTGGTCTGTTCAATTTAAGTGACTACTGAACATTTAAATCAAATGGTTTTGCAGTTCTATTTACAGCCCTGCACGAAGCGCTGTTCAAAAAACTGCATAATTAGAAGATGAGATAGGACTTTTCCTATCCTGAAGGCTAGGGGTTTCTCCTTGTTTGCTAGTGGTTTTGCCTTGATAAGTTATTTAAAAGATTAAAAAATATGTAGTAGAAGTGCTGCCCAGGAGGAGGGAAATGTTCAGTGGTGGGCACCAGCAGGTTTGCACCAGTTGGCCAGAACCGGTAATAGAAATTCTGTCTGGCCCCGCCCATCCAAATTTTGAAATAAAGTACTGTAGTCCTAATTCGGGTGCAACACAGGGCTTCCCCCCTGGCCACACCCACCATACCATGCCCACAGTGTGGTAGTAAATTTTTTGGGAGCCCACCACTGTGGAAGATGATGTGTGTGTGTGTGTGTGTGTGTGTGTGTGTGTGTGTGTGTGTGTGCGAGAGAGAGAGAGAGAGAGAGAGAGAGAGAGAGAGAGAGAGAGAGAGAGAGAGAGAGAGAGAATGGGTAGGGTACAAATGTAAGAAAAATAGTAAAGACAATATTTATAACATTGTGATGATCCCTCGATCTCAAGTAAATTAGAATAAATATGCCTATGCCACATATGCTAATGATTCTAAAAGCAGAACTGCAAATGTGTATTTTACTCCTTCAATGAAATCAGATAATTTAACAAAGTTGTACATTCAAAACGCCAAAAAGGGATTTACTTGTGTGAACATTTGATCTCAACCTTTGTTCAGTACCTCCTGGTTCCACCAATGTTTCCATCACAGTGCAAGAGAAGTATTTAGAAATAGTGTAGCTAGTTTTAGTAGGTAGAATGACATTAAGTTGCTATTAAAGAGTAAGATAACAATGTTACTTTTGAAGGAAATCACTAGTTTTCCGCTAGCTTCCAAAAGTGAGGTACTGTACTGTACTGTACTGTATTTTAGAAACATTTTGATGGGAAATTTTCAAGTTGAATGTTATTCCCTTATCAATCCTAACTGCATACCTGTCAAGTTTCGGGAAATTTCTGTCAACCCCCCGTATTTTACACTCTTTCCTGCCATCATCCCGTATTAGTTAGACTGCAATTAGACTGGAGTTAGACTGGAGGCCTGCACAGGATAAGCATAGCTGACCAGTTTCCCATTTTGGCTGGGAAATTTCCCTTATTTGACAGAAATTTCCAGAAACTTGACAGGTATGCCTAACTGGCAAAACAAAAGTATCATTTTGTTTTGTTTTGTTTTGCATTTTTATGTGTGAAGGTGCAACATTAGAACTTATCAGTACAGAGAACTAGTACTTTTTGAGCATGCTGGTAATGGCAATGCAACGTGTTAAATAATGAGCAACACAATGGAATACTATCACAGCCCTGCATAAATTGGTCTTTCAATTTACCATTGTATCTTCCTATAGGTTGTTGTGTTGTTGTTTTGTCATTCTCAAACACACTTTCTGTGTTATTGTTGATGAACGGTTTGCCCCCTTTGACATCACAATGGCCAGCCCCAATAACATTGCAAAGACCTTGGTTTTGATATCTGGGTGATGGTGGTGGTGATGATGACCTGGTGATAGGAGCAAAACAAGAAGGGATAATAAAGATATCTGCAGATCCCTACTCAATTCAGTTCTGTTTGCATGAATTTTACCCCTAATCCACACTGTCCTCTTTGGCTGTTGCACATGAGAACCAGTTTTCTCAAAAAGAATCTTTAAGAGTGCCACATACAAGGTAAGCTATTTGCAACTAATGAATGGCAGAGTGAAGAAAAGGGCTGAAGTTAAAAACTGGATCAGTGAACACTGTTAATTCATTAGTGGACTGTGTTGACTGTTTAATGCCTGAGTAGGCATGAAAATGCTCTGAGAACCCTTGTTTTATATTTGTGCCATAGACTGCAAGAAGGGGAATTTACTCAGAAATAGCAGTGTGTCTTACATAATTAGCCTGAAATCCAAGAACTCTTCTAAGCAATTAATGCCAAGATAAGTGAGATGTCATCAACTAGATAATAACCTGTCCCTCTAATATGCCTCTGTTAAGGCCGCCTCTGAAAATGTAACCAAAAGGGCAAGGAATACATGATGGGCTGAGATTGCATAACATCACATATCACTGTCTTATAATTCTGCCCTTCAAACTGATTTTTAAAAAAATATCTTATGATGTTTTCAATTAAAGAAAGAAGAGAATTAATACTGGTCCCATATAAATTAGCAAGAAGAGTACATAGTGTAGGTAGCAGGTGGTTTTATATCTATACTTGTAAAGAAGTTTACTTGACTTTCAACTTTATAAGAGTTAACAATTATGGTTAGCCGCACACTGGGTGGTTACATCCAAATCTTTTAAACATGTTCATATTTTACCTCTTCAAAAAGGCTTCGTTTACACTGATTCTTGTTAATAATGAGTACAATGCAGCTACACTCCTAAATCCTCTTTATTTCAGTTGGAAAGATTTGAGCACATGCTTCATCTCTCATTCAAATAAAGGGACATATAAAGTGTGTGAACATTGGCTGGATCTTACCCAATATTTTGTGTATTTTTTAGTTTTATGATACTAAATCTTTAACATAGCAACCTCCTTCAATCAGGGGAATGTTGTTTATCTCTTATGCATAGACTAGGACAATTTGCTATATGCTTTGTACACTGATTCAAGAAAGTTCAAAAATGTCAGCATTCCCTCCTTCAAATGGATGCTTGTGCTACCAAGTGAGGTTTGATAATCTGTATTGTGATGATTGCAAAACCCATCCACTTCATAGATACAAATGCCTAGACCAGCATTTCCCAAACTTTGGTTTTTGGACTTCAAATCCCAGAAGCCTAAGTCAATTCCTCAAACACTGATCATCCAATGTACTGACTTAGGCTTCTGGGAACTGAATTACACCAGTGTTCTGTGGAACATAGTTTGGAAAATGCTTGGCTAGATGATGGCTAAAATTTAGGAAGTGGTTTGTGCATACTTTTCAAGCTCCAAACATTAAACCAGAAGAGGCTGGGCTAAATCTATAGAGAACAAAGTTCCTTCTCAATGGATGACTGCCAAAAAGAGTCTCTCACCAAGACAGGATTCTTGTTGGGCCTTCTAGAAGTCACTTAATAGACTTTGAAGCAAAGTAATAAAATCAAAGAATAATAAAACAAAATGAGGCAACTTGGATGCAGGACAAATTTTCTTTGTATGTGGAGAAAAAAATAATTAATTCAGAATGTATATGTGTGCAATTTATATCCTACTATCCATACAAAAACTAAGCAACTAAGATAATGCTAATGTAGTAGCCTATTTCTGGACAAATACAGTCTATTTTAACATTTAATTTGTATTTAATGTTAACTATAGTTCATGTATGTCCATAATTTTAAATTGTACAATACTCTGATATGAGTGAATTTAAAAAGACTCGGTCTTTTGGAGCACCTCAGTGTGTCTCAGTTTTTAATGAGTAAAAGGGAACATCTTATGAGCATCACAAGATTGATGTCAAGATGACTCATCAGCAGAGCAAAGATATCAATCAATCAATCAATCAATCAATCAGTTTAATTTATATCCCGCCTTTCTCGGCCAAAGGCCAACTCAAGGCGGCTAACAGCATATACAAATAGCAACAAAATAATAATACAGAGATACAATAAATTTACAATAGCGAGCAATACAAGTAAGCATGGTATCAAAATACAAAAACTACATAATTACATTATAAACTACAGTAAAAAACAGTATAATACAACAACAAACCCAGCATGGAAAAACGCCATGTCCGCCTGAGAAAGTCACAGGAGCTACCACTCCCCCCGGCAGCAAAGGCAGCCACGGCAGTTCAGGTTGTCCCAAGGGCTGCAACAGCTGCAAAGACGCAGGCAAGAGCCTTAAGGACAGCATCAGCTCCAGCCGAGACAAAAAGGGGGTTAACTCATTCATTGCCAGCCGGCCACTGGTCGAGAGCCCCGCCGGGGTCGGTGGTGGCTGGAGCGGGTTTTGAGGGTGGTGACGAGCCCTCCAGGTGCCGCTCGTTCATATATCGGTGACAGAACCGAATTTCTGCTAAAACATTGACATGCCATTCTTTTAAGACCATTGCAGGCAGCAGAGGGGACTCAGCTTTTACTTGGATCAATATGACCACGAGGGTCCAAGAACCATGCTGTGCCAACAATTAATTTGACCATATTTTCATGTATTTTGATTATAGAAACTCACTAGCAGCTGCTGCATTTCCCACTCTTGGCTTATTCTTGGGTCAATCTATTTTCCTGGGTTTTCTGGTCAAAATTAGGTACCTCGGCTTATATTCAAATCGGCTTATACTCGAGTATATACAGTATCTTGCGAACTGAGCAGATGCTGTTCTAAGCACTATAGGGTGGTATAAAAGTGTAATTGGTATCAAAATACAGTAAAACCCCAACTTACAAATGCCTTCAGTTATTAATGATTCAACTTACGAAAGGGATTTGTGCTGAATTTCATGCCCTGATTTACGAAAATGCCCCATTTTATGAAATTCAGCAAAACCCTGACACAAGTCTTTAGAGATCAAAATGGCACTGCTGCCATTTTGATCAATAAAAATCCACCCACCCCCATCACTAGAAGTCTCAAGAAGTGACTTACCATGGCGGTGGAGGAGGTGGCTGTTCCCTGGACAGTGCTTCAAGGCAAAAGGCCAAGGGAAAATGACTTTGTCAGCTACAAGTTTTGCCTTGCAGTCCCACCTGGGAAGGTCGGGGGACATTGGAAACAGTGTTGACCGGGTCCCCGGACCCTCCCAGAGGTGGCAGGGGTGGCGGAGAGCACAAAATGGGCAAAAAACCTCCATCATGATGGAATTTTTTCACCCATTTCGGGCTCTCTGCCTCCCCTGCCACTGCAAGAAGGGCCAGGGGACCCAATCCGGGCTGTTTCTGGCATCCCCCAACCTTCTCAGGTGGTGCTGCAAGGCAAAATGTTGGGGAAAAAGTCCTTGGTTGGCTGCAGGTTTTGCCTTGCAGCACCGCCAGGGAAGGTTGGGGGACATTGGAAACAGAACAGATTGGATTCCCCGACCCTCCCAGAGGTGGCAGGGGGTGGGGGTGGAGATGCCAAAATGGGCAACAACAACAAAAATCCGTCATGACGGAGTTTTTTTCCTGCCCATTTCGGGCTCTCCATTGCCCCTGCCACTGCTGGGAGGGCAAGCAGTGGCAGGGGCTGTTTCTGGCATCTCCCGACCTTCCCAGGTGGGGAAGGGAAAACACTGGGGGAAACTCCTTCATTGGCTGCAGGTTTTGCCTTGCAGCACCACCCGGGAAGGTTGGGGGACGTTGGAAATAGCCCGGATCGGGTCCCCTGACCCTCCTAGAAGTGGCAGTGGTGGTGGAGCAGCGGCAGCAACAACACGGTTCCCACTCTGGAGAAGTATGTGGAAGCAGCAGCAAAGGTAAGAAGATCACCCCATCTAAATTACTTTTTTTGTTCCCCCCCCCCCTGAGCCTCCCTATGGGGATGCCTCAAGTTACAGAAAAACTCGAGTTACAAAACTTGCTGTGGAATGGACTTTTTGCGTAACTCAGGGTTTTACTGTACCCAGGAAAAGTAGCATTTTTTATGTGACATCTAAAATCATGTACCAAGAAGGCTTGATGGGCTTCCTACTGCAGCAGCAGCATTTGCTTCAGGTACTCCCCTTTAGACATGCTGAGTCGAGGCTATTTAAAAACCACCCCCTCAAAGTTAACCCAGAAGCTAATAGGAGGACTGTTCAACTGAACCTCTGCTAAATAAATTGTAGAATGTTATTAGTAGAGAGATCAAATTAATAGTTATTTATTTTGTTGATATTGTATTTTTATTGCAAGGAATGGGAGAGAATAGTAAAGGTAAAGGTCACCCTTGCTCGAAAGCCAGTCATATCCGACTCTAGGGTTCAGTGCTCATCTCTGTTTCATAGCCGAAGAGGCAGCACTTGTCTGCTTTTGCAGATGTTTCCATGGTCATGTGGCAGGCATGTCTAGACCCTTGAGTGCACAGAACTCTTTTTACCTTCCCACTGAAGTGGTCCCTGTTTATCTACTTGCAATTTCTTGCTTTCGAACTACTAGGTTGGCAGGAGCTGGGACAAAGACAGGAGCTCATTCCGTCCTGTAGTATTCAGGTATTGAACTGCTGACCTGCCGCCTTCCAGTCAGCATCTTAGCCACTTGAGCCACTGCAGTCCCTATGGGGGAATAACTAAAGGTGAGAGCCCCCCCCTGGGGCTTATATAAAGCCGTCCAGGCTTGATTTTATAGGGAGGGTATTTTAAATGGTTTTAATAGTTTTAAAAGTTTTAAGTATTTTGTAACCTTTGTAGTTGGGGATGTTTTATATTTCTATATATTTTTGAATTTTTAATGTTTAGCTGTGAGCCGCCCAGGGTTGCTTCGATGAATGAGGCGGCAATATAAATGCAGTAAATAAATAAATAAATAAATAAACAAATAAACGTGTAAGATTTTCTGCCTCAAATTGCAAAAATAAAAATAAAAAATAAAATCTTAGCTGGCTTTGAATGCTATTTATCCTCTGTAATTCATTTGCATTGTTTTTAATATTTCATCTTAATATACACAGATGGAAGCCATTGAAGCTTAATTAGTCACCTACCACTCATACTAGATTTTCTCTCTAAAGGCTAAGGCCATCATTTGACCTTCATAGTTAAACAATCATATTTGCAAATGAGGCCTGTGTTTTTCTCCCAGTGACCAACCACACAGTACAGCAGGAGTTCTCAACTTTTTAAAGCCGTGGCTGGGTCACGGTCCCGCAGACAGTTTTGGGGGCCAGATGGCCATTTTGCCCTTCCTCCACCACATGGCACTTCCTGGTGTAGTGGAGGCAGTGGGGGCTCCACATGAAATGGTGCCAAGGGCTGCATCTGGCTCATGGGCCACAGTTTGAGAATCCCTGCAATAAAGTGAGCTAATCTGTAGGACACTTGATGTGTGAAAAGCTCCTATTGTATCTATCAGATGCTCATTGAGGAATTCTCTCTTCTATAGACAACTTTTAAGGAACAAATTTGCTCTTACTCATACAATTAGAAAAGCAAAGACTTGGGCACTTGTATTCAACAGGGACCTATAGTAAGTAGTCTAGGAGAAATAAACTAGCATACAATTCAGCTCACGTTTGGTTAGATTTTTTGATGTTTGTTGGATTGGGGCCGTGAGGAGGCCCTTAGGATCCCGGAGAAGACTGGTCAAAGGAACGACACGAGGCAAGATGGAGCGAAGACCAGTGATTTATTGAGGGAAAATCATCAGTATATATTATGTTCAAGGCTGCGCATGGTAGAATGGTCATCTGACAGAAAATCACATCACCTATTTACTCAGGTTAATGGGGAATCTCTCTTGGGGAAGTTAATTAGCGTGGGCAAACATTGACAGGGGAAACACCATTGTCTAGGGCTTAGACCGGGGTAAATATGGCCACTATTTGCACCAGGGATTATGCTAAACTCGGAGATGAGTGATTGCCTAATATCTAACAGGAGTTAGTGATCTGCTTACTTGGCAGAGCTGTAGGTCAGGTCAGAAGTGGGTGAATCAAACCCTCTCATTAATCCACCCCCCTTAATTTCTGTGCCCGCAGAGCCCACGGGCCAGGAGTTTTCTCAACCGAGGTGGCCTCTGCAAGGGCCGTTCCATGCCCACAGGGCATGGGGAATCCACATCTCCCCTTTTCATTTTACTTAAGAGCCTGACCGGCGACTCTGCGCAAGAGGGGCACCAGCTGATGAGCGGGAATGATGCTTCGGGGTTCCCCCCACAGGGGACACCTTGTTAACAGTGAGGGAATGCATTGCATGAAACAGCATCCTGCTATGCCTAGCACTATCACCCCCACAATCACTATGAGTGTCGTCTGAAGCTATCCCCATGGGAACCACGACCACAAGGAATCCCACCACCCCCATGAAGCATCCTCCTTGATGTCCTTAACTAGGGTGTGGAGGTTCATGAGCTGGCTCTGTACTTTGTGGGTATTGTCTGTGAGGTTAAAGCAACACATACCATGAAAAGATTCGCAACCCAAATGATGTAACCACAGAGGGTAATCGATGGCTGCTTGATTATCCAGTATGGCATGGCGAAGCTCTGCCTGCTCCTGATTGAGCAGCGCTATTGCCAAGGAGGTGTGGTTAATGGGTCTTGCAAAAGCGCAAGCCAATTGACCAATTCATTCTCTGAGCGTTGCCTATGGCTAAACCAGGCACGCTGAATATACTGACTGCCGCCTGGTTTTTCAGAGCTGTGGGTCTGAATCCAGACTGCTTTCTGTAGCAATGCAAGACAATGAGGTGTGTCATTGATACTGCGACCTGGGGTGATTCTAAGCTATCTCTGCAACTTCTGGCGTTGTGCAAATGTCTTTCTAGCACCTATGGAGAGGTGTGAAAATAAGCTGGGGATTACCGGCTGCCGGGTGCTCAATCTTTCCAAGCAATGGGCCGGTGCAGACATGGGCCGGTCTGGCTTCCTTTGGTGGAAGCTGGCCGTTATTAACAACATACAGAAATTCAAGTGTCCCTTGCAAATCCCAACTGGAGCATTGTACAAGGCATGTATAAATAAAGAGCAACTACAGATAATAATAGCAATAAAAGACATTCAGCAGCTTTTCGAAGGATGAGGCTCCTCTTCTTGGTGGGGTTTCATGTGTAGCTTGAGCTTGGAGAAGTCTTGTTTTGGGGAAAAGCACGGTCCTTAGAAGTAGCACTGAGTATGCAAAATGTTCATAGAAATGTCTTTGGAGATATAAGTCATAAAGGAAGATGGACAGCTGATGACATCCAGGACAGTGACTGGTGCCCGATTCTGGCCTCTGGGACCTGCATGGGGAAGAGACTTGTTTGGGAGATAAAAATTCTGAAAGAGTTAGTTAGTTTTTGCACTTATAGGATAGCAATTGCTGTGCAACTATGGGATGTTGTTCCCCCCCTTTCTGTTTGTTTGTCACTGTAGGACTTAAGCGTCCGATAGACCCGTTCCACAATCGCTTGCCCCTGCGGATTGTACGGAACGCCAAAAGGTGTGCTTAATATCCCAGGTGGCCCTGAAGGTGGCCAGCTGCCTGGAGCTGTAAGCTGGGGCGTCATCGGACTTCGTGTGCCGAGGTTCGCCCTTGGCCATGGGAAAGGAGATGCTGCTCCACACGGGGAGCCGTTTCTCCCTTCTGTGCTGTTACCCAAACAAACTGTGGGAAGGTATTAATGCAAACGTACATGTACTGCCATTTGCCAAGATGTGGGGATGTGTGACGTCCATTTGCCACACCTGGATGGCCTCTGTCCCTCGTGGGCTGACCCCCCACGAGGGCCCCCCTTGGTGCCCCTGCATGATGCAGACAAGAGCGAACTGTGCCTTGGGCTTTGGAAAGTGGCAGGTTGAACTGCCTTGCAAGTGCTTGGCATTCTAATGAAAGAATGCATGACTCTGAAATGGAGTTGTGAGGAACAAACTTAGCAAATTTTTGTCTATCGCGGGAGTGATGTATGCTCCCGGTAGACTGTGAAGCAAATTCCTGTACTGGCTGTCAGTAATTATGTTGAAGCGTTCTTTGGCAAGGGTGCGCAAAGCGAGGTTCACGGCTGCCAACTCTGCCCGCTTGTGGAAGAGTCAGGAGCGTGCGCCAAGCTTGGTCCTCTTGCCAAGTAAGAACCTAATATGTGCGACCCCCATAAGTGAAAATTGTCCTAGCCCCCCGAAGGGGAACCAGTGACATCAATTCACACAAGGTGACTGTCTGCGTTTGAAGCGAGACGAGTCTGGGGTCTTATGGCAAACCTTGGCGCATGAAGCGCCAGGCTTCCCTCGGGTAAATTTCTCAAGAAGGCCCCCCTGCGCACACCCGCCCATGGCATGCGTGCACACTTTCACTGGAGCGATTCTGGTGCTCCCGTGAGAAGGGTGCCAGATGCTGGCTTAGCCTTTTGCCTGTGTTTAGACTAGCAGCAAAAGGGGAAGGGGTGGCCTAAAAATGCCTGTATCTGATTGAAGGTGTGACCTGACTGCACTCTTAAAATGGTCCTAGGCAGTCCTGGCTAATGGGTGGCACTCTGCACATGCTCAGGAGCTTAGGGACTAATTATTCCTCTGTGCTCTGGAGTTTGCGAAATGTGTCTGCTCATTAGAGGGGGTGCTGTGGGCTGGCCAGGTGCCATACTTAAAATGACCGACTAAGACTTATCAAAAACAAGCCAACTATGACGTGCCAGCTGTAAGGAAATAATACACAAAAATGAAAAGACACACAAGTTAAACATTTCCAGCAGGGAGTTCCACTGGCGAAAGGAGGAAAGGAGGAAAGACAAGTCAGAAGTTAGCACAATGAGAATGCAACAACTCTTATCAATCAGATTAGGTCAGGTAATTAAGACAACCGGGTCTTCCTGTAAAGAAATCACTACCAGTAATTAACTCAGGAGCCTGTGAAAGGAAGCAACTTAAGACTTAGAAAGAAACAAGTTGGTTATTTTTAAGGCCTGGAGAGGATTTTTGTTCCTGTAAAAAGGTAACGATTAAGCATTTTCTGAATATACAGAGCGCAAGAATGTTTGCATGCTTTTTCCTGTGAAAGTGGTACAATGAGTGAGTTACTTTACACAGATTAAAGTCAAAATGCCAGAACAGTATCTTTCTTAAGAGAATGAAGGAGAGTTAGAACGATTCTCAACCCGCGGCCAGATGTGGGTAAGTGGGCCAGAGCCCACGTTGCTCTGCCCCTACCTCCACCAAGCCAAGAAGGGCTGTGCGGCGAAGGAAGGGCAGGATGACTGTCCGGACCCCCAGAGCTGCCTGAGGCCCCTGACTTTAAAGGGTTGAGAACCGAGGTTACAAGATGATAACACAGTATACACATGAAGACAATGCAATTCTCTCACTCCTAGTGAGATACGTGACTCCAAGATGCTAAGAGACATTCAAAAAACCTTAAAACATAGAGATGGGGGTTTGAGGAACACAGACGTAGGGAGGGGCCCCATAGTTTATGATCTAGTGAGGAAAACTCATCGAAGTGATTTTTGTTTTCAGATCACGCTTCTGAAAAGAAAAATCTGTTTTCCTGAGTGGCAAGGGTTGCAAAACCAGTTTCCAAGAGTGGCTTAATCCTTTGACAAAGAAAAAGTCTCAAGGGAAGAAGGGGGGTCACCCTGCCCTATAGCAGGTTAGAATCCCCCCTCCTGCTATCGCCGCCCTTAAGCTGCTAAGCAGGCAAGGCAAAGGGTTTTGTTCATCATGCTTTCTCAAACTTTAAATAGTTCCTGCCCATGAGCAGAGTGCAAACTGTTTAACACATATTTCACAGTGACATTACCACGCAGTTACACACAAGGAACACTTTTCCAATCATACTGTGGTCATAGAGACAAGGCTTTTGCAATCATACACAGTTCTTGCAGTAATACATTCAGTGGTGCACCACGCATACACACATTTATTTACGCATTCGCACATTCCTCCCCTGATCTGCAGTGTTCTATCCTACACATGAGGAGATGACTTATACACAGCTGGCTATCACAGCCATCTGGGTGCTTCTACTTAGGGGTGAGTTTCTCTGGGCTACTCCCAAGGTGAGACCAGCAGATTCTGCCTGTGCCTTGGGGGAACTCGGGGTACTATTGCTGGGATGGTTCTTCTGGCATAGCCAGGGCGATGGCTGCCTCCTTTCTAGCCTGGGCCAGATGCATGCCAGCGTGGCCATTTGGCATTAAGACAATCTTTTGAAGATCTGCCTGGTCTAGATTGGCTTTCTCTTCTAAGGTGTCTCACTTTTCCACACTGGAAGCAGGCGCCTTGGGGTTTTGGCACTGCTCTGCGCCTGAGTATGGTAATGGGTCTGCTCTGGAGCCCTGCATGGCCAGGGGCCGTGCAGGTTTCCGTGAGCAGTGGGCGCTGAGCAGCCCTGCCTGAACGTGTGTCTGCCTTCAGATAGGCTGAGCACAGCAGTTGGGCGCTAGCTAATTGTGCCACTGGCAATTTCCCCGTGAATGGATCTTCCTCACCCATGCGCTGAATGGAGTTCTTTCTTTGCAGGGAACTTTTAACTGTCAGAGAAGCGCCAGGGCCTCTCATGCCATGAATTCCTTCAGTGACGTCTGCAACTGTCACTGAGGGAATACTCCCTACACTGCCCTGCCTAAGCTGAAATGATGGATAGAGACTCACTGGGGCTGATGGTTCTGACTGCGCTGGGGGTTTCTGGGTCTCTATCCGGACTGGGTCTTCCTCTACTGAGAGTTTCCTACATTTGCTCCATGTGCGAATTATGCCCTCTGGAGCTTTCGGGGGTTGCTGAATGCAGTCTCCTATCTGATCCCAGAGCTGAAGGGTTAGCGTACCTGCTTCTGGGTAAAGCAGGCAGTGTTCCCTTAGGTACACCAAAAGTCTCGCTAGTTCTCCGCTGTGAAACCTTAACTGAAACACCCTGGCCAGGATTCTGAACTCTCTCTCATGAGTTCTTTGGCTAGCGGATGGACGTTGTCGCTGAGGACAAGTCCCCATATTACCTGCGAAGGGGTCCTCCGAAGTTTCCTCCTCGGGACGAGTCGACGCGTCTCGGGCAAGTAATAGGTTTTGGCGACGATTCTCTGGGTAGAGCTCGGAGTGTGGCCTCCTGCCATGGGCCCTCGGTGGCCTCTGCGCTGTCAGGGGTTCACAGCTGACCCTGAGGGGAATGCGTTTTTCCGTAACCGCAACGCCTCCGCGAAAGTCGGGAGCAAGCTGTAGGATGCCTCTTCTGTAATGCCTCGCCGCTTGGGCCGTCTTCCCGATCGGCTGGCTTACCGACCGGGCTGCCGCGCTGTCCTCCGGGATGAGTGGACGCGGTTCGAGCGCAGAACCGGACCGTGTGACCGCTTACTCTCGAGTAGATCACGTCTCGGGGTCACCAGATGTTGGATTGGGGCCGTGAGGAGGCCCTTAGGATCCCGGAGGAGACTGGTCAAAGGAACGACATGAGGCAAGATGGAGCGAAGACCAGTGATTTATTGAGGGAAAATCATCAGTATATATTATGTTCAAGGCTGCGCATGGTAGAATGATCATCTGACAGAAAATCACATCACCTATTTACTCAGGTTAATGGGGAATCTCTCTTGGGGAAGTTAATTAGCGTGGGCAAACATTGACAGGGGAAACACCATTGTCTAGGGCTTAGACCGGGGTAAATATGGCCACTATTTGCACCAGGGATTATGCTAAACTCGGAGATGAGTGATTGCCTAATATCTAACAGGAGTTAGTGATCTGCTTACTTGGCAGAGCTGTAGGTCAGGTCAGAAGTGGGTGAATCAAACCCTCTCATTAATCCACCCCCCTTAATTTCTGTGCCCGCAGAGCCCATGGGCCAGGAGTTTTCTCAACCGAGGTGGCCTCTGCAAGGGCCGTTCCATGCCCACAGGGCATGGGGAATCCACAGATGTTGATGATATAAAAATGGAGAATCCAACCCAAATTGAACTAGAACTGGACAAAAACAGGCAGAAAACATCCTTTTTCAGTTTGGCTTCCAAATATCAACTCATGTGTGAGATAGATCATCTTGGATACATGAGATAATTTCTGCAGAGTGTGGCTCTACAGAATAATGCAGTACAATGTAGTTATATTATGGTCTTGTATATATTTCAAGCCCTTCTAAGTTCCCATAGTGTTTGAGTCAAAAATAAGGGAAATGAAATCACTTCTGTCTCTGTGCTAAGGATGACCACACTGGGTAAATTATCTAATTTACAGAAACCTTGCAATGGGATCATCACACCTGGATTTTCAGAATCAGTATTTCTGGGGCGAGACAAATAACAATAAAACAAGATCATCCTCCTAGACTTGGAATTGGCTTACATTCTTTAAATATAAAAGTGATGCATCAGCTCTTTGTGATTTATACTTTTGTGTGTCTTATTGTTTAATGACTAAATAGATCATAAAAGTATATGTCAACTTAGCTCCTTATTGGATCTCTTGCCTAGTAATGCACAATGGTCAAGGGAGGAAAATGAGATACTGCTATGCCTAATGCTAAGTAATAAGTAATGTAAATCCAAAAATAAATAAATGAAGGTAACATTATTCATGAAATATTTTCAGTGAGGGAAGAAAAACTAACCTTGATTTTTTTTCATATTGGCAATTTCAGTATGGGAGTTACTTGTAGGGTAGTGTATTAATGCACAGTCCACTTTGAAAGCCCATTTATTGGATACTGGGTTTGGGGCAGGGAATGTGTGCTACCAAATATCTGGTCTCACTCAAATCATTTCTTATGTTCCAAACCTCTAAACATTTAGACAGGAGAGACCACATCAAGAATTTTTCAGGCTTCCTCTACGACAGGGATTCTCAACCTGCAGCCAGCAGTGCCATTTCATGTCTCACCCCCCACCCCCACTGCCTCCACCACACCAGGAAGTGCCATGTGGTGGAGGAATGGCAAAATGGCTGTCCGGCCCCCAAAGCTGTCTGAGGGATCATGACCCAGCCCCCATCTTAAAAAGGTTGAGAACTCCTGCTCTAAGATCATATAATCATAGCCTAAGCCCAACATCATGCTAACAAAGAACAGCTAGAGTGCTTGAACTTTCTTCCCTTTCCCTCCATGCCTGTTCCATGCAGACCTCTGTGTGACTTGAAAATATAGGCCTCAGGAGCAGAGTGTTGGCCATCTTTTTAGTTCTGCTGATGTTTGCACAGGTATTTGTGTGCACAGAATCACTCAGTTGGCTGTTGTCTCATGTCTTTGAAACATGCAACATTTCTGAATCAGACTCCAGCAGCTAATTTGTAATAAATGTGCCAGGCTGGCAAGAAGTCAAGTGGTACATTATGGTCACCTTTTACAAGCTAAAACAATTAAATGGAATGTGTTCTGAGTCAGTTCTCAAAACATATCTCTCAGCATTAACCCAGAACTTAGAAATAACAGGTTAGATTTATTACATTAAAGCTAAAATTGTTGCTTTTGCATTAAACAGGAGAGACAACACTATTTTTCTGAAGCGAATACTTTAAAAGGTCACTTTATATGTGTTATTCTTTAGATTCATCTTATCCTCCTGTTAACACAGAAATAATTATATTAACATTAAAGTGTTACATTGAATGTGTTATTTATTATTTATTTAGATTTATATACCGCCCCAACCAATAGACTCTGGGCAGTGTACACAGTCCAGCAAACACCTCACTGGCTGCTCAGTAAAACTTAAAAACAATATAAAATCAGTTTAAAGCCCTTCAATAAAACCAATTAAAGGGGGGGTGGGGGAAACCTCAGATGAGCCAGAAAGGAGAGCTTGTTGGCAATCCCGGCCCCCAGACCCATTCCCCTAACCATGTTTTCAATTCTCTCCTAAACGGTAGCAACTGGGACTGGAGGTGTAATTCCACTGGGAGGAGGTTCCATAATGTGAGGGCTACGACTGAGAAGGCCCTTTCCCTCATGCTGGAGAGGCGTGCCTCCCCAACAGATGGTACCTGAAGGGTGCCCTCTCGGTTTGCTCTCGTGGGATGGGTCAATGTCCTAGGGACAATGAGGTATCCTGGTCCACTACCATGAAGGGCTTTAAAGGTGATAACTAGCACCTTGAATTGCACCAGGAGATATATAGGCAGCCAGTGCAGCTCCCGCAGCCGTGATGAGACATGGGTGAAATGACCACACCCTACCACCACATGGGCCACCGCATTCTGGACCAACTGCAGTCTCCAGATGGTCATCAAGGGCAGCCCCATGTAGAGCGCATTACAATAGTCCAAATGGGAGGTGACCAGGGCATGGGTGACCATTAGCAAGGCCTCCCAGTCCAGGAGTGGGCGCAATTGGTTAATGACATACACTTGCCTGAAGGCCCTCCTGGCCACAGCTGTAACCTGCTCCTGGAGCAGAAGCTGCGAGTCCAGGAGGACCCCCAGGTTGCGCACCTGATCGGTTTGGGGCAACAATGCCCCATCCCAAATCAGCGGGGATAACTCCTTATGAGGACCAGGTCCCCTCACCCACAGTCACTCAGTCTTCCTGGGATTCAGTTGTAGTCCAATGTCCCCCATCCAGACCCTAACTGCCTCCAAGCAACTGGTTAGGACTTTGACTGCATCACTGGGATCACCACGGCCACGGGCAGAGATATACCACTGAGTATCATCAGCATACTGATGATATCTCATCCTGTGAGATAGGATGATCTCACCCAGTGGTTTCATGTAAATGTTAAAGAGTGGGGCGAGAAGACCGAGCCCTGAGGCACCCCACACGTGAGCTGCCTTGGACTCGACTCCATGCCCCCCACACCAACTCCATTTTAAGCTAAAACTGTTACATCCAATAGCAGCTCCTCTGGTGGCTTAGTGGTGAAGGCGCTGAGCTGGAGACTGGAAGGACAGGTTTCGATATCTGAGAGCTGCACTTGGGGACATTAAAGGAGCCTCATTCAGGCGTCCCCTAAAAATCCTTTCAACCCAGAGAAATCTCTGGCATGAAATTATTATACTCATGCAGATTCAAGATGTTAATCTGCATGGATGTGTAAATGTTAGCCTTTTTAAAAGGGCTGCCTGTGACAAAGTCTAGGAACTGATAAAGAAACTTTGCTGTTTTAGTAGGGGAATAAATATTATATAGCTAGCAGAAGATCTATCTGAGAAATTCTAGATATTTAGTAGATATGCAGGAGGTATAAATTGAGATTTGGAAATCTGGATTAAACTCTATAAAAGTTTGATGTTAATTATATTTACACACAAACACACAAAAGCACTCATATGTTGTATTCCAGAAAGCAGATATACTCATATTTTATGAGAAATGCAGATGTACAAAGAAAAATGAATGCTAGCCATTGAACACACAGATATATTCAGTGAAAGCACTAATAAACACATGTACAGTATGAGTAGATTTTATTGCTTCTTAAATTGCAGATCCTGGAACGATGCCTGCTTCCTTGTCAGTTTTCTATGTACACGTGTATTCTACTTTCCATGTTTACTACTACAGAAGTATGCTTGTAATTCAGCCTTTTGAAAATTCCACCAGGGGGCAATAAAGGTTTAGGAAAAATTGTTCTGGCACTAGGAAAACTCAAAGCAGAGAAGAGAGGAAAGTGAGTGAGAGAGAAACAAAGAAAGAGAGAGAAAACAGCATTTTTTACAAGCTGTACTGGAGGTCTACAGAGTTGCTAAAATTGTATTGCTTACCTGCCAAAGAGACAGCAGTTTGCTATTTCATTTTAAATATTTAATTTCCAAAGCAATAGTAGTCTGGGATTTTGTATTTAATATTTAATTGCCAAGACATGGGTGGGGGCAGGTGTATCAATATGTATACATTTATTTATCTCAGCAAATCATTGCCTCTTAGAGTGGCTTCAGATGTTAAAAATATGCAAAAGTAAAAGAAACGTGATTCACGTTTCTGCAAAGGAGCATATTGCTAATGCCCAAAGCAGAGACCAACTTCTACTCCATGGGGAGGTAGGGTCATTCACCGCATAATCCTAATGCATTCGTTGCTGCTGGGGGGTGAGGAGGTGACAAGCCCCAATTACAGGAGCTAATAATATCAACAAAACACAGACAGTGCAGGTGATTTATCATTTTTTTTTTAAAAAAAGCTTTTAGTGGTGCTTCCATACATAGATGAATGCATGTGCACAGAATTTGGAAACATTACCTTTCTGGACTACTATTCCCAGCATTCCACAGCCATCATGGCCACTGGGTATAATAGCTGTGGGACTTGGGAGTCTGAAGTAAAAAACAGGCAACTTTCCCAAGCTCTATATAGGGACACATGCTTACACATGCGCATGCACGCACGCACGCACGCACACACGCACGCACGCACACACACACACACACACACTATTCACTATTCCCGCATTTGGTTTTAAACGTATGCTTGTAAAAAGCGATCTAAAGAAGAAGAAATAAGGAATATTCCTTACAGTAGATCCAGCATTCCAGGTAACCCTCTATTTTTCTACAGTATAAAGTATACAGTATACAGTATAAAGTAGCTTTCTCAAAGCCCTGATGCAAACATCATAGTATAAGGACAAAATGATTGGTAGCATAGGGTGCAAAGATTCAAACTATAGTGGCCAAAGCACAGATACTTTTTTCTAGGGTTGGGCATGGGACTTGACATGGAAAGGCTGCTCCATGCTTCTGTCATTCATTATACCCAAATGTTTTGCAGCCATTATAATTGAGAGAGGAACTTAACTGAGTAAGCTAGGGACATCTAATTGTGTACATGTGGAAACAGAAATTAAGATACTAGAGGCACCTTAGCTTGGACCCACATGGACTGAAACTAGAAACTACAGGAGAACATCCTGAGGAAAGACTCCCAGATACTGGATTCTGCCTACTTTGGCTTCTGCAGAAGTCAACCAGTTTGAAGTCAGCCCATTTCAGGCTGTTCAAAGCCTAAGGATGTGTGAAAAAAGCAGCTGGTCAGATTTTTAAAATATAATTTTTGAGATTTCTTCAGTCTTCACCAGGTGAAAATGGATGTATAGGGGATACACTTTACACCAAGAAATCTGCACACTTAAGAAACTGCAGCAGCTCTCACAGTGTAGGAAGAATGTGCTCATTTTAAAAATGTGCACAGGCACATACAGTTCAAAATACACATGTAGACTTTATTCAGTAGTGGATGGATACAAAGAAACAATGCATACTGATTGAAAAATGTGACCAGTAATGAACACACAGAGAAAGAATGACTGGACTTTGAGATATGAAAAGGAGGAAATTGGTGGAAGCAGCTTTGAGTGCATCCATCACTAATATTCAGTCCTTTCCTTTCTCCAGTTCTCAGAACACAGCATGGACACACACACACACACACACACACACACACACACACACACACACACACACACACACACACACACACACACACACACACACACACACACACACACACACACACACACACACACACACACACACACACAAATCCCCTGTTCCAAACTTCATTTTAATGTTCTGGATGAAGCTTTTGGTCTCAGCCAGAAAATATATGGATTAAAACCCCGGCGGAAGCTTTGTCTTCACATCTTTGCTATACAAACTAATTCTGTGTGCACATTTCCTTCTCCATTTTTGGCATGATGTCAATGGAAACCAAAGAAAAGCTACATTTTTAGTTTATGCTAGGGATATCTCAGACAAAATAGCCAATTTTGCCTAGAGTGTTCTGGGAATTGTGCCTGGACAATAGGTTAGCTGGCTAGGTTTGAGCTGCTTGACCTCAAGATTAGGGACTGCCCAGCATTGCTTCCCTTTTCGTGTCAATTTCCCTTTGCGCGCTCTCTCTCTCTGTGTGCTTTCAGGCTCTGATGTCACCAGTTTGCCCCTACCCCTCCAGAAACAAAGGTTGTAAAACTTGTTTGACCATCGAGAAAAGCATATCAGGAAGTAAATAAAACAAAACAAAAAAGACAGTAAACATTGTGGCACCTTAAAGACTAACTGCTGTATTTTATTGTTAGCTTTCATAGATCAAGTTCACATGTCAGACATCAGATTCAGAGTTTAGTGTCTTGCACGAAAGACAAGGAAGGAGTCGCAGTAAGGACTAACACAGGTTTATTGGTTGATGATCAGGATGAACATGTGGTAATGGCGGAGATACATCACATTATATACGGTAGTACAATACATTTGAATCTTGTTGCACGGTAGCTCATTGGCTGCTACCGGCGTGACGTTGTCCCAGTCACGCCCCCCCCTCGGTTCCAGTAGTAGTTGTTTGCTTGTGCGGGAGAGTTCCCGCGGCTGTTGGTGATTTGAGGAATGAGAACCATGTGAGTTGAACGCTCACAGCTGCCCTCTATGGGCAGCTTACTCGCGTTCCTTTAACAGCTGGGCTACATTGTGATTGTGGTCGGGTTACATTCATACATTTCTTAAAGCAACATTGTACATACATAACATCCCTCCCCCCTAGGATGGGACGAAGTCCCTCAACCATTGTGGCTTGCCGCATGTGCGCCGGGGGCGAGCGGCCGCTTGACTTAAAACCGGGGAGCCTGGTTCTGCGGAGTCCTGTCCTGCAACGGAAAGGGGGGACTCATTAATGGCTCGGTGTGGGGTCTGTGGTAACCTTGCATTGGGGGACGGGAATGGAATGAACAGTTGGGAAGTGAAACCCTGCCTACCGTTTGAGGAGCTTGGGGTTCACCCCAGTACGAATCTCGGGACCGACGAAGAGGCCCTCGTGGCCACGCCACACCCGGTTGCCTGCCCGGGAGTTCTAGAGACTGTGGTGGGCGGACTCCCCCTGGTTGCCTGACTTGGGGGTGTTTGCCTCCGGGGAGCTGGCGCTATGGGATATTCCAAAATAAAAGGACTGGGGGGACTGGAGGTACCAGGGGCTGAACTGAAACCCCTCTTCTCGCTAGGACGGGTGGGGGACCACTCCGCTACACCCCCCTGGTACTGCAAATCATAATCACAAACAAACTGATCCCTCTCTTTCAAAGTATCCTCCTCTGTGATCGAGAACCCAGGATATGCATTTGTATCCGCGGGTTCCGCCGTGTCTCCCCCTTGGGTAATGCGGGTGGGGGAGGACCCTAACGCTGATTCCCCTTCACTGGTGACTCGCCTTCTGAGTTGGTCGGCGTGCCTTCTCCAAAGTAGACCCGAGCTAGTCTCGACCCTGTAGGATACTGGCCCCGTCTGTTCAATGATTGTCCCTGGAACCCACGCTGGCCCCGAGGCCGCGTAGTTCCTGCAGTGAACCGGGTCCCCTACCGAAAAACTTTTGGAGCTCTCTCCCCCTATGTTTATATTCCTTCCTTCATCCTCCACCCTGGACGGATCCATCCGGTCAAAAAGTGTTACCGGACGCCTCCTCATGAGGAATTCGGCTGGGGAAAATCCTGAGGCTAGGGGGGTTGTCCTGTAACATATGAGGAACTGACACAAATGAAGGTTCAACTCACCGGGACCCATGCGCCGCAGTGCGTCTTTCGTAGTGCGCACTTGATGCTCTACCTGACCATTTGTGGCGGGGTGAAACGGGGCAGCGGTAATGTGCCTGATGGCGTTCCGCTCGATAAATGTCTTGAACTCTGCAGACGTGAAGGTACTAGCGTTATCGCTAACAAGGACGTCTGGCAGGCCGAAACAGGCAAAGAGCTTGCACAACTGTTTAATTGTTGCCGCAGAGGAGGTGCTGCTCATGGGGATTACCTCCAACCATTTAGAGTAGGAGTCGACTACCAGCAAAAACATGGCCCCGCGGAAAGGGCCAGCGAAGTCAACATGAATCCGGGACCATGGCCCGCGGGCCGTGTCCCATTCCCTATGGGGTAACCAGGACTCCTCGGGCCGAGAGCTCTGGCAGCTCTCGCACGTGCCCACTAAACGTTCTATATCCGCGTCTATCTGGGGCCACCAGAAGAAACTCCTGGCCAGAGCCTTGGAGCGCACGATCCCCGGGTGACTGGTATGTAGTAGCTTTAGTACTTTGGCCCTCCGTTTCTCTGGGATCACTACCCGCTGGCCCCAGAGTAAGCAGCCCCTTTCCAGGGAAAGCTCAACTTTCCGCCTGACAAATGGCTTGAACTTTTCCTCGGGGGGAGTAGTGGGCCACCCTTTCCTCACCCAGGAACTAACTTGGGCCAGCGTCTTGTCGACCGCCGTGGCTTTGGCGAGGTTGGCCGGGAGGATGGGGGATGAGTCAAGAGACTCGATCAGTAGGACTTGGTAGTCCTGCTCTACCTCGCATGTGGGGTCTCCTACACTGGGGAGGGGAGATCGGGACAGTGCGTCCGCATGGGAGATCTCCTTCCCTGGGTGATAGACCAGCTCGTACTGGTAGGCGTTGAGGAAGATGGCCCAACGCAGCATCCTGGGGGAGAGAATTTGCGGTGTGGGTTTGCCGGTAGTGAAGATCCCCAGAAGTGGCTTGTGATCGGTCACTACCGTAAACTTGCGGCCGTATAAAAAGTCGTGGAACTTTTTCGTTCCCGCTATGATGGCTAGGGCCTCCCTATCAGTTTGCGCGTAATTGAGCTCAGCCTTCGAGAGGGACCTTGAGTAGTACGCTACCGGGGCTTCCCTCCCGCTCTCCAACACGTGGCATAGAACCGCCCCCACCCCCACTGGGGACGCATCACAGACTAGGACTACTGGCTTTCTAGGGTCAAAGTGGGTTAGGACAGCACTTGAGGATAGGAGTGCCTTCAGTTCCCTAAACGCTTTCTCTTGCCTATCTCCCCACCGCCAAACCGCCTCCTTCTTCAATAAAGCGTGCAGTGGCTCAGCAACGGATGCCTTCCTCGGCAGGAAGAATGGTAAAAATTTAAGAGCCCTAGGAACGACTACAGCTCCGGTTTCGCGGTGGGGCAAGGGGCGTTTTGCACAGCCGCAACCTTGGACTCGGAGGGCTTGATGCCTTCCGGGGTTACCTTGAACCCAAGGAACTCGACTTCCCTTGCAAAGAAAACACATTTGTCCCTTCTCAGTCGGAGGCCCGCCTTCTCAAATATTGAAAGGACCCTGTCTAGCCTTTGCGCTAATTCTGACTCGCCCCCCGCTGTTATCAACACATCGTCGAAGTATGGGAGGATGCCTGGAAGCCCCTTTAAAAGGCGTTCCACGAGGGACTGGAAAATTCCAGGGGCCGAATTCACGCCAAACTGAAGGCGCGTCACCTTAAATGCCCCCTTGTGCGTTACAATCGTTTGCGCAGCGGCAGCAGCCGGGGTTACAGAGAGCTGCTGATATGCCTGCGCCAGATCTAGCTTGGCAAAACACCTCCCCCCATGAAGCGTGGCCAGCAAGTGGCCGACCACGGGCATCGGATATGCATTTGGCCGAATGGCCTTATTAATCGTACATTTATAGTCCGCACAAATCCTAACCTCCCCGTTTGATTTAAGGGCGGTCACAATCGGCGTTTCCCACTCCGCCGAATCAACTGGAACCAAAATCCCCTGCCCCACCAACTTGTCCAGTTCCGCCTCGATCTTGTCCTTGAGGGCGAAGGGCACTCTTCTTGGCTTGAGGCGTATGGGTCGGATTTCTGGATCCAGGTCAAAGGAAACTGGGGGCCCTTTGTAAGTCCCGAGCCCCTTCTTGAAAACGTCCGGGTGTGCATTGCACACGTCCCGCATTGGGTCAGTCTCTATGGCATTAATGCCGGACAGTTCGATTCCTAGGGGAGCGAACCACTGCGTTCCCAAAAGGCAGCACCTCCCCCCCTTGAGGACCACTAGGGGCAGTTTTTCGGAGTAGTTCTTGAACTTCACCTTGAAGTTCCCCACCCCCAACACTGGGATCCCGTTCCCCTGCACGTCCCGTAGGTGTGACCTCATGGCCCGCAACTTGGGTCGCGCATCTGGAGGAATGCGCATAAATTCTTTTTGGGATAGGATGGAATAGGACGACCCCGAGTCTATCTCCATCCTCACTGGGACCCCCTGTAACTGTACCTCAACGAAAAAACGCCGGTGCTCCAGGCCCACGCGGTTCACGCCTGCCCTGCTGTGGTCGTCTGAGACCTTCCTGGTGCCGGCCGCCTTCCGATGGTGCGTCTGGGGATGACTCGAATTTCCCTTGTCCTCGACTCGCCCGCGCCTGCACACCCGGGTGATGTGCCCCTTTCAGCCGCAGTTGTGACACTCGGCCTTCCGGAACGGGCACCTTGTGGTGTCGTGGGATGCCCCACAACCATCGCAGCGGCGGTCCTGCCGCTCGCGGGTCTGTCGCTTCTCTCCTCGCTTCTTGACCCGCTGGACGTCATCGTCCTCGCTGGAACAGGGGTCTGCCATGGTGGACGACTCCTCGGATGCCGTTGGTGAGCCGGCGGGCGGCTTGGGGGCCCGCCAGGCTGTTTTCGCTGGTGTCCGCCGGGCCGCCTGTACTAGTGACTTGGCCCTTTCGGACGTGGCCCCTCGGGACTTGAACACTCTGACCCCGCTCCTGGCCGCTTCGGCCGCTTGGGCCTCCCGCAGCACCTCGTTGAACGTGAGGTGTTGGTCGCGGGTCATGAGCTTCCGCTGAAGCTCCTCATCCCTCAGGCCACACAGCATGCGGTCTCGGAGGGCCTGGTCCAGGTCGTCCCACTGGCAGTGCACCGCTGCCAGCCTGAGGGCCGCCGCGTAGGCGGACACGGATTCGCCTGGTCGCTGCTCTCACCTGTGGAACGCGACCCGGGCCGGGAAGATCGACACGGGGGGCTGGAAATGGTCGCCCAGCAGCCCCAGCATGCGGTCGATGGACACCTCTTCCACCTTCTTGGGGGCCACCAGGTTCATCAGGATGCGCAGCGTGGCCGGCCCCACCTGGGCCAGGAAGTAGGAGCGCATCCTCGTGTCGTCGTCGACGCCCGCAGCTTCCATTGCGTGCCGGAACTGGCACTCATAGAGCTCCCATTGTTCGGGCTCGCTGACATCGAACTGGTAAGGCTTGACCTTGGGATTCGCCATTATCCCATCCTCATCGCCAATTTAGTGTCTTGCACGGAAGACAAGGAAGGAGTCGCAGTAAGGACTAACACAGGTTTATTGGTTGATGATCAGGATGAACATGTGGTAATGGCGGAGATACATCACATTATATACGGTAGTACAATACATTTGAATCTTGTTGCACGGTAGCTCATTGGCCGCTACCGGCGTGACGTTGTCCCAGTCACGCCCCCCCCCTCGGTTCCAGTAGTAGTTGTTTGCTTGTGTGGGAGAGTTCCCGCGGCTGTTGGTGATTTGAGGAATGAGAACCATGTGAGTTGAACGCTCGCAGCTGCCCTCTATGGGCAGCTTACTCGCGTTCCTTTAATAGCTGGGCTACATTGTGATTGTGGTCGGGTTACATTCATACATTTCTTAAAGCAACATTGTACATACATAACACAGAGTGAGAATTCCTGGCATCAATTTATGCACACCAAGTGTGGATACAGAGGTACACAATGGATGGTTAGTATAACAGATAAGGTTACAAATCTGTTGTGTATGGAATGTAACCACATACTTGTGCCTTTAAGTTGAATGTAACCGGTTCTACAGGAAATGTGTACTTAAAACAATTGTATTGATACATTGTATTCAGCTGTATGAGAATGCGAACTGCAACCAGAGATGGTAGTAGTGAGCATTCAGCTCACATGGTTCAAATTGCCAATCACCTCCAGCCGCGGGAGTCTTGCCCGCCACAGACAAACCTGGACAAGAAGGGTGTGACTCAGGATGACGTCACGGCAGCAGGAGCCAATAGGCTACCGTGTAACCACATTCAAATGTATAGTGACTGTATTTAAAGAGCTGCATCGCCGCCATTACCTCGTGTTCGTTCTGTACTTCATGCAATAAAGATGTGTTAAGCTAGTCTACAGCTGCTTCAGGCGTCTTGATTCCAGAACACCAAAAAATCATTGTGGTTTTTATAACTGGTAATAACAGAGGATCCCTGATTGGTATTCAGATTTATTTCTGTGAAGTTTGGTTCTGTGAAACTGTAAATGGTTAGTAGGTCACCCTTGCTCGAAAGCCAGTCCTATCCATCTCTACAGTTTAGTGCTCATCTCTATTTATAGCCGAAGAGCCAGCACTGTCTGCGTCTGCAAACATGTGGCAGGCATGACTAAACACCAGAGTGCATGGAACACTGTTACCTTCCCACTGAAGCAGTAACTATTTCTCTACTTGCAGTTTCTTGCTTTTGAACTGCTAGGTTGACAGGAGCTGGGACAGAGATGGGAGCTCACTCTGTTGTGTAGCACTTGGGTCTTTAACTGCCAACCTTCCAGTCGTCAAGTTCAGCATCAGATGAAAAATAAACATTGTGGCATTACACATTTGCTAATGTGTTTATCTTTCAGAACTAGCATCTACTGACAATGCTGTGAGAAAATTGACAATAGTGTGAGTGGCCTAGGCAGAGCAGCAAGTCCTTCCTTTGTTCTGTGAGGTGGCCTGAGGCTAAAAAAGAGAATCACTGACTATCCTTCTGAAGTTTGTCCTGTAAAGGTGGTATAGGAAATTACTGCATGTAACAACCTGTTAGTTGTGGCATTTCAATTCTGATAATGTCAGAATATTCAAACTTTTGAGATGGGTGTTCTGCATGTGAATATATGTTTTATCTCTGCTCTCTCACTCTCTCTCTCTTTGGATCGACTCACGAGCTGAAACATTACAAACACAGGCAGAAGCAACATGAGCCCAGAAAAGTGTACACTGGAAGTGGGAAGAGGAGATCTTTTCACCACAGTCTGAGAGCTTCAGACAAGATCCTCCACTAGGGGAATCACAGCTGTCACTCACTCACTCACACACACGCACACGCACACGCACACACACACACACACAGAGGTAAAGGTAAATGTTTGCTTGGAAGCTGGGAGGGGTGCCCATCTCCTTTTACAGAGAAAGAACTGCATTAACCGTCATTTCTGTCATCATGTGGCAGGCATGACCAAATGCTTAAATACACAGAACACTGTTACCTTTCATGCTGAGGTGGTACCTATTTATCTACTTGCAATTTCTTACTTTCGAACTGCTCGGTTGGCAGCAGCTGGGACAGATGATGGAAGCTCATTCTGTCACATAGTGCTTGTGTCTCAAGCTGCTGACCTGCAGACCTTTCAGTCATCAAGCTCAGCGTTTTAACCACCAAGCCATCATGGTCTATTTCATTGTGTGGTCAGTCATGCCCAAACAGAGGGTGTGTGTGTGAATTCTGTGTTGGGGAAAGGAGGAAGCACTCCCATTGGGCTTCTGGGCAGAGGGGCGGGGTGAACTCTGTGATGGGGGAGGGAGGAAGTGCTCCCATTGGGCTGCTGGGCAGAGGGGCGGGGGAACTCTGTGATGGGGGGAGGGAGGAAGTGCTCCCATTGGGTTGCTGGGCAGAGGGGCAGGGTGAATTCTGTAATAGGGAGAGGGAGGAAGCACTCCCATTGGGCTGCTGGGCAGAGGGGCGGGGGAACTCTGTGATGGGGGGAGGGAGGAAGTGCTCCCATTGGGTTGCTGGGCAGAGGGGCAGGGTGAATTCTGTAATGGGGAGAGGGAGGAAGTGCTCCCATTGGGCTTCTGGGCAGAGGGGCGGGGTGAACTCTGTGATGGGGAGGGAGGAAGTGCTCCCATTGGGCTGCTGGGCAGAGGGGCGGGGGAACTCCGTGATGGGGGGGAGGGAGGAAGTGCTCCCATTGGGTTGCTGGGCAGAGGGGCAGGGTGAATTCTGTAATGGGGAGAGGGAGGAAGTGCTCTCATTAGGCTGCTGGGCAGAGGGGCAGAGTAAACTTGTGCATGGGGAGGGAGGAAGCAATGGTGGGAGTGCCCTCTCTGGCACACATGCCATAGGTTCACCATCACTGTCACGGACCAAAAGGCCCTTACAGATTGTTGCATAGGAAAAAATTATAATCTTATGTTGCCACTATGCGATAAATTATAAGCATTCTATCTAGAACTTGAAAAGGTTACTTTTAGGGACTGCAACGCCTAAAATTCCTCAGCTGATATGGCTAGTGATCAATTGGCAAGGGAGAGATCCTGGGATGTGTTACTTTGCACTCTGGGTGCGGTGGAGTGGGGTGAACCTTTCCCAGGCATTTAGTTTGTCACTGTTGCAGGGCATCTTCCAGGAGAAAAATGATAGTAACTTTGAGTTACTAGGCCAATACTGTTGTTTTGTTGTGGTGACTTTAAAATGAGATTAGGTTATAAAAAAAACTGACTGACTGGCCTGCTGGAGCTTGAAGCCCTCAGGGAAATAACTGAACTCATGTGAAGCCTGCTGACTTTTTCCTTTTATAAGTCTCGTTTGAAGAATGCCATATGAGTTTGCTGGGTGTTATATCTTATGTGAGTATAGTGTGTTGCAAAATGAATTTGACAGGCCTCGTTGATTTCGAAGGCCTTGAGAGTTGTAAAGACTGTCTGGGAACCTCATCATTTGGCCAGTTGCAATATATTTATCCTAGCACCGTTCAGGTGAAAGCCAATAGAATTCTTCACAATGTTTTAAAAAACATTAATAAAAAGGGGATAGGTATTGTGGTTTAAACTAGTAGCCAAAGCTATACACTTTTGATTATCTCGAGTACTTCTTTCACTGCATTAGGGCAGGGATTCTCAACCTGCGGCGTGCAGCACCATTTCATGTGGCCCACCACCACCTTCACCACACCAGGAAGTGCCATGTGGTGGAGGAAGGGCAAAATGGCCATCGACATACAAGTCCAACAACAACAACAACAACAACAACAACAACAACAACAACAACAACAACAACAACAACAACAACAACAACAACAACAACAACAACCCTTCATGGTAGTGGACCAGGATACCTAAGAGACCGCATCGCCCCAAGGCTTTCAACCAGTCCTATGAGGATGGACCGCAGGGGCTCTCTGGTGGTTCCATCAGCCAGGGAGGCTTGTCTCACTGGGACCAGAAGGAGAGCCTTCTTGGTATCTGCCCCGGTCCTATGGAACCTCCTGCCATCAGAACTGTGCCTCCAGGCTGAGTTGCACGCCTTCAGGAAGGCCCTAAAAACTTGGCTGTGCCAGCAGGCACTACAACCCAGCCCTGCTGGCTAATCTAGCTCTGTCTGGGGGTTTTAATGAGTGGTTGGGGTGTTTTTATGAACATTTTAAGCATTTTACGGTTTTAATTTGGTTTTGAGGTTAGTTTTTATATCGATGTGTGAGCCGCCTTGGGTCACCGAGGTGAGGAAGGCGTCAATACAAGTTCCAAAATAAAATAAAATACAATAAACAACAACAGTTAGAATACTTTTTAAAAATCTGAAAATTCATTCTTTAAACCAGGAGTGGCGATGTCCA
The DNA here is from genome assembly GCA_035047305.1 of Bradypodion pumilum. Classification (NCBI taxonomy): domain Eukaryota; kingdom Metazoa; phylum Chordata; class Lepidosauria; order Squamata; family Chamaeleonidae; genus Bradypodion; species Bradypodion pumilum. Next base: position 99,504,930 of record JAWDJD010000003.1, read on the forward strand.
TAATTAAAGAGGCATTCAAAGATATCATCCCAATTGACTATCAATAGGTTCAATCAACTTTATACCTTATCATCGACATTGTTTGTCATGTGTGGGTTATTGTTTATGTTTATTGTTTATAGCTTATTTTATGGTTTATTGTTTAATGATTTGTTTATTATATTATGTTTGATTTTATATTGTATTTTTGGTCTGATGATTATTGTAAAATTTCCTAATTGTTGTATGCCACCCAGATTGGGAAAATATCCCAGATGGGCAGGATATGAATGAATGAGGCTAATGCTTTCCCAGTTGATCATGCGTCCTTTAGGAACCTTCGTAAATCACAGAGCTTAAACTTGGAAAATTTACTTTATTGGGCCAGTGGTTATGCTACATGCACGCATGCACGCATGCACGCATGCACGCATGCACGCATGCACGCATGCACGCATGCACGCATGCACGCATGCACGCATGCACGCATGCACGCATGCATGCTTCACCAACCTTCGTGTCTCACAAATTTGATTATTCAGGATTATTTAATCTATCTTCTCTTTCCTTTATAATAATTAATAATTCTGATTTATAATGACCCTATTCAGGGCTTTCTACATAGAGTGGTTTACCATTCCTTTTCGTTTGGGGGAACCCTGGGACTGTGCAGCTTGCTCATGGCTGCTCAGGCTGGTTCTTCTCCCAGGAGGCACAGTGGGGAATTGAACTCCCATCCTAATCCACTGAACTGTCCAGACAGCCAAGAATTTAATCTCTAAACAGGGATAAACATGTACATCTAGGTGTAGTGTAATCTGCTCATTTCATAGTTACCAGGGATTATACTACAAGTCTGATTTTCCATTCTGCCTCATATATGATAATAAGCCATATAAACTGCAACATAAGCAAGTTTACATATAAAATTCTCAACAAATGTTCAGTACAGCCATTATAAAACAGGAAGTTATTTAATGTTTTATTTCTATTTCCAAGCTGCTTAACATAGCATTTAATGACGAGAAATGATGGTCACACCCAAAGTATTGCAGGGTCACAATATTAGCAAGAAACAATAATGAAATTACACATACATGCCAATGCTCTGGGGTTTAATTGCTAATCAGGATATTAATTTTAAGTAAACTAATTCACCCATGCAATGCTATTTTGGTTCAAGTTTCTGCCAAGCCAAGTTATTAAAACAGGATATATATCTGAGGTCACATTAGTTCCTGAACACAGATTAGAAATTTCTGTCATATTGAAATTTATTGGTGTATTTCCATAAGCACAAACAGTAACATTTTGAAAAATGATACAAATCTTGATACAGCATAAAATACTTGCCTTGATGGGTTGCAAATGTAACCAGGCCACTTGAGACATACAGTCTTGTCACATGAAACCCTCCAAAAATGTGACCAGTCGTTAGCAGGCTTTGTGTTTAAAGAAATAATTTGTGAGCCAAGATTTCTTGGAGAAGGAAGTAACTTGTTTATTCAAAAACAGAATGTGTTCTGGGTGCCATTGGAGAAGAGCAAAAGGAAATGCCCATTTGAAAGAATAGTCGTACTTTATAGGCAGAGGGAAGCAATCATCAAAATTCATGTGACATTACATGATGTTCAAGAATAGTTCATTTTACACATGGTGTAGACGAGTGGTTCCCAATGTGGGGCCCATGCCTCACAGGGGGACTTCATTTCCCAGAAGCCTAAGTCAGTACATTGGTTGATCAGTGCTTTTGGGGAATTGACTTAGGCTTCTGGGAATTGAAGTCCAAAAACCAAAGGTTGGGAAACATTGCTCTAGACTCTTATTTTAAAATACACTGCTGATTATTGCATTATAAGTTGCAAAACTTAGCTGGTTATACTGACTCAGTCACTATCTCTTGCTGACCCAAGGTTATTTACTTGCACTGCAGACAGCTATATTATTTTCTAAGATAAGAATAGCTACTTTTGTGGTTTGGCTCAAGACATGACCCCCAGTAAGAGAGCGTTACCAGTGAAATTCAGGGATTTTCCATCTTAAAATGGCTTTTTCTCAAGCTCACAGTCTAGCCCTCCCAACTCTATACCCACTGCTCAGGCATTATATCTTTATGTGTGGGGACTGAAATAATGGTGGGGAACAGGGACATATTCACTTCCCCACCTTGAATGTAGCACTTCACATTGGAATACTTTTTTTCTTTCATTTACAAATATGCTAGCACAATTAGGTATATTTTTAAACTCCAGACATAATGGTCATACAGAGTCACAGGAGACAATCATGTGTGTACTGTTCTCCAGGTTGCCTGTTAGAATCTTCTTGTTGACAATAATAATTTTGTGTCAGAAATTATTCTGGGTTAAAAGGATTTTTGCTGGAGAAACTCTGCTCAGGAGACACCCAAATGAGGCTCCTTTCATGACCCCAAGATCTTTTCCCACCAAAGTGGTCCCTATTTATCTATTTGCAATTTCTTGCTTTTGATCTGCTAGGTTGGCAGGAGCTGGGACAGAGACAGGCACTCAAACCGTCATGCAGTACCCAGGTCTCAAACTGCCAACTTGCCGGCCTTCCACTAAGCCGCCGCAGCACCTGTTGATACCTGAGTTATATGTGATCTACATATTCTTCTTCATGTTGAACAACTTCCAGAACATCAATCCTGAGAATCAGGTCACACATTAAGTCAAAAGTGTATTTCATCCTCTTACAAAGACATTCTTTCAGAGTTGGAGATCTTTCACATCTGTGGTATCTCAGACATACAAAAAGGCCATATTATCTTCCATTTGATTAATTACAAACTCATGCCAGAGTAAACGGAATAGCTAAGCTCCTGTTGCTTAGTTTAGTAAGTCATTCTATGGGAGGCTCATTGATTTTGTGAGTCAGCTTCTCTATCACTCAGGTTGATTCAAATGGGCCTACTCTAGAGTGACTTATTATGTTAAGCAATAGGATTTCAGCCAGTCTTTTTATCTAGGGGCAATTCAAAATTACATGATCCATTTTTGGGGGGGAAATTGACACCCAGCCATGAAATCCGACTGTAATTTTGCTTCGAACCCCCCTCCCTTTAAAATTACATAATCCAGAGCTTTTGTATTGAAACTCTAATTTTTAGAGCTTTTCACTATTGATGAAATAGAAATAGAGAGCACAAGCAATTCAATAATCTCAAATCAGACAAAATTCCCAGAGATCATTTTTAAACCTAAAAAAGTGCCATGTTTCAAAACCACAACAGCTCAAAATGGATTACATAATCTTTGACCTGACCCCCCCCCCATGTAATTTTCTGTAATTCAGATGGCAGACCCCCTCCCCCCAAGGATCACGTAATTGTTGAATGGCCCCCTACTTCTACCTGAGGAGTCAGCATCTTACATAGTGGGGCATTAGACTGCTGGTTCCATGTTTTTGAAACAGCAATGCTACCACAACTGTCTAAATTCTAAGGGAATAATAACATGGGGAAGATACAGGAAAGAGAGATAGGGAGCTTCACAGCCATATATTCACAACTTGACTCTGCCCTCTACTCAACCCCAAATAGACAGAAACAGAGAGGTGGGAGGGTGGTGGGGAAGTAGAGATTTGTTCATTTTAGTTCTTCCTCTGGCCACCAATTAGCACATTTCCAAGAAAAATCATTTTTAATAAAAAAACTAATGTAACTTTGATAAATATATATGATAAAGAAATGGAAATTCATACCTTTGAATGTATTTCTATAATCTTTAAATGCAATTGCTATAATTTGTGATATAAGGCTTATCACTACTCAGAATTGACTTATTTAGGTCAGCTTCTCGAAGGACTCTGATTAGCATGGAACATTTCTGAACAGGGAAGATAAAAATCACATGAAGGTAATTCTTTCATTTGCAGACCTGTGCTCCAGCTGGTTCTATAATATTGTGTAATTTGTATAAAAATCTCAAGAAATGTAAATCGTTCTGGAAGGGGTACTTGAGAGAAAAGCATTAGAATGCACAAGGGAAAGGATTTTTGTAGAAAGATTATTTGCTTCATGTAATAATGAATTGCCTTAATTTGACATTAATAGCTTTGATTTGATTTGCCTCATGACTAGTACATTTGTCAAGTAAGATTTCCAAATGTGAAGGACATCTTACTCTGTGAAAAATTCATCTCATGCTATATCATCACTCTGTGCTCTTCAGCAGAAGATATTTGCCCCATATACTCAGGAAATTTAGGAGAATGGAGCAGACGACTCTGGTTTCAGATACAAAAATTCTGTAGAATTCCTTGGTTGGCATATTATAGGATTATATGTTGTGTTGTGTGCATTTGTGTGCTGATATTTATCTTCTGTTAAAAGCATTTAATATACATTATCCCAGTCACTTGTGCAAAGTAAGGTAAAGGTTTCCCTTGCTTGAAAGCCAGTCGTATCCGACTCTAGGGTTCAGTGCTCATCTCTGTTTCAAAGCCGAAGAGCTTCTGCAGACATTTCCGTGGTCATGTGGCAGGCATGACCAGACACTGGAGCGCACGGAACGCTATTACCTTCCCACCGAAGTGGTCCCTAAGATAGCCTGTTATTATTATTTATGCATCACAAATGATAGGACAAAGTTAAAAGGTGACCGTGCCATGAACTTTTGTTAATAATTTCATGCCTGCCTGATGAAAAGACCTTTAGTGATCCAATAAAGGTATCACCTCCCTCCTTATTTTTTGCATTTTAATGCTTATTTTAAGTAACCTACTAAGGTGAAGATTGATCTGATATTTGAACCTGAGACTTTCCTGATTCATAGCTTCTTACCTGCTGTAGAGGTCTATGTCATACTGTTATAGTTCACCTTCATTACTGTAAGTCTAACATTAATTCACAATCCATAGAAAGTGTAACATGAGCAAAAAAAGAATTTTTTTTAAATAGAAAAAATTAAAATTTAGAATTTAAACATTCTTAATTAAATCTGTAAGCCATCACAGGTGTCATTGAGGATAATGAAGAGGGAAATTTTTCTATATACATTTTTAGATATTGATGGTGACTGCAGATTCTAGCAGTGTGTGCAAGTAATAATGTGGCTTACACACAAATTAATACCAGTGTGAATCTATGGGATTTGGGTGTTTTATAAAACCAACATGTAAAGAGTTAGGGTCTGAAAATGACTTGCTCTGAGAGAAAAAAATGCAAGGAGCCAAGGGAAAATATTCCAACCTCTTTGAACCATACCTGTCAAGTTTTGGATTTAAAAATAAGGGAAATTTCCTGGCCAAAACGGGAAACTTGACAACTATGCTTATCCTGTGCAGCCCTCCAGTGGCGGCATTAGGGCATTGCAGTCTAACAAATATGGGAGGGTGGTGGGAAAGAGGGTAAAATATTTATTTATTTATTTTTCACTCTTATATACCGCCCACTCAGGTACAACCCAACTCAGGGCGGTTTACATAGCGGACAGTAAATACATAAAAGACACATGATAAAAAAGTTAAAAGTTTTTAAAAAAACAAAACCCACCCCTAAAAGGTGCGCAAGAACCAAAGGGACCCTGGGGGAAGGCACACCTCTATACCAACCACCCAATGGTACCCCCATCCCCACCCGCACCCCAAACTTGGCCCGCCAGCCAGGTCTTTAGTTCCTTCCTAAAGGGCAACAACTCCGTCTGGAGATGCAGTTCCACAGGCAGGAGGTTCCAAAGGGCCGGTGCGGACACGGAGAAGGCCCTCCTCCTTGTGCCAGAGAGGCGAGCCCCCCTGGCTGATGGCACAATTAGAGAGCCCCTCCGGTCCGCTCTGGTTGGACGGACAGACGTCCTTAGGGCGATGCGGTCTCTAAGATACCCTGGCCAACTACCATGTAGGGCTTTAAAGGTCAAAACCAGCACCTTAAATTGCACCCGGAGACAAACTGGTAACCAGTGCAGCCCCCGAAGCAGTGGTGAGGCATGGGCATAACGTCCACACCCCATCACCACCCGGGCCGCAGCATTCTGGACCAGTTGCAGCCTCCGAATGGTCATCAAAATATGAGAGTTTCCCGGCCAATACGGGACACTTGACAGCTATGCTTTGAACAGAGACCTAGGGCAGTTAAAGAAAAGGCATGTGTAGACTTAAAGGCCCTCTGTACACAATCTGAGATAACCTGATAGAATGGATGAAATATTTAGAATGTATTTATTTGCTTGTTAAAAATTTCACTTTGAACACAGAACATTCAAGATGACTTTTATATGATTAAAAATAATCCATAACTGAAACAATGTTAAGTACACATGAATAAAACTGAGGTAAAATCCTGACAGAAATGCAAGTCTCTTTCCAAATAGAAGGTCCACAAAAAGGAATCTCAACAGATGTTCTGAGTCAAACGGTTGCATTACTTGATGCTGCCACTGATTATGGAGAGACATGCAAAATGGCCTTTCTAGTTGACATCTCCTGCCAACTAGTGGCAATGGAGCAATACTAACTTGTAAATTCAGCCCTTTGAAACTCAGGAAAGATTATCTAAACACCCTTCCCCCTTTGTAAAGAAATCACATCTGTACTTCTTTCCAAAAAAAAAAAAAAAACAAGTAAGCTTGTGTTTGCTAGAGAAATACACTTGGGACAGGAGATCTGAAAGATATTTTTGTTCTAGCTAACTAGGATGATGATGTCAGAAGCTGACCCTTTCATTTCTGGAGAACAAAGGCAAGATATCTCCTCCTTGGAAGGAAAATATAGGTGTAATAGCAGACTAAGGTTGAAGGAAAGTCAGAACTGCTAAAGGAGGATCACATGAGGAGATCCTCTCTCTATGCTTTCCGTATGTGAGAACATGCCATACCTGTCAAGTATTCCGGATTGGCCGGGATTTCCCGTATTTCTCTGCTCGTTCCTCCTCTTTCCCGCTGCTGTCCTGTATTTGAATGGTGGGGAAAGGGGTTACTGCACACATGTGCCCATCGTAAATGGGCTCTGCGCGTGTGCAGATGAGTTGTTGTGTGCGCAGAGGGGTTCTGCGCATTCACAGATTAGTTGTTGCGGCGCATGCACACCCGGGCTGGAGCAGTTCCCATATTTCCAGGAGCCGTGCTTGATGGGTATGGGACATGCATCTTCTCATGTGTAAGCTGAGTTGCAACTAGTCACTTCCAACAGGATTATTAGGAAGGGCAGTTCCTTAGTAGTCCTATCTTCAAACACTGAGAGCTCTATAAATAATTATCAAAATCCAGACCATAAATAGAGTAAGATGTTCCAAAGAATCAGATCTGTAAGAAAGAATCAGATCTGTAAGTGTGAATGCCTGTTTCATTATAACATATTGTATATTTAGCAGGCCTTAATCACTGTTTCCATCAATGCAAAGACTGCCCATTGATGGGAGAGTACATGCTTTACATGATAATATCCAGTAGTGGGCTCAATTTTTTTTACTACCACACTGTGAATGTGGTATGGTGGGCATGGCCAGGGGGAAAGCCCTGCATTGCACCCGAATTAGGACTACTTTATTTCAAAACTTGGATGGGCGGGCCAGCCAGAATTTCTGCTTCCGGTTCTAGCGAACTGGTGCATACCTGCTGATGCCCACCACTGATAATATCCCAACATTTCTAAACGAGTCTGGGAAAGGATCTAGCTTGTGAAAACATGGATAGTTTCCATCGGGCATTGCATACAATGCTGAACTAGAGGCTTCTGAGTTAGTATAAGGCAGGTTTCTATTACAGGCATTTCAACCCTAGTCCATTGAGTGTTAGATCCAATGACTGCAATAAATGCAAAAACATTACATTTCTTCTATCCTTTTTTCACATTTTACTCTATACAAATGGCTTCTGTAATGTTTTTATAACTTCACTTATTTTCTGCAGGCATTTTCAGATGTCTAAATGTGCATACAACAAATGCATTTGGAGTACTTTCTTATACTGTTACTTATCCGCTACCCTTATAACCAATCTTGGTTTTAAAACAATTAATTATGCCATATATACTCGTGTTAAATAAATGTTAAAGAGGAATTTTCCCTTGGCATTTTCATTGCTTCTCAATAATTATAAAAGAGGGTATATACCTGCATATAGCTTATGCAAAGATGCTGGGAACACAAAACGGTCTTTGAGGATTTTGGATTTTTGGAAAAGAACATAGAATTTGATTATAAGGGTAGAGGACAAGCATCTCTGTGGATTTTTGGCATAGGGGGTGCTATTTCCTGACCTGGGTCCAATCTGACATTGGCAAAATCTGTTCTCACATACATGCAGGCAGAAACCAGACATAAGAAATAGTAAAATTCCAAAAGCCATGGGAGAACACATCACCATCTGTGAGACTACGAGCCCAGACAAGCATAAGTCTGCTTTCCAGGGTGATCTGGGGGCAGACTGGTCCATCCTTTTTTAAAACAACAACAACAACACTGTCCTCATATGTTGGATGTCGGAATGAGCTCAGTCACTTTAGTGTGAGGGACCAAAGACAATGAAACAGCCGAAGGGTTGGCTTAACACAGGTTTATTGCATGATGATCCGGAGGAACATGTGGTAATGGCGGATGGGTAGCTCAATATATACCGCTGGCTATACATTTGAATGTGGCTCGTTGACAGACTATTGGTTGCTGCCTGCGTGACGTCGTAGGAAGTCACGCCCTTCTTGACCAGGTGAGGAGGTCGCGGGGAATCTTCCCGCGCTGCTGATCCAGGTGGCTATGATCCATTAGAGCTGGACGCTCGCTACTGCCCTCTGGTGGTCACTAGCTCGCGTCCCCTTATTAAGCATACATTGATACAGGTGATGGTTATAATGTTGCACACAAAGGTTACATTGATAACACATGGCAAAGGTACATTGTTAAAGGCACTGCTTTACAGAACACAACATCCCTCCCCCCTAGGATGAGACGAAGTCTCTCAGCCAAGATGGCTTGTTGCGTGTGCGTGTGGGCCGTGAAGAGGGCTGCCCCCCCCGGGGGCATTATTGCTTCTTTGTTCCCTGGTCCCTTGTCCTGAAATGGGAGAGGGAGACTCGTTAGTGGCTTGCCGCTGTCTGGCGGTCTTAGGGGAAGGGAAAAACTCCATTGTGGGGAAACCGGGGGCCGTTGGGGCTAACGAAAAACCCCTCTTCTCGCTTGGACGGGTGGGGGACCACTCCGAAACCCCCCCCCGGTTCTGGAAATCAAAATCTAACTTGGTAGGGGTACCCGCATTTGTGGGGACTTTCCGCGAGATATGTATGGGGTCGGGTTCCTCCTCCCCGGAAAGATCCCCCAGGGTATCTATGAGGACATCCTCCTCCCCCCTTGGTGGGGGCCCACGGTCCCCTTTTCCTCCCCCTTGGGCTGAACGGGTGGGGGAGAACCCTAACGCTGACTTATTTCCTGCCTGATCAGTGCCCTGCTCATCGGAGACCCTGCGTCAGAGCTGGTCCGCGTGCCGCCTCCACAGGAGCCCTGTGCTGGTTTCTATGCGGTACGACACGGGGCCGGTCTGCTCTACAACTACGCCCGGAACCCAGGCTGGGCCCGTGCTGGCGTAATTTCTGCAATGCACGGGGGCGCCTACACTGAAACTCTTCGTAGCCTCTAGCCCAATGTTCCTCCCCTTGTCCTCTACCCTCGTGGGGTCAGGCCTAGTAAGGATGGTGGTCAGCTTCCTGCGCATTAAGAGCTCTGCGGGGGAGTATCCTGACGCCAACGGGGTCACCCTGTACCCTAGCAGAAACTGACACACTTGTAGGTTCAAATCCCCTGGGCCCATGCGCCGCAACGCGTCCTTCGTGGTGCGGACGAGGCGCTCTACTTGGCCGTTGGTGGCCGGGTGAAAAGGGGCGGAGGTGATATGCCGAACTGCGTTAATTTCCATGAATGCCTTGAACTCGGAGGACGTGAAACAACTAGCGTTGTCGCTAATTAACGTGTCGGGTATGCCGAAGGTGGAAAAGAGCCTCCGCAAATGTCTAATGGTCTGGGCCGAGGAGGTGCTCGCGACTGGGATAACCTCCAACCATTTGGAGAAAGCATCCACTACAAGGAGGAACAGGGTGCCTCTGAACGGGCCCGCGAAATCAATGTGCACCCGGGACCACGGCCCCTTAGCCGCGTCCCATTCCCTGTGGGGAAGGCGGGCCTCCTCCAGTCTGGAGCATTGGCAACTTTCACAAGTGCCGACCATGTGCTCAATGTCGGCGTCTAGCTGGGGCTACCAGAAGTAACTCCGGGCCAGCGCCTTGGATCGCACGATGCCGGGGTGGCTGACGTGAAGCAGTTTGAGCACCCGCGGCCGAAGGGAAGTGGGAATCACCACCCGCTGCCCCCACAAGAGACATCCCCTCTCTAGGGACAATTCTAGCTTTTTTCTGAAAAATGGAGCGAACTCCTCCGCTGGGGAGGATGCGGGCCACCCTTTCTGTAGCCAGGAGCTTACTGTCGCTAACGTTTTGTCTTTCTCTGTCGCTTTGGCAATGTCGGCGGGCACTACGGGGGGCGAATCCAGCACCTCTATCATGAGAACCTGATGGTCCCGCTCCCCCATGCTCACCTGGCTGGGCGTTAGGGGAAGGGGAGACCTAGATAGGGCGTCCGCATGGCTGATCTCTTTCCCGGGCCGGTAGACCAACGCGTGCTGATACGCGTTGAGAAAAATGGCCCACCTGAGCATCCTTGGGGACAGGATTTGAGGGGTGGGCTTATCCGCGGTAAAAATGCCTAGCAGGGGCTTGTGGTCCGTCACGATGGTGAAGGAGCGGCCATACAGAAAATCGTGAAATTTTTTCGTCCCCGAGACTATCGCTAATGCCTCCCTGTCCGTCTGTGCATAGTTTCTCTCTGTTTGGGACAGGGACCTGGAGTAAAATGCTATCGGGGCCTCCCTTTCGTTCTCCAGCACGTGGCACAGCACTGCCCCCACCCCCACTGGAGATGCATCACAGATCAGAACTACTGGGTGTTTGGGGTCGAAGTGGGTCAGTATGGTGTCGGACTCCAGGAGGCTTTTCAGCTCACTAAATGCCCTTTCTTGGTCATCGCCCCACTTCCATGCCTGGTCTTTTTTAAGCAGCCTGTGTAGCGGTTCGGCCACCGCTGCCTTCCGGGGAAGGAAGGAGTGGTAAAAGTTGAGCAGCCCTAGGAACGACTGCAACTCGGGCTTGGAGGTGGGGCGGGGGGCTTTCTTGATGGCTGCCACCTTAGACTTGGATGGTTTTATCCCCTCAGGAGTCACACAAAACCCTAGGAATTCAACCTCGGTTGCGAAGAAGACGCATTTGTCCTTTCGCAACCTCAGCCCCGCCTTTTCGAATATCGTCAGGACCTTCCCCAACCTCCTGGCCAATTCAGCCCGACTCCCCCCTGTTATTAACACGTCATCAAAATAAGGCAACACCCCCTCCAGTCCCTTCAGGAGGCGTTCCACGAGTGACTGGAAAATTCCTGGCGCCGAATTCACGCCGAATTGGAGGCGCGTCACCTGGAACGCCCCCTTATGGGTGACTATGGTCTGCGCAGCAGCTGCGGCAGGAGACACCGTGAGCTGCTGGTAGGCCTGTGCTAAGTCGAGCTTAGCGAAACATTTCCCCCCGTGTAACCTGGCCAGCAGATGGCTGACTACCGGCACCGGATATGCATTCGGGCGGATCGCCTTGTTGATGGTGCACTTGTAGTCGGCGCATATGCGGACCTCCCCATTGGACTTTAGAGCAGTTACAATTGGAGTTTCCCACTCCGCAGAATCTACAGGCACAAGAATCCCCTGACCCACCAATTTGTCCAGTTCCGCCTCTATCTTGTCCTTGAGTGCGAACGGCACCCGGCGTGGTTTTAGGCGAACAGGGCGGACCTCCGGGTCCAGGTCGAAAGTCACTGGGGGCCCTTTGAATTTCCCCAGTCCCATTTTGAAGACTTCGGGGTGCGCCTCGCACACCTCCTGAATTGGATCAGTCCCAACAGCGTGCATCCCCACGGCATGCACCCCCCCAATGAACAACCCCAGGGGCTGGAACCATTGAGTCCCGAGGAGGCTGCAATTTCCTCCCTTGAGCACGACCAGGGGAAGGGATGCAGCGTGCTCCTTGAATTTGACCTGAAATTCTCCAACCCCCAACACTGGAATACTGTTCCCTTGCACGTCCCGTAGCGTGGCCCTCAATGCTTTGAGCTTGGGCCGCTTTTGGGGGGCAATTCCGAAAAATTCCCTCTGGGAAATTATTGAATATGAGGACCCCGAGTCAATTTCCATCCTAATGGGCACCCCTTGGACTAGTACCTCAACAAAGTAGCGGGGGTGTCCCGTAGACACGCTGAACACTGGGGCGTCGTTCTCGCTGCCGTCGGCGATGCGGCCCACGCCGTCCTGCTTCCGCGTGGCCTGGGCGCCGTCTTTGGGTTTCGCTGGGCGGTCTCGTCCCGCGGAACGGTCTGGGGAGCTCCTCCGGGACTCGCGCTTCTTCCTGCACACCTTGGCGATGTGCCCGCGGCGGCCGCAGTTGTGGCACTCGGCCTTCCGGAAGGGGCATTTCACGCGGTCGTGGGCCACGCCACAGCCGTCGCAACGCCGGCTCTCCTTCCGGACCCTCTGTACGTCCTCGTCGTCGCTGCTCTCTGTAGACGACCTCGAAGTTCGCCGGGCCGCGTGTACCGGAGCCTCTGCTTTGCTCGACTTTGGCCGCCAGTCCTGGAGTTCTTGGACCCCGGCCTTCGTAGCTTCTGCGGCCTGGGCCGCTCTGACGACCTCCTGCAACGTGGGAGGCGGCTCTTGGTTCATTAATGTGCGCTGGGTCTCGGCGTCGTTCAGGCCGCACAGCACACAGTCTCGGAGGGTGATCTCGACGTTCTCCCATTTGCACGGGCCGGCCGCTAGCCGCAGGGCCGCCACGAACGCGGCGACCGTCTCCCCGGGTGCTTGGACTCACCTCCAAAACGCACTCCGAGCGGGAAACATTGCCGTGGCGGGCCGGACGTGCTCACGCAGCAACTGCATGAGTTCCTTGGCCTTGAATTCGCTCACCCTCCTCGGTGCAATCAGGTCCACCAAGGTCCTTTTTGTTTCTTGTCCGAGCATTCTGGTGAAGATGGCCCTTTTCTTCGCCTCTTCCGTGACTTCGGACTCGATCAGTGCGGCCTGGAAGTCCATCTCGAAGATCTCCCAGTCGCCCGGTTTCTTGATTTCGAAACCGACGCATGTCTTGGTCCCGTGGGCTGCCATATCCCACCTTCATCGCCAATTTAGTGTGAGGGACCAAAGACAATGAAACAGCCGAAGGGTTGGCTTAACACAGGTTTATTGCATGATGATCCGGAGGAACATGTGGTAATGGCGGATGGGTAGCTCAATATATACCGCTGGCTATACATTTGAATGTGGCTCGTTGACAGACTATTGGTTGCTGCCTGCGTGACATCGTAGGAAGTCACGCCCTTCTTGACCAGGTGAGGAGGTCGCGGGGAATCTTCCCGCGCTGCTGATCCAGGTGGCTATGATCCATTAGAGCTGGACGCTCGCTACTGCCCTCTGGTGGTCACTAGCTCGCGTCCCCTTATTAAGCATACATTGATACAGGTGATGGTTATAATGTTGCACACAAAGGTTACATTGATAACACATGGCAAAGGTACATTGTTAAAGGCACTGCTTTACAGAACACAACAGTCACCCTCAGTCTTCTGAGTCCCAATTAGGAGGTACATTTTTTTTATATTATCCCATATATGTCATTCCCAGTGCTCACAGTCACAGTTTCAATTGGTAATATATATTACCAATGTCTGGCCGGACATCCTGCTACGGTAGTGGAGTAGACCGTACAGCTAGTGAATCAACACTGAGTGTCATGTGGTGGTTAACTAACCTGACTCCCTAAAGGGGCCAATGGCTATGGACGGATGAGCCCCTTTAGGTGGGGTGATGACCGCCTCAGTGGAGGAAATGCCACTGGAAACCATCATATTGGGCCCAACGGCAAAATGAATAGAGGAGGGACTCTGATTCCCAATGGTCATGGAGGTGGAAGAGGCCATGCCAGATAGACTGACTGTAAAGGTGCACCCTGTCAATATCCTCAAAGCTGCGGCAGTCCATTGCAGTCCCAGTGTTGAATCCTGTATGTCTCATTCCGTGCGTGCTGCAGGGGATGGCTCTGAGATCATAGTGTTTGGGTCACTTCATGGCAAGCTGGGATCCCCCTTAAACAAATTCATGCCAATGACATTTTTCCTGCTTCAGGACAAAAATGCATTCTCGGATACGAGTTGCAGTCAATGACGACATATTACCACAAAAGGAGATGATTTTTAAAACTTCAACAATGACTAGCAGACTTTTTTTTTAAATGTCACTTTCTCTGACCATTTGTGGACAACCAAGGGAAGTGTTTAAATAACATTCAAAGGGTCGGTTCCCATTCAGTCAGCAGAAGCATGCAGAAGAACACATTGCTCCTCTTCACCTCCAGAACAGGAACTGCTGCTTTTCTGGCTCATCTAGGTGGTCAGTCTGGACTCGGTCAGCGACCTCATAGTAGCTGCTGCAGAGCAAAGAAACATGAGAGGGAGATTTAGTGAAACAGGCGTCCGAGTTACACTTCATTAGCAAATCCCAGTCTATTGCCAGATGGTTGAAGGAGGATGGTAGGACTTAGCACATTACATGCCTTAATTGGCTTACTTAGTGCCAAAATGCTTTTATTATCAGCAAAAAAGTTGTGAATGATCAGTACGAATCACTTAATTGTCACTGTCAGCACTTTGTGTATTTAATTTCCCCCTGACTTCACTGCTAACAAACTAACCTCAAGTTACATGGATATTTTATATTTATTTTATATTTATGCCTAAATCTCTGGATGACACTTCACAATGGATGACATGGTTTAATGTCCATGAAACTGTATGGCATAACATTTTTATTTTAAGGTACCATGGATTCTTCTTTGTTATTAGCATACTCAGATTGAACAAACATGTTCAAATCATGATTCACCTTCAAATTACTGGATGCTCAATCAAAGCCACTGATAATCAGATGTAGTTAGGCATTTTTCTGTGTTCTGAAAACTAAGCAAGTTGTTGTTTCTTTAGTTAGTATTTTAACATTATTTGTTCGCATTTCTACTAATATAAGTATTTTTATATGCAATTGGGATAAATTTTAATATAATGGATGAAATCATGTTGCATTGTTCCGATACATAACCTGCATTGAGGATGAGTAGCTACTGTTGAAATAGAGTATGGAGAAAAAGAATGGTGTCAGACAAGGGTGTATTTTTTCCACTTATCTCTTCAGTATGTACTCAGATGAAATCATACACAAAGCCAGATTAGATTCAGATGAAACTGGGCTGAAGATTGGTGAGTAAAGCATCAATAATTTAAGTTATGCAGATGACAACATCTTACTGGCAGAAAGACAAACAAGTGGGTCCTAGAGCAAACCAGATCTGAACTGAAATGATGCAACTGAGGTTGTTATGCTTCAAGCACTTCATGAGAAAGCAGGATTCTTGGGGAAGCAGAAAAAGAGGAAGATGAAATACAAGATGGATTGTACAAAGGAAGCTACAACCTTGAGTTTACAAGAACTGAGTGAGACTGCTGAGAAGAGGACATTTTGGAGATCTCTCATTCAAACAGGTGTCATAGATTGGAGGTTACTTGATGGTATGAAACAACAAATATAGTAAGTAACAAGTAGAAAATGCCTGTTGAATTAATGTATCTTATTGAGTTGACTCACCAAATCTCAATTTCTTAAGGTACCTATTCTATTTGTGATTCATGATGCTAAGCATAGGATTTTAGCCATAGTCTTTTCATATATTATTTTCACATCTGTGTGCATTTTTGTGTGTATTTTCTCCTAATATATCAATTTGCATGCATTTCTCCTTGAAGAACTCCATTTTAAAAATTAGAGAATAAGAATTCCAAGGGACAACATATTTGAGTTTGTGTACTAATTCTAAAATGAAAATTGTATAAATTCCTATTAAAATGCAAACCAATCAGACCTCTCTCCCAACCCAAAACGAAGGCCATTGTTGTATAAAAGCTCCCCCACCTGATTCCAGATATTTTCACAAGCTGCATCATATAGACACTTTGCATCTAATGATGCTGCTCATGCTAAGATAGAAATGCTGTATGTGGAGATCCAGCCTAACTATATGAAACTACTTTAATTAAGTAGAAATCTTAATAATGATTAAATAGTGACAAGAAAATATAGTTCATGACAAAAATTCAGAGGGAAATGTAATATCAAATATCTCCAATGAAATACAGACATAGAATAATATAACTGGAGGACGTTTTTTTATTTCTTTTCAGAGATATGGGAAAATTGTTTGCTGACCAGAAAAATGGGAAGCAATCAATCTAAGCCAGTGACAGTCAAAAGGACTTAAACATTTCTCTCTCTGCTCTGACAACTGACTAACTTTATGTTTCTTTTAACATCATCTTCTCTTGCTAGATTTGACAGGATGCCCTACTTTCCTAATTGAACTAATAGCTCAGCTTTATTAACATCTTTAAATCAATGTTGTCTTGTAAACTACCCTTTTATCTTAGTATGAAATCTTCCAGATCCTCTCCCCCCACTCCTGCAGATTAGGAGGGGAAAATGTTGCCTCCTGAAAGTGTGTTCTTCTCCATCACATTTGAACTGGGTGGAATACACATGAACACCTACTTTTGTGACACACCTTGACTACTATTGTGCGGCGGGGTGTATGCTAAGTGTTAGCATTGCATCTTTCTTTTGGGGAGAGAGAATTTGCTATTTTTTATTGATTTGGTGAAGCTCTTAAATGCCAGGAGCAATTCCTTGCTGTATTCCATACAAAAAGACCTCAGTCCCGTTAACTGATCTTATAAAGATAAAGGTCTCCCTTGATCGAAAGCCAGATATCTGACTCTAGGATGCACTGCTCATCATTGTTTACACCCAAAGAGACAGCACTGTCTGTGTCTGCAGAGGTTTCCATGGCCATGTGGTCGGCATGACTAGACACCAGAGCACACAGAATTCTTTTATTTTCCCACTGAAACAGTACCCATTTATCTACTTGCAATTTTTTGTTTATGAACTGCTAGGTTGGCAGGAGCGGGGACAGATATAGGAGCTCACTCGGTCATACAGCATTCAAGTCTAGAACTGCTGACCTGCCAACCTTCCAATTGTCAAGTTCAACATCTTAACCACTAAGCCACTGCAGTTCCCGATCTTCAATCAAACCTTTCACAGGAATAGTTTGCCACAAGGAGATGCAGGGCAGAATGAATATTCTGAGCTAACTGTTCTGTTTAGATTGATATCAGCATAGCTGCTGGATTTCATTCCACCTTCAACAAGTTCATAAACTGTGGGGCACGTGCTGACTTAGAACACAACCCCAGCTTCACAAATTGGCTGAGAGATGGTAGAAGCTGTACCAAATCCAAACTTTCTTAACCTGGGGACTACCCTCACTTTGACCTAATCTTAGGCCAAACTTATATTTTTTCTGTACTGGAGAAAGTTTGGACCTGGTATAACATGGCTCTTCCCTCACTCTGCACTTTCTCTAACTCTCCTCTTTTGGCCTTCTATTGGCAGACCATATACATTTTTCTGCTAGTGCTTCTCTGAGATGAGCCAGCATGAGAAAGTTCTGCCATAACAAAATCATTTATTTCCATAAACAGAAGAGTCCAAAGTCTTTCATCCTACATCTTTTGGATAACACTGCTTTTCTCATGGTGAGAAGACAAGCCACAACAGGATCAAGCTTTTGTGTGTAAATGAAACTTCAGAAAGCAAATTAATTAGAAAAATAATAGCACACCACCTTCTAAACAATTATTTCATGTTTGATGGATATAAAAATAAATCTGTAATAATTTGTGTTCAATTCTGATCATGGAGAGGATCTAGCACTCTTGGTGATGCTGCTTCAGCCAATTGAATTTATCCAACTTCATCTAAATGCTGGTTGCCATTTAAAGTGTGAGTTGTGACATTATGATTCACTGGATTTTAATTGTGAAGACTTATAACTGGCATTTGCGTAAACAGAAGAGTAGAAAACTATGCTTTCGAATTGCCAAAAACAAAACAAAATGAACACCATGCTTGAGGTTTATTGGTTATTCCATGAGGAGTGGTTCATGGACCAAGGAAAACTTTAACCACAAAATGTTTGGGGAGGAACTCCCCCCTTTCTAGTTGTAATCCTTTTATGCTATTCTGCACAATCATTTGTGCTTCTTTTCCAAAATTACATTTCTTATTCTAGAATTTCAATCAGCAAAAAAATGTAGTACAGTAATATATTGAGAAAAGCATTGCCCACCATAGAAAATAACGCTTTGAGACAATATGCATTTTTAAAATGTGTCACATGTTCTCCCTTGCTAAACTCTTGTTATTGAAAAGACTATTTGCATATTAGGAAGTTGCCTATAACCAACCAACTAACCAAATGAAAGAAAGAAAGAAAGAAAGAAAGAAAGAAAGAAAGAAAGAAAGAAAGAAAGAAAGAAAGAAAGAAAGAAAGAGAACTAATGCTTTTTTTAATATTTATTTATTTATTTATTGTTAAATTTTTATACTGCCCACTCAGCCAAAGCCGACTCCAGGCAGTTCACAACAGTGGGTAAAAACAGATAAAAACAAATAAAACAGATAAAAACCAGCAATAAGAACCCACCCCTAAAAAGAGAGAGGTGCAGGAACTGAAGAAACCATGGGGCAGGCATCCTCCCCTATATTAACCACCCAACGGAAGCCACCCCTCCACCTGCACCCCAAACTTGGCCCGCCAGCCAGGTTTTTAGTTCTTTTCTAAAGGGCAACAGCTCTGTCTGGAGACGCAGTTCCTTAGGCAGGAGATTCCAAAGGGCCGGTGCGGACACAGAGAAGGCTCTTCTCCTTGTTTTTTTGTTTTTTTTTAATTTTTAATTTTTATTTAAATCTACACATTACATAATAACAAAAACAAACACATCAATTTAATACAGGACATTCACCATGTGCTATTTACATTGCCATATGGGACAGAGTTACTTAATTCTTATATGATTCCTTTCCAAAAGGAATGCTGATCCGGCGTTGGCTTCTGACCTTGATCCTTATGCAGTATATAGTCTATAAAACATCTCCACTTGTCCTGAAATTTATTTTCTTTTATTAGTCCTTTTCTTAAATTTAGTTCCCAGGTAACCTTATCATTTAAAGCAATAGTCCATAACTCATTGTACCATTTGTCAATTTTTGGAGTAACATCATTCTTCCATTGCCGCGCTATACAGTGTCTGGCACCTGATAACATGACTGCCATTAATTCCCTTTTACTATAATCCACCTTATCAACATCCGTTAGTAGTACTATAACTGCATCCAATTTAACCTTTACATTCAAAATTTTCCCAATTTCATACTCTACACTCGTCCAGAATGTCTTCAACTTCTTACACCCCCACCACATATGCTCGTACATTCCTATATCCTCGTTACACCTCTCCTCCTGGTGCCAGAGAGGCGAGCCCCCTTGGCCGATGGCACTATTAGAGAGCCCCTCCGGTCCGCTCTGGTTGGACGGACAAATGTCCTTAGGGCGATGCGGTCTCTAAGGTAACCTGGCCCACTACCATATAGGGCTTTAAAGGTCAAAACCAGCACCTTGAATTGCACCCGGAGGCAAACGGGTAACTAGTGCAGCTCCCGCAGCAGTGGTGAGGCATGGGCATAACGTCCACACCCCATCACCACCCGGGCCGCAGCATTCTGGACCAGCTGCAGCCTCCAAATGGTCATCAAGGGCAGCCCCATGTAGAGCGCATTACAATAATCTAGTCTGGAGGTCACCAGAGCATGAGTGACCATGAGCAAAGAGTCCCGGTCCAGGAGTGTGCGCAACTGGCGAATCACCCGAAGTTGGGTGAAGGCCCTCCTGGCCACAGCTGCCACCTGTTCTTCTAGCAGCAGCCGTGAATCCAGGAGGACCCCCATGTTGTGCACCGGGTCGGTCTGGGGCAAAATATCCCCATCCAAAGCCAAAGATGGTAGCTCCGGGTATAGCACAGGACCCCCCATCCACAGCCACTCAGTCTTACTAGGATTTAGCTGTAACCCATTTGCCCCCATCCAGACCCCAACCGCCTCCAGACAACTGGAAAGGACTTTGACTGCATCACTGGGGTCCCCATGGGCCGAGATGTACAACTGTGTATCATCCGCATACTGATGGTACCGCACCCCATGGGAACGGATGATCATCTGACTCCAATACGACACAAATATTTCAGATTAATACTGAACTGCATTGCATTGTCTTTCCATGAATATTAAACATGAATGCCTACAAATTTCTGGCATATGCATGTTTATTTATATAGAATTGATTTGCCAGTAAATATATTTCTTTCTCACAAAATGTAAGTATTCATCTGAAGCAAATAATATGCCTTGACAGTTCAAGGGCAGGCAGAGCATCACTTTAGCCAAAGAGAGTCAGCCAGAATTACTTACATAGCTTAAGGTATTTCAATGATATTAACATTCTTCTTGTTACTTTCCCCCTTATTATATATAAAAGTGCCAATGGGGGTAATCCTCCTATTGTGAATAGCAGTCTCAAGGACCCCTTTCCTATCCCAATCACCACAAACAGTTTTTCAAAACTGTTTTTCTGAGTCAGCTCCCAGGCTCAACGGCAATATGGAGTGAAACAGGGGTGAGCAAGGGCCAAAGGCTGTTTCCCAGAATGACTATGTTGACCAAAGGGACATGGCAAAGGAAGAAATGGATGTGGCCTAAATGTCTAATTAACCATTTACCTTCTTTTTGTTTCTTAATTTATGCTTACTTTTAAAAAAGAAATTAGAATTTTTCACTCTTTTTGGATGCACATCTTCACATGGTGAAGGATGTTTTAGTGTAGCAGAGAAGCCAAGAGTACCCTTTGATGACAAGAATTCTAGACCCATACAAGGGTAACCTAAGACAGAATGCACAAAGCCAAGATATCTGACTAGGATGCATCTGCTCTCCTCAGGAATACTCATCACATCAGCAGATGATAACTAGTAGCACTAGCACCATTGGTGATGACCAATATTTCCAGTAGTGATGGGGGTACAGAAACTCCTGAAAGACAGCTATTGAGCTGCAGCAATAGTAGGTGACATCAACAGGGGTCTTTCATAGACAATAAAAATGACTTAAGCAAACCTTTGTTAGTACCATGCAGAAAACTGTAATAGGAAATAACATCTCACTGTTTCTTATGTTGAAATTCCTATAAAGAAATACTCCAGAACGAAGCAAGAAATAGTGTCAGAAGATGACATCAGAAAGCACTTCAGCAGCTACTTGGGTACAAACTGCATTGTTGCTAATGAAGCAAATAAACTAAACCCAAAAGAACATCTAGTGGCTAATGTGCACAGAAGCAAACAAAAAGTCCAGTACTGCACAACACATATACCATATTTAACGGCATATAAGACACATTGGAGTATAAGATTTTAGTGTTCAAGGAATGAAGAAGCAGACGAGTGAAGTAGTAAAATTCAGCTCTTTATTAGTGGGGTTTGAACACAGTTTGAATGGGGCAAAACTCAGACTTATATACACTATAAACAGTAACAGTAACAGTAATACAACAAGTCCATTGGCTAACAGAGTGTGCACATTTTTGATCCACTTATTTGCATAAGAATAGATACGTTAGAAAAGATACATTCCGCTCCTGTCAGAAAACACAGTTAACATACATAACATTCTTCCCCACTAGGTAAAAACAAAATCCTTTAACCAGGATGGCGGTCTAGTTTCCCTTCTGGGTCGGATGCTTGGCTGAGCCGGCTCAGGGGCTCATAGGATGGGCGACCCAACTGGAGTGAGGGATTGACTAGAGGGGGAGGATTGTAAACCCAAATTAAAGCCCCATTTGTCAGATGGAGGAGCAGGGGATCGCTCAAAATCAAAATCTAATTCTGTGGATGAATAAAACAACTCAGGGTCCATCCTGTGTGTACTAAGAGTGGAGGGCAACTCCAAACAAAATTGGTCATCATCAATAAAGGAATCCAGAGTGCTAGGCTGGGACAGTGTAGGGGTACACATGGCCGGAGCAGGGGAGCATTCCACAATTTCTCCTTGAAATCAGTCCCTAGAACACACCTCTGGATCTAAGTTAGCTTGCTGCTGAATATTACCTCTGCCCCCTGGGTTTAAATGGGTGGGGGCCAACCCTAATGTTGAGTGTCTGCATTCGTCCTGTGGGACCAGTATTCTGGGTGTTAATTGATCCGCGTGCCTCCTCCAGATCAGACCAGTGGCTGTTTCGATTCTGTAAGAAACAGGACCAGTCTGATTGATCACAAACCCAAGCACCCACGTAGGACCACCAGCTGCATAATTGTGGCAATGTACAGAGTCTCCGGATGAGAAACCCTTCTGGTGTTGGATTGCTATATTTGTGCCTTTGTCCTCTACCCTAGAGGGATCCAATCTGTTCAGCAAGGATGACAGTTTCCTTTGCTAGAGCAATTCAGCAGGGGACAGCCCTGAGGCAAGGGTGTGTGTGAGCCAATATGTGAAAAGAAATTGGCATAACTGGAGCTCCAAATCCCCTTTACCCATAAGCCTAAGCGCATTTTTAGTTGTGCACACCTGTCGCTCTACCTGGCCATTGGTGGCTGGGTGGAGTTGGGTGGCAGTGATGTGCCTAATTGCATTCTTTTCCATGAAGGATTGGAATTCTGCAGATGTGAACGTGGACACGTTATCGGACACCAGCACATCTAGAAGTCAAAATGCTGCAAACAGCCTTCTTAGGTGCATTATCGTGGTGGATGAAGTGGTATTACGCACCCTAATCACTTCCTGCTACTTAGAGAATGAATCCACAACCAACAAAAATAGGGTACCCCTAAATGGACCTGCAAAATCTATGTGCAACCTGGACCATGGGCCCTGAGCAGAATTCCATTCCCGAGAGGGAAGGTGGGATTGCTCTGGGCAAGAAGATTGACAGATGGCACAAGTGCCGACCATTTGTTCTATGTCTTGGTCCAGTTGAGGCCACCAAAAGTAGCTATGGGCAAGGGCTTTGGAACGTACAATTCCCAGATGACTTGTGTGTAGATGTAAAATCATTTTCCTGAGAGTGACAGGAATAACCACCTGCTGGCCCCATAGAAAGCAACCTCATTCCACTGACAGTTTCAAATGCTTCCGGTGGAATGTTCTGAATTCCTCAGCTAGAGGAGAGACAGACCAGCCTTTTTGTACCCAAGACATTACTTTAGTCAATGTTACATCCTTGGCCATAGCCTTGGCTATATCTGAGGGGATGACTGGGGGCAAGTCGAAAGCCTCAATCATAAAGACCTGGTGGTCGCTTTCGATCTTGCAATCAGCTTCCCCGACCCCTGGCAGTGGAGAACGTGACAGGGCATCAGCATGGCTGATATTCTTGCCGGGCCTGTGCACCAAAGTAAAATCATATGCATTTAGGATAATTGCCCAATGCAACATCCTTGGGGATAGAATTTGAGGCGTGGGCTTCCTGTTCACCAAGATTCCAAGGAGGGGCTTGTGGTCAGTTACAATGGTAAAAGGTCTTCCGTGTGGCCTCGTGGAATTTCTTAGTGCCTGCCATGATTGCCAACGCCTCCCAGTCTGTCTGAGCATAATTTTTCTCAGGCTTTGAGAGTGAACAGGAATAGAATGCTACGGGGGCTTCCCTCCCGTCATTTAGTACATGGCATAACACAGCTCCCACCCACACAGGGGATGCATCACACACAAGTACAACTTCCTTGTTAGGATCAAAATGAGTTAATACAGCATCCAAAGATAGCAGCATTTTAAGTTCTACAAACGCTTTCTCCTGGCAATGGCCCCAGTGCCAAACAGTATCTTTCTTAAGAAGCTGATGTAATGGTTCGGCAACTGAGGCTTTGCGATGGAGAAAAGCATGATAGAAGTTTAACAATCCTAGAAATGATTGCAATTCGGCTTTACATTTTGGCCTGGGTGCATTTCTGACTCCACCTTGGAGTCAGAGGGCATGATACCTTGGGGTGTAATTTGGTACCCCAGGAACTCCACTTCCTGTGCCAAAAAAACACACTTGTCTCTTCTGAAACATAGACCGGCCCTCTCGAAATGTGAGAGGATTCTATCGAGCCTGGCTGCTACTTCGACGGTGTCCTTAGCGGTGATCAGGACATCATCAAAATATGGCAGGACACCGGGCATACCTTTAAAAATATGTTCTACAAGAGATTGAAATATTCTGGGGGCCACATTCACACCGAATTGTAGTCTAGTTACCTTAAATGCCCCCCTATGCATTACTATGGTCTGGGCTATGGCAGCAGCAGGAGACACAGTCAATTGTTGGTAAGCCTGGGCAAGGTCAAGTTTTGCGAAGCAATTTCCTCCAAGCAAGGAGGCAAAAAGGTGGCTTACCATGGGCACAGGATATGCGTTCGGGCGAATAGCTTTATTGATGGTACATTGTAGTTAGCCCATATCCTGACCTCCCCGTTACTTTTCAAAGCAGTCACTATTGGTGTCTCCCACTCTGCGGAGTCCACTGGCACTAGGATATCCTGCCCCACCAGTCTCTCCAGCTCGGCTTCTATCTTCTCCTTTAAAGCAAAGGGTACCTGGCATGGCTTCACCCGGATGGGCTGGATGATTGGGTCAAGCTCAAAGTCCACAGGAGGTCCTTTGTATAACCCTAAACCCTTTTTGAACACCTCAGGATGTGCAGCACAAACATCCCGGATTGGGTCAGCGTCTATTGCGTGAATGCCAGAAAGCCGGATTCTCAGGGGCCTAAACCATTGGGTCCCAATAAGACATTTAGTGCCCTGCTTAACTACAACCAATGGCAAGGAGGTGCAAATGTTTTTGCATTTGACCAAGAAATTTCCCACCCCCAGGACCGGAATCTGTCAACCTTGCACATCCCGGAGGGACGTTTTAAAAGATTTGATCTTGGGCCGAGAGGCAGGGGGAATCCTCAAAAACTCCTGCTGTGGGATTATGGAAAAGGTAGTACCTGAATCCACCTCCATCTTGAAGGGGACATCCTGCAGACTCAGGTCTGCGAAGAAGTGCTCGCTGACAATGCCCACTTGGCACGGCTCAGGCTTGGGTGACACTTTGGCGATGGACTTTGTGGTGATGACTCTTCTTGGACTCAGGTGCTGGAGTTCTTTGCTTTTGCTGTCGGCATACTTTAGCAATGTGCCCTCATTACCCGCAGTTGTGGCATTCTGCGGTGCAGAAGGGGCACTTCTTGCGGTCATGCCGGGCTCCACAGCCATCACACTTGCAAAGGAATTTCTTCTCCCAATCATCACGGTGCTCTCGGTGCTTTCATCAGACCGCTCAGACTTCTCCCTCTGCGTTGCTGGACTCCGATGAAAAGGTGGAACTAGGCGATGCTGAGGAGGATGAAGATGAATTTTGCTGAGCTTGCACAGCTGGTTCGGTGGCACTGGTGGTGGAGTGGCGATGCTGGAAAAGCTTGGTGCTGGACCGTGCGGCCTCAGACGCTATCACCTCTTCTAGGACAGCCTTGAAAGTTAGCATCTTCCTAATCATGAGGCGACATTGAGCATCTTCGTCCCTCATGCCGGCCAGTAGATGGTCCCGGAGTGCTTCTTCAATGTTGTTCCACTTGCACGGGGCGGCAGCAATGCGCAGAGCAGCGGCGCAGTCTGCAATGGACTCCCCAGGTCATTGCTCCCTTCTGTGGAAGGCCACCCTGGCCAGGAAGATCGAGACCTCTGGCTGCAGGTGATTCATCAGTGCGGACATGATTTCTGCGAGTGGCACCACATCCACGTCCTAGGGGAGAACGAGGTGGGTTGCCAGCTCAAACGTCTCAGAACCGTACTGAGTGAGGAAAAAGGAGCGCTTCTGGTCTTCGTCGGTGATCTTCTGTGAGGCCATTGCGTGGCAGAATCGGCGTTCGTATGTTGCCCATTTCTCTGGACGCACTGGGTCAAATGGGCCGATGTTGCTGCTGTGTGGGGATGCCATCCCACCTTCGTCGCCAGTTTAGTGTTCAAGGAATGAAGAAGCAGACAAGTAGTGAAATTCAGCTCTTTATTAGTGGGGTTTGAACACAGTTTGGATGGGGCAAAACTCGGGCTTATATACACTATAAACAGTAACAGTAACAATAATACAACAAGCCCATTGGCTAACAGAGTGTACACATTTTCGATCCACTTATTTGCATAAGAATAGATACATGAGAAAAGATACATTCTGCTCCTGTCAGAAAACACAGTTAACATACATAACAAAGATGCACCCCATTATTACCAAAATAGTCCACTATAGGTCACTATATACAGTTTAAGACGCACTCCATTTTCAGTGTATTTTAAAGGGGGGGCGGAGTGAGTCTTATATGCCAGCAAATAGGATAATTTGGAAAATGGAATGTGAGATATATGCATCAAAATAAACTTGACATTCTAGAACAAAAAAATGAAACATTTGATGCATAAATTTTACTCTGGAGAAGAAGATACCATTAGAACTAAATATGGACAGACAGCATTGTTTCCTATAAACAAAGGTGTCATGTTGTTATTGTCGTTGTTACTTGTTGTCACGTCACCTGTGACATAGGGCAACTCTATGAATGAGAGAGCTTCAAAATGTCCTAGCCTCAACAGCCTTGTTCAGTTCTTACAAACACAAGGCTGTGGCTTCCCTCATGGAATCAATCCATCTTGTGTTTGGTCTTCCCCCTTTCTTGCTGCCTTCTATCTTCTCCAGCATTATTGTCTTCTCGTGATGTGTCGAAAGTATGACAGACTCAGTTTCATCATTTTTGCCTCTAGAGAGAGATGTGTCCTAGGATCCACCTTTTTGCCTTTCTGGTAGTCCAAGGAATCTACAGAATTATTCTCCAGCACCATGTTTCAAATAAATCTTTTTTCCCCTGCCAATTATCTATACCAGGGGTTAGCAATCTATGATCCGTGGGCTGGATTCGGCCTGCAATGCCAAATAATCCGGCCCTTGGCTTTTCTCCAGCTGCCACCGCTGCCAGAATAGGCCGCAGACTCATTATGGCCATTGTAAATGCATTTACTACAGCCATAAATGAGTCCATGGCCATCATAAACATGTTTCCTACAGCCATAAATAAGTCTGCGGGCATCAGAAATGTGTTTATGACAGCCGCGGATGCATTTTACGGCAGCATTTACAGCAGAGGAAACCACTAGTTTAGCCCACTAAGCTGTATGAGGGGGCGTGGTCTGGCCCACAGTTAAAAAATGTTGAGAATCCCTGATCCTACTTTTACAAATATAAGAGGGCGAATGATCTTGGTTTTGGTCTCCAGGGACATATCCTTATACTTGATGGTCTTTTTAATTCCTTTATTATTTCCCTTCCAACTCTTCTTCCGATTTTTTGGCTGTCTCAGGAAAAATTCTTTACATTGATAAATCATCATCATCACACTTAAACAGACCTGTTCTTCAAATGGGCAGAATTTTATTTAAGACCACAATCATGGAATTGTTATATGTTGACAGTAGTTCAGGAATTGGTATAAAACAAATTATCCCAGCTGAGTAATTTAAAATAAACAGTGTTTCAACAAGATAATGTTTACCCCAGTTGTGCACTGTATATTGCTTAGTATTTGAATCGATTCCAAACCTGGCAAAACCAATGTAAATGTAGGGCCACACCCACTTCACCAGCCACACCACGGCCTGGGGTAGGGAAGTGGGCATGGCCAACCAAGTGGGTGTAGCCTGGGGAACTTTCCACTACCAGTGCCTGCGTGTCTGTGGGAACCAGGGGCAGTGCATCACTGACTGAGTCCAGACCTTTGAAATTTCAATGAGCATTCTGTTTAGGTCCAATGACGGTGGTAAGGATAGTGAAACCACTTACAGAGAAGGGTCTACATTTCCAATGTATTTCAACCTATAATGCCTATTTAAGTAAGAACATTCTTATCTGAATAGAGGAAACGGAAGAACTTTCCCTTGGCAATAACAGTGAAATAGTTTGGGAAGAAGGTTTCACCTATACATCACTCATTCTCTCATCTCTGTTTGGTTGAGCATCACTTTATGCAGGGCATATTGTAATACAGCTGGAAAATCTTTTCTTCTATAATAAAAATGATAACTCCAAAAAGAAGCAAAAAAGGATATATGCATAAGGAAGTTCTGGTATTGCTCCCATCCATCAGTGCTTTTCCAGGAGAACCCTCCAGATGTTTCTGCCTATAATTATCATTACTTTTGATAGTGGCTGTGATGATATACAATACTGTATATTGATGCATGGTGCTCTGAATTAATAAAAGTTCAGTTGAAGACTGCCTTTGCAAAGAGTGAGTCAACGGTTTGTTTAGTTTAGATTAATTTTATTTTTTTAAAAAACTCTTCCTGATGGCTATTTTTCTCTTTTGTCTGAAGCAAACATCATTGGTTGTAACTACAGCTGAGATATAGCATTTTTTTAAACTGTCAAATCAACACAGAATAGAAAACCTAATGAGGCTTGAAGGCATTATTACAGGATCCTTTCCCTCTCTTTCTTTCCCTTAAAGTAAATATTATTATAATGTTTTATCGAAGGCTTGTTTTTATTAACGTATAATAATGTTCAGAGCCACAGATTGGAATACAGCCTGTTCATGCATGCATAGTTCTTATTCACATTTTAAAAAGTAAGCAGTATAGTTGAGATCTAGTAGTAAATTAGAGCTAAAATAAGCCCATTGAATTGGAACTTATGGAGACATAGACTCAGTATTTATTTATTTACACTTTCTCTCTCTCTCTCTCTCTCTCTCTCTCTCTCTCTCTCTCTCTCTCTCACACACACACACACACACACACACACACACACACACACACACACAGGGTGGCTCACAAGTCAAATAGTAGTTGTGACTTAGCAGAATGAACTCATCAAAAGGTGACTTCATTTTGACAGTTTCACATCTGGTTTAGACATGGAAGAAGAAGTACTAGATTTTAGCCTCTATGTATTTGGTATTTGCTTTCCTCCACCCACTATCAAAAGTAATGATAATTATGGAGTAATAGAATGGGGAATTAAGACATACGGATCTTCTTGTTTCAAAAAAGACCAAGCACAATCTATCAAACCTTGTGGAGACCATGCAGCTTGTCATCAAGGGCACCTTCCTGGCCATCCTCTACCTCACAGGGGATAATTGGTGTGTGTGTGTGTGTGTGTGTGTGTGTGTGTGTGTGTGTGTGTGTGTGTGTGTGTGTGTGTGTGTGTGTGTTCACATAGACCAGGGGATCCCAAACTTTTCATGCCACAGGGCAGCCACATAGTTGAGTGGGCCAGTCATGTGGTTCCTTCTGCTGTAAAAAATGTCTGCAGCTGTTGTAACCATGTTTATGACAGTCACAGGTGCATTTACAGTATTGTTTACAACAGCCATGGGCACATTTACGCATGCGTGTGCGAGTTTTACAAGATTAATAAATATATACATTCATATAGACTGCAGTGGTTCAAGTGGCAAAGATGCTGACTGGGAGGTGGGAGGTCAGCAGTTTGATTCCCGAGTATGGAATGAGTTTCCATCTCCGTCCCAGCTCCTGCCAACCTAGCAGTTTGAAAGCAAGACATTGCAAGTAGATAAATAAGGACCACTTCAATGGGAAGGTAAACAGCATTCCGTGTGCTCTGGTGTCTAGTCATCCCTGCCACATGATCACGGAAACGTCTGCAGAAGCAGACAGTGCTGGCTCTTCGGCTTTGAAACAGATGAGCACTAAACCCTAGAATCGGATACGACTGGCTTTCATGCAAGGGGAACCTTTACCTTTACTTTTAGAGAGGGGATGTCTCCTTTCTTTGCTTCCACAATTTTGTAAGTGGGATTTATAACCTTTGAGATGTTAAAAATTTCTTCTGTGGTGGATATGTTGAAGCACATTAAATCTAATTTCCTAAAATTCATTTGGAGACTGGCCATCTAATTCCTTTCATGCATGAGGGATTGTTTGTATAGGATTCTTTAACACCAGTATCACAACATCAGCATGTAAGCTGATGACATGAGTTGAATTCCTAATATGTATCACTGAACACTTTCATTTGAACTTGTACATGAAGCTAAAAATACTATTGCTGTAAGCAACATATGTGATGAAAAAGGGCACACCTGTTTATTTCCCCCTCCAAACCTAAAACTCTTTAGAGCCTTGGTCCTTTATCCAGTGCCTAGAGTACATAGAGGAATACAGTAAAACCCCGACTTACATATGCCTCAAGTTACATAAAATTCAACTTACATAATGATTTTGTGCTAAAACCATGTCCTGATTTACACGATTTCCTATGGGTTTGCTTTGAGTTACATAAAGATTCTTTTTCCTATGGGTTTGCTTTGAGTTATGTAAAAAAATTTTTTTCCTATGGGTTTGCTCTGAGTTACATAAAAAAACGATTTAAGCAAAAGCCTATGGAACGGACTCCCCCCCCCGCCCTAAGTAGGAGTTTTACTACACATTGAATGTAATATAGAAGTAAATTTAGCATCACATTTATAAAGTTACAGAGAATTAAATGGAAAATTCCAAACATAAATGTGTGACCTTCTTGCCTTCCCTGTTGTCAGAATCAAGGTTTCTGAAGGCATTGTCCTATCATCAATTTTGATGTAAGAACCTGCTCCTAGTTCAGTAGGCACTTGTCCTTTGTGGGGGCAGCCAAATGAGGACCATAAAGATTCCTTTTGATGTGTGGGGATATGAAGAAAAAGCAAACCAGAGTGGGTATCAATACCTAAGAGAGAAATGTGATAGTGTTGGCCATGTTTTGAGGATGTAGGCAAGTCATCATCATGGTTTATTTACATCCCTCTTCCCTCAGCCTGAAGGCGACTCAAAGCGGCTACCAACAGTAAACAAAATACAGAATAAATACAGAATAAATAAATACATAATAATATACACAAGGCAAAAATACAGCAAATACAATAAATACAATTCTAATAAAAATATAATAGCATATGGGGTACAACAGACAACCCGACAGCAGCAAAAACATACAGATCAATTCAACCCAGCCCCCCCCAAAAGTCCCAGAGTCATAAGACAATGAACCTACTTTCACGGTAAGCCCAAAGTCCTAGCCAGCAGAGTGGCAGTGGTGGAGGGGGGATCCTGGGAGCTGATGAGAAAAGTTCATGGCGCCTCCCACCTGTGTCGAATCCCAAGCACCGATGGTGTGGGCCCCTGGGATGCACAGGGAGCACTGCGGATGGCAGTGACAGTGGCGGCTTCTTTTCTGTCCTCCAGGCAGGCTGGGCCTGGAGGGCGGCAGCAGCGGCGGCGGCTCTCACCTGCGTCGAAGTCAAAGGCTTTGTTGAGCCATGACAAGCTTGATATAGCTTAATGATCACCAGTGACAAACATGCCTTTAACCCAGAGATGGGCAACAACTAATGGCAAAGAATTTCACCCAGATATATAAAGTATGGTACAGCACAGGTATCAGTTTGCTCGTATTGAGTACTAATCAAAAGAGATGGGAAGAATGAAAAAGCAAATCAGTTTCCAGTAAGACCTTACCTGTGCTGTACCAGCCATGCTTGGAATACTGGTCATCCTTCTTTCTCTTACCCTGGTGGCCCATCAGAAGTCTTCTCTGAAGGTAACATAATGATGTAACTCTTTGCTGACCAATAGCAGTAGAATAGTCCACCAGGTTGATCCTAGCAGTCTGCATAGGGATTCCTTTACCAAAGTTGCTTATGGAAAAGATTCAGCTTTTAAATTTGTGGCAAGCAACAGTTGGAATTTGGATTACCCTAGATACAGCCCTGACTATCCACACCTGATTTTAAACAAAGCTAGCTTATGTGAGTATCTTTGAACAAAGATTGAGGAGCCTGTGATTTGAGGAGGTGGGCTCATGCTTTCTTGGATCATGTCTGAAATGATGGTGAACCTCACATGTAGTAAAGTAAAACATAACCACGAAGCATAACTCAGAGCTGCAAAAATAATATTTGAAATAAGATGTCTGGAGAGCTATATTCAATTTAATTTAACACTAGCAAGGGTTGCCCGGTGTTGCCGGGCTTTTCGCCCCGTGTGTTTTAATAAAAAAATGAGCCAATTTTATTTTTGCAATAGTTTTACATTGTGTTGGAAGGTTAAATTGTGTTATTTTTTTTAAAAAAATTGCTTAGTCTGTAATTTTAATTTTTTAAATGTTTATTTATGTAAAATTTGTTTGGCTTGGCTGTTATTAACTGTGATCTGCTTTTTTGGGTTTTTTTGAGGATTAATAAAAGAAGAAAGTATGATATAATTTTTTCAAATTGTTCTATGTAAGCGAATAATGTTTTAGTTTTTTGAATTTTTTAAATTAGTTGTACCGTAGGTAATAATTTTAATAATGTAAAAGTAAATGTTTTTTACATTCAATGTTTTTAAAATGTGTTTAGATGTTTTGAGTTTAAATTTGAGTTATAACTCAGCACAGGATTTTTTAAAGTTTCTATTGTATTTTATTGACATATATTTGTGATTTGTGTGAAAGTGTGTTTAGTGTAAATTTTTTTACTTGTTTTTATTGGTGTGACCTTTTGTGTAAAATTGTTAATTTGTGTTTTGTTTGGGGCTGTTGTGTGTTTTTGAATTGTTTTTACTATTGTGGCCAGCAGGTGGTGCTGGTAGGGGTTATTGTATTTTGTTTTTTTTCTCTCCTGGCCTCTGGGTGGAGCTTCTTCTGGTAAGTAGTCTCTTTCTTTATTCATTTCTTTTCCAGTCCTGGTGGAGGTAGCACCTGTTTTGGTAAGTTTGCTTGTTTTCTTTCTTTTGTGTGTGTGTGTGGGCGGGGGGGGAGGGGGGGTTGGAGTTTGTATTTTTTGTCTGTTTGTTTTGTTTTTGATTGTGTCTTTGTTTACTTCGTATTGTTTTGGGTGTTTTTGTTTTTGTGTATTTTTGGATGTGTTTGAGTGTTTTTAGTAATTTTTAAAAATTATGTATTTGGTGGTGGGGAAGGTACGTGGTCATTGGGGGTTAGGAAGGGTGGGCTAGGTGGTGGGGAGGGGGGCATGGTCGTTGGGGGTTCGGAAGGTTGGGCTAGGTGGTGGGGAGGGGGGCATGGTCGTTGGGGGTTAGGAAGGGTGGGCTAGGTGGTGGGGAGAGGGGCATGGTCATTGGGGGTTAGGAAGGGTGGGTTAGGTAGTGGGCAGGGGGGCATGGTCATTGGGGGTTAGGAAGGGGGGGGAGGGGGGCATGGTCGTTGGGGTTAGGAAGGGTGGGCCCGGTTGTGGGGAGGGGGGCTTTAGTGTGTTATGGTGCTTTGATTGTGTGAAGTCGTGAAAGTAGATCGGGTTTCCCCTTTAATATCAGTGGGTGGGGGTTGTGACTCCCCTCTCTGCTGGCTACCCTAGGGTTGGGATGTTTGTGGGGAGAAAAGGTGTATATTGTCCGAACACGTCTGGACACAGAGGAACAGGCACAGTGAATTGATCCCCCACCCCCTCCTTAAAACAACTCCGTTTTTAAAGAGAAGAAAAGACGGAGTTGTTTTAAGGAGGGGGGGTGGGGAATCGATCCTCTCTGCCTGTTCCTGTGGGTCCAGAAGGGTTGGGGCAATATAGCCCTTTTCTCCCCACAAACCTCCCAACCCTAGGGTAGCCTGCGGAGAGGGGGATTGCAACCCCCCACCCACTGATGTTAAAGGGGAAACTCCTGTCGGGACCTTCAGGCGCCGTGGGTGAGGGAAAGAAAGCCAGCTGGTGTTTGCTTGGCTGTGAAGCGGTGAGTTGTTTTTCGTTGGGGGTTAGGAAGGGTGGGCTAGGTTGTGGGGAGGGGGGCATGGTTGTTGGGGTTAGGAAGGGTGGGCTCGGTGGTGGGGAGGGGGGGCATGGTCATTGGGGGTTAGGAAGGGTGGGCTCGGTGGTGGGGATGGGGGCTTTAGTGTGTTATGGTGCTTTGTTTGTGTGGAGTCGTGAAAGTAGTTCGGGTTTCCCCTTTAATATCAGTGGGTGGGGGTTGTGACCCCCCTCTCCGCTGGCTACCCTAGGGTTGGGAGGTTTGTGGGGAGAAAAGGGCTATATTGCCCCCACACTTCTGGAACCAAAAGATCAGGCAGACTGGATCGAATCCCCACCCCCACCCCTCCTTAAGACAACTCCGTTTTTAAAGAGAAGAAAAGACGGAGTTGTTTTAAGGAGGGGTGGGGGTGGGGGATCGATCCTCTCTGCCTGATCTTTTGTTTTCAGAAGGGTTGGGGCAATATAGCCCTTTTCTCCCCACAAACCTCCCAACCCTAGGGTAGCCAGTGGAGAGGGGGATCGCAACCCCCACCCACTGATATTAAAGGGGAAACTCCAGTCGGGACCTTCAGGCGCTGTGGGTGAGGGAAAGAAAGCCGGCTGGTGTGTGCTTGGCTGTGAGTTGTTTTTCTTTTTCATTTTTCGGGCGCCGGTTTCCTCAGCGCTCTGCGCGCTCATGGCGCGCAGGACGCTGGGGCTTGTAGTTATGGGTTGCTGTTTTGTGTTTGTGCTGCGTTTTTTTAAAATGCTTTTCTTTCGATTGGCTGCGGCGCGTTTCCGAACGCTGCCCCGTGCGAGAGCCTCTCAGCCTGATTGGCTCTGGCGCGGCGCGGCACAAGGAATGTTGGGAAGTGAAGTTGTTTCCCTTTCTTCGCGTTTGTGGGGCTGTTGCCCCACTGCCGGTTTTTTCAATCCTTCGTTGACCTGCGTACCCAGATCGGCCGTGTGCACGAAGGGTGAGTGCAGGCAAGTAGGGCGAGGCATAGCAACCTATAGCCAGTTCCAACGCTTAACCCTTGGATTTATAGATTAAGATACATTTTACAAAGCTGCATCAAGGATTAGTAATAGAATGAACATGTAACATCCCACCAGTGCTAACATTAAAGGGAAACAACCTCACTATTGTCTTTACTGCCTTCTATGCTGTTTCACCAACAATTTTCTTGTAATGAGATTTTGCAATAATGGAAAAAATAACTACAGAAAGAGCATATCTCAGTCATAAAAGGAGAAGTTACACCAAGATTATGAAATGGATGTTTCAACCCCTGGCAGGAGTAATCTGTTTTATAATTATACAAGCAGGAATTAATGAGGCCTATTAATGTAAAACCAAAAAGTTACATTCTTTGGTCAGATTTTATTAATTCTGCAATATTTTATGTACAAATCATAGCCTTAGATTTTATGCATAATGAATTTTTAAAATGTTCCCTTTACTTTGTCCACTGGCATGTTATCAGTGTTATTGAACACATACAATTCCATACACATATAAAAGAGATGATACCTTTATTAGACCACTAAAACATTAAATGGTTAACACATTTTCATGGGTCAAGTGTACTTCTTCAGGCCATGCATCAATATTTTTGTGGATAATGTAGAAAAATTATACATTTATCATTTTAACACTATAGCAAGCAATAGCAATTACACTTATATACCACCCATAGTGCATAGAACACTTGAATAATACCAATCAGGATGGAGATTTTGAAAGTATAAAGAGGGAAATACCTGAGAAATCTATCCCCAATTCCCCATAGTTAAAGCAATGGTCTTTCCTGTGGTAATGTATGGTTGTGAGAGCTGGGCCATAAGGAAGCCTGAGTGCAGAAGAATACAGGTAGATGCCTTTGAACTATGGTGCTGGAGAAGACTCTTGAGAGTCCTCTGGAATGCAAGGAAATCAAATCAGTCAATCTTAAAGGAAATCAACTCTGACTGCTCCTTGGAAGGACAAATACTGAAGCTGAAGCTCAAGTACTTTGGCCACTTTGGTGTCTTGCACGGAAGACAAAGAAGCAGATACAGTAACTTACCAGAAGAAGCATAGAGGTGTTGTTAGCGCGTTGTTGCAGATCTTGATAAAGAGTACGAAATATTCTCTACCGGAAGAATATCGACCTGTATCTGCTCTTCCCTCGTACCCATTTGGTGACTATTACTTAGCCCTCCTGGCTGTTATATTGTATTTTCTTCATGCACGGTCGTGACCGGACTACCAGACCGGATATGGATATGGACATTGTCTTTAACTAGTGCCTTGAGCCACCACGCTACCCTCCTACGTCGACACAGCCCTCCTGGCTGTCATCATCAGCTTACATAGCCAGTACGCTCCTTCCTGTATGCTTGGATGTTTATATAGCCCCCTGGCTGTTACTGCATTTTTTATACCTGGTTTCCTCTGTGAACTCTGCACAATACACGGACCTCCACGGGACCCATGTTTTGAACGAGCTATCTGCAACTTTGAACTGTTTGACGGACATTCTTACCTTATTATCAGGCTCCTCCCTGTTGATACACGGCTTTTTTGGACATACTATTGTTATAGCCTCTCCCGTTCGCGTGGTTTCCTTGTGGTGTGTGCCTACTTTTATTGTTATTCCACTGTTTGTCCGGTTCCTAAGTGTCTTTTTACTAGCGTTTTCACCCATTAAATACATATTTTGTAGTTTATTTTCTCTTCCGGGGTGTTTTCTCTCTCTTCCTTGTCGACATTGTAGGAGACTGGCCCCGTCTGTCCGACCACTATTTCAGGTACCCAAGTGGGGCCACCAGCCGCGTAGTTCTGGCAGTGTACCGGCTGGCCGATCTCGAAACTCTTTGTGCCCCCCGTTTCTATGTTTCTACCCATATCCTCCACCCTGGTTGGGTCTAATCTTGAGAGAATCGTGGCGGGTTTCCTCCGCAAGAGGAGCTCGGCAGGAGAGAGCCCTGACGCTAAGGGAGTTACACGGTATCTTAA
The DNA here is from genome assembly GCA_035047305.1 of Bradypodion pumilum. Lineage (NCBI taxonomy): Eukaryota > Metazoa > Chordata > Lepidosauria > Squamata > Chamaeleonidae > Bradypodion > Bradypodion pumilum. Next base: position 99,541,717 of record JAWDJD010000003.1, read on the forward strand.
TAGGAACTGGCAGAGCTGCAAGTTCAATTCCCCAGGGCCCATCCTACGCAGTGCATCATTCGTTGTTCGCACCAGGCGTTCCGCTTGACCATTTGTAGCGGGGTGAAATGGGGCCGCAGTTATGTGGCGAATTTTGATGATCTCTATGAAACCCTGAAACTCCGCTGATGTGAAAGTTGTGGCGTTGTCGCTCACAAGTACATCCGGTAAACCGAAACAGCTGAATACCTTGCGTAATTGCTTAATCGTTGCAGCTGATGATGTACTGGCCATGGGAATTACCTCCAACCACTTGGAGTAGGAGTCCACTATTATAAGGAAAAGGGTACTTCTGAAAGGACCCGCGAAGTCCACATGTAGACGGGACCACGGACCATGGGCCGTGTCCCATTCTCTGTGCGGAAGTCGGGACTCCTCGGGCCGGGTGCTCTGGCAGCTCTTGCAAGTGCCAACCATGTGTTCTATATCTGTGTCCAGTTTGGACCACCAGACATAACTAACTCGCTAGCGCCTTAGAGCGCACGATCCCCGGGTGGCTGATATGCAGCATCTTGTGCACCCGGGACCTCAGAACTTCGGGGATTACTACCCGCTGCCCCCAGAGTAGGCAGCCCCTTTCTAGGGAGAGCTCGTCTCTCCGCCTACCGTAAATCTTGAATTCCTCCATAGGGGAGGTGGCCGGCCAGCCTTTCTGTACCCATGAACTGACTAAGGCCAATGACTTGTCTTTCGCCGTAGCCTTGGCGATCTCGGCTGGCAGAATTGGAGGCGACTCTAGGGCCTCAATCAGGAGCACCTGGTGGTCCTGTTCTACCTCGCACTCAGGGTCCCCTGCCTGTGGGAGGGGTGACCTAGAAAGGGCATCAGCATGGCTGATCTCCTTGCCGGGGCGGTAGGTCAACGCATACTGGTACGCGTTGAGAAAGATCGCCCATCGCAGCATCCTTGGGGACAAGATCTGCGGGGTTGGCTTATCTGTAGTGAAGATTCCTAAGAGGGGCTTATGGTTGGTCATGACTTTGAATGGCCTGCCATAGAGAAAATCATGGAACTTCTTAGTTCCTGTAACAATCGCTAGGGCTTCCCTGTCTGTTTGCGCGTAGTTGTGCTCTGCCTTGGACAGGGATCTCGAATAGTATGCTACTGGGGCTTCTCATTCCCTCTCTAGCACGTGGCAGAGGACTGCCCCCACCCCCACCGGTGAGGCATCGCAGACCAGTACAACTGGTTTCTTTGGGTCGAAGTGGGTCAACACAGCCTCGGAAGAAAGAAGCTGTTTGAGCCCCCGGAATGCCTATTCCTGACTGTCCCCCCACCGCCAAGCCGCATCCTTTTTGAGCAATATATGCAGCGGTTCTGCTACTGACGCCTTTCCCGGGAGGAAAGAGTGGTAGAAATTTAGGAGTCTTAGGAAGGACTGCAGTTCGGCCTTGGTGGTGGGGCGAGGAGCATCTTTCACTGCCGCTACCTTGGACTCTGCTGGTTTTATGCCCTCAGGGCTTATTCGAAAAAATACACACTTGTCCTTTCTTAACCTGAGCCCCACTCTTTCGAACACCATTTAGTACCCGGTCTAACCTCTTGGCCAATTCCTGTTCCCCTCCCACTGTTATCAGAATGTCATCAAAGTAGGGGAAAACACCTGGGAGCCCCTTCAACAATCTCTCTATGAGGGACTGAAAGATCCCCGGAGCCGAATTTACACCGAATTGGAGGCACGTCACTTTAAAAGCTCCCTTGTGGGTAACAATTGTCTGAGCGGCAGCTGTAGCTGGGGTTACCGACAATTGCTGGTATGCCTGGGCCAAGTCTAGTTTGGCGAAACACCTCCCCCTATGCAAGGTTGCTAGCAGGTGGCTTACTGGATATGCGTTTGGGCGAATTGCTTTGTTAATCGTGCACTTATAGTCAGCGCAGATTCTGACCTCCCCATTAGCCTTAAGTACTGTAACAATGGGGGTTTCCCACTCTGCGGAGTCCACCAGCACCAAAATCCCCTGACCCACCAGTTTGTCCAGTTCAGTCTCTATTTTGTTCTTTAGTGCGAGAGGCACTCTTCTTGGCTTCATCCTGACTTTGGGGGAATGCGTAGAAATTCCCTGTGGGAGACGATGGAGTACGATGACCCCGAATCGATCTCCATCCTTATTGGGACCCCCTGTACCAGTACCTCCACAAAAAACTGGGGCCGCTGCAACTGCATGCCGTGGACCGCCTGGTCGTGGTCGTTAGGAATCCGTCGAGACACGCGGTGCTCCTGGGGCTTGTCGTCGCCGAAGATGTGCCCGACCCCATCTGCCTTTCATTGGGGCCGTTCCGCCTAGCCCTTGCCGTCGTCTTGACGATGCCTGCATACCTTTGCAATGTGCCCGCGCTGCCCACAGTTGTGGCACTCCACCTTCCGGAATAGGCATCGGCTCTGGTCGTGGGATGCCCCGCATCCATCGCAGTGGCGGTCCTCTCTGGTGCGGTCTCGTCTCTCGGGTCTCCTTTGCACCCACTGCACGTCCTCGCTGAAGTCAGAGGTGGACGTGGTGGACTCGGAGGGCCCCTGCTCTCTGTGGGTGGAGCAGCTGTGGACTGGGACCGCTGGCGGGGCCCCCCCAACCACGGCGGTCCTGGCCCGGCACACCCGTTCGCCTTGTTGCACTGACTCGGCGGCTTGGGCGATGCGCAGGACATGCTCGAACGAGATGCTCAGTTTTTTCCTGGTCCCCTCATCTTGCAGGCCCAGCAGGAGCCTGTCTCTCAGCGCCTCACTCAGGGATGCTCCCCACCGGCAAGGCATGGCAGCCACCCACAGGGCTGCCACGAAGTCTGCCATGGACTCACCGGCCCGCTGGCACTGCTACTGAAACGCCAACCTTGCTGGAAACACGGACACTTTCAGGCGAAAATGCTTCCTCAACTCGGCGAGGATCTCATCCAGGGGCACGGCCCTGAGAGGTCTCGGTGTTAGGAGGTTGGTGGCCAGTTCCAAAGTCTCTCGGCCACACTGGGCCAGTAGGAATGCGCAGCGCTGGGCTTCCTCCTCGATGCCTTCGAGGTCCATAGCGTAGAGGAACTGCTGTTCGTAGAGTTCCCATTTTTCTGGCTTCGTGGTATCGAAGGGCGCAATGTTCACTTTTCAGGATGCCATCCCACCTTCATCGCCAATTTGGTGTCTTGCATGGAAGACAAAGAAGGAGCCGCAGTAAGGGGCTAAAACACAACTTTATTATTATTATTAATAATAATAATAATAATAATAATAATAATAATAATAATAATAATAATAATAATAATAATAATAATAATAATAATAATAATAATAATAATAATAATTAATAATAATAATTAATAATAATAAAGTTTAATTTCTATCCCGCTTTCCTGACACAAGTGCCACTCAAAGTGGCTTACAACATATATAAATACAATAAACAGAGCAAAATATACAATAAACTACAAAAGGCAATACACAATTAATACAATCAAAACATCAGAATATGCAAAAATACAATACAAAATATAAATAATTAAGCAATATCACAATGAGAAATTACACAAAAAATCAACCTCAACCACCCAGCAGCCACAAAGGCACCCTATAGTTCAACGTCTGTGAGGCAGCTGCGTCGGTGGCGGCAATGGCTCCCACCTGTCTCTCCCCAACAGGGCTGGTGGCGTGGAGGTTTCCCGCCCTTCAGGTATTCAGGGGAATCTGTATCATGTGAGCTGATACTGCTATTGGCACGAGCAGTATTATTCTTAACAGTTTGCTACAATGTGTCATTGATTACTTACAATGGATACAATTGTCAGATACAATCAGTTAAAGGGTACTTGTCACAATCTATTCAGTACATAACAACCACCAAATGAGAAGAGAGGACTCATTGGAGAAGTCCCTAATGCTAGGAAAGATTGAAGGCAAAAGGAGAATGGGACAGCAGAGGATGAGATGGCTAGATGGCCTCATTGATGCAGTGGGCGTAGATATGGGCAGGCTAAAGATGATGGCAGATGACAGAGGAGCCTGGTGTGTGGTGGTCCATGGGGTTGTAAAGGGTCAAACTCAACTGTGCGGCTGAACAACAACAACATCAATTCCCAAAGTGCCAGAGACATATAGTTTGCTATATGCATTGGGGCTCTTTTTGAGAACACACATGGTTCTTTGTTACAGCATGATTATTGGTGGATGGAAAGATAGAGGCATTTTTTCATTGATCCCTCTCTTCTGCATCTCCTTCTGTCTCATCTCCCTCCAGATCTGCACTGCACTGTAAAGTGTGCTTTGGAACTCTTTGGAAAGACACAGGAAGCGAGTGACAGAAAAGAAAGCAGTGGAAAAGGAGGAATTTCTGAAATCATGTCTCCCAACCTCTTCTGTTCACAAAGAGTCAATGAGTAGAAGGACAGGAAAAAATGCACCATATTCACTTTGCCTTGACAAATATTAGCTAGCTCTCCTTAACCTGGAGAAACCAACCAATGAGCAACATCACTTGTGATCTTCTCTGGCCCTTGATAAAAACTATTTTTAGTGATGCACAAAATGATCCTGCTACAAATTATGTGCATTATTTGGCTTACACCACAGGACTGTAACACAAGCCATTAGTATAGTCAAAACGCGCACAAAGCAACCTTTCACCCAGTGCTCATTAGTTGAGGTGCCTATGGTAAAAATGTTTATAGGAAGACCAAACAATGATGCTTCAGAATTTTGATCAGGTCAAGTTTAGATATGGAGATGTATAATCCTTAATCAGGCATGTGTTGAATATTCAGCTATTCTAAGTAACAGCTGTACAGCAGAGACTAAACCTTCTGTGGGAATGGAAAAGCAACATATTTGAGAAATCTTAGATGGAATGATTATAAAGTAGAAATATTCAAAGAACTGAGAGATGGAAATGCATTATGGTAGGAAAGGGGAAAATGTGACCCTCCACATGTTGCTACTGTTATGTGCCAAATCATCTCCAATTTATGGTGACCCTTTGAATGAGAGCGCTCCAAAATGTTCTGTCCTCAACAACCTTGCTCAAGCTTGTGGCTTCCCTTATGGAGTCAATCAGTCTCATGTTTGATCTCTCTTTTTTCCTGTTTCTTTCCATCTTTCCAGCACTATTGTCTTTCCCAGAGAACCCTGCCTGCTCATATGACCAAAATAGGACAGCCTCAATTTCATAATTTTTGCTTCCAAAGATACTTTAGGCTTGATTTGCTCTAACATCACTTGTCTGTCTTTTTGACAGTCCAGAGTATCCACAGAACTCTCATCCAGCACCTTATTTAAAAGAATCATTTTCTTTCTGGTCAGCTTTCACAAACATTCACAATGATCAGGAATTCAGTGGTGTGAATAATTTTGGGCAACTCTCGCCAGGTTATCCTACTATGGTAATAGAGTACACCATACTGCCAGTGACTCAATGCCAAGCATCGGGTGATGGTTAACTAACCTAACAAACTTTAGGACTAATGGCATTGGGTGGCAAAGTCCACAGGGAAGGGTGATGGTTCCCAAGTGGATTAAATCCCACTTAAAACCATCTTGATGGAGGGCAAAAGCTTCATCAATACTGGCCTGGGGCTGATGAGGACTTTGTGTGCCAAAAGGGTTCAAGTCCAGAAAGTGACTTTCAGAACTGGATCTGTGGTACGGTGTCATGCTGCGATGCAGAAGGCAGATGAAAGGCCACAACATTATATTTGAAGGACAGCCTTCATGGCTGATTGCCATGATGATCACCAATATTTGGAATTGGATATAGCACAATAATAATAATAATTTTGGTCTTGATCTTCAATGGAACACACTTGATGATCTTTTCTAATTCCTTAATTCCTGTCCTTCTGAGTCTGAGTCACCTCCTAATTTCTTGGCTGCAGTCCCTATTTGAACCAAGGCACAGTATACAAAATCTTTCACTATCTCAATTTTTTCATTGTCAATGCAAATGTTGTGTAGTTCGTCTGTACAACTGTTGTGTACCACTCAGGACTGTAGCACAAGTCATTAATATAGACAAACTGCATGCAAAGCAACCCTTCACCCAGTGCTCATTAATTGTTATTTGATTATAATTACCCCTGGCTGTGCCAGCTAAGGCTGATGGGAAACATCATCCAACCATATCTGGAGGGTCACATTTTATCCATCCCTTCACAATAGCCCAATATGAGACAGTGACTTCACACTAGTCCTGAGATAAGATCGATACATGATTTTCACAGCTAGGGCTGAAAGTACACATCAGGGTAGGACAGCTTTTTGATTTAATATTGGTCTACTTCAATAAAGTGTGGATTGAGGACCCTCATCTTAAGAACCAACATACAGCTCAATAGAGCTGAGCTCTCTTTGCCTCAGGGCCAGTCTACATAGGGGGATTTGGAGCAGTCTGTTTTGTGCTGAGAAGCTTCTAATCTGTACTGTGATACATTTTATCTCTCACTTGAACAACCTTTATATTCATGCTGGGGTTTACTGGACAAGAATAACATTAAAGGAGAATATGGATGAGGAACTCAACCTCCCCTACGCCACTTGGAAGACTCTGAATAGCCTGAGGGTTGGAGTTCCTAAATGCAAAACCAACAAGCCCAAATGGGAGCTGCTGGCAGAGAACAACACGCTGTGTGGAATGTGAAGAGATACAGAACCTGGCTTCTCTACCAACTTCTCTACCAACTCCTTTTCCTGGCTTTCCGTAGAACAGGGGTTCCCAACCTAAGGCCCATGGGCCTGATGCATGGGCCTCCAAGGGCATTTGAGAAACAAAATGGCCATCCCTTTGAAGCTGTTGGGACAAAATGTGAACCTCCATCATGCAGGCAGGGTAAAATGACTGTCCAGCCCTCAAAGCTGACTGAGAGAGCATGGACCAGCCCCCGGCTTGAAAAGGTTGAGAACCCATGCCATAGAGGGTGTCTTTGGAGGTGATCCTTTTCCATCCTCCTCAGCTTTGTTGGAATTCTCCCCAATAAACCTTTCTTTTCATGTGCTCAAAGCATCTTTCTGAGTGGAAGAGTGGGGAGGTTATGTTAGTGTTATTTATTATGTTTGTGCCTTCTTCCTTTTGGATTTTTCTCTAGCTGCAGTATGTGTGTGTGTGAGAGAGAGAGACAGACAGACAGACAGACAGACAGACAAACAAACAAACAGGCAGAGACAGAGGATGCAGATCTGTGAGAGTTCTTTTATACAGAAGATAAATCTAGTCTGCCTTCTGAACATATAATGTGAGCCAGGAAGCCACTCTTGCCACTTTTCCACTTGCTATTTTTTCCATGAGTAAAGTTTGCATAGTTTATTCATGAGTAAGGAGGTGGCAGCAGTGATAGCTGTCATTCAGTGGCCTGAGATGACTTTCCGTTTTTGCTGCTGGTGTTAAATAGATTAAATGATATAGCGAAACAGTGATATATCTGCCTAGTATAGTATACCTAGAACTGTGCCATTTTATTTAAGGAGCTAATAAAAATAGACTCAGTAGCTCTGCTGTCTTGGTTATACAGGTGGTCTCCTTCTATTCCCTGCTTGGGAAAGCAAACTGTTGCTTTGTTACGATGTACCCTGGGATTGTGTCTTAGTTTACAGTTGTGATGGAGAACATAAGCTTCTCTTGGGTGACCAGATAAGACCTTCACAATTTGTGTGAGAGATTAGAAACTGCCTAGACTGAGGGGGTTTATTCCAATAACCAATTACAGTACTTTACAATCTCTAATTCACATAAAATAAAAGAATGATTTGTTGCTCAGAAAGAGAGCAATACTACTGGGGATCTAGGATTACCACCTCCACAGAAAGAAAGGAATTTCAAATTAATCCACTTAAAAGCATGCAGATTTTAAATACCCCATTATTCAGTTTTGACACTGAATTCAAAAGAGAGAAAGAGAGAAGAAGACAAAGGAAAATAGAAGGAAGAGAACAAGACTGAATACCCTACCCCAAATGCATCTCAAAGGATACAGTATCTTGTCACCCTCTCTCCAAAACACTGCAGAAGAATATTCCACAACTACCTTAGGTAGCTTATTCCATTTCTCGACTGTTCTCATCGCTAGGAAGCTTTGCCTAATGTCTGTCCTAATTCTATTTCTCTGTGGTTTAAAACCATAGCTTCTTAGTTTCCTGTCCTCAACAGATATGGTGAGCAGTTGCTTTTTTAGTTTCTCAAACCCTTTCAACATGGTTGGACTTTATCATGAGGCTTGCCAGAAGATGGAGTGGTTGGACAGCAACAATATACAGTAACTCCTGCCCATTGCTTAAGCAGGGCCTGTGCTCATCTGGAGAAATGCACTTAAGGGCAACTCTCCAGAGATGACTGTCTCCAAAACACCCTGCTCTGAGGCAGCCTCAGAACCAAGGGGCTGTGGGAGGTGGGGTGCTGAAAAATAGCCCATGTTCCCATGATTTTCATAGTCATCAGTTCCTATGACCCCTTGGAACCTGGCATTACTGGGACAATCAGCTCTGTGTTGTCTCTGACTTTTAAAAAATAGCCAGACAGTATATGTGTTTAGTGTTCAAAGAATGAAGAAGCAGATGAATGAAGTAGTGAAATTCAGCTCTTTATTAGTGGGGTTTAAACACAGTTTGGATGGGGCAAACCCGGACTTATATACACTATAAACAGTAACAGTAACAATAATACAACAAGCCCATTGGCTAACAGAGTGTGCACATTTTTCGATCCACTTATTTGCATACGAATAGATACATGAGAAAAGATACATTCCGCTCCTGTCAGAAAACACAGTTAACATACATAACATTCTTCCCCCCTAGGTAGAAACAAAATCCTTTAACCAGGATGGCGGTCTAGTTTCCCTTCTGGGTCGGATGCTTGGCTGAGCCGGCTCAGGGGCTCGTAGGATGCACTCACTGGAGTGAGGGATTGACTAGAGGGGGAGGATTGTAAACCCAAATTAAAGCCCCGTTTGTCAGATGGAGGAGCAGGGGATCACTCAAAACCAAAATCTAATTCTGTGGATGAATAAGACAACTCAGGGTCCCTCCTGTGTGTACTAAGAGTGGAGGGCGACTCCAAACAAAATTGGTCATCATCAATAAAGGAATCCAGAGTGCTAGGCTGGTACAGTGTAGGGGTACACATGGCCGGAGTAGGGGAGCATTCCACAATTTCCCCTTGAAATCAGTCCCTAGAACACACCTCTGGATCTAAGTTAGCTTGCTGCTGAATATTACCTCTGCCCCCTGGGTTTAAATGGGTGGGGGCCAACCCTAATGTTGAGTGTCTGCATTCGTCCTGTGGGACCAGTATTCTGGGTGTTAATTGATCCGCGTGCCTCCTCCAGATCAGACCAGTGGCTGTTTCGATTCTGTAAGAAACAGGACCAGTCTGATTGATCACAAACCCAGGCACCCACGTAGGACCACCAGCTGCATAATTGCAGCAATGTACAGAGTCTCCGGATGAGAAACCCTTCTGGTGTTGGATTGCTATATTTGTGCCTTTGTCCTCCACCCAAGAGGGCTCCAATCTGTCCAGCAAGGATGACAGTTTCCTTCGCTGGAGCAATTCAGCAGGGGACAGCCCTGAGGCAAGGGGGTGAGCCTATACGTGAAAAGAAACTGGCATAACTGGAGCTCTAAATCCCCTTCACCCATACACCGAAGCGTGTCCTTAGTTGTGCGCACCTGCCGCTCCACCAGGCCATTGGTGGCTGGGTGGAATGGGGCGGCAGTCTTGTGCCTAATTGCATTCCTTTCCATGAAAAATTAGAATTCTGCAGATGTGAACGTGGATGCGCTTTCGGACACCAGCACATCTGGAAGTCCAAATGCTGCAAACAGCCTTCTCAGGTGCATTATCGTGGTGGCTGAAGTGGTATTAGGCACTCTAATCACTTCCAGCCACTTAGAGAATGAATCTACAACCAACAAAAATAGGGCCCCCCTAAATGGACCTGCAAAATCTATGTGCAACCTGGACCACGGGCCCCTAGCAGAATTCCATTCCCGAGAGGGAAGGTGGGATTGCTCTGGGTGAGAGGATTGACAGATGGCACAAGTGCCGACAATTTCTATGACTTGGTCCAGTTGAGGCCACCAAAAGTAGCTACGGGCAAGGGCTTTGGAATGGACAATTCCCGGATGACTTGTGTGAAGTAAATGTAAACCCTTTTTCCTGAGAGTGACAGGAATGACCACCCGCTGGCCCCATAGAAGGCAACCTCTTTCCACTGACAATTCCAAATGCTTGGGGTGGAATGTCCTCGGCTAGAGGAGAGACAGGCCAGCCTTTTTGTACCCAAGACATTACTTTAGTCATTGTTACATCCTTGGCTGTAGCTTTGGCTATATCTGAGGTGATGACCAGGGGCGAGTCGAATACCTCAATCATGAGGACCTGGTGGTCGCTTTCGATCTCACAATCGGCTTCCCCAACCCCTGGCAGTGGAGAACGTGACAGGGCATCAGCATGGCTGATGTCCTTGCCGGGCCTGTGCACCAAAGTAAAATCGTATGCATTTAGGAAAATTGCCCAATGCAACATCCTTGGGGACAGAATTTGAGGCATGGGCTTCCCATTCACAAAGATTCCAAGGAGGGGCTTGTGGTCAGTTACGATGGTAAAAGGTCTTCCGTGCAGCCTCGTGGAATTTCTTAGTGCCTGCCACGATTGCCAATGCCTCCCAGTCTGTCTGAACATATTTTTTCTCAGGCTTTGAGAGCGAACGGGAATAGAATGCTATGGGGGCTTCCCTCCTGTCATTTAGTACATGGCATAACACAGCTCCCACCCCAACAGGGGTTGCATCACACACAAGTACAACTTCTTTGTCAGGATCAAAATGAGTTAATACAGCCTCTGAAGATAGCAGCCTTTTAAGTTCTAGGAACACTTTCTCCTGGCAATGGCCTTAGTGCCAAACAGTATCTTTCTTAAGAAGCAGATGTAATGTTCAGCAACTGAGGCTTTGCAATGGAGAAACGTGTGATGAAGTTTAACAATCCTAGAAATGATTGCAATTCGGCTTTACATTTTGGCCTGGGTGCATTCCGCATGGCTGTCACCTTGGAGTCAGAAGGCATGATACCTTGGGGTGTAATGCGGTACCCCAGGAACTCCACTTCCCATGCCAAAAACACACATTTGTCTCTTCTGAGACGTAGACCGGCCCTCTCGAAATGTGAGAGGACTCGATTGAGCCTGGCCGCTATTTCGATGGTGTCCTTAGTGGTGATCAGGACATCATCAAAATATGGCAGGACACCAGGCAAACCTTTCAAAATAGTTCTACAAAAGATTGAAATATTCCGGGGGCTGCATTCAACCCGAATTGTAGTCTAGTTACCTAAAATGCCCCCTATGCATTACTATGATCTGGGCTATGGCAGCAGCAGGAGACACAGTTAATTGTTGGTAAGCCTGGGCAAGGTCAAGTTTTGCGAAGCAATTTCCTCCATGCAAGGAGGCAAGAAGGTGGCTTACCACGGGCACAGGATATGCGTTTTGGCGAATAGCTTTATTGATGGTACACTTGTAGTCTGCGCATATCCTGACCTCCCTGTTACTTTTCAAAGCAGTCACAATTGGTGTCTCCCACTCTGTGGAGTCCACTGACACTAGGATGCCCTGCCCCACCAGTTTGTCCAGCTTGGCTTCTATCTTCTCCTTTAAAGCAAAAGGTATGGCTTCATCCGGATGGACCGGATGGTTGGGTCAAGCTCAAAATCAATAGGGGGTCCTTTGTATAAACCTAAACCCTTTTTTAATACCTCAGGATGTGCAGCACAAACGTCCCGGATTGGGTCAGAGTCTATTGCGTGGATGCCAGAAAGCCGGATTCCCAGGGGCCTAAACCATTAGGTCCCAATAAGACAGTTAGTGCCCTGCTTAACTACAACCAATGGCAAGGAGGTGCGAATGTTTTTGAATGTGACCAAGAAATTTCCCACCCCCAGGACCAGAATCTGGCAACCTTGCACATCCCGGAGGGAAGTTTTAAAGGATTTAAGCTTGGGCTGAGAGGCAGGGGGAATTCTCAAAAACTCCTGCTGTGGGATTATGGAAAAGGTAGTACCTGAATCCACCTCCATCTTGAAGGGGACGTCCTGCAGGCTCAGGTCTGAGAAAAAAACGCTCGCTGACGATGCCCACTTGGCACGGCTCAGGCTTTGGTGACACTTTGGTGATGGACGTATTGTGGTGATGACTCTTCTTGGGCATAGGTGCTGGAGTTCTTTGATTTCACTGTTGGCCATACCTGTCACGTTTCGGGAAATTTCTGTCAAATAAGGGAATTTCCCCGGCCAAAACGGGAAACTGGACAGCTATGCTTAGCCTGTGCTGGCCTCCAGTCTAACTCCAGTCTAATTGCAGTCTAACTAATATGGGATAATGGCGGGAAAGAGTGTAAAATATGGGGGTTTAACAGAAATTTCCCGAAACTTGACAGGTATGCTATCGGTATACCTTAGCAATGTGTCCTCTTCGCCCGCAGTTGTGGCATTCTGCGGTGTGGAAGGGGCACTTCTTGCGGTCATGCTGGGCTCCGCAGCCATCATACTTTCAAAGGAATTTTTACTACCGATCGTCACGGTGCTCTCAGTGCTTTCGTCGGACCGCTCGGACTTTTCCCTCTGTGTCGCTGGACTCCAATGAAGAGGTGGAACCAGGCGATGCTGAGGAGGATGAAGGTGAACTTTGCTGAGCTTGCAAAGCTGAGTTGGTGGCACTGGTGGTGGAGTGGCAATGCCGGAAAAGCTTTATCCTGGACTGTGCGGCCTCAGACACTACTGCCTCTTCTAGGACATCCTTGAAGGTTAGCGTCTTTCTGATCATGAGGCAACATTGAGCATCTTCGTCCCTCATGCCGGCCAGCAGACAGTCCCGGAGTGCTTCTTCAATGTTGTCCCACTTGCACAGGGCAGCAGCAATGTGCAGTGCGGCGGTGTAGTCTGCAGTGGATTCACCGGGTCACTGCTCTCTTCTGTGGAAGGCCACCCTGGCCAGGAAGAGCAAGACCTCTGGCTGCAGGTGCCTCCTCAGTGCAGACATGATCTCAGTGAGTGGTACCACATCCACATCCCGTGGAAGAACGAGGTGGGTTGCCAGCTCAAGCGTCTCAGAACCGCACTGAGCGAGGAACCAGGAGCGCTTCTGGTCTTCGTCGGTGATCTTCTGCGAGGCCATTGTGTGGCGGAACCGGAGTTCGTATGTTGCCCATTTTTCTGGATGAGCTGGGTCGAATGGGCCGATGTTGCTGCCATGTGGGGGCACCATCCCACCTTCGTTGCCAGTTTAGTGTTCAAAGAATGAAGAAGCAGACGAATGAAGTAGTGAAATTTAGCTCTTTATTAGTGGGGTTTGAACACAGTTTGGATGGGGCAAAACTCGAACTTATATACACTATAAACAGTAACAGTAACAATAATATAACAAGCCCATTGGCTAGCAGAGTGTGCACATTTTTCGATCCACTTATTTGCATAAGAATAGATACATGAGAAAAGATACATTCCGCTATATACAGTAACAGTAACAATAATACAACAAGCCCATTGGCTAACAGAGTGTGCACATTTTTCGATCCACTTATTTGCATAAGAATAGATACATGAGAAAAGATACATTCCGCTCCTATAAACAGTAACAGTAACAATAATACAACAAGCCCATTGGCTAACAGATTGTGCACATTTTTCAATCCACTTATTTGCATAAGAATAGATACATGAGAAAAGATACATTCCGCTCCTGTCTGAAAACACAGTTAACATACATAACAGTGTGGCTGCCTCTTTCTCTTCCAGATCCTTACCCAATGCTCTGCTGACACTGTCCCTCGTGTTTGTACGGCCTTCTCTTCCCTGTTTGTCTTGTGTCAGGAGGGAGTACAGAGGTTTCTCCTCGTCCTTCAGTTGAGAGGTGTCTCTCTGACTCTGGAGCTGTGTAGGGCAGCACTGTGTGGTAGACTACTTAACAAGTCAGCACTCAGTGTGTTGCTTCAGCAACATCTATAGAGGGAAGAGTGCAGTCATAGCTAGTGTCACAGCATACTGTCGGTGGATGGTGCTTTGCTTCCTGCTCCAGATGGTAGGATCGAATGGACTACATGTAATTTAAGAATAAATAAAATAGCTGAATTTTCTGTTGTTGTTCAGTTGCAAAGTTGAGTCTGACCCATGGACCACAACATGCAAGGCACCTCTGTCATCTGCCTACCTCTGGTATCTGCCAGTTGCATGCCCTCCATTTCAATTGTGCTGTCTGACCATTTCATCGTTTGCCAGCCCCTTCTCTTTTTGCCTTCAATCTTTCCTTAGCATCTGGGTCTTTTCCAGTGATGTCTCTTTTCTCATTTAATGGTCAAAGTATTTAAGCTTCAGTATCTGGTGGCTAAGATGCTGATTGGGAGGCAGAAGGTCAGCAGTTCGATTCCTGAGTACAGCAGGACGGAATGAGCTCCCGTCTTTGTCCCAGCTCCTGCCAACCTAGCAGTTCGAAAACAAGAAATGGCAAGTAGATAAATAGGGATCACTTCGGTGGGAAGGTAAACAGCATTCTGTATGCGCCAGTGTCTAGTCATGCCTGCCACATGACCACAGAAACGTCTGCATAATCAGACAGCACTGGCTCTTAGGCAGATACGACTGGCTTTCAAGCAAGGGAAATCTTTATCTGTCCTTTCAAGGAGCAATCAGGGTTGATCTCCAGGAGACCATCAAACGTTTTCTCCAGCAACAACATTCTTAAAATAGCTGTATAGTTTCCTAAACATTCCTTCTCACACATACCAGCCAATCACACCTCATTACTCTCAACCTTAACTCATCTGTTTTTCTTTCAAGACGCATGAGAATCTTTTACCCCATCCAGTAATCTGCATCCATATCATGCAGTGGACTCCACATAGGGTATGTTGCTGTACGGGCTTACTCTCCCATGCTTTCCCACCAATCAGTGTGTGCAGTTAAATTAACTGAACAAGTGGCTTGTTTGTGGGAGTGTATCATATTCAGTAATGCTAGTCCTCAATTGATCTGATCATCTGATCAAGGCCTCACACAAAGGTACTAGCCCAGCAATGGGGATTTTAGAAACATTCTTTGGGAGTTTTTTGGGGGCAGGAAATAAAAACAGCAAGTTTTACTCCCATTAAAATATTTAGTTAAGGAGACATAGTTCAGTGATAGTCTGTGCGCTTTGAATGTTGTTATGTGCAGTCAGGTTGCTTCTTAACAGCACATAAGCAGCACTTTCCTTGGCATTACTGTCTTTTCCAGCAAGTCTTGGCTTCTCAAGATGTGCCAAAATTATGATAGCCTCAGTTTATCCATTTTTGCTTCTGAAGAAGATACAGACTTGATTTGATCTGGCACTCACTTAGTTGTTTTTTTATTTTCCATTAGCATATTTTGCCCGGCGGTGCCGGGGTTTTAAAAATTGTGTTGGATAGTAAAGGGTTTAGTTTTTTTTCTTGAACAAATGGTGCCGGGCTGTTTTAAATGGTGTTGAAAGGTTTTGTGAATTTGTGGCTTTGAGGTGCTGCGTCCGCCTGCGGTGGACTTGCGCTCCCAGTGTGTTGTTTATTTTTATTTTTTGCGTGCCGGCTTCCTCAGTGCCAGGTTCTTTAAAATGGTTTTGGAAGGGTTTTGTTTTATTTTTTATGCAAATGAGTTTAGTTTTTAATTGTGGTTTTTTACTCATGGGCTGTTAGAAACTGTGATTTTTTATTTTTTGTTTTGGTTTTTCAAAAGAGGAAAGGATGATATATTTTTTATAATTATTGTATTTAACCAAATAATGTGTTACCATGTGAATTTTTTTAAATAGTTGTGCCTTGGATAATAATTTTGAAAATGTGTAAGAATGTTTTTTTAATCAATGTTTTCATACTGTGTTTAGATGTTTTGTTTTTTTGGGTGAAAACTTATTTCTTTTTTTTGTGATTAGTGTGAATATTTTTGAATGATTTGACAACTTATTTCAGTAATTTGGGAAGTATTTATTATTTTGAATATTTTTGAATGTTTTTTCTCTTGTGGCCTCTGGGTGGGGCTGGTGAGCTTTTCTTGTCTTCTACTATTTTTCTCTACTGTCCTCTGGGTGTCGCTTCTTCTTCCGGTAAGTATTCTCTTTCTTTGCTCAGTTTAGTTCCGGTCGTCACGGAGTGAATATGTCTCCTGGTAAGCTCTCTGGGTTTTTTTTTGTGTGTGGGGGGGGTGTCTGTGTGTTTTTCCTTGTTTGTTTTTGGATATTTTTGTGTTTCCTTTTTGTATTTTGTATTTTTGGTTTTGAGTATTTTTGACTGTTTTTGGTTTGTGTTTTTGGATGTTTTTGTGTTTCCTTTTTTAGGGGCGGGGGGGGGGTGTCTTTCCTTTCCACGGGCCAGGCTCGATGCCTGGCCCGTAGAAAGGAAAGGGCGGGAGGTGTCTTTTTTTCGTGGGCCAGGCTCAACGCCTGGCCCATGGAAAGGAAAGACAGGGGTGGGGGGGTCTTTTTTTGCGGGCCAGGCTCGATGCCTGGAAAGGAAGGGCAGCGGCAGCGGGTTTTCTAACTTTTATTTTTTGCGCGCTGGCTGACTCTACGTTCTGCTCATGGCGCGCAGGACGCTGGGGCTTGTAGTTTGGCATGCATGATTTTAGTTAGTGCAGCGGTTTGTTTCCTGCAGCTTATTTTTGATTGGCCGCGGTGCGTTTCCGAACGTTCCTTTTGCTCACGCCGCTCAGCCTGATTGGCTCTGGTGCATCACGGCACAAGGAACGTTGGGAATTGAAGTTCCCTTTTTTTGTTTGCATCTGGGGGGCTCCTGCCCCACTGGCGCAAATTTCAACCAGACAGTTACCTGCGATCCCCGTTCAGGCGAGTACGCGGAGGCTCGGACGGGGCTAGTGGGGCCTGGCTAAACATCCTTTGTCACATTCCAAAGGTTAACGCACCATTTTATAGGTATAGATAATGCTTTCAACATTTCAAACGAATCAACTGTTTTCCCTTCTTATCTTTTTTCCCTATCCCCCTTTCATGGCCATACATTGTAATCAGGAATACCATAGCAGCTTTTCACATAAAGGTAAAAGATGGGGAAAATTTTCGCTTTGGAGGGCTGCTGTCACTATAGACCAGTCTTCTAGAAGCTTTCCATACATTCCATTCCATTCCAATTTAATTTATATCCCACCTTTCTCAAGCCGAAGCTGACTCAAGGTGGCAAACAACAAATTAAGTCATGCAATAATACATAATAGCAATCAATAAACATAGACTACAACATATATGAATTTCAGTACAATCAAGATAAATTAAGTAATACAATAATCAAGTTCAAAAACATATATCAATAGAAACTCAATGACAGTCCCAACAGAGACTGAGTCCCCCATGACAATTGCACTCGCTTCCCCCACGGGCAATGCCAGATCATGGGGAGCAACCGGTGGCGATGGCCTTCAGTGTCCCAGACAGAATGCTGGATAAGGAGGCTAGATATTGTATCCCATCACATCTGTAGGACAGCTGATTGATGAAGATCCACAGAGATAATATGGAGCAAACTTTGTTAACAACAACACCACAGAACTGGAAGGGACATTTTGGATAATCAAGTCCAACCCTTTCAAGGAGACACCATGGTAATCAAACTCCCAGTCCCTGGTTCTGTAGCCAGATAACGAAGCTACTGAACTATCCTGTAGTTCAATATTCTGTCTCAGCATAAGGCCAATGCCTATTCGTGCATTCTCAATTGAGTGGGTTCAGGTTTCCAAACCCAGACTGAAGAAACATTTAGCATCCGTTTGTCTTCGTAACACCGGTTATAGGAAAAATCCATGCATAGTGACCTAACTGGATCAAAATATTGTCTATAGTTCTCTCTTAAATCCTTTAAATTCCTTATCATCCTTCTTTCACAATGTTTCCAAAAAGCAGTAACTATATTCTTTTGAACTTTTATTGGTACTACTTACTGAGGCATTATTACTTTTCTGAGTCCTGGGTTTGATACTTTTAACACAAACTTAATTATTTTTGTTTATCGCACAATATTTATGCCATAAAAATCACATTTCTGGTTTATGCCCTGCTTTCCTTAACCTTTAATCTGCAATGTTCCTTGGAAATGGTATTGATTAACCAGTAAGCCTTACTTTATAGCAATGTGTTTTATAGCACATTTCTATGCCTGTCCGCTCTGAAGTGGAGATATAAAATCTCATTGCAGGCGCAACCCCCCCTCCCCCCGAAATAAAGACACAGACACCGGTATTGGATTTAAAGCATTGGACCACTTTTATTGAATAATAACCTAGTCCGAATTATAACTTTCAATTGGTGTTTCATCCAATTGTAAATATTTAAGGCAAGCAGGCCGCAGTAGCACTGGTAAGGTCCCACCCAAATTGCCAATGGCAATTGGCTGTCATGTATCAATTTGTATCAATTTGTTTGTTGTAACAAACAAATTGTTGACCGAAGTCAATATGCTATCTATTGACCCCACCCTCTGACGTGTATCCGTTAAAATATCAAGGTGATGCAGGCTGTCAAGCTCCTAGCATCACCCCGTTCATGGTTCACCCTTGACCGGCCAAGCCTGTTTCCCCTGTACCTATCTTTGTGTTGGCCAATCAATTGCGAACCTGCCGGATACCTATGGGTCATCAATTTTACCTTACCAGTGCTACCCGCCACATGGGGAGGCGTTCATGATGACTCACGCCCCCCCCCCCCGACCGACAATTCGGTCACCAGGCCCGCTTGCACATCATCCAAAAAGAGGTCCAAACCTCTTGCTGACAGGTGAACCCCATCTCCAAAATACAGGCTGTAGTCCTGTAACCCTATCCCCGGATGACGAATGGCTGTTCCCAAACCATTCTCAGTAAGATTCTCAGAGCCCCAAAGAAAGCCACGGTGGTAGCTGCATGGAAAAGAGACTCCTCATACCAATCATAGCACAGGCTATGCCAACCTCTAGCAAGGTTTGCCAGCAGAAAAGGGGAAACAGGCTGACGTGTGTCCGGGCGGCGGCCACGTTCACATGTCCGCCCTTCCAATACATGATGTATTCGGAAGCCACCCATGTAATCAGCATAACCCCGTGCCTTAGCCATAAATGCCAAGGCAGAGAGCCTGGTGGCAATGGTGCGTGGGGCTAGACCTTGATCATGAAGGTGCACCATATACTGCAAAACATGGTCAACCGGGATTGGCCACGTGTCAGGCAGTTGCACCTCCCTACAGAAAGTCCTAAATTGGAGAAACATATGCAGATACACCTTACGCGTGCGCGGGGCCAAAGAAATGCCGATCGCCCGGTTCACTTCTCCTCGCCAAAGGTCCACATCTCGCTCGGAAGTGGAGAGGGAAGTTCCTCTGCGTCTGGTGCCAAGGCACGGAACCGGGAGATCTGCAGGCGGGATAAAGCGTCAGCAATATCGTTGTTAATGCCCGGCACATGTCTAGCCTTGAAGAGCACATTAAGGTGCAGGGACCTGAGAACAAACTGCCTAACCAAGCCCATGACCCGGGGGGACCTGGATGTCTGGCCGTTGACAATATGCACTACAGCAGCATTGTCACACCAAAAGTGAACAACGGAATTAGCCCACATGTCTCCCCAGAGCATGAGTGCACCCAGGATTGGAAAAAACTCCAGGAACATGAGATCGCGTAGGCGGTCAGTACCTTGCCATTCCTGGGGCCAACCTACCATAGGCCCACCTGCCATTAAAATAAATCCCATATCTAAGGGATCTGGAGGCATCTGACTGTACTTGAAAATGGGGTGTAGCAATCTGCTCCGCCCTCCAAAAAGAAACCCCATTGAAGCCCTGCAGGAACGTGAGCTAGACCAATAGGTCAGCCCGTATACCCCGCGTAAGTCGGACCCTGTGATGCTTCTTGGAAAGACCCACCATGGCATCACAAAGATGCCTTGCAAAAGCCCTACCTGGTGTTACCACTCTACAGGCAAAGTTGAGGTGGCCGTGGAGCACCTGCAACTCGCGGAGAGACACCTTGCGTTTGGCAAGCATGGCCAAAATCACGTCCAAGATCCGAGTCACCTTCTCCATTGGTAACCTGGACGTTTGGGAGATGGTGTCAATGTCTATGCCTAGAAAAGTGAGGGTGGTGGCTGGGCCTTCAGTCTTTTCCGGGGCCAGGGGAACACCAAGTTCCACCATGAGCCCCTGAAATGCGGCAAGCAGCTGTCCACACGTGCCCGAGTCATGTTCACCCCCGAACAAAAAATCGTCGAGGTAGTGAGCCACGGCCCAAGATCCCGACCTTTGAACGAAAGCCCAATGGATAAAGGTGCTAAAGCATTCAAAGGCCGAGCACGAAATGGAGCAGCCAAAGGGCATGGCTTTGTCCACATAAAACTTGTCTTGAAAACAAAAACCCAAAAGCTCAAAGTCATCAGGGTGCACTGGCAATAATCGGAATGCCGATTATTAAATTTAAATTTGGGAATGGGGGCACATCAAACAGGCCAGCAACCCTGCCTTCCCTCACTTCTTTGGCAATCTTTTCCGCAGCAACGCCCTCCTTACCCCTGAGGGACTGTAAATTTGGGGCATCCTGGGATGTGCAAACCCCCCTGAATGGGATGTGGAAGCCATAAGTAAAACCCTCCAGCAGATAGATTGCGTCATCCTTCCTAGGATAGACGTGCAACCACCTCTCTAGTGTGTCTAGCCGGCCCCTGGTATCCCTTCCCTCTGCCCCTTGACCCGCCGGCCCACCGGCATGCGGAAGCAGCGTGCGGTCTGGCACAGGAAGGGCACTCATGCTGCCTGGTGCACACTCCATTAGAAGAGTAACTCCAGCACAGCAGAGGGGCTGGAACCCCCTGCCCCGTAGCCTGGCGGGGAGCCTGTGTAGTGGCAGGTCGCTGTACCGCGTGGCCACAGTGGTACCGGTCACCTGGTGCTGGCCGTGTAGGGATCATGTAAAGGAGCCACAATTGCTGGCAGGGCTCATCCCACCTCATCTCAGGGTGAAGGGCAGCTCTCATTCTAAATTCCTTGTCATAGGCTAACCATGATGGGCCAGGGAAATCCATGACAGCACAGTAAATGTTGTCTAGATACTGCACCATCGGAATAGCCAAATCAGGACGAGCCCTGAGATAAACAGCCATATAGATCAAATAGGCTGGTAGCCAGTTAGCCCACGTCCGAGGGGGCTTGCGACGATGGGACAATTCCTTGTTCCTGTCATCCTGCCCCTCCTTCTCCTCCCTGGTCGGTTCTCGGTTAAGAAGGGTGAAGATATCAACATACTCCCCCCACCATATCTTCTCTCTGGTGGCTTGAGACAAGTGGTCACCCAGAGGAAGAGAGTAGCTAGCTGTCAGCATGGCCGAAGCTGGCACGGAGCGAAATGGGGGAGTAGGTAAGGCCATATGGCCCCATAGAAATTAAAGCCGGCACAGGTGAAGCGGTCATCCCCGGCAAACCCTGCAAATAGGGAGATCCCCAATTGGCAAGAGAGTACTGGGTATTGTGCTGCAAAGCCGAATTGGCCTGATGTTAGTAAGTGGAAGTGTGGGTGGCGTGCTAACTTGACCACCATACTCACTTGTTGCACCCCCTTGGGCCGCCCCCACCGGGGTTCCGGCCGCAAGTGGGCGTTGGAGCTCGTGACTGAAATCGAGCTCTGAACCATCGGAGGTCCATGCCGGGTTGCTTCGGGCATCGACGGGATACCCCGCCGGGGCGGCCACACAGGGAGCTGCGGAGCCCCACCAGGCGTAGGCCTGATGGCCTCAAGCAGCTCTACCCGGCTAAGGGCCTGCTGCAAAGCATCAGTATGTAAAGAGGCAGCGGCCCCAGGGGCCTGAGGAGAGGCAGCGGCCCCAGGGGCCTGAGGAGGCAGCAATGCATGCCAGAAGTGCTTGACAAATCACATCTGGCCCGCTGAGATGATGTGGGCTGGATGCACCAGATGGCCCGTCAGACGGACGGTACTCGGGCAAGGGCGGTAGGTTTTGCCCCGGCCCAGGGAGCGGGTGGGCTGGGCCACAGTATGGCCAGGCCAAGTAATCCGGCCCATGGGGCGGGGCGGCAGGGCGCGATCCCGCGCTGGGCCACATTGGGCCACCTTGCCCCGAGCTGGGTCCCGGGGTCGATCCTGGGCCCGATGAGTGGGGCCCAAGATCCATGGGACTCGAAACCCCCGGGGAGCCAGGCCGGACTACCCCCGCCAGAGTCCTCCGACCAGGCATGGGGGCCAGCGCCTGGCTGCCCTCATTGGTGGCAGTGGGGGGGGGTGAACCCCAGTGCCAGCCCTCCCCGGCACTCCCGCCCGAGCCCTTTGGCCCAAGGGAACACTAGGGCGAACCGGGTGGGGGGGGTCGGGCGAGCCCGTCTCCTAGCGCAGGGCTGTGCAGCCGCCGCGCACTTCCTCTTGGGTGGCATGGCCACCTCCAAATGATGGTGTCCCGAGGAGGACACAGAAATTAGTCGAAAAGGCAATAAGGCAGATCGATTCCTTGCTCTCGAGCAAGGAAAAGAGGGCAAAAAGAGCGGCGGAGCAAACTTCTCCGCTCCGTCGCTCTGTAAAATGGCCAAGAGCCGCTTCGTGGCCACCCCTTTTATATAGGAATGGCCACGCCCCTAACTACCCGGATGTCTGCGTCCGGGGTGGGGGAGCCTGCAAAGAGCGCAGCGGCCATGTTGGCGCCGTGCTTGCCTTTGTAACAGTTTAGTCTGGAAGAGATATCTAAGTTTTTCTCCTCACTTGCATAATGATAAGGTTGTCCTATTGTTCTCAGTGTGGATTTTTGCATTTATGAGAGTGTTTTTTGTGCAAATTGCAAAACTACACCCCACTCCACCCCCAATATAACTGCTGCTCTTTAGCATAGATTTTAAAAAATAGATGCAATGGATGGGCTTATTACATCTTTTTGATCTATCACATTGTCTTTCACTGGCTTGTTTTCTCTACGTGGTTAGTGTCAGGGAAAGAAAAAGCCATCATTTTAATGCAAAGTAATTTCACAGACAAAACAAAGAGAGATAGATTGAAAAAGAATGCTTGTTGCTTGCTCAGTTGTTGCACTGGATATAAGAACTTCCATGGGTTTGCAATTTCTCTAAACCAGTCATCTGTACCAACAAGGAAAAAAAATTATGAGAATTCTTCTCAAGCTATATTCTGAATAAGTCTGATTAAGTCCAGTGGTGCTTACTTACAGTAAGGCATGTACAGGATTTTACTGACAAATCTTTTTCTGTGTGACACATTTCGGGCTCTCCCTTTTAAAATTTCATTTGGATCCAATCTCCTCAGCTCTCGTTTATTGATTTCGTTTTCATTTTCATACGTTCCTTTGAAGTACTTGCATTTCACTTACACTATCCTCAAGTTATTACCATCTATAGGTTCACTATTCCATTTTCCAAGTCATTGATGGAAATGCTGAACAGTACTGAGCAGCCCAGCTTCGGGTGGCTTTGAAAGAGTTCTGTCCACCTCAAAACATAAGCAAAGTCATAGAAAAACAAAAGGAATAGAGCAATGGTGTTATAGTGTTTGCCATGGCTGCTGTATCAGGGCTATCATATATGACTCAGGGGCTGCTCACACAGGCATATAGTTCATTATTTGTATCACTTTTGCTGCAGATTAATTCAAACCAAATTATGGGGTCTACGTGTGTTTTCTTAGATCTGTGATGGCAAACCTTGGCACTCCAGATGTTCTTGGACTTCAATTCCCAGAAGCCGAAGTCCCCATGAATCCATACGAATGGGTTTACTGTGATTCATCCAGCCCGCACCGCCCTCGTCGCACCCGAAAGTGGAAGTAAAACGTACCCAGATGGGCGCGTTTTACTTCCACTTCCAGGAGTGACAAGGGTGGCGCAGGCTGGATGAATTGCAGTAAACCCATTTGTGTGGATTCATGGGGGCTGGGGCTTCTGGGAATTGAAGTCCAAGAACATCTGGAGTGCCAAGGTTAGCCATCATGGTTTTAGACCATCCCACTCCTTTTTAAAGCTGTCCCACTCCTTTTCTGCACAGTGCTAGGGCAATAGCTTTCTTGGCGTGATTCTGACTACTTTTAACTGTCCTATTCTGTAGCCTATGTGGATGTTTAGTTCTCACCAAAATAGAGATGTGGGGTAGGAAAAGGAATGTCCCAAAATGAATGAGAGATAGATTGGATCAATCCAAAGAACAGTGTAGCTCTTTCCCACAGGGCATTAATCTTGCTCTCTGAGATGACAATCTTATGACAAATTTGGTGGGTTGCAGCATTGAAATGTGTGAGGAAGAGATGGGAAATCCTCCATATGGCAACTAAAAATGTTTCCTCTTTTAAAGGTTTTAAACTACCTGAATCCCACTGAGGCCACTGCCTTTAACAAAACTTCCTAATAGAAAAGTAAAATGGAAAATCACTTCATACTCTAAAGCAGGGGCCCCAAACTATGGTCCAATTAGGCCCACACATATAATTAATCAGGCCTGTGGTGTGAACACGGGCCCTCTTTGGACCACCACCCACCCACCCCACCACTTGACATCACTTACGGTGGCAGTGGCAGCGGTTGTGCTTTGCCCCTGCCAGTCCGAGCAACCTCTGCTGGGTCCCAGCACTGTGAAAGCCTTTGACAACGTGGATTGCCACATTGTAGAAATCTTTCGAGCCTTCTCTGTTTCAAAATCCATGGCACTGGAAGAGTAAACGTGGCGCACCGCACTGACATCAGCTTTGGAGCGGCAACGGACTCTCCCAGTATAGCGTGCCAAGGGTGATGTCAGTGCGGCATGCTAAGTTTACCTTTCCAGTGCCATAGATTTTGAAACAGAGAAGGCTCAAAAAATGTCTACAATGTGACGATTTACATTGCCAAAGGCTTTCACACTGCTGGGACCGAGCAGAGGCTGCTCAGACCAGCAGGGGTGAAGCACAACCACCACCACTGCCGCTGATGTCAAAATGGTCAGCAACGGGAACATCCTGCCTCCATCCCCTGCAGCTGCATGTCGGGGACGAGATCGACCCGCCCAAAAAAAAGTTTGGGCATCACTGCTCTAAAGGTATGGGGATTCAGAAAATCGAACAGTGATTATGCAAAATGCATCAAGATTCAAATCTTTAATCAGAGTCTGTGATGGAGAACATTCCCCTTCTCTTTGCTCAGTTTAAAAATTTAAAAAATATTTTCCTAATGTTGGAGTGCTTTTACAGATAAATTAGATATATTGGTGGTATTATGTGCACCATGCTAAGCAGATGCATTGCTGTTTCGCTATGTCACATTATTTAAGGGGGAGGGGGAGGGGGAGGGGGAGGGGGAGGAAAGCTCACTGAATGACAACTGTGGGGAAAGGTAGGAAATGGGGTAGAAAGATGAATGTTCCCAAATAAATGGGAGACAGATTAGATCAATACAAAGACCAGTGTTGATCCTTTCCACAGGAGAGGGAAAAAACTTAGACCAGTGTGAATGGATGAATTGCTCAAATGAGAGATAAAACAAAGATAAGAACTGTTTAAATCATGGGTTCTCAATATTTTCACAGGCCAGACCGTGCTTGCTCAGACAACTGGGCAGGCTGGACACATGAGTTCCCCCTGCTGAAAATGCTGCCGTAAAGCACGGCGGACGTATGTGCATATGCACGGGTGCGTTTACGGCTGTCATAAACGTGCCTGTTTCTGCTTCTGGGGTCGTTGCCGTGGGCTGGATGGAATGGCATCGGGGGCTGGGAGAACCCCTGGTTTAAGTAAACCACTCCAAATACCTCTGAATGAGTAGGCCCTTAATTTTCTCCACGTCTTCCCTTTTCTCATCATAGGATACCATGATTTCCTAGAGAGAATGGCTGGATATGCTAACCCAGTTGTGCTTGAACAGCTAACTACATGGAGGAAGTCACTCCATCTGGCTTGCACCTGGAGAAGGCTACATCTGAGTTTGCTCCTCTCTGGAAACAGAAAGATTTTGCCAGCAAAAAGGTAATATACCAAGGAAGAGCTTTCAAAGTGTTTTAGTATGAAGCTGTTATCGAGAGCCTTACCAGTTACAAGAGTATCTTAGCCTATGTGTTATGCAGCTTTTCAGGAATTAAACTCATGGGGAAACTGTGTGCCCCAGAGCTGAGCATACACCCAGTGTTTGCTAGAGATACTGAAGCAAACAAAGTTGAATGCTGTGTGCATTAAACAATCTATCAGCAATGCTTTTCAGCACTTTGTTCCTGGCTATTCTGTCTTTCCCTTCAGATTAGCATTCCTCAAGTCTTTCCCCACAGTGATCCGAAGCGTTTAGCATTCATATTTCCATTTCTCACCTATTTATATCATGTCTTCTTTTGTGTTTGATTTGTAGGCAGCCTGAAGAAAAGGCAAAGCAAGTGGCAGAAGAACAAGGAGTATATTCCTTTCCTTTCCCTTTTCTGCAGAGTATACCAGTTCTTCATTTTCAATACGATCCACAACAGTGGAAATTCATCAACCCACCCCACTGCCACCAGATACATTCCGCCACCCCCCCCCACCCTCTGGAACATGTGCAACATGCCCCAGCCTTCTTAGAACCAGAAAGCTATTCTTAATGTGTACCTTTAAATCCCTTCAAGGTTGATATCATACTTCTCCTACGTGACAAGTAAGCCTTAATGCTACTATAGTTTTTAGATACACTGCAGTTATTTTTCTCCTACTATGCTGATAAGGAGCATAGAGAAAAAGGCACATACTCAAACTAGAAATTTAATAGAGATAAAACAGGAGTGTGCGCACATGCGTGCATGCATATATTCTATGCAATTATCAACCTCTAGCTGCTGTTACGTGCTTTAAGGTAACTATTGGTTGCACAGGAGAAAGATTTCATCTGCTTTGGTGCTATTTTCTTTAATTTGAGGCGGTAAGGAAAGAGGGTGAGTATAAAATTTTTTGATGAAGGAAATGAATTCAGGCACTAAGATAAGCAGCTGCTACACAGGCACTCCCTAGGGGTCCAGTGTGGGTTGCCATTGCCGTGACCCGGAAAGACCCCTTTCCCTAGAGAGAGATGTTCTGGATTCTCCATACCAACTCTTCGCCAGAGAGCTCCTTAGCCCAAGGCCTGCTGTCAGCATGTGGGGAACTGATGTCTATATACATGTGAGAGTCCTTTTTTAGCACAGATAGCTAGCAGCAGGAATCTCAGGGACAGATTATTACTTTTTATATATATATAATTTTTATTAGACATTTTCAAAAATACATATAATAAGTAAAAGATAAATCATAAAATAACTAAAAAATAATAAACATACAAAATCAATACAAGAAGGAAAAAACATCACAATCCGCATAGAAAAAGAAAACATTATGCATTATCATCAAAACTTTCATAATCAGATATTAAAATAATGATGTTGAGAGTAATATTAAAAATCACTTTTATACTGATTATCACAATTTCTAAAATTCTCTTTCTCGTTAATTATTAAGAGTAATAAATAAGAATAAATCACCCTGTTATATAATACAATGCCAAAGGGGAGCTGTGGCCCATCAATTTATAACCCTTATAACCAGAAATTCAATTGATCCAGTACTGGTGAAAAACTACCTCTTTTCCTTAATGTATAATCGAGAAATGGTTTCCAAATCTTCCCAAATCTATTTTCTTTAACTATCCCTTTCTTTTCATTTAGTTCCCATGTCAATTTATCATTTAGTGCCAATTGCCATGTTTCCCTATACCATTCTTCTAATACTACTTTCACTGGGTCCTTCTACTTTCTTGCTATACACTGTCTACCCGTAGACATAAATATCGCGATTAATTCTTGTTCCTCCTTATTTAATATTAGACTATCTTAATCTGTAAGCATGGCAGTGCCTGGTTTGATCTTAATTTGAGGGCCAGATTATTTCTTTCATTTTGCAGATGGCAGGTGAAAAAGAAGTGGGTAAGTGAGGATGGAGGAAGCTAAGATGGAAGAGCCTGATAGATAATGCTTTCCTGCAAGGCACTAGACCTGAGTGAGAAACAAACTTTCCTATGCAAAGGGCACCGTCTAGTCATATTAGCATCCACATCGAAATGCAAATTGCTCAGAGACATATTTGCCAAGCATTGTTCCTGGAAGCTGTTATTTCTGCTTCCTGCTATAGAATTGTCATGTTTGCCATTGTTACAGGTAGCTAATACTTGTGTTATTTTAAGGAAACACAAGTCCTTCACAAAGGTCTTTATAGCATCTGTGCACTGTTTTATGACAATCTTAGATGAAGCTTTTGTGCTGGTGCCACTTTGCTATGGTGGCTGGTTATTCATGTGGCCTTCCTAACATCATCATCAATATATTTGCAGATTGAAATCAACCTTCTTTTCCCATTTCTCCTCAGCTTTCCCTTCTTCTTTGTAACAGAACGAACTATACTCTGTTCTTTATTCTGAAAATGGCGATTTCAAGTCAAAGGGAGAGAGAAAATATGTAAACATCCTTGCCTCATGAGTGCCTCATGGTTTAGAAGAACTGAAACCTAATGTGTGATTGACATGTCTTGCTGTAAGGTCATTGGTTGGAATCCCTGAGGGGGAGGGCCAAAGGTGGACCCTGTGGGAGGAGATATAATCCAGAGACACACACACACAGGCAGCTGACACAGAGACATTCTCTGGAATGCTGTGCTTTTAAACTTGCCAAAATGTAGACGCTTGGGAGAAAGGGAGGCCTATGGGCTATCCCTGGAACATGCAACTTGTTTTATTTCTGCTTTGAAATGCTTTCTTATCTTTTGCTGGACTGTATCCTGAATCTTGCTATGCTTTCAATATATTTCTAAAATACCTGAAGAGACTCAGGAGTGATTACTTGGCACACATTACCTGAATCTACACTAGTTTCACGGGCACCCTTTACTCACTACCTAGATTTCAGTCAGGAGTGACTGGGCATACTGATAGGAAAGGCTCTGAACTGCTCGGTCCAATTGGGGCAACAGAAGCAGGATCAGGCGCAATATCATCGCCAGGAGGCTGGAGGACTACCGAGTCCTACCTGGGAGTAAGCGGATTATTATACATTCCTGATGTTATAAGGTCCTGATGAGTTAGAAGAGGAAGGCAACACAGCATTTCTGATAGACTTTGAGAGTGGATTTCCTATTTTCCAGGTGTGTGGTTGCTTTTTTACCCTGTTATTTTGCTTTCTTGCTGTGAATAGGGAGGGGCTCAGTAACACCAGCAACAAGTCTCGTAACCCCAAGAGATTCAAAACAGTAGAGTGAAATCTCTAAATTGACTCCAGAGTCATACCTTTAAATAGCTGTATAGTCAAATGAGGATCTGTAACTGGTTGTTGTTGTTCAGTTGCATAGTCAAGTCTGACCCTTTGTGACCCTGTGGACAATTGCATGCCTGACATCCCTCCGCCATCCTCCTCAACACACCCAGCTCTGTGCCCATTGTGTCAACAATACCATCCCGCCATCTCATTCTCAGCTGGAGGGTCAGAGATTTCTACTTCTCTAATGACATGCTCTACTGTCTGGCCAGACTACCCTGCTATGGTAATAGAGTAGAACAGGAGTTCTCAACCTTTTAAAGCCAGGGGCTGGGTCACACCCCCTCGGATAGCTTCTGGGGCCGGATGACCATTGGGCGGGGCCACCACATGGCACTTCCTGGTGTGGTGGAGGCAGTTGGGGCCCCCACATGAACTGGTGCTGAGGGCCACATCTGGCCCATGGGCTGCAGGTTGAGACTCTCTAGAGTAGAGCGTACTACCAGTGACTCAATGCCAATCATCAGGCGACAGTTAACTAACCTGACAACCCTTAGGACTAACAGCCTTGGGTGGTGTTGTGTCCAAACGTATAGTGCTTTAAGTTTGCAATCTCCATTAAGTCTTTGCTGTAAAAGCGCGCCCTTATGTATTCAGTGTAATCTGTTTGGTTTAACACAGGTTTCCCGCGTTAGCAAAAGCCCAGGCAAATGTATCACTGTAACTGCCGTTCTGTCTGTATATACGTTGCTACCTCGTCCCCGTTTCCCCAGTCCAAACTGAGCTGTAATAAATGACTTGTTGGTTAACCCTCGAACTGCTGTCGCATTGCAATTAATACTCAGACTCAACAGGTGGCAAAGTTCACAGGGAAGGGTAATGGTCCCCAAGTGGATTAAATCTCACTTGAATCTATCTTGATGGAGGGCAGCAGCTTCATCAATACTGGCCTGGGGCTGATAAAGACTTTGTACGCTAAAAGGGCTCACGACCAAAAAGTGACTCATGGAACTGGATTATAGCAGTGGTGGGATTCAATTTTTTTAACTACCTACTCTGTGGGCGTGGCAAGGGGAAAAGCCCTGTGTTGCACCTGAATTAGGGCTACATTATTTCAAAACTTCAATTGTCGGGGCCAGCCGGAATTTCTGCTACTGGTTCTGGTGAACTGGGGTGAGCCTGCTGAATCCCACCATTGGATTATTGGTTCAGTGTCATGCTGCAATGTGGAAGGCAAATGAAGGCCACTGCATTATATTGTTCCCAGGACAATCTTCATAGCTGGATTAACATGATGATAGTCAATATTTGGAATCAGATACAGAACTTGAATCAGATATGGCAACTTTTCTCAGGGTTTTCTGGGTAGAGCCTAATCAGACAACCACTTCACTTTCTTACATTTCTTTTTCTTTGGGATGGTTCTAATTGTTGCTTCCTCCATCTATAATTCTTCAGGCACTCTGCCTGTCAGTGTGGTTTTTTTTGCCAATATTAACAAGCAATATTCTTATGGGCTATCTGTTTTGCAACTTTCATTCTGTATAAATCATTATCAATTCTCAGCCTGTTGAACACAGGAAGAAATGCGATGGAGAAACAAATACTGTAAGATGCTCGTATCTATTCTGAGTCAATGAATTGCTTCTTTCTGGGTAAGTTTTTCCACACCAAAAGAAAGGATCACTTGAAGAAGCAATATTTGCATTTTTGCTTCACTACACTGTAAATAAGGCAAATATGTCTATGAAAAAGTACAGAAGGAAATCTTGCTGCTGCCTCCTGACTCCTTGTCACAAGCCAATGCTTAATAAGTAGTGGCTGGAAAAAATCCTAGGGAAGGTTTTAGGAGATAAGCACTGATTGTAGCAGGCGCCTGCAGCAACTGCTGACCTGTCTCTATGTCAGTGAATTAGGATTATTACATAAGAAGAAATACCAGAAGCAATCTAAAGTTGAATTTTAATTTGCCATAGAAAAATTAAAAGCAGGATGTGCAGACCCAACTCTGTATCAGAATAAAGGGTGTACAGAGGAGGTGACTTGCCTTGTAATTTTTATGAGATATTCCAACTTGCTCCATCTGTGGGTCATTGACATTGTCCACGTCTTTCCAGATCTCTGCTTGAAAACAAACAAACAAGTAGAGCTTGTACAGGTACAACCTCTGGTGGTCCCATCAGCTAGGGAGGCACGCCTCACTGGGACCAGGGAGAGAGCCTTCTTGGTATCTGCCCCGGCTCTATGTAATTTCCTGCCACCAGAACTGTGCCCCCAGGCGGAGTTGTCCCCCTTCAGGACTTAGAAGGTGTTAAAAACATGGCTTTGCCAGCAGGTGTGTGGGGTGCATCTAGCACCACAACCCAGCACTGCTGGCTCATTTAGCCCTGACCAGGGTTTCTTTTCCCTGCTTAGGTGCTCCTCTTTTTAAGGGGATTAGGGCTGTTTTAGGGATGTTTTTAAATGTTTTAGATAGTTTTAATAGTTGATTTTAACTGTATGGGGGTAGGGTTTGTTTGAACGGGCACCGTGAGCCGCCTTGGGTCACCTAGGCGAGAAAGGCGGCCATACAAGTCTAAAAATAAATAAATAAATAAGCAAAGAAACAAAAATTCTTGAAAATTGGAGTACAAATGATTATCACTTCAGGAAGCATTATGCAGTGCCTTCTTGTGATCTCTTCACTCAAAGCCTATACAACAATCACCCTTCCAGAATCACACACACATACACACACAGATTATATCCAAATATTAAACTCAGCTTGGACCAGTCTACACAACAAGTAAATTTCCTTGTTGTTGTTCAGTCGCACAGTCGATTCCGACCTTTTGTGACCCTATGGACCATTGATCTCCAGGCACCCCTGTCCTCCACCTTCCTCCTCAGCCCGCTCAGCTTGGTGCCCGCTGTGTCCACAATGCCATCCAGCCATCTCATCCTTGGCCATCCCCTTTTTCTTTTGCCCTCCACTTTTCCCAGCATCAAGGCTTTCTCAAGTGAATCCTCTCTTCTCATTTGGTGTCCAAAGTACTTCAGCTTCATCTTTACTATTTGACCTTCTAAGGAGCAGTCAGGACTGATTTCTTTCAAGATTGACTTATTTGTTCTCCTCGCTGTCCAGGGTATTTCCTAGACACTATGAATTGGACATCTCACTACCACACTATATTGCATACCGATGGATCGAGACAATTACCTGCACGCCTCCAGCTTCTATCTAGAACATGCAACAAAATCCATTGTCTTCAGCCAAGCCCTCAGGTACAACCACATCTGCTCAGACCCACAAGACAGGGATGCCAAGCTCAAGGACCTATAAAATGCAGTTCTCAAACTACAATA
This sequence comes from Bradypodion pumilum, assembly GCA_035047305.1. NCBI lineage: Eukaryota > Metazoa > Chordata > Lepidosauria > Squamata > Chamaeleonidae > Bradypodion > Bradypodion pumilum. The sequence continues at coordinate 99,574,292 of JAWDJD010000003.1, forward strand.
CCCATCCAATCTTAACCTATAAAACCAAGCATTAACCGTTGGAACTGGCTATAGGCTGCTATGCGTCGCCCTACTGACCCACACCCACCCTTCGTGTGCACGGGCGAATTCCCTACGTAGGTCAACGAAGGATTTAAAAATCCGGCACGGGGGCCTCAGCCCCACAAACGGCAAGAAAGGGAAAGAACTTCACGTCCCAACAGTCATTGCGCCGCGGCGCGCCAGAGCCAATCAGGCTGAGAGGCTCACGCATGCCGCAGCGTTCGGACACGCGCCGCAGCCAATCAAACGAAAAGCATGTTAAAAAAACGCAGCACAAACACAAAGCATGAACCCATAACTACAAGCCCCAGCGTCCTGCGCGCCATGAGCGCGCAGAACGCTGAGGCAGCCTGCGCGCGAAAACAAAACTTAAAGAAAGCCGGCTCCGCCGCCATTCATCCCCACGGGCGAGCCAGCATGGCCCGTGGGGGAAGAAAATGAAACAAACCCGCCGCCCCTGCTCTTCCATTCGAAGGGACTGCCACCGCGCCAAAAATAAAAACAATCCACCCACCACCCCTCCCCCGCAACTGCCCTTCTTCCCAACGGGAAAACAAGCATGGCCCGTGGAAACGAAAGGCACCCTCCCCGCAACAACGCTCCCTTCCCAAGGGCCATCCAGCATGGCCCATGGGATCAAAAGGCACCCCCTGCCGCAAGTGCCCTTCCTAACCACGGGCAAACAAGCATGGCCAATGGGAAGAAAAGGCACCCCCGCTGCAAGTAGCCTACCTGAGGCAGCCTGCGCGCGAAAACAAAACTTAAAGAAAGCCGGCTCCGCCGCCATTCATCCCCACGGGCGAGCCAGCATGGCCCGTGGGGGAAGAAAATGAAACAAACCTGCCGCCCCTGCTCTTCCGTTCGAAGGGACTGCCACCGCGCCAAAAATAAAAACAATCCACCCACCACCCCTCCCCCGCAACTGCCCTTCTTCCCAACGGGAAAACAAGCATGGCCCGTGGAAACGAAAGGCACCCTCCCCGCAACAACGCTCCCTTCCCAAGGGCCATCCAGCATGGCCCATGGGATCAAAAGGCACCCCCCGCCGCAAGTGCCCTTCCTAACCACGGGCAAACAAGCATGGCCAATGGGAAGAAAAGGCACCCCCGCTGCAAGTATCCTACCTTCCCACGGGCCACCAATCATGGTCCGTGAGAACAAAAGGCACCCCCCCTAAAAAAAGGACACACCAAAAATCAAATCAAAACCATTCAAAACCACAGGAAAAACATACAACAAAAACAACAGGCCCCCCCCAACAAAATTCATATCCCAGCGTCCTTTTCACTTAAATATCGGAGATCACAACTTACCAACACAGGTCCAGCCACGCCGAGAAACAGAATTGAAATGGCAAAAGAACAGGAAGAATACACAGGACAGGACAAATATTACGCAACAGCACCACCAAGTGGCCACAGGAAAAATGACACTCAATGAATTCGAATTACACTTACACATTTTAAAAAAAATCTTATCCAAAGTACACCTATCACCAAAAAAAAATTGACAAATTATTTTTAAAAATGCAATTATTGGGAAAAAATATATATCAACCTTTCCACTTTTAAAAATCCAAATTTATTTATAACAGTTTAAAAAACTACCTATGTATAAAAAAAATAATATTTTTAAAAAATAACATAACTCATTTAAACACACATACAACAAAAATCATCCAAAACCATTTCTCATATTTTTTAAAAAACAAAACCCCCAAAAAAGCCCGGCAACACCGGGCAACCCTTGCTAGTATGATTATAGAACAAATCAACCAGGCAAGACAAATACCCAGAAACAACCTACTTCAAGACAGGCCCAGAAAAGAAAGCAATCAGCCACTGTACTGACTTAGTCTTTTGGAAATTGAAGTCTCCCTTTGGGGTGAGGGCCCCACATTGGGAACCACTGCTCTAAACAGTAAACCAAAAGAGGCTAGGCTAAACCTTTAGACCAAAAAAAACCAGCCTAGCACAATGGATGAATGCTGAAGAATGTCTCTTACCTAGACAAGATTCCAGTTAGACCCTCTGAAAGTCACTTAATAGACTTCAAAGTGAAGTAAGAAGAACCAAGGATAATAAAGTAAAATGAAACTACATAGATACAGGACCAATTTTCTGTGAATGTGGATAAATACAATCAATTCAGCATTTACATGCTACTTCCTTGCTTCCTTGCTTCCTTCCTTCCTTCCTTCCTTCCTTCTTCCTTACCAACCATTCATCCATCTCACATAATTTTCACTCTGGGTCATTTACACATCAAATAAAACAAAAATACACACAAAATACAACCATCTAACAAAGTGTATAAAACTATGATCAAACTACAAACAAATTCAACAGTGATTACAGCTACTATAATCATAGGCATTAGCGGAGGGAAGTGATTAACATAGAGGTAAGATATTACTAAATGCCTTCTTAAAGAGCCCTTCCTTTAAACAATTTGCAGAATGAAAAGATGGAAGGAGCCTGAGAGACACAAGGTGGAAAAGCATTTTACAGTGTTGGGGCCAATGTATGCCCTACTTCTAGTATAAAAGAAGATCTAGTAAAAGGCTGAAATAATGCTATTGAAGTAACCTGATTCTGGTAAAAAAAAGTCTAATCATTTTAACATTTCAATTTGCTTGAATTTTATCTATTTTTCATATATGTCTATCATTTTAAATTGTGCAACGTGCTGATATTAAGAAAGAAAAAAGAAAGTTCAATAAGCTAAACTGAGTTAAAAAAAACAAGGAAAAAGAGGATTGCACACACAGCTATCCACAGAGCAGTACAAGTTTCCTCTTCATTACAAATCCATGGTGTGACTTTCCAGAGGTGATATCGGGTTTCATGAGAGTTCAGTTGTTACACAACTTCCCTATGGTTGACAGAAGCTGATCCTCTTGTATTACTTTTAATTTCCCCTTTCCTCATTCAAATAATTGTTTTAGCTCTATGAATGCTGAATAAGATACAGAGGATACACTGTAGTGTTGATCCTCTCTAGGGTGAAGAGAGACTCAATGTGCTGTGCCATGGTTGCTTTGGAATCTCAAAAATACCCCATATGATTTCTTTTCACTCATCTGTCCAAAAACAATGCACATGACTAATTAAAATATTAGCATGCACATGACTAATTAAAATATTAGCATGCAAAAGAGTATTTTCAGATACCCTTTCTAAGTACTGTAGCATTATGATCATGACATTTGTGTATATACCAAGAGGGAGTTTAATGTCATGCCCCACTTGGCTGAGATCTCTTCAGAGCATGAATCAAGGATGATCTGCCTTAGCCTCTGCAGAGGAAAACTGCAGACAAGGAAAATCTTCAAGACCTATTGTTAGCAGTTTTCCACAAGCACAGGAGATTGAAGAGGTGCTTGGCCCTTCCAGGAAAGACTTAATGTCCCTTCATCAAGGTTTTGCCTCGGTAAATGAATATTCTCTCAACCCTACAGAACACCAACAATTCCAAATAGTAGAACAGAGAAAGCAGCGATGACAGTGCAAACATTCTCAAGGTCAGTCAACTGCTAAAAATATTTAATTAGAATGAGGTGAAGAGCAGAAAGTCATAGGACAATGGGAATTATGGGGAAATGTTTGGTTATTCCCTTTATTTAGCAGAATATGAAGCAGAGGGGGGAAACAGCACGGAAAAATGTGGAGATTAGCCTAGTTTTGTCACTGACCCTTCCTTAGATTCCTCCACACAAACAAGCTCTTCGCATGACAAAAACACTCTAGAAATGTTTAAAGTAGAAAAAGGGATCTTTATAGTAGTAATAATCTTAGAAGTACAGAACTGAAAGGAGCCCTGTGGATCATCTAGTCCAAACCCTGCCAAAATGCATAATGGGGAATCAAATTCCCAACAGTTAGCATATCAGAGAATAGCAAAACAAAAACAAAAGCGCTGTAGCACTTTGAAGACTAACTGTTATCTTCAAAGTGCTATAGCATTTTTGTTTGGGTTATTCTCCGATATGCTTGCAACACAGACTATTCCAAAAAATGTATCTATAGTTACAGTCAGAAGAAATAATAAGGGAAAATGGAGTCTCCAATACTTGAAGAGAAACTTAATGCTTGTTGCTTGGTCAAAGAAAGAGGATGACGATCAAGAAAGGCAGTAGAAGCAAGCAAACGAGAAGAGGGTGTGTGGCCTTGCTACAAATGCCAGAAGTGGGGAAAATTAACCAATCAAGTTAGTGGCAAAGGACTATCATAGGTAAAGGTAAAGGTTTCCCTTGCTCGAAAGCCAGCCGTATCCAACTCTAGGGTTCAGTGCTCATCTCTGTTTCAAAGCCAAAGAGCCAGCGCTGACTGCTTCTGCAGACCTTTCCGTGGTCATATGGCAGGCATGACTAGACACCAGAGTGTACAACATACCTGTCAACCCGTGGCTGTGGAAAAACGGGGCCTGCGCAAATCGCTTGTGCGCAGGTCGCTTTCCACGCATGCGTGGAAGGGTTTGCGTAGGGGCTGCGCAAGCAGCGTAGCGCTTCTGCGCATGCGCGGAAAGCATTTCCCCCGCTGCCAAATTACAGGGTTTTGGCAGTGCGGGGCGGGTTATGACATCAATCGACGTCAAATTACGGGGTTTTCCCGGCCAAATCGGGATGGTTGACAGGTATGGTACAGAGCGCTGTTTACCTTCCTACCAAAGTGGTCCCTATTTATCTACTTGCAATTTCTTGCTTTCAAACTGCTAGGTTGGCAGGAGCTAGGACAAAGACGGGAGCTCATTCCGTCCTGCAATACTCGGGAATCGAACTGCTGACGTCCTGCCTTCCAGGCACCATCATATTAGTATATAAAGCCCCCTGCCACTGATACCCAGTGTTATTGCATTCAAAATTGCTATTATCCCAACAGAATTAATACTATTAATATACTTAAACCTAAGAGTGTTAGAAGCAATATTTCTAATCACAATCTGCTCCAACCTTTTTGCCTCCTGTTGGCCTAAATTCATGATTTCCTTTGGAAATCTGCTCCTGTTTGTTCACAATCAATCTTTTTTTAATAAATAATTTTATTGGTTTATTATAAATAAAACCGTATATTACATACAAAGTAACAAACCATAAACATATATAAACATACCATAAACATTTAGACACCTATCTACTTTCCTCCATGGTGACAACCACATCCCCCCCCCCACCGTGCTGTACACTTCAGAAACTTGAAATATTCCTTCTTCTAATTTATTGTTCTCAAAACTTTCATGTTTCTTGGCTACTTTAACACCTTCTTCATTTGCTATAGCGTATATCACAAACAGGTTCCAAATCTCCCAAAATACATTGCTATTGATTATGCCTTTTTAAAATTAGTATTCCCTTGTTAATTTACCATTTAGTGCCAATTGCCAGACTTCCCTGTACCATCTGTCTATTAAACTTAAATTTATTTTTCCACTTTCTGGCAATTATGACTCTTGTCACCAACAACAATATAAGCAATAACTTTTTTTTATTTTTGTCTAGATTGATTTCCTCTATTTCACCTAATAACGCTATCTTTGCATTTAATTTCACTGGAGCTCCCATAATTTTTTCTACGGTATTTCTCTTTCTACTGATTTCCAGACTTTTTCAGTATAACTACACTGCCACCACATATGCAAATAAGACCCTTCCTCCGTTTCACATCTCCAGCAGTTCCTTGATTTGTTTTTGTTCATTTGATGTAGTCTCAATGGAGTCATATACCATCTCCACATAAGCTTATAATTAAGCTCTTTTTCTTTAATCAAAAGGGATTTCAATATCCTTTGATTCCATTTGTTTTCCCATCTGTTTTCATCTATTTTAACACTTAAAGCATTTTCCCATGTTTGCCTTAATGTTTGTTGTCCCTTCTTCTCTTTGTTGCAACGACTTTGTATGAGGCAACTTTTTTCAAGGAATTAGGCGATGTTGTATGAATTCGATGTTGTATGAAGCAGACTTTATATGAGGTACAGTGATACCTCATATGTCCAAACTTGGTTCCACAAGTTTGGACTTTATATGGATTTGGACTGTATAAGGCATGCAAAATCCTAGCTGCGATGCCTCATACAACGTCCAAATCCTTGCCGCAATGCCTCATACAACGTCGTTTCCATAAAGATACATTGTACTGTAACAGCACAGACTTCAGGGCAAAGTCAGGGAAACAGACAGGAAACTGACAGAACTTTAAGAAATCAAAGGCTAAAAACATTACAAAACCATGTCAAACAACCCTGATTGTCCAAGAACCTGATGAATGCTGCAAAAATCCCAGGAATGCTTCTAAAAATTCTGACGAAAAAAATCCAAAAAATCCAAAATCGTGCTCAAAACCACTCCTAAACACTCTTCGCCTCATGCAAAACCCACAAGAGCAATGCACGCATGTGTCCTGCCTTTTATGCTGCCCAGGCACAATGAAACCTGGGAAAACCCCAATGCCTCATACAAAGTCGTACGACTTTGTATGAGGCAACTTTTTCCAAGGAATTAGGCGATGTTGTATGAATCCGATGTTGTGTGAAGTGGACTTTGTATGAGGTATTACTGTATTTTGTTATTGCATAACCCAGAGAAACGAAAGTTAGTAACATAGAATCAAGGTATTGCAACAGGATTAAGATAAAAATAATAAAAATTTGTGTATGCGGGCGACCAGAAGCTGTAACACTTCTCTGACCATCAGTTTATTTTATTTTTTTCCTTTATCAATCACAAGAACGGAAGATTTACCCTGCGGTGAAGTCCCAACCCCCCAAACTCCAACAATTGAAGGCAGCCCTTCTAAAAGAAGAGCAGGGGTGAAGAATTTGAACAAGCAACATCACGAGATCAGTGTTCATGCTCATTCTTGTTGTACTGCTTGACCATTGGTACTTGTGTCTGACTGCTGTTGCACAGTATAGGAACTTCAGCCTTTACTACTTAATCTTTGGGCTGGACTGATTTGTTGACTCTGCTTTCCTATTTACAGACAAATTGCTACTTGAAATCATATGAGACATAGAATAAGTTAATTTGGGCAAAGGATTAGGATAGAATCTGAGAATAAAGTTATAGTATACAAAAAGTAATTAAGACAATTGTCATTAAACTTTAAATTTTTAGAGGCGTCCTTTGGCTTTTTGTGCAATTTTCTGTAATTGTATATCAGTAAGATAAGTCACTGGAGGTAGGACTTGTTTGTGAAGAGAAAGAAGCATTATACCCAATGCTGCATTCAAGGCCTTTTCTTCTCAACTATTCATCAGAGGGGCAAATTACTGAAACAGAGAGGCCATAAGTTCAAGGTTGCCTCCCCCCCCCCCCACACACACACATACAGGCACACAGAGGAAGTCTAGTAATGGAAGAGAATAAATTTAAATTTGATAGTCATGATGAAAGCAGTGTTTTCACACCTCATGTGTTGCAAGAAAAAATATATACATAAAGCCACAAATTCATACATTCATGATGTTGTAGGGCTTTTCAGAGAGATAAAATATATACAAACCAATGCACACATTTTAAAATACAAATGGCCAAATGTTGGAAAAAATAAGCACACAAACATACTTCAGCCAATGAAATAAGTGGATACTAAATTGGATTAAAAGTATAAATAAACGCACATGTAAGAGGCATGCAGAAAATTTATGTTAATTTCCATTTGAAGCATGAGAATCTGGCAACCTTGTATGAAAAAAGGCAGGAAGGAAATACAGGCTCTAGTTGTGGAAATGCAAAGGAATAGAGACTGAAATAGTCACATCTCTAGGTCTGACCCTTCCTGCTCCAGTTGTTATGGTGGTCATTATCTCTTCTCAGTTATGTTGGGGGTGGGGAGAACCCACTCTGAAATTGGGTTGCTCAAACAGAAGATTTGTAGTCTATGAATCAGGACAAGTGAGAGGGTTGTTTTCTTAAAATTTATTTTAATATGATCCAAACTAACAAACACTTCACATACTAATACACAAATGCACAATTCTCTAATAAAAATTCCAACTGAAATGGATACATGGGCTAAAATCCAGTAGTAAATTGCACTAGAACATGCTGATTACATTAGTGGGGATTTGGTGAGTCAATTCCATAAGTCCCATTGATTCAATTTGTTGTTGTTGTTCAGTCGCACAGTCGACTCCGACCCTTTGCGACCCCATGGACCATTTTCCTCCAGGCGCCTCTGTCCTCCACCATCCCCCTCAGCCCTCCCAGCTCTGTGCCCATTGTGTCTACAATACCATCTAGCCATCTCATCCTTGGCCTCCCCCTTCTTCTTTTGCCCTCCACCTTTCCCAACATCAATGCCTTCTCAAGTGAATCCTCCCTTCTCATTTGATGTTCAAAGTATTTTAGCTTCATCTTTACTATTTGACCTTCCAATGAGCAGTCAGGGTTAATTTCTTCTAAGATTGACCTATTTGTTCTCCTCGCTGTCCAGGGGACTCTCAAAACCCTCCTCCAACACCACATTTCAAAGGCATCTATTCTTCTGCGTTCAGCCTTCCTAATTGTCCAGCTCTCACATCCATACATTACTACTGGGAAAACCATTGCCTTGACTATTCTAATTTATGTTTGCAATGTATGTCTCTGCTTTTCACTATGTTCCCCAGGTTTCTCATCGCTTGTCTCCCAAGAATCAGTCGCCTTTTTATTTCATGGCTACAATCCCCATCTGCAGTGATCTTTGATCCTAAGAAAGTAAAATCTGTCACTGCTTCTACCTCTTCCCCGTCTATTTTCCAGGAACTGATTGGGCCTGTTGCCATTATCTTGGTTTTCTTGATATTGAGTCTCAAGCCAGCTTTTGCACTCTCCTCCTTCAGCCCAATCAAGAAATTCTTTAGTCTTCCTCACTTTCTGCCATTAGGGTGGTATCGTCTGCATATCTCAGATTATTGATGTTTCTCCCAGCGATTTTAATCCCATATTGTGATTCCTCCATCCCTGCACTGTGCATTATGTGCTCTGTGTATAGGTTGAATAAGCATTGTGACAAAATGCAGCCTTGTCTTACTCCTTTTCCTATTCCAAACCACTCTGTTATTCCATGTTCTGTCCTAACTGTTGCTTCTTGGTTCATGTACAGATTTCTCAGGAGGCATATGAGGTGCTCTGGTATTCCCATCTCTTTAATTACTTGCCACATCTTGTTGTGGTCCACACAGTCAAATGCCTTAGTGTAGTCAATAAAACAAAAGTAAACTTGTTTCTGGTATACCTTTGTTTTCTCCATGATCCAGCGTATGTTGGCGATGTGGTCTCTAGTCCCCCTGCCTCTTCTGAAACCAGCCTGCACCTCTGGTAATTCTCTCTCCACATGCTGCTGAAGTCTATCCTGTATTATCTTGAGCATCACCTTGCTGGCATGTGGGATGAGCGCGATTGTTCGATAATTTGAACATTCTTTGGCATTGCCCTTTTTTGGGATTGGGACGTATACTGATCTTTTCCAATCCTGTGGCCACTGTTTTGTTTTCCAAATCTGCTGGCATATTGAATGCAGTAATTTGACACCATCATCTTTTAGCGCTTTGAAAAATTCAACTGGGATACCATCATCTCCACTAGCTTTGTTGTTTGCAGTGCTCTTTAGGGCCTTTATGACTTCGCTCTCCAGGATGTCTGGCTCAAGTTCAATTTCTTCATCATTGTGATTATCAGGAGTGTTGAGGTCCTTTTTGTAAAGTTCCTCTGTGTACTCTTTCCATCTTTTCTTAATTTCTTCTGCATCAGCTAGCTCCTTTCCGTCTTTGTCCCTTATCATGGTCATTTTTGCTTTAAATGTTCCCTTGATTTCCCCGATTTTTTTTTGGAAAGATCTCTGGTTCTGCCTCTTTTGTTGTTTTCCTCCATTTCTCTGCACTGTTCTTTTAGGTAGTTTTCCTTATCTCTCCTTGCTTTTCTTTGAAATTCTGTGTTCAAATGATTGTAGTTTTTCCTTTCTCCTTTGACTTTTGCGTTCCTTCTTTCCTCTGCTATTTTAAGTGCCTCATCAGACAACCACTTTGCTTTCTTACTCTTCTTTTCTTTTGGTATGGTTTTCTTTGCTGCTTCCAGCATGATGTCCCTCATCTCCGTCCATAATTCTTCTGGTACTCTGTCTACTGAGTTAAGCCATTAAATCTGTTCATCACCTCCACCGCGTATTCTTTAGGGATGCTGTCTAGGTGATATCTTTCTGGTCTCCGTGTTTTCCCTATTTTCTTTAGTCTAAGCCTGAATTTTGTGATCAGTAGGTTGTGATCTTAGCCACAGTCTGCTCCAGGTTTTGTTTTTGCTGACTGTATGGAGGTTCTCCATCTTTGGCTGCAGAGTATGTAGTCAATCTGGTTTCGGTGTTGGGCATCTGGTGATGTCCATGTGTAAAGTCGCCTCTTGTGTTGCTGGAAGAGAGTGTTTGCTATGACCAGTGCGTTCTCTTGGCAGAACTCGATCAATCTTTGCCCTGCTTCATTCTGTGTTCCAAGACCAAATTTGCCTGTTATTCCCTCCACTTTTTGATTTCCTACTTTGGCGTTCCAGTCTCCTAATATAATTTGGACATCATTTCTTGGTGTCTGTTCTATGAGGTGTTGTAAGTCCTCATAGAACTGGTCCATTGTGGCTTCATCTGCACCAGTGGTTGGTGCGTATATTTGGATCACAGTGACATTGAAAGGTTTGCCTTGAAATCTGACTGACATCATTCTGTCATTTTTGAGATTGTATCTCATTACTGCTTTTCTCACTCTTTTATTGACAATTATGGCTACTCCATTTCTTCTAAGGTTTTCTTGCCCACAGTAGTAGATATGATGGTTTCCAGAGCTGAATTCACCCATCCCTGTCCATTTTAGCTCACTGATGCCCAAGATGTCAATGCTTATTCTTTCCATCTCATTTTTTACCACTTCCAGTTTTCCTTGATTCATAGACCTCACATTCCATGTCCCTATGCAGTATTGTTCCCTGCAACACTGTATTTCTCCTCTCCCTTTCGTATCCCTCCCCCTTTTCAGATCTGCTGTGCTGAGCATCCCCTTGTTTTGCCTTTTGTTTTGGTCCATAGGGTTCTCTTGGCAAACTTTGTGGCGTGCCTTGCCGGTCTCTACGCCAGTCTTTTCTCATCACACATGTTATCACAGTTTAAACAGTTTTAAAGCAAAGTATTATCATGCACAATATCACAGTTTATCACATAGTATCAAAGTAACAGTTGAACTAATTAGTGAAAGGGAAAGAAAGAAAGAAAGAAAGAAAAAGTCCACTATATCAGGTCTCTATGTAAGTCAGTTTCTTGTACAGTCACTATGTCAGTTGCCATAAGCCATCTATGTTTAGTCAACTATATTATTTCAGTTCGGTTACTTATCCTTTGCATGCACGCAGCAGCTCTTGCCTCCCTTCGGCCGCATGGAGTCGGTCAAAGGTGCCGGCTCGGGCCTCGCTGTGATGGTGGTTGTGGATGGTATCTCCTGGGGGTGGTCGGGGGTCTCCGGAGGTGTCCTTCTCTCTGGCCCCAGGTCTTTGGATGGGGAGGGAGGGGCAGGGTCCTTTACTCACCTCCCCTGTGGGCCTCTCTGGATGGAATGAGCAGTAGAGCTGGGCCTTTCTGATTGCTTTTCTTCCTCTCTAGGCCCAGGTCTTTGGATGGGGAGGGAGGGGCGGATCCTTTACTCACCTCCCCTGTGGGCCTCTCTGGATGGAATGAGCAGAAGAGCTGGGCCTTTCTGATTGCTTTTCTTCCTCTCTAGGCCCAGGTCTTTGGATGGGGAGGGAGGGGCGGATCCTTTACTCACCTCCCCTGTGGGCCTCTCTGGATGGAATGAGCAGAAGAGCTGGGCCTTTCTGATTGCTTTTCTTCCTCTCCAGGCCCAGGTCTTTGGATGGGGAGGGAGGGGCTGGATCCTTTACTCCCCTCCCCTGTGGGCCTCTCTGCATGGAATGAGCAGTAGAGCTGGGCCTTGCTGATTCCTTTTTTCTTCCTCTCCAGGCCCAGGTCTTTGGATGGGGAGGGAGGGGCTGGATCCTTTACTCACCTCCCCTGTGGGCCTCTCTGGATGGAATGAGCAGAAGAGCTGGGCCTTTCTGATTGCTTTTCTTCCTCTCTAGGCCCAGGTCTTTGGATGGGGAGGGAGGTCCTGGATCCTTTACTCACCTCCCCTGTGGGCCTCTCTGGATGGAATGAGCAGAAGAGCTGGGCCTTTCTGATTGCTTTTCTTCCTCTCCAGGCCCAGGTCTTTGGATGGGGAGGGAGGGGCTGGATCCTTTACTCACCTCCCCTGTGGGCCTCTCTGGATGGAATGAGCAGAAGAGCTGGGCCTTTCTGATTGCTTTTCTTCCTCTCCAGGCCCAGGTCTTTGGATGGGGAGGGAAGGGCTGGATCCTTTACTCACCTCCCCTGTGGGCCTCTCTGGATGGAATGAGCAGAAGAGCTGGGCTTTTCTGATTGCTTTTCTTCCTCTCTAGGCCCAGGTCTTTGGATGGGGGGGAGGGGCTGGATCCTTTACTCACCTCCCCTGTGGGCCTCTCTGGATGGAATGAGCAGAAGAGCTGGGCCTTTCTGATTGCTTTTCTTCCTCTCCAGGCCCAGGTCTTTGGATGGGGAGGGAAGGGCTGGATCCTTTACTCACCTCCCCTGTGGGCCTCTCTGGATGGAATGAGCAGAAGAGCTGGGCTTTTCTGATTGCTTTTCTTCCTCTCTAGGCCCAGGTCTTTGGATGGGGGGGAGGGGCTGGATCCTTTACTCACCTCCCCTGTGGGCCTCTCTGGATGGAATGAGCAGAAGAGCTGGGCCTTTCTGATTGCTTTTCTTCCTCTCCAGGCCCAGGTCTTTGGATGGGGAGGGAGGGGCTGGATCCTTTACTCACCTCCCCTGTGGGCCTCTCTGGATGGAATTGATTCAATAGGCCTATTCTAGTTGTGACATACTACTAGATTTCGCCTATTAAGGAAAATTGTTTCCAAAATGAATAGAGAAAGCCATTTTATCTGGAGAAACGTATTTCTACTAAACGTATTTTCATATAGATTGCTGAACAAATGTTTATGTAGACTTTTAACCAAAATAACTACAGAAAAGGGAGAGAAAACATGTGTTTAACAAATGTAGAAGATATAGAAACAGAAAAAGACAGCTCAAGCTCCACGTTGCAGAAGCAGGTTTCTCCAGCCAGATAAACTTCCTCTCCAGGATCAGTAGAGCCAAAACATCTGGAGGATACCAGATTAAGAAAGGCTGCTGTAGGGTGTTGATTTCCTAACAGAGGAGGAGGAGAATATGATATCTGTAGCAACTGTGTATACAAATGAATGAAGAGGCACAATGAGTTTGATTTGCTGGCATAGCAGAAACAGATGTCAATACAAAAGAAGAGCTGGAAGCATAGTCACAGTGTTTGAGTTCCTTTTATCTCCCCAATATAAGAAGGGGGAAGAAATGGAAGGGGATGTTGGCCTCCATCTTTTGCCACTGCATTCATCTGCATAGTATTATTAATTGAGCTAAAGCAAGCTGGAGGAGAGTTGGTATAGTTTTGTAGATTATGTAGAGAACATACTATCAAATCCAGTAACTGTCTTGTGATGAAACAAGGTGAATTAAGCATTTTTTTTCATGTATCTGAAGTTCTTATTATAGTTTTATAGGGCCTCCTCTGCTGTCAGCTTTTAACCAGGAAGCCATCCCCTCTTGCCCATTGGAAGATTTCATTTCATTTCAGGTTTAATTTCTATACCGCTTTACTCGACCCAGCAGGTGACTCAAAGGGGTGTACACAGTCACAATAAAATAGTACAGTAACACAAGTAAGGCCCAGCTCTACTGCTCATTCCATCCAGAGAGGCCCACAGGGGAGGTGAGTAAAGGATCCAGCCCCTCCCTCCCCATCCAAAGACCAGGGCCTAGAGAGGAAGAAAAGGAATCAGAAAGGCCCAGCTCTACTGCTCATTCCATCCAGAGAGGCCCACAGGGGAGGTGAGTAAAGGATCCTGCCCCTCCCTCCCCATCTAAAGACCTGGGCCTGGAGAGGAAGAAAAGGAATCAGAAAGGCCCAGCTCTACTGCTCATTCCATCCAGAGAGGCCCACAGGGGAGGTGAGTAAAGGATCCAGCCCCTCCTTTCCCATCCAAAGACCTGGGCCTAGAGAGGAAGAAAAGGAATTAGATAGGCCCAGATCTACTGCTCATTCCATCCAGAGAGGCCCACAGGGGAGGTGAGTAAAGGATCTTGCCCCCCTCCCCATCCAAAGACCTGGGCCTGGAGAGGAAGAAAAGGAATCAGAAAGGCCCAGCTCTACTGCTCATTCCATCCAGAGAGGCCCACAAGGGAGGTGAGTAAAGGATCCTGCCCCTCCCTCCCCATCCAAAGACCTGGGCCTGGAGAGGAAGAAAAGCAATCAGAAAGGCCCAGCTCTACTTCTCATTCCACCCAGAGAGGCCCACAGGGGAGGTGAGTCAAGGATCCAGCCCCTCCCTCCCCATCCAAAGACCTGGAGAGGAAGAAAAGGAATCAGAAAGGCCCAGCTCTACTACTCATTCCATCCAGAGAGGCCCACAGGGGAGGTGAGTAAAGGATCTTGCTCCTCCCTCCCCATCCAAAGACCTGGGCCTAGAGAGGAAGAAAAGGAATCAGAAAGGGCCAGCTCTACTACTCATTCCATCCAGAGAGGCCCACAGGGGAGGTGAGTAAAGGATCCTGCCCCTCCCTCCCCATCCAAAGACCTGGGCCTAGAGAGGAAGAAAAGGAATCAGAAAGGCCCAGCTCTTCTGCTCATTCCATCCAGAGAGGCCCACAGGGGAGGTGAGTAAAGGATCTTGCCCCCCCTCCCCATCCAAAGACCTGGGCCTAGAGAGGAAGAAAAGGAATCAGAAAGGCCCAGCTCTACTGCTCATTCCATCCAGAGAGGCCCACAGGGGAGGTGAGTAAAGGACCCAGCCCCTCCCTCCCCATCCAAAGACCTGGGGCCAGAGAGAAGGACACCTCCAGAGACCCCCGACCACCCCCAGGAGATACCACCCACAACCACCATCACAGCGAGGCCCGAGCCGGCGCCTTTGACCGACTCCATGCGGCCGAAGGGAGGCAAGAGCTGCTGTGTGCGTGCAAAGGATAAGTAATCGAACTGAAATAATATAGTTGACTAAACATAGATGGCTTATGGCAACTGACATAGTGACTGTACAAGAAACTGACTTACATTAGAGACCTGATATAGTGGACTTTTTCTTTCTTTCTTTCCCTTTCACTAATTAGTTCAACTTTTACTTTGATACTATGTGATAAACTGTGATATTGTGCATGATAATACTTTGCTTTAAATCTGTTTAAACTGTGATATTATGTGTGATGGGAAAAGACTGGCGTAGAGACCGACAAGGCACGCCACAAAGTTTGCCAAGAGAACCCTATGGACCAAAACAAAAGGCAAAACAAGGGGATGCTCAGCACAGCAGATCTGAAAAGGGGGAGGGATACGAAAGGGAGAGGAGAAATACAGTGTTGAAGGGAACAATACTGCATAGGGACATGGAATGTGAGGTCTATGAATCAAGGAAAACTGGAAGTGGTAAAAAATGAGATGGAAAGAATAAGCATTGACATCTTGGGCATCAGTGAGCTAAAATGGACAGGGATGGGTGAATTCAGCTCTGGAAACCATCATATCTACTACTGTGGGCAAGAAAACCTTAGAAGAAATGGAGTAGCCATAATTGTCAACAAAAGAGTGAGAAAAGCAGTAATGGGATACAATCTCAAAAATGACAGAATGATGTCAGTCAGATTTCAAGGCAAACCTTTCAATGTCACTGTGATCCAAATATACGCACCAACCACTGGTGCAGATGAAGCCACAATGGACCAGTTCTATGAGGACTTACAACACCTCATAGAACAGACACCAAGAAATGATGTCCAAATTATATTAGGAGACTGGAATGCCAAAGTAGGAAATCAAAAAGTGGAGGGAATAACATGCAAATTTGGTCTTGGAACACAGAATGAAGCAGGGCAAAGATTGATAGAGTTCTGCCAAGAGAACGCACTGGTCATAGCAAACACTCTCTTCCAGCAACACAAGAGGCGACTTTACACATGGACATCACCAGATGGCCAACACCGAAACCAGATTGACTATATACTCTGCAGCCAAAGATGGAGAACCTCCATACAGTCAGCAAAAACAAAACCTGGAGCAGACTGTGGCTCAGATCACAACCTACTGATCGCAAAATTCAGGTTTAGACTAAAGAAAATAGGGAAAACATGGAGACCAGAAAGATATCACCTAGACAGCATCCCTAAAGAATACACGGTGGAGGTGATGAACAGATTTAATGGCTTAGACTCGGTAGACAGAGTACCGGAAGAATTATGGACGGAGATGAGGGACATCATGCTGGAAGCAGCAAAGAAAACCATACCAAAAGAAAAGAAGAGTAAGAAAGCAAAGTGGTTGTCTGATGAGGCACTTAAAATAGCAGAGGAAAGAAGGAACACAAAAGTCAAAGGAGAAAGGAAAAACTACAATCATTTGAACACAGAATTTCAAAGAAAAGCAAGGAGAGATAAGGAAAACTACCTAAAAGAACAGTGCAGAGAAATGGAGGAAAACAACAAAAGAGGCAGAACCAGAGATCTTTTAAAAAAAAAATCGGGGAAATCAAGGGAACATTTAAAGCAAAAATGACCATGATAAGGGACAAAGACGGAAAGGAGCTAGCTGATGCAGAAGAAATTAAGAAAAGATGGAAAGAGTACACAGAGGAACTTTACAAAAAGGACCTCAACACTCCTGATAATCACAATGATGAAGAAATTGAACTTGAGCCAGACATCCTGGAGAGCGAAGTCATAAAGGCCCTAAAGAGCACTGCAAACAACAAAGCTAGTGGAGATGATGGTATCCCAGTTGAATTTTTCAAAGCGCTAAAAGATGATGGTGTCAAATTACTGCATTCAATATGCCAGCAGATTTGGAAAACAAAACAGTGGCCACAGGATTGGAAAAGATCAGTATACGTCCCAATCCCAAAAAAGGGCAATGCCAAAGAATGTTCAAATTATCGAACAATCGCGCTCATCCCACATGCCAGCAAGGTGATGCTCAAGATAATACAGGATAGACTTCAGCAGCATGTGGAGAGAGAATTACCAGAGGTGCAGGCTGGTTTCAGAAGAGGCAGGGGGACTAGAGACCACATCGCCAACATACGCTGGATCATGGAGAAAACAAAGGAATACCAGAAACAAGTTTACTTTTGTTTTATTGACTACACTAAGGCATTTGACTGTGTGGACCACAACAAGATGTGGCAAGTAATTAAAGAGATGGGAATACCAGAGCACCTCATATGCCTCCTGAGAAATCTGTACATGAACCAAGAAGCAACAGTTAGGACAGAACATGGAGTAACAGAGTGGTTTGGAATAGGAAAAGGAGTAAGACAAGGCTGCATTTTGTCACCATGCTTATTCAACCTATACACAGAGCACATAATGTGCAGTGCAGGGATGGAGGAATCACAATATGGGATTAAAATCGCTGGGAGAAACATCAATAATCTGAGATATGCAGACGACACCACCCTAATGGCAGAAAGTGAGGACGACCTAAAGAATCTCTTGATTGGGCTGAAGGAGGAGAGTGCAAAAGCTGGCTTGAGACTCAATATCAAGAAAACCAAGATAATGGCAACAGGCCCAATCAGTTCCTGGAAAATAGACGGGGAAGAGGTAGAAGCAGTGACAGATTTTACTTTCTTAGGATCAAAGATCACTGCAGATGGGGATTGTAGCCATGAAATAAAAAGGCGACTGATTCTTGGGAGACAAGCGATGAGAAACCTGGGGAACATAGTGAAAAGCAGAGACATCACATTGCAAACAAAAATTAGAATAGTCAAGGCAATGGTTTTCCCAGTAGTAATGTATGGATGTGAGAGCTGGACAATTAGGAAGGCTGAACGCAGAAGAATAGATGCCTTTGAAATGTGGTGTTGGAGGAGGGTTTTGAGAGTCCCCTGGACAGCGAGGAGAACAAATAGGTCAATCTCAGAAGAAATTAACCCTGACTGCTCATTGGAAGGTCAAATAGTAAAGATGAAGCTAAAATACTTTGGACATCAAATGAGAAGGGAGGATTCACTTGAGAAGGCATTGATGTTGGGAAAGGTGGAGGGCAAAAGAAGAAGGGGGAGGCCAAAGATGAGATGGCTAGATGGTATTGTGGACGCAATGGGCACAGAGCTGGGAGGGCTGAGGGGGATGGTGGAGGACAGAGGCGCCTGGAGGAAAATGGTCCATGGGGTCGCAAAGGGTCGGAGTCGACTGTGCGACTGAAAAAACAAACACAAGTAAATATAACTCAATACAGTCAATAATACAATAATAATGCAATAATATCATCAAGTTACAAGATTACAAGTCAGGAAAAAAATACAATAATAAATATGAAATACAAAATACAAGCCCCATACAGAGAACCTTCAAGCGGTGCCACCCAATGCCAGGCTGAGGAAGGAGCTCAGGTGATAACCGGGGAAACCTTATACTGGAACCAAACCTGTCATCCATCTGGCACAGGCTAGTCAATTCTGACAGAAAGTGACAGTTAGACCTCTCTTCCTAGCCCTACTTGGAAATCCCTACCAATTTCTGATTTCCCTGATTAGCTTTTGAAATAAGATACATTGTACTCAGGGTGATGGGGGCTTGACTACACAAATAAAAGAGTTACTGTATAAGCAAAGATGTCACTGGTTCTTCCACATCTATTCTTGTCTTACTGACTCATCTAGGTATCCTTATGATAAATGTGTTTTATGACAAGGCATGAGAATGAGGGGTTTAAAGTGATACCTAATATAATGTAGTGGACAGAGTGATGGATCTAGGGCTCAGGAGACCTGAGTTTGAATACCCTCTTTTCACCATCTTTAACAGAATATAAAATTTCACAGCTGTTTGGTTACTTTGGAAGAGAGTTGTGGCTACAAAATCCAAGCTAGCCTTGATCATCTTTTGAGAATCTGTATATTTTATGGGTGTTTTGTCCATAGCTGTCAAGTATCCCTTATTGGCTGGGAAAACCCCTTATTTTACCCTCTTTCCCGCCGTCATCCCTTATTAATTAGACTGCAATGCCCTATTGCCACCATTGGAGGGCAGCACAGGATAAGCATAGCTGTCAAGTATCCCATATTTGTCAGGAAATTTCCCTTATTTCCAAATCCAAAACTTGACAGGTATGGTTTTGTCATTCCTACTTCACAGGGTTGGAGCAAAAGGCAAATTGCTTAACCTTGTGGATTTTGTTTGGTAACTCCTTGGTACGCTAGAAAGTCAAAAGGACCCAAGTGTTGAGAGAAGTACTGGACAGGAAAATTTCCCAGACATCAGCACATTTGGCTCCCTGAAACTCACCTACATCAGAAAAATTTGGCCAATGTGTCTAAGTGGTTTGTGTATATAACCACTATGAACCTTTTGATTCAGCTTAAGGAGTGAGAAAATCCTAGGAAGGGACTGTGACTCGAGATTTCAATTAGAAAGAGTGGGAGAGCTAGAAAAGCAAGAGCCGTCATTCTCAATGAGGATAATAAAGCCATTGCCCCCTTGGTTTAGGTAGCAGAATTTCAATATGTTTGTGCAGGAGGGGCACAGGAAGGTTGGTTCCACATAATGATTTTATACATTTGCATTTCATTTTAGGGACTATATATGTGACGCTGATGCTGCTTTGTTGCGGATGTCTACATCGACGTATAAATATATTGGACTTTTTCCTCATTTGTTTTCAAAGAGACATTTGTATTCTTTAATTCTTTAATCAACTCTTTCTCTGGTGCCTGTGAATAGAACTCAGATTGTACACGTTTGTAGCATCCAGTTTTGTTATATCAATATTGTTGTTGTTTTTAGATAAGTGTATCTATATAATAACATTTTGTGAAGTTTGCATTTATAATACATACATACAAGCATACATACAAGCATACATACATACATGCATGCACACAGGCATGCACACACACAGGCACACACGTAGGCACGCATGCATGCATGCAGGCGGGCGAGCAGGCAGGCAGGCAGACAGACAGATTCAGAGAGTGTAACATATGGCCCTCTCTCTCCCAGCCTAATCTTAACATGTGTTAATTTGGAGCAAGAGATAATACTTGTTCATGGTTTGCATTAGCCCAGGATCCTGTTTGTTTCTGTTTTTGCAGTTTGGTAGCCCTTCCTTCCATTATTATTCTTCCAACAATGCCCACTTTGCTCAATCTGTGTTTCATAGGTTCCCCTTCATTACTCCCCCTTCATCTTTCTCTCTTCTTCCTCATTCATCTTCTTTCCTTACTTACCCAATCATGGCAAATTCTCTATGCTTTATGTTTTCTGCCTTTGCTTTGAGTTCCCCCACCCCACCTCCCACTTCTATATCTGATGCTTCACATTTCCCAACTGGTACTCCTGTAACCATGGCAACGACAATGACAGGATGTTAGCAAGGGGATTTCACATCACAGTGAGGACTCCAGCTTAATTACAATACACACACACACACACACACACATATATATATATGTCATCTACTATGGTATATCTCTAAAGCTCTCTTGGTGTACATTTTAAAAATTGAATTTTTCTGTATGGGATACAGCGTGGGCAGTAGGAAATCCACTATGCAGAGATTTTTTAAAATAGGGATGAAAATGCCTCAATCCACCCACCCATCCAGACTCTAGACAGCGCTATTTTTTTGTCAAAAGGAACTTGCTAACCCTGCCAAAGCACTTTTGTCCCTGCCAGAACAAGCACAGATGCCTGAGTAGTCACTAATAATTGGGTTGTAGTTGGGAAAAGAGTGGCAACTAAAGAGGATGGAGCCTGGGGTTGACAGCGCCCATTGCCTCTATGCCAGACACAGAATTTCCAAGGTTCTGAGGCAAGATGTAAAAGCTCTGTGACCTCCTTCTGCCTTCCACCTGGTTCTCTCTGTGTAAGGTTGTTCTGTTAATACAGATGGGTCATCAGGCAGAGTTCATTCCATTCTGCAAATAAGCTAACTGGGGTATAAAGAGCTGGAAAGGCAGGCCTGGCGGTGGTTTACCATGGCAGCAGAAACATCCCTGACATCTTTTATATGCAGGCGTTAAGACCAGCTGAGCCCCTTACTAACTTTGTGCAGTCAGTGGGGGGTTCACTGAACACATTGGCTGCAGAATGGGGGTGAAAATGAGGTAGGGGTCTGAGAAGGGAAGGGTTCAAAGCAGGAGTGGGCAACTCTAGCAGCCCCAGGACCTAATTTTCTGGATCCAGGGTTGTGCAAACTTCCTGCAAAGGCTGAAAATGCAAACAATTAAACAGGGATTGGCCAGGAGTTCACTTCCAGCATTGAAAAATTGGTCGGAGGGGTGAAAAGGACGCCGCTACCGCCGGTGCGAGGAGGGATTCCCGCCCGCCCCGGATCTCCAACACCACTCTTGGGTATTGGGGTCACCTGCGCCCGCTGCCCCCTCCGGACCATGCCTGGTCGGAGGGGTGAAAAGGCCGCCGCCGCCGGTGCGAGTAGGGATTCCTGCCTGCCCCAGAGCTCCAACACCGCTTTGGGTTTTGGGGTCACCTGCGCCCGCCGCCCCCTCCGGACCACGCCTGGTCGGAGGGGTGAAAAGGACGCCGACGATGCCGGTGCGAGGAGGGATTCCCGCCCGCCCCGGAGCTCCAACACCGCTCCCGGGGATTGGGGTCACCTGCGCCCGCCGCCCCCTCCGGACCACGCCTGGTCAGAGGGGTGAAAAGGATGCCGCCACCGCCGGTACGAAGAGGGATTCCCGCCCGCACCGGAGCTCCAACACCGCTCCGGGGGATTGGGGTCACCTGCGCCCGCCGCCCCCTCCGGACCATGCCTGGTCGGAGGGGTGAAAAGGACACAGCCACCGGCGATACAAAGAGGGATTCCCGCCCCCCGGAGCTCCAACACCGCTCCGGGGGATTGGGGTCACCTGCACCCGCCACCCCCTCTGGACCACGCCTGGTCGGAGGGGTGAAAAGGACGCCGCTACCGCCGGTGCGAGGAGGGATTCCCGCCCACCCCGGAGCTCCAACACCGCTCTGGGGTATTGGGGTCACCTGCGCCCGCCGCCCCCTCCGGACCATGCCTGGTCAGAGGGGTGAAAAGGACGACGACGACGACGGTGCGAGGAGGGATTCCCACCTACCCTGGAACTCTTACACTGTTCTGGGGTTCTTGGGCTACTTGCAACTGCTATGCAGTTGGAATTGAGGACTTTCCTTTCGTGCCCTCTGGCCTATGTATGTATTTTGTATTAATCGTTTTAACTGTATTTTTTGATTAATTATTGTATTACTATTGCTGCTTATGTCTTTATTGCATTTCTGTATTTTTTGGTATTTTTGAAATTATATCCTTTGATTATATTGATCACATTGTTGCAATTGCTGTTATACTGTGTTTTATGGATCTTGTATTTCTAATATTTATTGTTTAATTTGCTGTATTGTAACACTGTACCATTTGTAATTTTTGTATACTGTATTTGATTTACTTGTTGTAAGCCGCCCTGAGTCGGCCCTGGTCGAGTAGGGCGGGGTATAAATCGAATAAATGAATGAATGAAATGAATGAATGAATGATGAAAAATTGGTACTTGGGGATATTAAACCGGGGCAGATGGCTGTGACTAGTTCAAACAGATTAGAAGAGCTGCACATTTCCCATTCTTGCTCTAAAAGAATATTATTTCCCCTCCCCACAAGCCACATTCATACCTTTCATGTCTCAGTGTGGCATGAGGAAGTGGCTAGAGTCCACACAAGCTGATGCCAAGTAAAATTTGTCATCTTTACAGTGCCATCAGATTGGTATTGTTTTTAAATTAATTAAACTGATACCTGATTAATCCTGCCTTTTCATTATTGACTAACATACAAGGCAACTATGACAATGTATTAAGGACAAATTTAAAACAAGCTGAAGGCAAATTATAGAGAATTTATAAAACAAATAATTAAAACTAAATTATTATTTTTAAAAACCATTACAATAATCACAATAGTTGGTAACCATCTCTCCCTTCCTCACAACAGTACAAGTAGAAATTAAAGGTAAAGGTTTCCCTTGGTTGAAAGCCAGTAGTATCCAAATCTAGGGTGCAGTGCTCATCTCTGTTTCAAAGCCGAAGAGCCAGCACTGTCTGCTTCTGCAGACATTTCCATGGTAATGTGGCAGGCATGAATAGACCATACCTGTCAACTGCGGCTCTGGACAATCCAGGACCAGTGCAGAACAGTTCTGTGCAGGTCGCTTTTTATGCATGCGTAAAAGCGACTTGCGCAGAACCATTCTGCACATCTCATTTCTACGCATGCGTAGAAGGCTTTTACACATGCGTAGAAGGCTTCTACGATCCCCTTCTGCACAGAAGCCTTCTACGCATGCGTAGAAGGGTTCTACGCATGCGTAAAAGCCTTCTACGCATGTGTAGAAGCGAGCTGCGCAGAAGGGATGCGCAGTAGCCTTTCCCCCACTGCCAAATTCCAGGGTTTCGGCAACTCCAGGCGGGAAATGGCGAAAATCAGCCCCGAAAAATGGGAAATCCCAGCCAACCCGGGAAGGTTGACAGGTAT
Source organism: Bradypodion pumilum (assembly GCA_035047305.1). Taxonomy (NCBI): domain Eukaryota; kingdom Metazoa; phylum Chordata; class Lepidosauria; order Squamata; family Chamaeleonidae; genus Bradypodion; species Bradypodion pumilum. Next base: position 99,597,964 of record JAWDJD010000003.1, read on the forward strand.
GGACTAGACACTGGAGCTCACGGAGCGCTGTTACCTTTCCACCGAAGTGGTCCCTATTTATCTACTTGCAATTTCCTGCTTTCAGTACTGCTGTCTAAGGAAAGTGCTGGGGAAAAAATGACTACACCAAGTTGAATCCAAGCCATCAAGCATGTATCATCACTCATTTAGGTAGTTAACCATTCATATTTTGATAAATTTTGAACTGCAGATGCTGTTTATAATAATCCCCCTAAAGTAATCCAAAACACTAGATGTCTAAGTTGTTACATTTCTACGGCCCTGCTGCAATAGTTTTCTCTTCCACAAGAGTTTGTAAAGATGATGAGTTTTCATTGTCCATTCAAAGCCAGCCCTTAAAACAGGGGTAGCTCACAACAGTATATTATTGCTAAGACATATCAATTCCTCCCACCACCACCACCACCATCAGTCACCTATTCTGAGGATTGCCATTAAATGAGAAAGAAACAAAGAAGTTAGCTTGGAAAGGAAGGCTGTGCTGTTGTCAGAGTTTGTTCAACAAGAAGGCCTACATGATGCACAGATGATTCACTCTATGCCTTGCTCCATATAGGATGATGGACCCTAAACCAAAAAGCCAATAAACAGGGGAGGGCCATCAGGTCTTCTGGAGTGTAACATGCATACCTTTATGTAGGAATCAGGGCCACTGGGGTGGCCTTAAGGTCCCGGAGGAGACTGATCAAGTGACGACACGAGGCAAATGGAGCGAGATCAGATCAGTACTTTATTGGGAAAAGGCAACATCATTTATAGGGAAAAAAGCGCAACGGTGGCGGACCGTCATCGGACAGGAAAATTACCTAACCCACGTACCCGGGTTAATGGGGAACCTCTCAAAGGGAAGTTATTTAACTTGGACAAACATGGGGCGAGGGAGACTTTTAGGGCTTAGGCAGGGGTAAATATGGCCGATATTTACACCGGGGATTACCTTGGCCAGGGGATGAGTGATTACTCTAATGGGTAACTGAGGTCTGCGAGATGCTTGCTCGGCAGAATCGTCGGTCAGGCTACAAGTGGCCGAATTAATCCCTATCATTAATTCACCCCCCTTACGCCCTGACAAGGGCCAGAGGCCAGGAGTTTGCTCGCTGGTTTAACCTCTGCCAGAGGCCACTGATGCCCAACCGGGCACGGGGAATCCTCATCTCCCCTTACTTTTTTATATTAAGAGCCTGACTGGCGACTCTGCGCAGAAGCGGCATCAGCTGTTGATCGGGAATGACGTCACGGGGTTTCCCTCTGGGGCGGCACCTCGAGATCAGCGAGGGAATACATCGAGCAAAACAGCAGACTGCAATGCCTAGTATGACTACCCCCACCACCGCTTTAAGCACCGTCTGAAGCCACCCCCAGGGGATCCATGACCACATCCACTTCCACAGGGAGCTCCACCAGGCCCCCCACGCGGAGCCTTCTGTGATGCCCGCAACTATGGTGTGGAGATCCGTGATCTGGCCTTGGATTTTCCGGGAGTTGTCAGTAAGATTGAAGCAGCACATACCATGAAGGGATTCGCAACCCAAGTGGTGCAACAATAAGAGGTAGTCGATAGCCGCTCGATTATCGAGAATGGCATGGCGAAGTTCCGCCTGCTCCTGATTGAGGAGCGCTATCGCTGTGGAGGTGTGGTTGATGGCTTTTGCCAAGCCGCAAGCCAAGCGGCCAATTCTCCGTGTGTTGCCGACGGCTAAGCCTGGCACGCCAACTATACTGACTGATAGTGAGACGTATTCGGCTGGACTTAGGACTCTAAAGCTGCTATCACACGAGCTGTCTAACTGGGTGGTGCGAGTGTGCCTGATGGGTGCAGAAACATTTGAATCGTGTGGAACATTTGAAACATTTGTGCTTGGGGCAACCATATCCCTAGTGGGGAGCAGCAGTGTCAACCGACTAAGGCAACATGTGGAATCTGATACATTTGCGGGAATATAGTTAAAAGTATACTGATTACATGTGAAGAACCAACCAGATGGTAATGTAACATGAGCATACATAGAACCAAGTGTCTCTGGTTTATCACAAGTCCAGTTGCTGCTGCCGGTATCGAAGCAGCGGCGCTGAGTTCGGCCGACTGCAGCGCAGCCGACTATTCGAGCACAAGTAGAGTTCGGGCTGGCCGCCACTCGCGGGGTGTGAAGAGTGGCTGCGTCAGCCGGCAGAGTCATGGTGAACCGTAATCCCCCCCAGCGAGCGTAAGCTGCAAAACTCGCAGGGAGATGCGGTCCGAAAACTTTCTTTAACAGCCAGTCACCATCCCTGGCGCGTGCGTCTAGAGTGTGGCACACTGGGATGAGACAGGTGCTGAGGATCGAGGCAGAACCAATGTCCTGCTTCAGGCAAAAATCGGACTGGTTGACGAGACCCGCCAACCTTGCCCACAAGTTGTAGTGCATCCGTGCTGAAAGGTCTTCACCGGGCGGCAGGCTGTTGGCCTGAAGCGAAGCGGCCTGAGCGCCTCCCCCCAGAAGCAGGGCGAGGGCCAGGATGATGGTGAAGATCACGGAGTTGGCATTAATCTGGGCAAAGATTGCTGCAACGAAGTTCTCCGGTGTTGGCTCCTTCTCCTCGCGCTGGAGGGCGTCCTGGGCCTCACTACAAAGGGTCTTGACCATCCCCCAGGTGATCCTCTGTGCCGGGGTCCGCAGCCGCTGTCTCTCCCGGTGGGTCTCCTCGGTCAGAGTGAGGTCCTCCATCTCCGGGATCGGACTCGGGTCGGTCTGGGTCCACGCCATGAGGTTCCAAATGAGGCTTGACGCACCGAGCCGGAATCCAAACGACACCTGTAGGAGACATAATTGCAGCATACCCTCTCCCCCAGGTTATGAGCGGCACTGGGCCCCTCCAAGAAGGGTCCGGTGGCACCCGGTACCGGACCATAGGTCGCGGGAGAGCTTCCGAGCGGCGGAAGTGCCTCTCCTGCGGCGTGCAGTCCGAAAAAACATTGAGGTGATTGTATGTGAACAATACCTTATTCAGACAAAACTGTGCTTGTCCCTGTGATGTGGGGAGGGCTGGTGGCTCCCCCCTTTCTGTTTGTTTGTCAATATAGGACTTTAGTGTCCGATTGACCCATTCTACAATCGCCTGCCCTTGCGGATTGTAGGGGATGCCAAATGTATGCTTGATGTCCCAGGTGGCCATGAAGGCGGCCAACTGCCTAGAGCAGTAGGACGGGGCGTTGTCCGTTTTCACGTGCCGTGGCTTGCCCATTGCCGCAATGCAGGACAGGAGATGCTGCTCCACGTGGGAGGCAGTCTCCCCCTTCTGCGCCGTCGCCCAAACGAACTGGGAAAAAGTGTCTATGCAGACGTGCATGTACTGCCATCTGCCAAACTGCGGCACATGCGTGACGTCCATTTGCCACACCTGATTGGCCTCTGTCCCCCGTGGGTTAACCCCCCACGAGGGCCCCACGGCGCCCCTGCGCAATGCTGGCAAGAGCGTACTATACCCTGGGCTTGAGAAAGTGGCAAATTGAACTGTCTGGCGAGTGCCTTGGCGTTTTGGTGAAAAAAGGCATGACTTTGAATTGGAGTAGTGAAAACTCCCAAAACTGAACATTGCTGAATTTCCTTTGCCGCCGCATCCGCTCTGCTATTGCCCACGGAAATCGGACCCGGTAGGTCTTGATGACTTCGGATGTGGGCAATATAGAGCGGCTCCGTGCGGTTACGCAAATGAAATTGAGCAGGGAGAAACAGGCTAAGCAGATTCTTGTCTATCGCGGGAGTGATGTATGCTCCTGGTAGACTGTGAAGCAAATTCCTAACATACAGACTGTCGGTTATGATATTTAAACGTTCCTTGGCGAAGGTGCGCAAAGCAAGGTTCACGGCTGCCAACTCCGCCCGCTGCGCGGACTTTTGTGGGAGAGTTAACAGCGTGTGCCAAGCTTCGCCCTCCTGCCAGGTCAGGACACCATAGGTGCGTCCACCATCAGAAAAAACTGTTCTGGCCCCCTGAAGTGGGACCAGCGAGAGCAATTCGAACAAGCTGACCATTCCTGTTTGAAGCAAGACAAGTCTGGGGTCTTTAGCCAAGTGGTATGCCAAGCTTTCAGTGAACCCTTCCAAGGCTATCGGAAGCGAGTCACCTAGCTGCATCAACTGCTGAATTTGTTCCTTGGTGAACGGGACCACGATTTTGGCTAAATCATGCCCTGAAATGTCCCTAGCTCTCAGCCTGCCGCGGTAGATCACCGCGGAGACCAGTTCTTGGGGCGGAACAATGTTCCGAGATGAGGTGTTAGGCAAGTACACCCACTCCACAATTTTCGCTCCCTTCTCTGAGTCTACTCCTAGCGCCCCAGTGAACATGGGTCCCGACCGCACGATGTACAGATTCAGGATTGGGGCATATGGCCCCTGGGCGATCCTATCTACCCATCTTTGGCTGAGAGCTTGGTTAACTTTCTCGAGCGCCAAGCGCGCGTCTCGAGAAATTTTTATCCGGTCTGCCGGCTGCTTACCTAGCGTTAGCAGCGAGAAGAGCGGTTTCAGAAGATCCGTATCCAATCGAAAATACGGTCTGGCCCAATTAATATTCCCTAAAACCTGCTGCAATTCTACCAAGGTGACTGAGTCCTGTACATTGATCTGAGGCAAAACTGGTGCTGCGAAAGAGCGGAGAAGCCGATGGCCCAAGTATGAAAAGGGCTCGGTTCTCTGCACTTTCTCTGGGGCAATGAGTAAACCTTTGTCCCCCAGGCTGGCCTGGAGGTCTGAAAACACTTCGCTGCCAAGCTTTGGCAGCGCTACCAAAATATCATCCATAAAGTGACAAACTAAGGCTTGTGGGTAGAGGTTTCGGAACTTTGCCAGTGCGTCGTGAACGTAAATTTGGCACAATGTGGGCGAATTGAGCATGCCCTGTGGCAAAAATTTCCACGCGTAACGCTGCGTAGGCTCACTGTGGTTCACGACCGGCACCGTAAAGGCAAACCTCTCCCGGTCCCTGGGGTCTAAGGGGATTGTATAAAAGCAATCCTTGAGATCTACGACGAGAATCTCCCACCCCTTGGGAATCATGTTCGGATTCGGGATGCCGCATTGAAGCGGACCCATTGGCTGTATGCATTTATTGATCTCTCTGAGATCGTGGAGGAGTCGCCACTTCCCCGACTTCTTCTTAATAACAAAAATTGGCGAATTCCAAGGACTTGTGGACTGTTCTATATGTCCTGCGTCTAGCTGTTCCTTAACTAGCTGCTTGAGAGCAACCAATTTCTCCCCCACTACCGGCCATTGTTCTACCCAGACCAGAGTATCGGTGAGCCATTTAAGTGGCAACGCCATTACCCAAAGGTAAGGGTGGCACCGTACTGCTGCAGAATGTCTCGCCCCCAAAGGTTGATGTGCACGTCAAGAATGTGCGGTCGAATCACCGCCGTGCCCTCAGCCTTTGGGATTGTGACTTCTACCCACTCTCGGCTCCTAAACGCTTCCTGAACACCGCCTACCCCCCACACATCGGAGACCGGCTCAATGGCCCACTCCCTTGGCACTGGCTTCTGCTTATCACACTGACATCTGCTCCGGTATCTAACAGGCCTGAGAATGATCGATTATTCAGAAATACCTCAATAACCGGGCGCTGTTTCCACTCAATGTTGGTCTCCACTGTCGCTAAGACCTGGTATCCTTGCGCTGCCTCACTGGCGCTCGAGCGGTCCTCTGACCGGGACTCGAAGCTGTCACTGAGCCCTCCCTGGCTCTCTGCTGCCGAGCGACAAGGAACCATGATCAGTTGCGCTAAGGTGTCTCCTTTAGGGATGGTTTGGGGCAGGTGTGTCCAAAGCTGAACTTGGAGAACGCCTGAAAAATTTGAGTCAATGACTCCTGGAATTATAAAAATTCCGCGTGCACCAGCTACACTACGGGGCAAAACTAAACCTATAACGCCTCTGGGCAGGGGTCCCATGTACTGGGAATCGACCAGATAGACTGTGCCTGGCAGGTCGCATGTAACGTCTGCCTGGCAAGTCAATTCTAGTCCCGTGCTGCCCTTGGGGCTGGCCTGCGCCCTCGCAATGTCTGGGATGGGGTTAGACTCTACTCTAGCTCTGGTGAGTTCTGGGTGAAGGACGCCTCTGTTTGGACTGGGGCCAGAGACATGCCCGTGCTCCGGTTTCCCGAATTCTGGCAATACCTGGCCCAATGATAGCCTTTCTTGCACTTCGGACAGAGGGTGTTCGGAGCCTTGGGACGGCCGGACTTTTGTCCGCCTCCCTTGGATCGGCACTCCCTAGCGAAGTGACCGATCTTGCCACAATTGTGGCATGCTCCTCTGCTCTTACCGTTAGGTCTTTTCCCTCCTTGCACCGCTGCCGCTAGCAGACCCATCTTATAGGATTCTGTGCCAACGTCGGCGCAAGCTCTAATCATGTCCGATAGGGTCAAGTCAGGACGATTGCCTAGGGACTGCAAGATTCTACGGCAGGCCAAGTTGGCATTGTCCTTGGCTAACTTAATCATGAGCTCTTCCTGGGCTTGCTCATTATCAGTCTGCCTGCTAATGGCTTCTTCCAGGCGATTGATGAAGTCCATGTAGGGCTCCTGGGCTCCCTGCTTGATGGAGGTGTAATTCTTAGCCGCTTTGCCAGTGGCTGGGATCTTAAAGTAGGCCCTAAAGGCCACCTCGGCTGACATCTCGAGAGTGGCGAGAGGCAGGTTGATCTGAGCATTGATTGACTCGAAATTACCGGAGCCATACAGCTGCTCAGGAAGCACCGCGCCTCCCATCCTGGCAGCCCGAGTTTGCGCCTCTAGGCGGAACTCGCTGTCCCAGATCATGTACTGGCTAGGGGTCAGCATCATCCTCATGACGGCTTTCCAATCATGAGGAATCCACATGGTGGTTTCGCACACTTGCTGAAGCGTGCCCCTAGTAAAACGACTTTGGAGCCCTGTTTCTGCAATTGCCTTCCGCATAGCCATGAGGAGCTTATACGGGACTGGGGAATGAACAATCTGCTGTGCGCCCGTGAGCGCGTCCATTTCCATGCGGATTGGACATATCTGTCTGAGCTCAGCTAGCTCTTCTACTGACAGATCCCCCTTCCTAAGCTCTTCCTCAGCTGTGCGCTGAAGGGCACTCTTGGTAACTAGGGAAGCCGAAGCTGTCAGAGGAGCGCCTGCGCTTCTCATGCCCTGCATTCCCTCGGTGACGTCTGCAGCTGTCACCGCGGGAAGGCTCCCTGCGCTACTCTGCTGGTACTTGAATGTCGGATAGAGTGCGGTGGGCGCAGTCGGCTCGACTGGCTGGACTGATGACTTATTTAACGGGGGTTCTTCCGCTTCTATCCGGACTGGTTCGATCTCAGCTAAGAGTTTCCTACACTTCCTCCATGTGCGAACTATCCCTCCTGGGGCCTTCGGGGGTTGCTGAATGCAGTCTCCTATCCGATCCCAGAGCTGTAGGGTTAACGTACCTACTTCTGGGTAAAGCAGGCAGTGTTCCCTAAGGTACGCCAAAAGTCTCGCTAGTTCCCTGCTGTGAAAGCGTAACTTAAATACCCTGGCCAGGATTTTAAACTCCTCCTCACGAGTTTTTTGGCTAGCAGACGGACTCTGTCCCTGAGAACAAGTCCCCATATTACCTGCGAGTAGTCCTCTGAAGTTTCCTCCTCGGGACGGGTTGACGCGTCTGGGGGCAAGGTAACTGGTTTTGGCGCGATCGTCTGGGTGGAGCTCGGAGCGTGGCCTCCTGCCACGGGCCCTCAGCGGCCTCTGCGCTGTCAGGGGCTCACAGCTGCCCTGAGTGGAACGCGTTTTTCCCTTTAGCGCAAGTCTCCCCGAAAGCCGGGAGCAAGGTGCAGGAATGCCTCTGTTGGAATGCCTCGCCGCAGGCCGTCCTTCTGACCGGCTGGCTGCCGGCCAGAGCGCCGCGCTGTCCTCCGGGCTGACGGGTCGCGGTTCAAGCGTAGAACCGGACCGCGTGGATCGCTACTCGCGAGTAGACCTCTCCCGGGTCGCTTACTCATGAGTAGATCATGTCGGGGTCACCAGATGTAGGAATCGGGGCCACTGGGGTGGCCTTAAGGTCCCGGAGGAGACTGATCAAGTGACGACACGAGGCAAATGGAGCGAGATCAGATCAGTACTTTATTGGGAAAAGGCAACATCATTTATAGGGAAAAAAGCGCAACGGTGGCGAAACCGTCATCAGACAGGAAAATTACCTAACCCACGTACCCGGGTTAATGGGGAACCTCTCAAAGGGAAGTTAATTAACTTGGACAAACACGGGGCGAGGGAGACCATTGTTTAGGGCTTAGGCAGGGGTAAATATGGCCGATATTTACACCGGGGATTACCTTGGCCAGGGGATGAGTGATTACTCTAATGGGTAACTGAGGTCTGCGAGATGCTTGCTCGGCAGAATCGTCGGTCAGGCTACAAGCGGCCGAATTAATCCCTATCATTAATTCACCCCCCTTACGCCCTGACAAGGGTCAGAGGCCAGGAGTTTGCTCGCTGGTTTAACCTCTGCCAGAGGCCACTGATGCCCAACCGGGCACGGGGAATCCTCACCTTTATACACGTAGGTAGAAGGTTTTTTAAATGTCTGCCACACAAAGATCTAACTTTCTCCTCACCAGCTGAGACCATACTGCTTTAGCTGCAGTATGCCTTTGATCTGTATAAGGACATTATCAGTACAAGTAGTGTGATTTTTCAATCCCTTTCCCAATAACTGTGAATGTACAATTGGTTTGTCAAAGGTGCATGCATATTGAGTTGATTTTGGCAGGATGTTAACCATCATACTGGCAATATTAACTCAACATTTCTTCCTGGTGGTTAGCTACCATCAGATTAAACTAAAATTATATGGGAAGATGGCATTATTTTAATTTTCTTTTGAATGTATACTACTTTTCATTTTCCTCATTTTCTTTTGTGTTCTTTCTCCTGGATTCAGTTTGAAGTCTTTTGCAGTAACTTTCATCTTTAATCAGCTGCTTCTTCTTTTTCTTCTTCTTTTCCGTGTCTAGGCCAGATGTGAAACTGCCAAATAAAGGGATCTTTTGTTGAGTATATTCTGCAGTTCCTTTTGTCTGATCTAGCATGAGAAAGATTAGCTGGCAACACAAGGTTGCTGTTACCAGGGTACGCCTGATTGCGGTCCAAAAATATCACAATACCTGCAGATACATTTTAACAGGTTGAATTATGAACAGGATGCTTAATCCAGTCTATTTTTATTTTGCTTCAGCATAATTTTATAAAGATGTACATGTAACAACTATTAGCTGTTTAGTTTGACTTCTAATGGCTTTTGTCTTGTCTGAGACAATATCATTTTTAGACAGGCTTCCCCCAAGCAAAATTAAATGTCATCCTCTGATATCTGTTCTAGAAACAATAACAACACAATAAATGTTGCAGTTTAGGATTTTTAAAAAAATCTTACAAATCTCAGTTTACCAGCCCAACAAGGGTTGATATTTTCTGAAATGTTAATCAGTATAAAGTGGAAGGAATCCAAAACTGAATTAGAAGTGTTGAACATTTTCCTTTTAAAATTATCAGTAGTACAAACCACAGACTGGTAAGAGTATGTAGCATTTTTAATTTAAGAATGATAAATTGAGAATGATAATAATTTAATTTAAGAATGATTTCCATAAGAAACTATCCTATTGAACAACAAGAGTATGCCGAGTCTGTTAGCTATTCTCTAATCTATGAAGAAATAATGCATGGAAATTCCACATTAGATTTTATTGAATGGCAAACTCACTGATTGGTAGTCTGTGTTTCAGGCATATCAGAGAATAAACAAAACAAAACAAAAATGCTGTAGCACTTTAACTGTTATATTTCAATGTGAGTTTCATGGATCAAGTCCACTTATTCAGACATGGCAGCAGTGGTGGGCATCAGCAGGTTCACACCAGTTCACCAGAACCGGTAGCAGAAATTTTGTCTGGCCCCGTCAATCCAAGTTTTGAAATAAAGTAGTCCTAATTCAGGTGCAACGCAGGGCTTTCCCCCTGGCCACACCCACCATACCATGCCCACAGAGTAGGTAGTAAATTTTTGGGGAGCCCACCACTACATGGGAGTGAGGCTTCATGGCATCAATTTATACACATCAGTAAAGAGGTACAGAGTGATTGGTTAGTATAACAAATAAACATGCAAATCAATGTGGCTTCATACAATTGGTAATGGCAGATGATCTCTGGTTGTAAATCCCTCTATTTTTCAATTGCAAATATTGAGAAGAATGTGAAGATACTATTTCAATTGAAAATGTGGGGAAAGTGGGAAGATACTATTTCAATTGCAAATATTGGGAAGATACAAAACAAACACATGGCATTGAATATTTGCTAATGAGTTTAATCTCACTGAGTGATCTTAACCAATCCTTGTCAGCCTGACCTACCTAACAGGGTTTGTTTCGAAGGTAGAGTGAACAGACCATAGGTTGCTCTTGCTCGAAAGTCAGTCACATCTGACTCTAGGGTTCAGTGCTCATCTCTGTTTATAACCAAAGACCCAGTGCTATCTGCATTTGCAGACATTTCTGTGGACATGTGGCAGGCATGCCTAGACACTGAAGTGCACGGAACGCTGTTTACCTTCACACCTATTTATCATCTTGCAATTTCTTGCTTTCGAACTGCTAGGTTGGCAGGAGCTGGGCCAGAGACAGGAGCTCATTCTGTCATGCAGTACTTGAGTCTTGAACTGCTGACCTGCCGGCCATCCAGTCAGTATCTTAACCAGTGAGGCCACCGCAGTCCCCTGTGAACAGAACATACTGGGATACAATTTTTATGTATTTATGTTCTGTCTATAGGGTTCAGATCTCTTGATACCAATATTCAGAGAAAAGTTGAAAGGATTTACAGTAAGTAAGTACATATGCAGAGAAAGATGGTCAACATGAAGCAACCAGGGACAAGATACCAGCCATAAATCTGTTCTTGTTCTATCCATTGTTTCTTCAGAGATTGAAGACATGGGGAGGGCAGTTTCTTTAGTGTCTTGCACGGAAGACAAAGAAGGAGTCGCAGGAAGGACTAACACAGGTTTATTCATTGATGCTCAGCAGGAACATGAGGTAATGGAGCAGATTTGTTGTTGTTCAGTCGCACAGTCGATTCCGACCCTTTGCGACCCTATGGACCATCGTTCTCCAGGCGCCTCTGTCCTCCACCATCCCCCTCAGTCCTCCCAGTTTTGTGCCCATTGTGTCTACAATACCATCTATCCATCTCATCCTTGGCCTCCCCCTTCTTCTTTTGCCCTCCACCTTTCCCAACATCACGGCCTTCTCAAGTGAATCCTCCCTTCTCATTTGATGCCCAAAGTACTTTAGCCTCATCTTTACTATTTGACCTTCCAATGAGCAGTCAGTGTTGATTTCTTCTAAGATTGACCTATTTGTTCTCCTCGCTGTCCAAGGTACCCTCAAAACTCTCCTCCAACACCACATTTCAAAGGCATCTATTCTTCTGCGTTCAGCTTTCCTAATTGTCCAGCTCTCACATCCGTACATTACCACTGGGAATACCATTGCTTTGACTATTCTAATTTTTGTTTTCAAGGTGATGTCTCTGCTTTTCACTATGTTCCCCAGGTTTCTCATGGCTTGTCTCCCTAGAATCAGCCGCCTCTTTATTTCATGGCTGCAATCTCCATCTGCAGTGATCTTAGATCCTAAGAAAGTGAAATCTGTCACTGCTTCTACTTCTTCCCCGTCTATTTTCCAGGAACTGATCGGGCCTGTTGCCATTATCTTGGTTTTCTTGATATTGAGTCTCAAGCCAGCTTTTGCACTCTCTTCCTTCAAACCGATCAAGAGATTCTTTAGGTCTTCCTCACTTTCTGCCATTAGGGTGGTGTCGTCTGCATATCTCAGATTGTTGATGTTTCTCCCAGCAATTTTGATCCCATATTGTGATTCCTCCATCCCTGCATTGCGCATTATGTGCTCTGTGTATAAGTTGAATAAGCAGGGTGACAAAATGCAGCCTTGTCTTACTCCTTTTCCTATTCCAAACCACTCGGTCATTCCGTGTTCTGTCCTAACTGTTGCTTCTTGGTTCATGTACAGATTTCTCAGGAGGCATATGAGGTGTTCTGGTATTCCCATCTCTTTAATCACTTGCCACATCTTGTTGTGATCCACACAATCAAATGCCTTAGTGTAGTCAATAAAGCAAAAATAAACTTGTTTCTGGTATTCCTTTGTTTTCTCCATGATCCAACGTATGTTGGCAATGTGGTCTCTAGTCCCCCTGCCTCTTCTGAAACCAGCCTGCACCTCTGGTAATTCTCTTTCCACATGCTGCTGAAGTCTATCCTGTATTATCTTGAGCATCACCTTGCTGGCGTGTGGGATGAGCGCGATTGTTCGATAGTTTGAACATTCTTTGGCATTGCCCTTTTTTGGGATTGGAACATATACTGATCTTTTCCAGTCCTGTGGCCACTGTTTTGTTTTCCAAATCTGCTGGCATATTGAATGCAGTAATTTGATGCCATCATCTTTTAGAGCTTTGAAAAATTCAACTGGGATACCATCATCTCCACTAGCTTTGTTGTTTGCAGTGCTCTTTAGGGCCTTTCTGACTTCACTCTCCAGGATGTCTGGCTCAGGTTCAATTTCTTCATCATTGTGACTATCAGGAGTGTTGAGTTCCTTTTTGTAGAGTTCCTCTGTGTACTCTTTCCATCTTTTCTTAATCTCTTCTGCATCAGCTAGCTCCTTTCCGTCTTTGTCCCTTATCATGGTCATTTTTGCTTTAAATGTTCCCTTGATTTCCCGGATTTTTTTGAAAAGATCTCTGGTTCTGCCTTTTTTGTTGTTTTCTTCCATTTCTTTGCACTGTTCTTTTAGATAGTTTTCCTTATCTCTCCTTGCTTTTCTTTGAAATTCTGTGTTCAGATGATTGTATTTTTTCCTTTCTCCTTTGACTTTTGCGTTCCTTCTTTCCTCTGCTATTTTAAGAGCCTCATCAGACAACCACTTTGCTTTCTTACTCTTCTTTTCTTTTGGTATGGTTTTCTTTGCTGCTTCCTGCATGATGTCCCTCATCTCTGTCCATAATTCTTCTGGCACTCTATCTATTGAGTCTAAGCCATTGAATCTGTTCATCACCTCCACCGTGTATTCTTTAGGGATGCTGTCTAGGTGATATCTGTCTGGTCTCTTTGTTTTCCCTATTTTCTTTAGTCTAAGCCTGAATTTTGCAATCAGTAGGTTGTGATCTGAGCCACAATCTGCTCCAGGTCTTGTTTTTGCTGACTGTATGGAGGTTCTCCATCTTTGGCTGCAGAGTATGTAGTCAATCTGGTTTCGGTGTTGGCCATCTGGTGATGTCCATGTGTAAAGTCGCCTCTTGTGTTGCTGGAAGAGGGTGTTTGCTATGACCAGTGCGTTCTCTTGGCAGAACTCTATCAATCTTTGTCCTGCTTCATTCTGTGTTCCAAGACCGAACCTGCCTGTTATTCCCTCCACTTTTTGATTGCCTACTTTGGCATTCCAGTCTCCTAGAATAATTTGAACATCATTTCTTGGTGTTTGTTCTATGAGGTGTTGTAAGTCCTCATAGAACTGGTCCACTGTGGCTTCATCTGCACCCGTGGTTGGTGCGTATATTTGGATCACAGTAACATTGAAGGATTTGCCCTGAATTCTTACTGACATCATTCTGTCATTTTTGAGGTTGTATCCCATTACTGCTCTTCTCACTCTTTTATTGACAATTATGGCTACTCCATGTCTTCTAAAGTTTTCTTGTCCACAGTAGTAGATGTGATGGTTTCCAGAGCTGAATTCGCCCATCCCTGTCCATTTGAGCTCACTGATTCCCAAGATGTCAATGCTTATTCTTTCCATCTCATTTTTTACCACTTCCAGTTTACCTTGGTTCATTGATCTCACATTCCATGTCCCTATACAGTATTGCTCCTTACAACATTGCATTTCCCCTCCCCCTTTCCTGTCCATCCCCTTTCTCCCCTCTGAGGTGTTAAGCATCCTGTATCACCTAGCCTGCCCTTTTGTTTTGCCTTTTGTTTTGGTCCATAGGGTTCTCTTGGCAAGCTTTGTGGCGTGGTTTGCCGGTTTCTACGCCATTTTTTTCCTCGCATCATACATCATATCACAGTTTTAAAAGTTTAGAACAGTTTACACTACATATTGTCATGCATAATTATCACACTCTAAAACACAGTCTCTATGTTACTTGCTATATTAAGTCAGTATGAAGTCTCTATGTCAGTCTCTATATTAATTCAGCTACATTTTTCACATCAGCTACTTATCCTTGTGTCCTCACTCCCCAAGTGGGGTTGTTGTCTCTGGGTCCCTTGCTCCAGGGGCATCGCAGTGGCAGGCAGTGGATGTTTTCCCTGTGTCTCAGCTGTTCCTCTTCCTCTGCCTCTGGCTGCAGTGGTGGATGGTGACCTTCTCCCTCCCAGGCCTCTGGATGGTTTCTGGGCAATTGGGGCCTGGTCTTTCTCTGCCTCTTTCTTCCTTGCACCCAGGTTTTAGGATGGGGTGGAAGGGAGGGGCCGATTCTTCACTCACCTCCCTCCAAGGCTTCTGGATGGTTTCTGGGCAGTTGGGCCTGGTCTTTCTCTGCCTCTTTCTTCCTTGCACCCAGGTTTCAGGATGGGGTGGAAGGGAGGGGCCGATTCTTCACTCACCTCCCTCCAAGGCTTCTGGATGGTTTCTGGGCAGCTGGGCCTGGTCTTTCTCTGCCTCTTTCTTCCTTGCACCCAGGTTTTAGGATGGGGTGGAAGGGAGGGGCCGATTCTTCACTCACCTCCCTCCAAGGCTTCTGGATGGTTTCTGGGCAGTTGGGCCTGGTCTTTCTCTGCCTCTTTCTTCCTTGCACCCAGGTTTCAGGATGGGGTGGAAGGGAGGGGCCGATTCTTCACTCACCTCCCTCCAAGGCTTCTGGATGGTTTCTGGGCAGCTGGGCCTGGTCTTTCTCTGCCTCTTTCTTCCTTGCACCCAGGTTTTAGGATGGGGTGGAAGGGAGGGGCCGATTCTTCACTCACCTCCCTCCAAGGCTTCTGGATGGTTTCTGGGCAGTTGGGCCTGGTCTTTCTCTGCCTCTTTCTTCCTTGCACCCAGGTTTCAGGATGGGGTGGAAGGGAGGGGCCGATTCTTCACTCACCTCCCTCCAAGGCTTCTGGATGGTTTCTGGGCAGTTGGGGCCTGGTCTTTCTCTGCCTCTTTCTTCCTTGCACCCAGGTTTTAGGATGGGGTGGAAGGGAGGGGCCGATTCTTCACTCACCTCCCTCCAAGGCTTCTGGATGGTTTCTGGGCAGTTGGGCCTGGTCTTTCTCTGCCTCTTTCTTCCTTGCACCCAGGTTTTAGGATGGGGTGGAAGGGAGGGGCCGATTCTTCACTCACCTCCCTCCAAGGCTTCTGGATGGTTTCTGGGCAGTTGGGCCTGGTCTTTCTCTGCCTCTTTCTTCCTTGCACCCAGGTTTCAGGATGGGGTGGAAGGGAGGGGCCGATTCTTCACTCACCTCCCTCCAAGGCTTCTGGATGGTTTCTGGGCGGCTGGGCCTGGTCTTTCTCTGCCTCTTTCTTCCTTGCACCCAGGTTTTAGGATGGGGTGGAAGGGAGGGGCCGATTCTTCACTCACCTCCCTCCAAGGCTTCTGGATGGTTTCTGGGCGGCTGGGCCTGGTCTTTCTCTGCCTCTTTCTTCCTTGCACCCAGGTTTCAGGATGGGGTGGAAGGGAGGGGCCGATTCTTCACTCACCTCCCTCCAAGGCTTCTGGATGGTTTCTGGGCAGCTGGGCCTGGTCTTTCTCTGCCTCTTTCTTCCTTGCACCCAGGTTTTAGGATGGGGTGGAAGGGAGGGGCCGATTCTTCACTCACCTCCCTCCAAGGCTTCTGGATGGTTTCTGGGCAGCTGGGCCTGGTCTTTCTCTGCCTCTTTCTTCCTTGCACCCAGGTTTCAGGATGGGGTGGAAGGGAGGGGCCGATTCTTCACTCACCTCCCTCCAAGGCTTCTGGATGGTTTCTGGGCAGCTGGGCCTGGTCTTTCTCTGCCTCTTTCTTCCTTGCACCCAGGTTTTAGGATGGGGTGGAAGGGAGGGGCCGATTCTTCACTCACCTCCCTCCAAGGCTTCTGGATGGTTTCTGGGCGGCTGGGCCTGGTCTTTCTCTGCCTCTTTCTTCCTTGCACCCAGGTTTTAGGATGGGGTGGAAGGGAGGGGCCGATTCTTCACTCACCTCCCTCCAAGGCTTCTGGATGGTTTCTGGGCGGCTGGGCCTGGTCTTTCTCTGCCTCTTTCTTCCTTGCACCCAGGTTTCAGGATGGGGTGGAAGGGAGGGGCCGATTCTTCACTCACCTCCCTCCAAGGCTTCTGGATGGTTTCTGGGCGGCTGGGCCTGGTCTTTCTCTGCCTCTTTCTTCCTTGCACCCAGGTTTTAGGATGGGGTGGAAGGGAGGGGCCGATTCTTCACTCACCTCCCTCCAAGGCTTCTGGATGGTTTCTGGGCAGTTGGGCCTGGTCTTTCTCTGCCTCTTTCTTCCTTGCACCCAGGTTTTAGGATGGGGTGGAAGGGAGGGGCCGATTCTTCACTCACCTCCCTCCAAGGCTTCTGGATGGTTTCTGGGCAGTTGGGCCTGGTCTTTCTCTGCCTCTTTCTTCCTTGCACCCAGGTTTCAGGATGGGGTGGAAGGGAGGGGCCGATTCTTCACTCACCTCCCTCCAAGGCTTCTGGATGGTTTCTGGGCGGCTGGGCCTGATCTTTCTCTGCCTCTTTCTTCCTTGCACCCAGGTTTTAGGATGGGGTGGAAGGGAGGGGCCGATTCTTCACTCACCTCCCTCCAAGGCTTCTGGATGGTTTCTGGGCGGCTGGGCCTGGTCTTTCTCTGCCTCTTTCTTCCTTGCACCCAGGTTTCAGGATGGGGTGGAAGGGGGGGGCCGATTCTTCACTCACCTCCCTCCAAGGCTTCTGGATGGTTTCTGGGCAGCTGGGCCTGGTCTTTCTCTGCCTCTTTCTTCCTTGCACCCAGGTTTTAGGATGGGGTGGAAGGGAGGGGCCGAATGGAGCAGATACATCTCATTATATACCATAACACAATACATTTGAATCTTGTTGCACGGTAGCTCATTGGCTGCTACCGGCGTGGCCTCGCCCAGGTCACGCCTCTCTTCTGCAGTTGTTTTCTCTTCTGCAGTTGTTTTATCTTCTGCAGTTGTTTTCTCTTCTGCAGTTGTTTTCTGTAGCTCCTGATCATGTGGGGAATTTCCCGCGGCTGTTTGTGATTTGGGCAATGTGGACCATGTGAGACTGAACGCTCGCAGCTGCCCTCTATGGGCGGCTTGCTCGCGTTCCTTAACAGCTGAGATACATTGTGATTGTGGACTGGTTACATTCATATATTTAAAGTGACATTGTACATGCATACATAACAGTTTCTTTTTCCTTCTCATCCCTTGTTATTTTTAGAGCAATAACATTGTCAATAAAAGGAGGAGCTCTGGTGAATTTCATATACAACACAGCCCAGACATTACTTCCTGTACCATCAAAATAATTAGCAGTAGTGCATTCTGTGTTATCTGTTTATGCTAATCATCTGGCACAACTCCTCAGAAAATGCTTCATTTATTATCAGCAGCTGCTGGATTCTGAGTTCCAGGACATTAATCTCTGCATGCCTAATTCTAAAGGAGTATCTAAATGTCTCCTTGTTCCTTTCAAAATGTCTGCCAGTTTTTACAGACTTGCTGCCAGAAGTGCTTTAGGCAGTTTAAAGTAGCTTCCTTTGCCTCAAGCATTCAGAAAGTAGGGTTTTGAATCACTCAGATCCTTTATGTAAACACAGAGTTGCTTCTCCTGCCACAGTTTTCCTTTGCTGTAGAATAACTACAAGCTGTTTCTGGAAATGGTAACTCTTTGGGGACTTGTGTCTATAGCTGTGGCTATGAACTCCCTGAAAGAGATGAATGTCCAACTCATAGTCTTGTACCAACAAATACAGGGGTCAGAGGGATGACTTTGAATATGCAGACCAAGGAGGGAAAAGCTGCTTATACTGATACCTGCCCTAGTAATTACAGGTTTTCAACACCACTTAGTATTAATGAAAACAGACCAACAGAAACATAGTGACTAACATTACGTTTAAAAAAGGTTTTGGAATCTTACTTGAGAAATCCAGAATTTTGACTCACTAGCTTCGGTGTCTTGCACGGAAGACAAAGAAGGAGCCGCAGTAGGGGGCTAAAACACAGGTTTATTTCATGGTGGTCATGATGAACATGTGGTAATGGCGGAGGTACAGCTCATTATATACTGCAGTGTGGATTCCCCGTGCCCCCGTGGGCACGGAACGGCCCGGCAGAGGCCACTTTCGGGAGAAAGGCTCCCTGGCCCGTGGGCTCTGCGAGCACCCAAATTAAGGGGGGTGGATAAATTATAGGGTTTGATTCACCCAATTACCTGACCTGACCAACGAACCTGCTGAGAGAGCAAATACGTTACCTATTAGAGTAATCCCTCATCTCCGAGTCTCAGTCTCATCCCAGAAGCAAACAGGAGTCATGATTGCCTTAGTCTAAGCCCAAAACAATGGTGTTGTCCCAGCCAGTGTTTGTCCGCACTAATTAACTTCCCCCAGAGAGATTCCCAATTAACCTGAGTAAATAGGTGATGTGATTGACTGTTGGGTGACGGGTTTTTCTACCTTGCCTTCTGATCTATAAATGGTTATGCCTTTTCCTCAATAAACCACTGATCTTATCCTCCTCCATACTGCCTTGTATCGTTTCTTGATCAGTCTCCTCCGGGACCTCCGGCCCTCTGCGGCCCCGATTCCTACACCTGGTGACCCCGAGCGTGATCTACTCATGAGTAAGCGACCCCCGAGCGGTCTTCCTCAGAGTAGCGATCACACGGTCCGGTTCTGCGCTTGAACCGTGTCCGAATCATCCCGGAGGACAGCGCGGCACTCCGTCCGGCAGCCAGCCGATCGGAGGGACGGCCTGCGGTGAGGCAGTCCAAAGAGGCATCCTACAGCTTGCTCCCGACTTTCGCGGTGGCTTGCGCCAAAGGGAAAAACGCGTTCCGCTCAGGGCAGCTGTGAGCCCCTGACAGCGCAGTGGCCACCGAGGGCCCGTGGCCGCAGTCCACGCTCCGAGCTCTACCCAGAAGCGTCGTCGCCAGAACCTATTGCCTGCCACAGACGCATCGACTCGTCCCGAGGAGGAATCTTCCGAGGACCCAATCGCAGGTAATATGGGGACCTGTCCTCAGCGACAGCGTCCATCCGCTAGCCAAAGAACTCGTGTAGATGGGTTCAACATCCTAGCCAGGGTATTTAATTTGCGTTTTCACAGCGGGGAGCTAGCGAGACATTTGGTGTACCTAGGGGAACACTGCCTGCTTTACCCAGAAGTAGGTACGTTGACCCTTGAGCTCTGGGATCAGATAGGAGACTGCATTCAGCAACCCCCGAAAGCTCCAGGAGGCGTAATTCGCACATGGAGAAAGTGTAGGAAGCTCTTGGCGGAGATAGAGCCAGTCCGGGTAGAGGCCAAAGAACCCCCAAGTCTGCCAGATGCGCCAGCCGAACCAACGGCACCTACGGCGCTCTATCCGTCACTCCAATTTAGGCAGAGTAGTGTAGGGAGCTTTCCCTCGGTGACAGCTGCAGACGTCACCGGCGGAATGCAAGGAATGAGGAGCGCAGGCGCTTCTCAGAGAGCAAAAGGTTCCCTAGCTACCAAAAGTGCCCTTCAGCGCACAGTAGAGGAAGAACTCAGGAAGGGGGAATTACCAGTAGAGGAGCTAGCAGAGCTCAGTCAGATATGTCCCATCCGCATGGAGATGGACGCGCTTACGGGCGCCCAGCAGATAGTACATTCCCCAGTCCCGTATAAGCTTCTCATGGCTATACGAAAAGCCATTTCCGAGACAGGACTCCAAAGTCGTTTTACGAGGGGCACGCTTCAGCAGGTGTGCGAGAACACCATGTGGATTCCCCATGACTGGAAAGCCGTCATGCGGATGATGCTCACCCCTAGCCAGTACTTAATTTGGGACAGTGAGTTTCGCCTAGAGGCGCAGACGAGGGCTGCCAGGATGGGAGGCGCAGTACTTCCTGACCAGTTATATGGTTCAGGTGCCTTCGAGCCCATCGATGCCCAGATCAACTTGCCTCTAGCCACTCTCCAGATGTCGGCCGAGGCCGCCTTTAGGGCGTTTTTCAAAGTCCCAGCAACTGGCAAAGAGGCTAAAAATTACACCGCTATCAAGCAAGGAGCCCAGGAACCCTATATGGACTTCATCAATCGCCTGGAAGAAGCCATTAGCAGGCAGATTGATAATGAGCAGGCCCAACAAGAGCTCATGATGAAGTTAGCCAAGGACAACGCCAACTTCGACTGTCGTAAAATCTTGCAGTCCCTGGGCAATCATCCTGATTTGACCCTTACGGACATGATTAGAGCTTGCGCCGACGTTGGCACAGAATCCTACAAGATGGGATTGCTAGCGGCAGCGGTGCAAGGGGGTAAGAGACCAAAAGGAAAGACCCAAGGAGCATGTCACAGTTGTGGCAAGGTCGGTCACTTCGCTAGGGAGTGCCGACCCAAGGGAGGCGGACAAAAGTCTGGCCATCCCAAGGCTCCGAAAACCCAGTGTCCGAAGTGTAGAAGAGGCTACCATTGGGCTCGAGACTGTCCGGATTCGGGAAACCGGAACGCGGGCATGTCTCTGGCCCCGGTCCAAACAGGGACTCCCCTCACCCAAAGCTCACCAGAGCTAGACTAAATCCCGGTCACATTCCAGACATTGCGAGGGCACAGGCCAGCCCCAAGGGTAGTACAGGGTTAGACTTGACTTGTCAGGCGGACGTTACATGCGACCTGCCAGGCATGGTCTATCTGGTGGACTCCCAGTACATGGGTCCACTGCCCAAGGGCTTTATAGGTTTAGTTTTGCCCCGCAGCGTAGCTGGAGCACGCGGAATTTTCATAATTCCAGGAGTCGTTGACTCGAATTTTTCAGGCGTTCTCCAAGTTCAGCTTTGGACTCATCGGCCCCAAACAATTCACAAGGGAGACACCTTAGCGCAACTGATCATGGTTCCTTGTCACTCGCCAGCAGATAGCCAGGGAAGGCTCAGTGACAGCTCCGAGTCCCGGTCAGAGGACCGCTCGAGCGCCAGTGAGGCAGTACAAGGATACCAGGTCTTAGCGACAGTGGAGACCAACATTGAGTGGAAGCAGCGCCCCGTTATCGAGGTATTTTTGAACAAAAGAGCGTTCTCAGGGTTACTCGATACCGGAGCGGATGTGAGCGTGATAAGCAGGAGCCAGTGGCCAAGGGAGTGGCCATTGAGCCGGTCTCCGATGTGTGGGGGTAGGCGGCATTCAGGAAGCGTTCAGAAGCCGAGAGTGGGTGGAAGTCACAATCCCAAAGGCTGACGGCACGGCGGTAATTCGGCCGCACATAGTTGACGTGCACATCAACCTTTGGGGGTGAGACATCTTGCAGCAGTATGGTGCTACGCTTACCTTCGGGTAATGGCGTTGCCATTTAAATGGCTCACCGATACGCCGGTTTGGGTAGAACAATGGCCGGTAGTGGGAGAGAAATTAGTTGCCCTCAAGCAGCTAGTTAAAGAACAACTAGACGCAGGACATATAGAACGGTCCACAAGTCCTTGGAATTCGCCAATTTTTGTTATTAAGAAGAAGTCGGGGAAGTGGCGACTCCTCCACAATCTCAGAGAGATCAATAAATGCATACAGCCAATGGGTCCGCTTCAATGCGGCATCCCGAATCCGAACATGATTCCCGAGGGGTGGGAGATTCTGGTCGTAGGTCTCAAGGATTGCTTTTATACAATTCCCTTAGACCCCCGGGACCGGGAAAGGTTCGCCTTTACGGTGCCGGTTGTGAACCACAGCGAGCCCACGCAGCGTTACGCGTGGAAATTTTTGCCACAGGGCATGCTCAATTCGCCCACCCTGTGCCAAATTTATGTTCACAACGCACTGGCAAAGTTCCGAAGCCTTTACCCTAAAGCTATAGTTTGTCACTTCATGGACGACATCTTGGTCGCGATGCCGCAACTCGGCAGCGAAATGTTTTCTGACCTCCAGGCCAGCCTGGGGGACAAAGGTTTACTCATTGCCCCAGAGAAAGTGCAGAGAACCGAGCCCTTCTCATACTTGGGTCATCGGCTTCTCCGCTCTTTCGCAGCACCAGTTTTGCCCCAGATCAATTTACAGGACTCAGTCACCCTTGTAGAGTTGCAGCAAGTTTTGGGTAACATCAATTGGGCCAGACCGTATTTCCGATTGGATACGGATCTTTTGAAACCGCTCTTCTCGCTGCTAACTTTAGGTAAGCAGCCAGCAGACCGGATAAAGGTTTCTCG
Organism: Bradypodion pumilum; assembly: GCA_035047305.1. NCBI lineage: Eukaryota > Metazoa > Chordata > Lepidosauria > Squamata > Chamaeleonidae > Bradypodion > Bradypodion pumilum. The sequence continues at coordinate 99,620,386 of JAWDJD010000003.1, forward strand.
AGAAGCGCGCTTGGCTCTCGAGAAAGTTAACCAAGTTCTCAGCCAGCGATGGGTAGATAGGATCTCCCCAGGGCCATATGCTCCGATCCTGAATTTGTACATCGTACGGTCAGGATCCATGTTCACAGGAGCGCTCGGCGTACATGCCGAGAAAGGGGCGAGTATCGTGGAGTGGGTGTACCTTCCGAACACCTCTTCACGAAACATCGTTCCTCCCCAAGAATTGGTCTCCGCGGTGGTTTACCGCGGAAGGCTGAGAGCTAGGGACATTTCAGGGCATGATTTGTCCAAAACCGTAGTCCTGTTCACCAAGGAACAAGTTCAGCAATTAATGCAGCTCGGTGACTCGCTCCCTATTGCGTTGGAAGGATTCACCGGATGCTTGGCATACCACTTGCCAAAGGACCCCAGACTTGTCTCACTCCAAACGCAGACAGTCAGCTTGTTCGAATTGCTCTCGCTGGTTCCACTTCAGGGAGCCAGGTCAGTTTTTACTGATGGTAGTCGAACATATGGTGTCTTGACCTGGCAGGAGGGCCAAGCTTGGCGCACGCTGCTAACTCTTTCCACAAAAGTCCGCGCAGCGGGCAGACTTGGCGGCGGTGAACCTTGCCTTGCGCACCTTCGCCAAAGAACGTTTAAACATCATCACTGACAGTATGTATGTTAGGAATTTGCTTCACAGTCTACCGGGAGCATACATTACTCCCGCGATAGACAAGAATTTGCTTAGTCTGTTTCTCACTGCTCAATTTCACTTGCGAAACCGCACGGAGCCGCTCTATATTGCCCACATCCGAAGTCATCAAGACCTACCGGGTCCGATTTCCGCGGGCAATAGCAGAGCGGATGCAGTGGCAAAGGAAATTCAGCAACGCTCAGTTTTGGGTGTTTTTACTACTCCAATTCAGAGCCATGCTTTTTTTCACCAAAATGCCAAAGCGCTCGCCAGACAGTTTAATTTGCCACTCTCTCAAGCCCAAGGCATAGTCCGCTCTTGCCAGCATTGTGCAGGGGCACTGGGGGGCCCCTCGTGGGGGGTCAACCCACGAGGGACAGAGGCCAATCAGGTGTGGCAAATGGACGTCACGCATGTTCCGCAGTTTGGCAGATGGCAGTACATGCACGTTTGCATAGACACTTTTTCTCAGTTCGTCTGGGCAACGGCGCAGAAAGGGGAGACTGCTTCCCACGTGGAGCAGCACCTCCTTTCCTGCATTGCAGCCATGGGCAAACCTCGGCACGTTAAAACCGATAACGCGCCATCCTACAGCTCTAGGCAGTTGGCCGCCTTCATGGCCACTTGGGATATTAAGCATACTTTTGGCGTTCTTTACAATCCGCAGGGGCAAGCGATTGTGGAACGGGTCAATCGGACGCTCAAGTCCTATATTGACAAACAAACAGAAAGGGGGGAGCCACCAGCCCTCCCCAAGTCACAGGGCCAGGCACAGCATTGCCTGAATAAGGTATTGTTCACATACAATCACCTTAATGTTTTTTCGGATTGTACGCCGCAGGAGAAGCACTTCCGCCATTCGGAAGCTCTCCCGCGACCGATGGTCCGATACTGGGTGCCACCGGACCCTTCTTGGAGGGGCCCGGTGCCGCTCATAACCTGGGGAAGAGGGTATGCTGCAGTTATGTCCCCTACAGGTGTCGTTTGGATTCCAGCTCGGTGTGTCAAGCCTTACTTGGAACCACATGGCGTGGACCCAGACCGACCAGAGTCCGATCCCGGAAATGGAGGACCTCACTCTGACCGAGAGGACCCGTCGGAGGAAACGGCAACTGACGACAACACCCAAGATCACCTGGGGGATGGTCAAGATCCTTTGTCGTGAGGCCGAGGACACCGTCCGGCGCGAAAGGAAGGAGCCGACGCCGGAGAACCTCACAGCTGCAGTTTTCACCCAGATTCATGCCAACACCCTGGCGCTCACCATCATCCTGACCCTTTCCCTGCTTCTGGGGGGAGGCGCTCAGGCCGCCTCGTTGGAGGCCAATGATCTGCTGCCCGGCGGAGACCTCTCTGCCCGGATGCAGTACAATATTTGGGAGAGGTTGGCAGGTCTCGTCAACCAGTCCGTTTTTTGCCTCAGGCAGGACCTTGGTTCTGCTTTGATCCTCAGCACCTGCCTCATCCCAGTGTGCCATTCTCCAGGCGCACACCCCAGGGATGGGGATTGGCTTGTGAAAAGACTTTTCAGCCCGTACAACCCAGCGGCTTCTTCAGAGTATGCCCGTTGGGAGATGCGGCTCACCATGACTTTGCCGGCTGATGCAGCCACCCTCCACACTCCTCGGGTGGCGGTCAGCCCGAACACTACCTGTGGACGAATGTACGGCTGCGCCTCAGCTGGTCGTACCCGGTGCCGCTGCCTCAACGTTGGCAGTGGCAATTGGACTTGCAATAACCCAGTACCACTTGGCACCATGTACGCTCATATAACCCTGCCATCTGGTTGGTTCTTCACATGCAACCAGTATACGTGGAACTACATTCCTGCAAATGTTTCAGACTCTATATGTTGTATCAGCCGTTTGACATTGTTACTCCCTACCAAGGACATGGTCACCCCAAGCACAAATGTTACAAATGTTTCAAATGTTCCCTCACTCGTACGGCACACTCGCACCACCCAGTTAGACAGCTCATGTGAGAGCAGCTTCAGAGTAATGAGCCCTGCCGAATATCTCTCTTTGGCAGTCAGCATCTTTGGCGTGCCAGGCTTAGCCGTCGGCAACGCAAAGAGGATTGGCCGCTTGGCTTGCGGTCTAGCAAAAGCCATCAACCATACCTCCTCCGCGATAGCGCTCCTTAATCAAGAGCAGGCAGAGCTTCGCCATGCCATTCTTGACAATCGAGCGGCTATCGACTACCTCTTATTGTTGCACCACCTGGGTTGCGAATCCTTTCATGGTATGTGCTGTTTCAACCTTACTGACAACTGCCGCAAAGTATAGAGTCAGCTCACTGATCTCCACACCATAGTCCAGGGCATCACGGAGGGTTCTGCATGGGGAGCTTGGTGGAGTTCATTGTGGAACTGGATGTGGTCATGGATCCCCTGGGGGTGGCTCCAAACGGTACTCAAGGTGGTTGTGGGGGTGATTATACTAGGCATCGCACTCTGCTGCTTTGCGCAATGTATTCCCTCGCTGATCTCAAGGTGCCGCCCCAGAAGGAAACCCCGAGACGTCATTCCTGCTCATCAGCTGGTCCCGCTCCTACGCAGGGTCGCCGGTCAGGCTCTTAAGAAAAATTAAAAGGGGAGATGTGGATTCCCCGTGCCCCCGTGGGCACGGAATGGCCCAGCAGAGGCCACTTTCGGGAGAAAGGCTCCCTGGCCCGTGGGCTCTGCGAGCACCCAAATTAAGGGGGGTGGATAAATTATAGGGTTTGATTCACCCAATTACCTGACCTGACCAACGAACCTGCTGAGAGAGCAAATACGTTACCTATTAGAGTAATCCCTCATCTCCGAGTCTCAGTCTCATCCCAGAAGCAAACAGGAGTCATGATTGCCTTAGTCTAAGCCCAAAACAATGGTGTTGTCCCAGCCAGTGTTTGTCCGCACTAATTAACTTCCCCCAGAGAGATTCCCAATTAACCTGAGTAAATAGGTGATGTGATTGACTGTTGGGTGACGGGTTTTTCTACCTTGCCTTCTGATCTATAAATGGTTATGCCTTTTCCTCAATAAACCACTGATCTTATCCTCCTCCATACTGCCTCGTATCGTTTCTTGATCAGTCTCCTCCGGGACCTCCGGCCCTCTGCGGCCCCGATTCCTACACTGCAGTACATACATTTGAATATCGTTGCACGGTAGCTCATTGGCTGCTACCGGCGTGATGTCATTCTGAGTCACGCCCATCTTCTCCAGGTGATCCTCACGCGGGAAAGGTTCCCGTGGCTGCCGGTGATTTGGGGAATGTGAACCATGTGAGCTGAACGCTCGCAGCTGCCCTCTATGGGCAGCTTACTCGCGTTCCTTAACAGCTGAGTTACATTGTAATCATTGTCAGGTTACATTCATACATTCTTAAAGTAAGACTGTTACATACACAACACTCCTCCCCCCTAGGATGGGACGAAGTCCCTCAACCATTGTGGCTTCCCGCACAGGGGAACTAGGGGCTCCGAATTCCGCAGAGTCTCATCCTGCAATGGAAAGGGGGGACTCGTTAGTCGTTCGGCGGGGACTCTGCGACAACCTTGCATTGGGAGAAGGGAATGGAACATACAGCTGAGAGGTGAAACCCGGCCTGTTGCCCGGGGACCCCCCCAGTACGAACCTCGGAACTGACGAGGAGACCCTTGTTTCCCCTGCCCGGTCCCTTGCGCCTGCAACCGGCGTCCTTGCCCCACTCCCTGCTGCCTGACCCGGAGTTCTAGGGGATGGAGAGCATGAATTTCCCCCAGCTGCCTGGCTCGGAGGGCTTGGTGCTATGGTATACTCTAAAACAAAAGGGCTGGGGGGACTGGAGGTACCAGGGACTGAACTGAAACCCCTCTTCTCGCTTGGACGGGTGGGGGACCACTCCGCGACACCCCCCTGGTACGGTAACGAAAAATCAAACTCATTCCCTTCTTGCACGGCATCCTCCTCCTCAGGTGAGAATCGAGGGTATGCATTTGTACCCGAGGACGCTGCCGTGTCTCCCCCTTGGGGGGAGGACCCTAACGCTGATTCCCCTTCATTAGTGACTCGCCTTCGGAGTTGGTCAGCGTGCCTTCTCCAGAGGAGACTTGTGCAGGTCTCGACCCTATAGGACACTGGCCCCGTTTGTTCAATGATGGTCCCTGGAACCCACGTGGGTCCCGACCCCGCATAGTTTCTGCAGTACACCGGGTCCCCTACGGAAAAACTTTTGGAACTCTCTACCACTATATTCCTCCCTTCATCCTCCACCCTGGTCGGATCCAACCAATCAAAAAGTGTTACAGGCCGCCTCCTCATGAGGAGCTCCGCCGGCGAAAGTCCCGAAGCTAGGGGAGTTGCCCTATAACAGATGAGGAACTGACACAGTTGGAGGTTCAACTCGCCAGGACCCATGCGCCGCAGTGCGTCCTTCGTAGTGCGCACTTGGCGCTCTACCTGACCGTTTGTGGCGGGGTGAAATGGGGCAGCGGTAATGTGGCGGATGGCATTCCTCTCGATAAATGCCTTGAATTCCGCAGACGTGAAGGTACTAGCGTTGTCGTTAACGAGGATGTCCGGCAGGCCGAAACAACTAAAGACCCTGTGCAAGTGTTTAATGGTGGCTGCAGATGAGGTGCTAGTCATGGGGATCACTTCCAGCCATTTGGAATACGAGTCGACTATCAGCAGGAACATGGACCCGCGGAAAGGGCCAGCGAAGTCGACGTGTATCCGGAACCATGGCCCCTGGGCCGTGTCCCATTCCCTATGGGGTAGCCTGGATTCCTCAGGCCGAGAGCTCTGGCAGCTCTCACACGTGCCCACTAAATGCTCTATCTCAGCGTCTATCTGGGGCCACCAGAAGTAACTCCTAGCCAGCGCCTTGGAGCACACTATTCCCGGGTGGCTGGTATGCAGTAGCCTCAGCACCTTCGCCCGCAACTTTTCGGGGATAACCACCCGCTGGCCCCAGAGCAAGCAGCACCTTTCCAGGGAAAGCTCTACTCTACGCCTGAAAAATGCCTTGAAATGCTCTTCGGGGGGAGCTGCGGGCCACCCTTTCCTCACCCAGGAACTGACTTGGGCCAGGATCTTGTCGGCCGCTGTGGCTTTGGCGAGGTCTGCCGGCACTATGAGGGGTGAGTCGAGGGACTCGATCAGCAGGACTTGATGGTCCTGCTCTACCTCGCATGCGGGATCTCCTAAACTAGGGAGAGGAGATCGGGACAGTGCGTCCGCGTGGGAGATTTCCTTCCCTGGGCGATAGACTAGCTCATACTGATAGGCATTAAGGAAAATCGCCCAGCGTAGCATTCGGGGGGATAGAATTTGTGGGGTGGGTTTGCCCGTGGTAAAGATTCCCAGGAGAGGCTTGTGATCCGTCACAACCGTAAACTCGTGGCCGTATAGGAAATCGTGGAACTTTTTTGTTCCCGCGATGATGGCTAGGGCCTCCCTATCTGTTTGCGCTCTGCTTTTGAAAGGGACCTGGAGTACTACGCAACTGGGGCTTCCTGCCCACTCTCTAACACGTGGCACAACACCGCCCCCGCCCCCACTGGGGATGCATCACAGACTAAAACCACTGGCCTCCTCGGATCAAAATGGGGCAGTACCGCATCCGAGAACAGGAGCGTTTTGAGCTCCTTGAACGCTGTCTCTTGCCTGTCCCCCTACCACCAAACCACCTCTTTCTTTAGTAGCGCGTGCAGTGGCTCTGCAACCGATGCCTTCCTTGGCAAAAAGGAGTGGTAAAAGTTGAGGAGCCCCAGGAATGACTGCAGCTCCAGTTTCGCGGTGGGGCAAGGGGCGTTTTGTACAGCCGCAACCTTGGACTCGGAAGGCTTGATGCCCTCCGGGGTTACCTTGAACCCGAGAAACTCAACCTCCCTCGCAAAAAATACACATTTGTCCCTTCTTAGTCGGAGCCCCACTTTTTCGAATACTGAAAGGACCCCGTCTAGCCTCTTCGCTAGCTCTGATTCGCTCCCTGCTGTTATCAAGACGTCGTCAAAATATGGGAGCATGCCTGGAAGCCCCTTTAAAAGGCGTTCTACAAGGGACTGAAAGATCCCGGGGGCCGAATTCACGCCGAACTGCAGGCGCGTTACTTTAAATGCCCCCTTGTGCGTAACGATAGTTTGCGCGGCAGCAGCAGCTGGGGTTACTGTGAGCTGCTGATACGCTTGCGCCAGGTCTAGCTTAGCAAAACACCTCCCCCCATGCAACGTGGCCAGTAAGTGGCTAACCACCGGCACCGGATATGCATTTGGCCGAATGGCCTTGTTAATTGAACATTTGTAGTCAGCGCAAATCCTGACCTCCCCGTTTGATTTTAGGGCCGTAACAATTGGAGTCTCCCACTCCGCTGAATCAACTGGAACCAAAATCCCCTGCTCCACCAGTTTGTCCAGCTCCGCCTCAATCTTGTCTTTGAGGGCGAAAGGCACTCTTCTTGGCTTGAGGCGTATGGGTCTGATTTCTGGGTCCAATTCAAAAGAAACTGGGGGCCCCTTGTAAGTCCCGAGCCCCTTCTTGAAAACGTCCGGGTGCGCATCGCACACGTCCTGCACTGGGTCAGTCTCTATGGCGTTAATGCCGAACAGTTCAATTCCCAGGGGAGCAAACCACTGGGTTCCCAAAAGGCAACATCTTCCCCCCTTGAGAACCACTAAGGGCAGTTTCTCTGTGTAATTTTTGAACTTCACTGTGAAGTTCCCCACCCCCAACACTGGGATCCCATAGCCCTGCACGTCCCACAAGTTTGACTTCATGGCCTGCAGCTTGGGCCGCGCATTTGGGGGAATGCGCATGAACTCCTTTTGGGACAGGATGGAGTAGGATGACCCCGAGTCTATTTCCATCCTCACTGGAACCCCTTGTAACAGTACCTCTACGTAGAAACGCCGGTGCTCCAGGCCCACGCGGTACACGCCTTCTGCGCCGTCGTTGGTTGAGACCTTTCCGATGCCGGCCGCCTTCCGCTGATGTGCTCGAGGGTGTTTCAATGGGCCCTTGCCCTCGGTTTGCCCATGCCTACAGACTCTGGCGATGTGGCCCTTCCGACCGCAGTTGTGGCACTCGGCCCTCCGGAATGGGCATCTCGTCCGGTCGTGAGATGCCCCACAGCCGTCGCAACGGCGGCCTTGCCTCTCGCTGGTCTGGTGCTTCTCCCCACGTTTCTTTACCTTCTGGACGTCGTCGTCCTCGCTGGAGCAGGAGTCGGCCGTCGTGGACAACTCCTCGGAGGTCGCTGGCGTGCCTGCGGGTGACCGTGGTGCCCGCCAAGGCTGTCTTCGCCGACGTCTGCCGGGCTGCTTGCACGGGCGACTTGGCCCTCTCGGTTGCGGCCCCTCGGGACTTGAACACTCTGACCCCGCTCCTGGCCACCTCGGCTGCTTGGGCTTCCCGCAGTACCTTGTTGAACGTGAGGCAATGGTCGCGGGTCATCAGCTTCCTCTGGACCTCCTCGTCCCTCAGGCCACACAGCATGTGGTCTCGGAGGGCCGTGTCCAGGTCCTCCCACTGGCAGTTGACCGCCGCGAGCCTGAGGGCTGCCGCGTAGGCGGACACGGACTCCCCCGGGCGCTGGTCCCGTCTGTGGAATGCGACCCTGGCCGGGAAAATTGAGACTGGAGGCTGGAAGTGTTCGCCCAGTAGCGCCAGGATGCGGTCAATGGGCACCACGTCTACCTTCCGGGGAGCCACCAGGTTCATCAGGATATGCAGCGTGGCCGGCCCCACCTGGGCAAGGAAGTGCGAGCGCATCTTGGCGTCGTCGTCGATGCCTGCAGCATTCATCGCGTGCCGAAACTGGCACTCGTACAGCTCCCATTGTTCTGGGTCGCTGATATCGAACTGATGATTCTTGACCTTGGGATGCGCCATGGATCCCACCTTCGTCGCCAATTTGGTGTCTTGCACGGAAGACAAAGAAGGAGCCGCAGTAGGGGGCTAAAACACAGGTTTTTTTCATGGTGGTCAAGATGAACATGTGGTAATGGCGGAGGTACAGCTCATTATATACTGCAGTACATACATTTGAATATCGTTGCACGGTAGCTCATTGGCTGCTACCGGCGTGACGTCATTCTGAGTCATGCCCATCTTCTCCAGGTGATCCTCACGCGGGAAAGGTTCCTGCGGCTGCCGGTGATTTGGGGAATGTGAACCATGTGAGCTGAACGCTCGCAGCTGCCCTCTATGGGCAGCTTACTCGCGTTCCTTAACAGCTGAGTTACATTGTAATCATTGTCAGGTTACATTCATACATTCTTAAAGTAAGACTGTTACATACACAACACTAGCTCAACCTTTTAAAGCCGGGGGGCACGCCACACTCCCTCAGACAGCTACGGGGGTCAGATGGCCATTTTGCCCTTCCTCCACCACATGGCATTTCCTGGTGTGGTGAAGGCAGTGGGGGGTCACAAGAAATGGTGCCATGGGCTGCATCCAGCCTGCGGGCCGCAGGTTGAGAATCCTGGCTCTAGCCTCAAGCTCCAGTCCTAAACACAATGGAGAAAGTCCCACTGAACCATGGTGATTCAGTTCAAGGAAGTATACATTATCACAGGAGGTTGCCTTGAGAGCTGAATTGGAGAGGAATTGCACTGACTGTTTCATTGTTCTCTCTGTGGTGATGGGGAGTTCAATGAAGGACAAAGAAGCAGTCTGGGAAATAATAGCTAATCTTGTATCAACTTTATGTTACATTCCATCCCTTTATTCTTCTTCTAAAGCAGGAGTTCTCAACCTTTGCAAGTTGGGGGCCAGGTCATGCTCTCTCAAACAATTTGTGGGCTGGATACTGAAAACGGGCTATAGGTTGAGAACCCATGTTTTAAAATGTGCTGCATTGTATGAGGATCAGGAAAAAGAGATCTAATCACTGTCTATCGTTCACATAGTAATAAAGAATACCACAGCATGAACGACCATGTTCTTAATCACCAGCAACACATCTTTACACTCAAAGAGTTTTTCTAGCTCTTTCTTAGTTGCTCTTCCCAGTTTTCTATTTCTTGGCTGCTGCTCTTCATTTTGGCTGATGATTGAATCACAGTATGAAAAATCTTTTAACATTTTTAACACTGTCAATATTAATGTCATGCAATTCTTCTGTAGTCAAAATTTTTGACCATATTGTTCAACAGTAATCTTATTTTTGAATGTTCTTTTTAAAAAACATTCCTAGTCATTGCTGATTTCTGCCAGTAATACAATCTCATCTGCTTATCTTAAATGATTGCTCTTTCTTCCACCAATTTTTACTGCTCCTTCATCTGATTCTGCTTTTTGTATGACATGTTCTGCACACGATTTGAACAGATAGGGAGATGAAATATATCCTTGTCTGATGCCTTCTGCCAGTCAGAAAACATTCTACTTCTTGATATTCTATCCTAAAAGTAGGATGTTGTTTACAGTCTAGCTTACACATGAGGATGATTAAATGTCATTGCACACCTATTTTACGCCCCAGAATTATCCATAGCTTTTCATGAGCCAAACTGTTAAAGTCTTTAAAGCACTAACTGGAATTCTTATATAGTCAATTGCATTTAGTAGTGAAAATCTGTCATTTACATTGTTGTCAAATTCTTCAGGAATGCCATTTAAATTATATTTTGAAACTATTATTTAATTTAATTTTAATTTAATTTAATAGTCATATTTATATATGCCGCCCACTCAGGCAGAACCCGACTCAGGGCGGCATTACAACAAGTTCTAAAAACACATAAAAACACTTTAAAAGCCCCATATCCCACCCACATTAAAAAACCCATATCCCACCCACCCATCCCACCCACTATAAAAAGAAGAAGAGAGAGTTCTTAATTCTTTACATAAGCCAGCAGGCGGGGACCATGTTCCCATTCGGGCCCCACACCTGCCCTGCCAGCCAGGTCTTCAATCCTTTCCTGAAGGGCAGCAATTCTCTTTGAAGTCTTAGATCTGTTGACAGGAGGTTCCAGAGAGTTGGTGCGGACACGGAGAAGGCCCTCCTTTGGGTGCTGGACAGATGTGCACCCCTAACTGATGGCACCATTAGAGAGCCCCTCCGGTCCGCTCTGGTTGGACGGGCAGACACTCTTGGGACGATGCGGTCTCTAAGGTATCCTGGCCCACTGCCATATAGGGCTTTAAAGGTCAAAACCAGCACCTTGAATTGCACCCGGAGACAAACTGGTAACCAGTGCAGCTACCGAAGTAGCGGTGAGGCATGGGCATATCGCCCACATCCCATCACCACCCGGGCTGCTGCATTCTGGACCAGCTGCAGCCTCCGAATGGTCGTCAAGGGCAGCCCCATGTAGAGCGCATTACAATAATCTAGTCGGGAAGTGACCAGAGCATGGGTGACCATAAGCAAGGAGCCCCGGTCCAGGAGCGTGTGCAACTGGCGAATCACCCGAAGTTGGGCAAAAGCCCTCCTGGCCACAGCCGCTACTTGTTCTTCTAGCAGCAGCCGCGAGTCCAGAAGGACCCCCAAGTTGCGCACTGGATCTGTCTGGGGCAAAACAGCCCATCCAGTACCAAAGATGGTAACTCCCTGGATAACACGGTGCCCCCTATCCACAGCCACTCTGTCTTGCTGGGATTCAGCCGAAGCCCATTGGCCCCCATCCAGACCCCAATGGCCTCCAGGCATCCGGATAGAATTTCAACAGCATCACTGGGGTCCCCACGGGCCGAGATGTACAACTGAGTGTCATCCGCGTACTGATGGTACCGCACCCCGTGGGAACGAATGATCTCAGCCAGTGGCTTCATGTAGATGTTAAATAGGAGAGGAGAGAGCACCGAGCCCTGAGGCACCCCATACTTGAGGAGCCTAGGGCTGGACCTCTCACTCTCTAACCACACCGACTGGGTACGCCACTCCAGAAAAGAGGAAAACCAGGACAACACAGTGCCCTGGATCCCCAATCCTTTGAGCCGTTCCAGAAGGATACCGTGGTTGACGGTATCGAAGGCCGCTGAGAGGTCAAGAAGAGCAAGGACGGATGGATAACGCCCGTCCCGCTCCCGCCAGAGATCAGCCATCTGTGTGACCAATGCTGTCTCTGTACCATATCCGGGCCTGAATCCTGATTGAAAGGGGTCTAGATAATCCGCTTCCTCCAGGACACTCCAGGACACTCTGCAGAGTGTCAAAAGAGGATGTCAAAATTTATATATTTTGAGAAATGTTATCTATATTTTGATGTTGAATTGAATTATGGTAGCAATGTGTAGTATGATGTTCACACAAAAGAATTAATGCTGTCAAGTGACAGGCAGGACAGTCAAAGAAAATAGTAAAAGCACGGTTGTTATTTGAGGAGAGTAAGACCATTTTGAAATGGTATTTGAAATTCAAGAATGTTGTGGAAGTACAATGATAATGGAACTGTGAGTATGCAATAGAACCTCCAACATGCCCAACAATTGTTCACAATCATTAGTTTGAGACGCATGGTGTCACGACAGGGGGGAAGGGAAGGGGGCATCGGCCGATGGGATCTCACTTTGGGAATCCCCTTTCACAAGGCTTCTGACCTGCTCCCTCCCTCGCTCCCCCGATCTTCTCCATGTAACATGGCTGAGCCGGGCTTTATGAGAAATCTGGGTGAGTCTGGGAGTCTAGCCAAATGTCTTCTCCTTATCTGCTTTGTGCTCCTGACTCCTTCATAAGCAGCACAGAAAGGCAGACAGCAGAGATGCCTTTTCAAAGATTTTATTCACCTACTTCTACACTTGAAACACATTTCTAATAAAATAAAAACATACATAATCAATCTAAGTAATAAGAGAATGGGGCTTCCGAGCCCCTCATAGGTTCTAGGTGGGCATCTTGAAGACCCGAGTGACAAAGTTTCACCCCTCCATGATGTTCCTAACATCTCCCCCTCCCTCTGCTTTGGCAAAGCTGCCGGTATCTGCGATGGACGATCTGCGCTGGCACATGCACACACAGCTCCTTCTGCTGCTAAGCTGCCTCAGGGCTGACGGCACAGCTGGACGTTGGTGTGTGAGGGCTCCTGGGATGAACAGCCTTTCCCTACCTCCTTCTGCTGACATGCAGTCACACACTCTCTCAGAGCCTCCCGTCTCCTTCCCTCTTGGCACTCACAACTGGAACAAAGCTCTGCTGCTTCCGCTGACATCTGGACTCGGGAATCCCTCCTTCTGTGGTCAATGGACTCCATCCTTCATGTGGATGATGGGTACAGATCCCACTGCTGCCACCATGCTATGACGGGGGGAGGGGAAGGAGGCGTTGGTGTGGCCGATGGGATCTCACTTTGAGAATCCCCTTTCACAAGGCTTCCAACCTGCTCCTTCCCTCACTCCCCCGATCTTCTCCCTGTAACATGGCTGGACTCCCAGACTCACACACATCTCTCATAGAGAGAAGCTGGGAGCTGGCCTGGCTCGGCCACGTTACATGGAGAAGATCAGGGGAGAAAGGGAGGGAGCAGGTCGGAAGCCTTGTGAAAGGGGATTCTCAAAGTGAGACCCCATAGGCTGCACCGACGCCCCCTTCCCCTGCATCATGACACATGGTACTATGTGTGATGTGCACAAGGGAAGATCTGGGAGGCCTCTCACAGCAACAAATCCTGCTTCATCTTCTATGGTGTTGGAATAGTTTACATGCTCACCACAGAAGTCTACCAAACAATGTGCAAAGGAGACTGGATTTAGAAGAACAAGTGTACAACACATTATTAAAACACCAAAATGCTGCATGCGCAGCTATACAAGTGGACACTTTGGTCGATGTTGCTCCCGCAGTAGTGTGCCCTAATCAGAAGTGTCTGGAGGCTGATAGTAACCACTTTGAGCACCTCTTGTAATTGCAGAAGTCAAACATGACTGGTATTCATCATTTGTTGTTGGTATATGTTGAGTATTTTAATTTTAATACAGTTCCCCCCCTTTCTTAAAACGTGTATACATTTTTGAACCCTCTGTATGTCCTATTTGACTTCTATATTGACCATCCAGGGATGCCTTCACATATAATAGCCTGTTAGAATGCCTGAAGCATACATTTGCAATAAACTAACTATTCAATTCAAGGAACTATATGAGGCAGTCTCCTGCTTTGTTTTGGATTCCTTGGTTAAAGTCTCTTATGAAATTTAGCTTTGCTTCATTTCTACTTTTGCACTGCAGTCACCCATGATTATCATCCTTTTATGATATATGATCAATTTCCTTCTGGATCCCTGCATCTTGGACTCTTTTGCATCTATTAAACCATATATTTTAATTATAGTTTTCATGAAGTTTGATTAGTACGATTCAGTCAGACTTTGCAATAGCCTATATTATTATTATTATTATTATTATTATTATTATTATTATTATTATTATTATTATTATTATTATTATTATTATTATTATTATTATTATTATTATTATTATTATTATTATTATTATTATTATTATTATTATTATTATTATTATTATTATTATTATTATTATTATTATTATTATTAAATTTGTATGCCACCCCACTCATAAAGCAACTCTGAGTGGCTAACAAAGATACAAAATATACAGTTACAATCACAATTACAAGGTATCACATTTCAAACATTTCAAAATATATCCCAATTACAATTACAAAATATTGAATTATCATGATACAAAAAACACTTCAAAAAACAATACATGAAAAAACATCATAAACTCAACCCCTACCAACTATGACCGAGGGAGAATCTGGTGGTAGTGGCGTTGGTGGCAGCGGCGTTTTTATGGCTGGCTGGCTGGCTGGCTGGGCTGCACAGCTGCATCTCCTTCCCTCAGCCGGGCTGGCTATACTTTTGCTGTGTCTCCTTTTGTAGAGATTCACACACACACGGTTCAAGGCATTGGGAGGAGATGGCAATGAGGCATTGCCGCTCAGCCCTTTTATTCCTGATAAAACCTCGTGCATGCCTAGCGCAGTTGCACGGTCGTAACAAAACTGATAGGAAGACAGAGTTCTCAACAATGGGTTTCATGTACATTAGTTATACATTAGCGAAAGCTCTTTGCGTATGTGCCACAGAGGGCGACCAGTTGGTAGGGGCAGTTAGGGGTTTGTGGAATGGGGATCATTTGGTTGGATAGATAAGGGTTATCTGTGTCAGCTTCCACCAGGAAGCGCCCAAACGGGTGTTGCGGTCGTGCCTGTGTACAGACCCCAAGTTGAACAAACAACTTGGCCTCCCCCCTTCGGAACCTGAAAGATTCTTTTAAACTGTCAAGCTGGTGGCCATCATTACATCTAATAGTAGTGAATTTAACAGTTTAACTGTAAGCTAATGAAAAAGTATTTTTTGTTTTTCCTGCCTCTCAGTGTACACAGATGATCCTCATTCTAATATTATCAAAAGGTGAGTAAAATCTTTCACTGTGAATGACAGGGATCTTAGTTCCTTCCTCTTTTATACATCATTCCATTAATCAGATGCCATTAATATTAATTCAATTAATATTTGTATCCCAACAGTCTGTTCAATAGACTGGTCCAAAACAAATGACTAAAGCAAGAATAATATGCTACGGAGGGTAAGCAATAAATCAAAAAGGGAATAATACTGTATGTAATTAGTAACAAGGTTGAAGCAATAAGATAAAACATGTTGAAAACAAAGTGAATCCCATATGAAATCAGCAGATCAAATACCAGCTGAAAAAGAAAATGTTTTCTAGAAAACATGTTAGCAGAGGACCATTGTGGATGGAGTGAGCTCAACTCACATCAGAGAAGGTCTCACCCTGGTCTGAGGCTAAAACTTATTTTTTCAAAATTTGAGGCAAAGAATAATAAGATGGATGATACAGGCACCACATTTATAAAAAATAACCCTTGCACATTGGTTTTTACAAGGTTTTTAGAGTTAGCTTGAAGACATATGCTAATCATGTCATTGCTTTTATATTTGCTTGCATATTGCACAGCAATAGAAATCTATTTTCACTGATTAGTAGTGTTTTCCTTAAGCACGGAGGGCATGTAACACTAAGGTGTATTTTTGGAGATTAGACATATTTTTAATTTCTCATGTACACAGAGCCAGAGGCTGTGTAGTATGCTTTACATTAGATTCATGTATCTTACAAATAATTTAATCTCTGCCATTAGGAATGCACAGATGATATTTCTCTCCTCACCCAGTCAACATGAAATTCATATTTCTTCTGAAATGTTTAAGATTCTGATCTGATGAAAGGGAGGCTGGACAGACAGATGGTGTTTTATGTGGTAATTTGCATTTCCTCTCTTTAACTGCAGCTGTTTGTTTTCCCCTCCAACTTCCTATTACCATGAAATCCTGGAGAAAATGGGAAAAGAGAACTGCTGAGTGAAGCAAGTGATAAGAACTGATCAGAAATAAAGATTGAATAGCCAATTCCTTATTCCAACTAAATGCGACTCTTGAATCAATGTCACTTAAAGAGTTTCTTCTGTCAACGATTGATTCAGTGAGTCTACTCTAGTTGAGAAGAAGAAATTGGATTTAGGATTAAGAATGGTTTTCATTTCTTCAGTTCAGATCTACAACATATCATCTTCATTTTCTGGCTATTTAATAGCAGTGAAATCAATGAAATTTCTTGGACTAAGCCATTTTGAACATCATCATAAATTTGTAAAACAGGGAGTATAAATTCTTAAGAGGTTAATATACTAATGCTGGTAGGGACGGAAGGTCTCAAGGAGCCAGTTGAGTTCTAAAGATACTACTATGTGTGACCTACTGTAGTTTGTTTTCAGAACACATGTTCAGAGACACACCTGTAAGTGATCTTTGAGCTATGAAAATAGCAATTTTTGACATAGAATGGACTGAGTAAATTATATTCTCACAGAGTAATTCTCCATGGGAATTTTACTAAACACACAAGAATTAATATACAGTGGAACCTTGGTTAACATCATTAATGCATTCTCTGGGACATTTTTACAGTGAAAATTACTTTAACCAAATTTCCCATAGGAATGCATTGAATGCAATTTCCCATAGGAATGCATTAAAACCAAAATAATTTAACTGAAACGCATTGAAAACCAATTAATCCTTTCTGAAAAAATTCCGTAAACCTTTTGTTATGCTATTTTTATGTTAACCAAGCCGTTTGCGAAACAAGGTTCCACTGTATACACAATGATTGTATTGGGGAATAGCAATAATAATAGTAAAGAAGCTTAAATAGAAATATTATGAGGAAATATCAATTCAAAGGAAGCAAAACTAGCAAAACTGAGAGGGGGAAGAAAGAAAGAAAATAGGAGAGATCTTGCCTAACCACACACATACATACAAGAAAGGGAATAGATGGGGAAGGTGTCAATGTATTGGGAAAGAATTGTCAAAATGGACCCAGGGTGACAAAAATTACTTCTCTGATTGGACTGACTTGAAGCTGGGAGTGTCATAACTTCAATAGAGCAATAAAGCAAAAGGAGTATCTTGAGCAGAGATCCCAGGAAAGGGTAGTTTAATAAGGTTATTTGCCAGGATCAGGGATTTTAGGAGAAATAAATTCTAGCTAAACCCAAATTCAAGGGGCTAATAAAGTAATTCAACATTGGAAGACTTCATACCTTTAGTAAAATCAGCTCAAAGGCAAGTTGATGATGCTTTAGGAGGAAGCCTTTAGACAGGTTCAGTGGAAAAAGGAACAGCATGCAGACTACATGAAAAATTGGGTGATCTCATGACTTTTAATGGGATTTTTAGAGTTACAGTATTTGCTGCACTGACTTCTGAGTCATATGCTCACTTCCTATTTTTGCCCAACAGCAACCCAGGACTTTCTTTCTCTCTCTCTCTCTCTCTCTCTCACACACACACACACACACAAATATAAACAAAAGACAGCTATTCTAAACCTAGATGGTGACACAACCAGACAAAGAAACAAAAATGTAAAGGGAGTGAGGAGAAAGACAGTTCATAACATCCTAAAGCGAATTCTGATTTAACAATTCAAAACCCACAATAATGTAAGTAATACACATTCATTCTGAGCATTGTAATACATTATAATAGCTAAGTTGAAAAGAAGAAGGAAAGGGAACATAAAAGAACACATGGCTCACAGTATGCCTGCAATCCTGACACAAATCCCTCACTTCATCCCCCCCCCAACAAATAAACTTCTCTGACCTCATCCTTGAACAAAGAAATTTCAGAAACAAATTCCAAAGGGAGGTAGCTGAACAATAATACAATAACATGTTTAATTCTGTTTCTCTTGTCTTAAACAAAGACAACAGCTTCTTATTACATATACAGTATCAATGAGTTTATCCATGCATTACTTGAATTACATCTACATTTAGTACATGTATTACTCTATTGCTGTATCTAATATTCGTTATGTTCTACCTCCATACCATAACCGGTGTTCACGTAAACCCCTTGAGCTATATGCCACTTCCTTCCATTGCACTGGATTTAAACCAAGATTTTTTTCCCCTCACCTGAGGTATGTTACTCTGTTTATGGATGCCCTATGAGCATACCTATTGCCCAACACTGATCACAGTTTAGATCTTTATGTGTCATCTCCAAAAATTGGCAATGAACTTTTACACCCACCAAATGACAACCAATGGGCCAGACCTCCTGCATTTCCATTATGTTTCACCTTCTATCCTCCCTACCACTCTATAAATGTCAACTGAAGAAGTGTATTATGGTCTTTGAAAGTTTGCTAGTTTTAAATGAGCCACAGGAGTGTTTGTTGTTTTTCTGTAACACAATAACATGGCTGCCTTCTTAAAAAATTCATTGGCAACCAAAACCAGTAGATAATTCTGCCAGAAAATTATGGGGGAAAAAAGGAATTTTCATTAATGTCATGGTCTGCCCAACAGTATGGGACTTGACTCTATGGGTATCCAATCTCACAGATTTCACAACCATATGCCTGGCTTTGTCTTTAATTCTAAACAGAAGGGAAACCGTTTGGAGGTGAAGCTATCTGGAGTGAGCCCATTGGCCAGGTTTCTATTACATGAAGTTTAGATGTATCATGTCTGAGGAAATATGATGGTCTACCTGATACAACTGGTTTTCTGAAAAGTCAAAAGGAATTTCTAGCTAGAATGTTTTAGGGCTTTGTCACGTAACATTTCACAAAAGTGAAAAATCTACTAGAAATAAATCATTGTGCGTTGTGTTAGGTACCAGCTTTGGGTTATCATGAAAATATGCCTCTCCTCACACACCCCAACAGTACAATCCTTGTTGCTATTCAAGCATTATTTATTTATTTATTTATTAGTTATATTTCTTCACCGCCCACTCGGCCGAAGCCAACTCAGGGCAGTTTACAATCTTAACCTATAAATCCAAGGGTTAACCGTTGGAACTGGCTATAGGTTGCTATGCCTCGCCCTACTTGCCTGCACTCACCCTTCGTGCACACGGCCGATCTGGGTACGCAGGTCAACGAAGGATTGAGAAAACCGGAAGTGGGGCAACAGCCCCACAAACGCGAAAAAAGGGAAACAACTTCCTTTCCCAATGTTCTTTGCGCCGCACCCACCACAGCCAATCAGACTGAGAGGCGTGACCACAAAGAACATTGAAAAACGCGCCGCGGCCAATCAAAATTGATCCGCAGGGGAAAAAACGCAGCACAAACACAAAGCAGCAACCCATAACTACAAGCCCCAGCGTCCTGCGCGCCATGAGCGTGCAGAACGCTGAGGAAACCGGCGCCCAAAAAATGAAAAAGAAAAACAACTCACCGCCTCACAGCCAAGCACACACCAGCCGGCTTTCTTTCCCTCACCAACAGCGCCTGAAGGTCCCGACTGGAGTTTCCCGTTTAACATCAGTGGGTGGGGGGTTGCAATCCCCCTCTCCGCTGGCTACCCTAGGGTTGGGAGGTTTGTGGGGACAAAAGGGGTATGTCCCCCCCAACCCTTCTGGACCCAGAGGAACAGGCAGAGTGGATCGATCCCCCCACCCCCTCCTAAAAAAACCTCCGTCTTTAAAGAGAAGAAACCAAGCACTTTCTTCTCTTTAAAAACGGAGTTTTTATTAAAGGGGAAACCCCGATCTACTTTCACGACTCCACACAAAGCACCATAACACACTAAAGCCCCCCTCCCCACCACCTAGCCCACCCTACCTAACCCCAACAACCACGCCCCCTCCCCATCACCTAGCCCACCCTACCTAACCCCCAACGACCACGCCCCCTCCCCATCACCTAGCCCACCCTACCTAACCCCAATGACCACACCCCCTCCCCATCACCTAGCCCA
Organism: Bradypodion pumilum; assembly: GCA_035047305.1. NCBI lineage: Eukaryota > Metazoa > Chordata > Lepidosauria > Squamata > Chamaeleonidae > Bradypodion > Bradypodion pumilum. Next base: position 99,640,312 of record JAWDJD010000003.1, read on the forward strand.
CCCTACCTAACCCCCAATGACCACGCCCCCTCCCCACCACCTAGCCCACCCTTCCTAACCCCCAACGACCACGCCCCTCCCCATCACGTAGCCCACCCTTCCTAACCCCAATGACCACGCCCCCTCCCCATCACCTAGCCCACCCTTCCTAACCCCAACGACTATGCCCCCCTCCCCACCACCTAGCCCACCCTTCCTAACCCCAACGACCATGCCCCCCTCCCCACCACCTAGCCCACCCTACCTAACCCCAATGACCATGCCCCCCTCCCCCCACCTAGCCCACCCTTCCTAACCCCAACGACCAAGCAGTTTCTACTCTTTAAACACAGAGTTGTTTTAAGGAGGGGGGGAATCGATCCACTCTCCCTGGTCTCCTGGGTCCAGAAGAGTTGGGGGGGACATACCCCTTTTGTCCCCCCAAACCTCCCAATCCCAGTGGAGCCAGCGGAGAGGGGGGTCGCAACCCCCCACCCACTGATATTAAAGGGGAAACCCCGATCTACTTTCATGACTCCACACACTCAAAGCACCATAACACAATAAAGCCCCCCTCCCCACCACCTAGCCCACCCTTCCTAACCCCCAATGACCACGCCCCTCTCCCACCACCTAGCCCACCCTTCCTAACCCCAACGACCACGCCCCTCTCCCCACCACCTAGCCCACCCTTCCTATCCCCCACCGACCATGCCCCCTCCCCAACACTTAGCCCACCCTTCCTAACCCCCAATGACCATGCTCCCTCCCCACCACCAAATAAATAAATTTTAAAAAATTACTAAAAACACAGTCAAAAACATCCAAAAATACACAAAAACAAAAACACCAAAAACAATACGAAGTAAACAAAAACACAATAAAAAACAAAACAAACAGACAAAAAATACAAATTCCACCCCCACCCCCCGCCCACACACACACACACACACACACACACAAAAGAAAGAAAACAAGCAAACTTACCAAAAGATGTCCTACCTCCACCAGGACTGGAAAAGAAATGAATAAAGAAAGAGACTACTTACCAGAAGAAGCTCCACCCAGAGGCCAGGAAAGAAAAAACAGTCAAAATACAATAACCCCTACCAGCACCACCTGCTGGCCACAATAGTAAAAACAATTCAAAAACACACAACAGCTCCAAACAAAAGGCCACAAGAGTAAAAAAAAAATCAAAAACATAACACAAATTCACAATTTTACACCAAAGGTCACACCAATAAAAACAAGTCAAAAACATTACACTAAAACGCACTTTAACACAAATCACAAACATATGTCAATAAAATACAATAGAAACTTTTAAAAATCCTGTGCTGAGTTTTAACTCAAATTTAAACCTAAAACATCTAAACACATTTTAAAAACATTGAATGTAAAAAACATTTACTTTTACATTATTAAAATTATGACCTATGGTACAAATAATTAAAAAAATTCAAAAAACTAAAACATTATTCGCTTACATAAAACAATTTGAAAAAATTATATCATACTTTGTTCTTTTATTAATCCTAAAAAAAAAACCAAAAAAAGCAGATCACAGTTAATAACAGCCAAGCCAAAAATTTTTTACATAAATAAACATTTAAAAAATTAAAATTACAGACTAAGCAATTTTTAAAAAACATTAACACAATTTAACCTTCCAACACAATTTAAAACAGCCCGGCAATGCCGGGCAACCTCTGCTAGTCATATATAAAAATGACATAGTTAAAACTAATTAAAAACCACCCACCCCCTAAAAAAGGGTGCAGGGACCGAAGGTACTGAAGGGGGAGGTTTTCTACTAAACCATCCACCCCACGGAGGCAACCCTTCCACCTGCACCCCATACTTGGCTGCCAGCCAGATTTTGAGTTCTTTCCTGAAAGGCAGCAGTTGCATCTGGAGATGTAGCTCTGTTGGTAGGAGGTTCCAGAGGGCCGGTGTGGACACGGAGAAAGCCCTCCTCCTTGTGCTAGAGAGGCAAGCCCCTCTAGCAGATGGTACAATCAGAGAGCCTCTCCGGTCCGCTCTGGTTGGGTGCAATTCAAGGTGCTGGTTTTGACCTTTAAAGCCCTATATGGTAGTGGGCCACGATACCTAAGAGACCACATCGCCCTATGGACAGACATCCTTAGGGCGATGCGGTCTCTTAGGTATCCTGGCCCACTACCATATAGGGCTTTAAAGGTCAAAACCAGCACCTTGAATTGCACCCGGAGGCACACTGGTAACCAGTGCAGCTCCCGGAGTAGTGAGGAGGTGCGGGCATAATGTCCACACTCCATCACCATCCGGGCAGCCGCATTCTGGACCAGCTGCAGCCTCTGAAATTATCTTAATTTCCCCCTACCCCTATTGTAATTGCTTGCAGGTTGCATCAACTTACTTTGGTCTTCTCAGCTAAAGTAAAGCATTCTCTGCTCCCTGTCCTGATGAAAAGGCAATAAATTTATACCAATTTATTATTATACCTTCTGTATTGTTGGGTTTTATTCAACAAGTACAGCACAAACATGGCTGAGGACCTCAGCCTGAGGTACAATGCTTCAATTTCTGCACTGCATCAGGTGGCAAAATATCATTGGCTGTCCCTGTTTTCTTATGAGTAGCATGGGCAGGATTTGATTCATCATCTGTAAAGGCATTATGGATGTCTTCTTAGCCTGAAGCAACAGAGGAAACACTGTCACCCCCTTCATTCACTCAGTAGGAAGTTGTCATCTCTTTCCATCCCACAGAAAGCTATAGATTATTGTCATACTCACACACCCATGGTACTTACACAAATCTGTATTAGGGTAAGCTAGTAAATCTTTATTATTGGTACTTAAAATCTTTTTCAATGTACTTTGCTCAAGGCATCCATTTGTAATTGCTTGCACATCTTCATATTGTTCAGTGGCATTCTATGCTATTTGGTTCTGAGTACTAAAATGTGCCTTTAGCTGATTATCACTTTAAAACAGTTCCCAACATGGAGGCTGCAGACACGGATGGGAGGAGAGAAAGATGGGTGAATCTGCACTTTTAAAATAAGTCTCACATTTTGCAGAATTTCAAGGAATATGAAACAGATGAACAGGGAACATCACTCTTTCTAAAAGAGCAATCCTTTCTTGATGTCAATAAATGGATTCTTGAAATTCTTTCTCTGCCAGTTCTGGGACTCTAGTCTGATATGCATGTCAGTGCTTGATTTAAAAGTGCTGATTAGATTCAAGTTCAATTTGCATACCTCTATTGTTGTTATGATCAATCAAGTAGCTTCAAACTTATTCTTGCCCTTATACAATCCATTACTGATAACTAGGAACTGATTTAGAATCAAAACAGTTTCCCTGGATTTAGATGGGAAGGAAAAATAGAGCTGACTATTATCAGCATACCAATGACACTGAACCTGAATGTTACTAGAAACATTCTTCAAGCATATTCATGTAAATATTGAACAACACAATGGACAAGACAAAACTCTGAGGGAGCCGACAGGCAAGTAGCCTGGTTGTTAAACAGGAATTCCCCATCATCCCCTTTTAAATTCATCCCTCCAGGAAGGATGGGAGCCATTGCAACACAGTATGTCCAAGTCCCATCCAGGTCAATCTGTCCATGGTTAACAGTATCAAAAACTGCAAAGAGATCTGGCACAACCAATAAGGACCTGCTTACCCTATCTAGTTCCCAGCATTGGTCTTGCTCCCTAGTGACCAAAGCTGTCTCTCTCCCAAAATCAAGTGTTAAGCCTGATAAAGGAACTAGAGGCTGTAGCATACTCTAGCTATTGAAAAATGAGACATTGGAGACTGGCTAGTAACTTTCCAAAATAGAGATGTTACTCTTTTAGAATTCCGAACAGTGTATAATGCTTCATAATTACAGAGTGTTAATAAATATTGTTAATATATTAACAAAGTGCATATTACATGGATTAGTTAAATTAGAGTCTTGGTTGTTAATTGCATGAAAATATGTTAAGCTACATTTCATGAAATCAAGATTGGCAGTTTCATTATTTCTATATAGACAGAGACAAAGAAATAATATGAAACATGTAGGCTCATGAGTAATAAAAAGACTGTTAAAATTATTGCATCTTAACCAAGAGTACAGTATTGTTAAAATCAACCACAATAAAGTATGATATCCATACATAAATGATGTACATCATATGCAGCAGAACTAGATGTAGTTCTTGTGGGAGAATGCCTCTGTAAAATTTGAGCTGATTTACAATCTTAGATTAACAAATAATATATATAATACACCCTCTCCACCCCTTTCATGCATGAGAACCCCCTGCTAAAATTATGGTAATTGTTTTGTTTTAAAGGAGTAAATAAATTAAACACAAACTCACAAATAAGTTAATGCGGATCTAATGGAATGTTCCAAAAATGCATGAGGTTCACATGTCCTATAGCAGTGATGGGGCTCCAGGTGTTCTGGAACTTCAATTCCCAGAAACCCTAATCAGCAAGAGCACTGACTTGGACTTCTGGTAATTGAAGTCCAAGAACACCTGGAGTGCCAAGGTTCACCATCACAGTCCTATAGACATATTCCATTTTTGAACTTGTTCCCAGCATCCCAGTGCCCGTGCTGGCTAGAGGACTAAGAAAATTGTGGTCTAAAAAGGGGGAGTGAGGTTGGGTATATTCTTACCAACTCTTAACTTTCCTAAGTTAAGAAGGATGGGCTACCTAATTACTGAGATGTTGGGTTCTGTCTTGTCCTTGTGCTGCCTGTGCTGCCCATGTATCAGACACCCTCATTATTGGTTGTTTCATTAGTCCAATCAAAACAGCTTTCATACAAGACTTGTATGGTTTTGGTGCCTGTGAGGAGGACTTTTTGAGCATCCCTGTTTTGCTAGCTGTCCCTGCTCTGTATCCCCTGGTGGGCCAGATGTGAACCCCTGCAGCTGGGCACTAGGAAGGTACAGAGGGAAATGGAGGCACCAACAGGGAGCAAGAAGCCAGGGGTAGATGAGCTGGGTGAGGAGACAGTGTTGGGTCCAGCTGGTAAGACCTTGGTATAAAGGAGGAGGAGGAGGAAGAAGAACTCTTTCTCTCCACTGACTTCACTATGCCTGGGGGGGAGGAGGAGGAAGAAGAACTCTTTCGCTTGACTGACTTCACTATGCCTGGGGTTTGTAGTGTCGGCTGAGTTCCTATATTCTTAAGAAAGGGATCCCATCAGTGGGACTAACAGGGATGTGGCTTGCATGCATGATGAGTAAGCCAGTGTATCTGAAATTAACGGCCTTCTGGACTGATAAGTCATGTTTTTTTTTTTTAAAAAAGAAGTCTGACTTCTATGATATGTAAGCAGAATTCCCTGAAACAATACAGGCAAGCTGTTTCACTGAGAATGATGAAACTAAATCAGGAGCTATCCTCTCAGTTCAGTGGAGTGTGGCTGTTCCATAAGCATACCAGTATTAAAAGTTGATTTATGGATTTGGGTAGCAGCTGTAAGAATTGCATTCATAGTGATGAGTACTGAATCTGAGAAGAAGCAGTCTGGGGACAGGGATATATGCTTTGTTTGACTATTTGAGGGAATCCTTCCTCCATCCTCTCATCCTTTCCCTTTCAAGTTGCCAACAAAGTAGTGCTACATATCTCCCTTCCACTCCAAGTAATCATAAGATACTGTTAATAGACTTATTGCTTTCTGGAAGGTTTGTCCTCAGTCACTGAATCTGTCCCAGTTTCAGTAACTCTCTGTACCATAGCTTCAGTTCCCTGCTAAGCCTTATACTGCCTTTTACATAGATGACTTTAAAAGTTATTATGTAGTGATTAAGAATTCTCAGGGAAATTTCTTTCTGGAGGTTTCAGTAGCTCTTGTCTGAGTGTAATTGCAGTTGAACTGGAAGCTGAGAAAGAAAGACAGGATTATAGAAAGAAGACATATTTGCAACTTGAAATATAAGTACATTGCTGAAGATGTTTGTGATATCATAGCTCGAGTACACATATCAGGTTGGGCAACACTCCAGATGTGTTTGGTCTACACTGCTCATGGCCAGTAGCTAGCATAGCCAATGGAGTGGGACTATGGGAACTAGAAGTAAAAAAAATATGCTTGGCTACATATGACTCTGAGAGTCATTTTGAGACTTAAAAAAGAATTAGAATAAATAATTAAAGAATTACTGAGAGACTCAATCAAGAATGATCCTCCAGATACACCCTGATCTGGCCACCTGGAGAACATGAAATATATTGCCCTGATATTCTTTGTACAGAGTCAAGGCTTTGCCAAGAGTATACCATAGTCAGAAGAGTCAAGAGTAATAGAGAGATGTTCTCTCCAATCTTACCAATATTGTTGTTTCTACCCTCCTATTAGCTATAGCCTTTATAATGCCTGCCTTTTGGTGGGTACTGGTATTTCTCCACCCCCAATCATCTACAGCCATCACTGTGGCCACTGCAATTGCCACAACACCTACAACCAATTCTTTAGTCACCAAGCTTAGAGCAGAAAATATTGTGTAAAAGAAAATTGGGGTTTTTTGTAGGAAAGAGAACAAGAAAGTAGCTGAAGAACACTTAGATCTGGCTCTGGATGCAATATCATTGCTGCATCCAGTGTCAAAATAACCATGGTAATATCCAGCCTCCAGTAGGAGAGCAGCAAGATGTTGCAAGACACACAGTGCCTATGAATGGGTGCAGAGTGATTTTCTCAAGGAACAATGTGCTCCTATGAGCAATCCCAATTGTAATCCAAGGTATTTTAGGGTGTGTGGTTTGTAATGGGTAATTAAGAACCATTGGATTTAAAGTGACCAAATTCTAATGGAAATGAAAACTCCTAGGATTGGGCAATTCTCCAGCTATGTTTTATTAACATGCAAGGACACAGATGACTGCATTTGGGGTTTTTTCTTTGTGTGATGTTGTGCAGCTGTCTTGAGGAACAGCTCTTTAAAAATGTTGCAGGTCTGCTAATGTAACCAAAAGAATTGAAAGTTCACATAAATTAAAAATAAATAGCCATAACTTTTTTATTTTCTTCATGTGCTGTCTCCTCATAGAAGGTCTAGGTGTCTCTATTCTGTGGTTTTTGTATTAAAGTACCCACATTATGGATGTCAAACCATTGCCAGAGGTTTCATATCCACAAAAATCTTCTCCATCCAGGTCCAGGTTTCCCTTCTATTTTACCTTCCATGATGATGCTCGTCTATCACACTGGGTCTTCATGAACAAAAAATTAGCAATCCAGATCAAGCTCATGGTATACCAAGCTGTTATTATCTCAACATTACTGTATGGCTGTGAAACATGGACACTCTAATGCCAAGACATCAAAAAGCTTGAGCGCTTTCACCAACAGAAGCTAAGATCCATCGTGAACAACAAGTGGGATGACTATGTCACCAACATTGCAGTACGCGAGAAGGAAAATCAAAACAGCATTAAAGCTTCCATCGTAGACCATTATCTTAGATGGATAGGGCATCTTTGGTTCCAGGCTTCCTCGCCAAATTCTTTATGGGGAACTTAGTTCTGGTACAAGATCTCGTGGAGCTCCTTTGAAGCGCTATAAGGACCAATTGAAACAAACCATGAAGGTGTCAGGCATAAACCTACAAACTTGGGAGGCAGTGGCTGAAGTCCACCCACTTTGGCGTCAAAACATCTCTGCTACTACTGATCACTTCGAAGGGGAATGCTGCAGACAATGAAGAGGCTAAGCAAAAAGCACAGAGGCTTCATCAAAATCAACCACGTCCTCCACCATCTATTCAGTGCAATGGGTGTGGTTGCATGTTTCATGCCAAGATCGGCTTATTGAGTCACCAAAGACACATCCACCAATGGAGAAAATAATGACTTACAGGGAAAAAGTTATGTTCGGACACGAGTAGCTGCCAATGACGACGATAAGTTGCACAAGACTATCCATGTACTGGTTCTCCCTATGGTTTATACAGCATATTAGTGTGGTCTAAGCATAGAATGTGTACCACATCCAATGCTTGGACTAAGATTTTCTTTCCCCACTTGAGGCTGCAAGTTTCCTGTGGCCCAAAACATGGTTTTGAATTACATCTGAAGCCTTGAGCCTTTGGGTGTGTATTTCTCAACTAGCAAGCCTACATGACAAATGGAATACAGTTTCTGCAACTGAGGAGATGTTCAAAAGTATGTTAAGTTACTGTATGGCTAGATACTACATTGGTCAAAGGAAAAACATGAAAAACCTGGCTGGTATGCAGAGGACATGAGTATATGCTACATAGCTTTTCATACAGGACTATGTAATTTATGTTTAATCATTTATTGTGATTTAACATTGTACAATTTTGATTTTTTGTTGTTGTTCAGTCGCACAGTCGATTCCGACTCTTTGTGACCCCATGCTTTCTTATAATTATAAATATGTTTATTTCATTTTTTAGTTATCAGAATTTTTGCAGACAGCTTGAGAAAAAATAAATCTGCAGTAATGTATGAAAGATAGAAACTATTTCTCAATCTTGTTGTGATTTGAATTGGCTTGGACTTTTTACATCTAATCGATTGTATGGTTCCAGGGAGAACCCTGCTGAACTTCACCCTTGTAGGAATTGGGGCCGCCGGAGGAGACTGGTCAAAGGAATGACACGAGGCAAGATGGAGCGAAGACCAGTGATTTATTGAGGGAAAATCATCAGTAAATATTATGTCCAAGGCTGCGCATGGTAGAATGGTCATATGACAGAAAATTACATCACCCATTTACCCGGGTTAATTGAGAACCTCTCTTGGGGAAGTTAATTAACTAAGACAAACACTGACCATTGTCTGAGGCTTAGGCTAGGGTAAATATGGCTTCTATTTGCACCAGAGATTAAGCTTAACTCAGAGTGAGTAATTGCCTAATACGTAACAGAGGTTAGAGATTTGCTCTCTCAGCAGAGCCGCTGTTCAGGTCAAGGAATTGGGTGAATCAAACCCTATCATTTATCCACCCCCCCTTAATTTCTCTGCCCGCAGAGCCCATGGCTCAGGGAGCGTTCTCCCGAAGTGGCCTCTGCGCGGGCCGTTCCATGCCATTGGGGCATGGGGAGACCACAACCCTAAGCTTTAACTCTGTAGAATGGCCATCCTCAATCTATGAAAAACTGCTGACAAATAGACATATACCTTCACAATTGATTTTCTCATGAAGAATACAATCTCTTCTTTTTGCAAAATAGGCTTACTTTCTTTTTATCCTTCCCAGAAGAAATTTTAATGCTGTCCTGCAACAATTGGGAATATATTCTCCTTTGATTTTGAAATCAAGTATGCACTATTCTACTGTAACGTGCATGTTTCTGAAATAAGATCAGCCATAACCTTGTCAAGCTTTAGCCTGGAAGGAGGAGGAGATCATCATCATCTTCATCAACCATCACCACCACCACTACCACCACCACCACCACCACAACAACAAGTCTGGAACTAGGACCATATAGACCCTGATTCTCCCACATCATTACAAATATTGCAAGCATCCTTTTGTTTTATCTGTTAAATGTGCAATGGCAGGATATATAAACTCCTTAGTCCAGGGTCTTAGAAAGCCAAAGGGACATATTTTTCTCTTAAGAAAGGTGGAAAAACTCCTTTAAGGTCCCCAATAGGTAGAAGTAATAGGGTGTTGTCAGGAGAACGTGGGGGAAATATGTCATTGGATCCACGCACATGGCAGGCCATACTCTTGACCTGATGTTTTCAAGAGGTCATAGAGATTGTGATCTGACCACGATAAAGTGGTAAATACTGTATAAGATATATTGATCTTATATCTACCACCTTCAGATAATAAAAACCCACTTGAATTCATCTTGATGGAGGGTAGCAGCTTCATCAATACTGGCCTGGGCCTGATGAGGACTTTGCATGGCAAAAGGGTTCAGGACCAGAAAGTGACTCATGGAACTGGATCAGTGGTACAGATGTCATGCTGCGATGTGGAAAACAGATGAAAGGCCACTGCATTATATTCTCAGGACAGTCATAAGAACAGCCTTGCTGGAGCAGGCCACAGCCCATCCAGTCCAGCATTCTGTCTCACACAGTGGCTCACTATTTGCTTCAGGGTTTTCCCAAGCAGATGCCTTCACCTGCTGAGGATTCCTTGGAAATGGCATTGAGAGATATCCTGCCTAACTCTCCAACAGTCTTCAAGGCTGATTGCAATGAGAATCACCAATATTTGGATACAGCAGAACAAGAAGAACAAGTGTGTTTTATTATTATTATTTCTAAATGGTGCTTTGAAGTTTTCAGATGTAGATGGATACTTGTAAGCAAATGCATAATAAATAAATGAATCCCATATTATTTGATTTTCATACTGGAGAAGGGCTGTCAGTTGCCATCATTCTCCAACACAAATCTTTTGTATCCCACAACTATTTCAAGTATAGGAAGCCCTAGTGTGTTATCTGATGGAAAAAATCGCTCGGATTTGCTCGGGGTTTAATCCTGGCATGGATTGTGGGGGTCTGGAGTTGACTGCAATGCTGTCTAGCCATGTTATCTGGGATTGGTTTGATCCAGTTGTCTCTGAGGAAGTGGACAAGCTCTTTGCAGCTGTTTGCACCACTACATGCCCTCTAGATCCTTGTTCTGCCTGGCTGGTGAAAGCCTCCAAGATGGTGACAGGTGGCTGGGTCGGGGTAATAATTAATTCTGCACTTCGTGAAGGGGTGTTTCCGGCACCATTAAAACATGCTTTGGTGTGCCCCCTCCTGAAGAAATCATTACTTGACCCAGCAGTACTAACTAACTATAGACCTGCATCCAACCTTCCCTTTTTAGGGAAGGTACTGGAGAAGGCAGTGGCACGGCTGTTACAGGGGGCCTGGATGAAGCGAATTATCTGGACCCTTTTCAGTCAGGATTCACACCTGGATATGGTACAGAGACAGTATTGATCACACTGATGGATGACCTCTGGCGGGAGCAGAACAGAGATCATCCATCCATCCTTGCTCTTCTTGACCTCTCAGCAGCCTTCGATACCATCAACCACGATATCCTTCTGGAACAGCTCCAAGGATTGGGGATCCAGGGCACTGTGTGGTCCTGGTTCTCCTCATTTCTGAAGGGCCGGACCCAGTCGGTGTGGTTGGAGAGTGAGAGGTCCAGCCCTAGGCAAAGGCCCATTCAATATGGGGTACCTCAAGGCTCTCTCCTCTCCTATTTAACATCTACATGAAGCCATTGGGTGAGATCATCCATTCCCACGGGGTGAAGTATCATCAGTATGCTGATGATACTTGGTTGTACATCTCGGCCCGTGGTGATCCAAGCGATGCTGTCAAAGTCCTATCCACTTGTCTGGAGGCTGTTGGGGTCTGGATGGGGGACAACGGGCTACAACTGAATCCCAGCAAGACTGAGTGGCTATGGATTAGGGGCCCTGTGTTATCTAGGGAGCTACCATCTTTGGTTCTGGATGGGGCTATTTTGCCCCAGACAGACCCGGTGTGTAGCTTGGGGGTCCTCCTGGACTTGCGACTACTGCTCGAAGAGCAGGTAGCAGTCAAGGCCTGGAGGGCTTTTGCACAACTTCGTGTGATCCACCAGTTGCACCTGCTCCTGGACTGGGACTCCTTGCTCATAGTCACGCATGCTCTGGTCACCTCTAGACTAGATTACTGTAATGCACTCTACATGGGGCTGCCCTTGATGACCATTCGGAGGCTGAAACTGGTCCAGAATGCAGCTGCCCGGGTGGTGATCAGGTGCGGGTGCTATGCCCACACCTCGCCACTGCTCTGGGAGATGCACTGGTTACCGGTATGCCTCCGGGTACAATTCAAGGTGTTGGTAATGACCTTTAAAGCCCTACATGGTAGTGGGCCAGGATATCTAAGAGACCGTGTCACCCCAAGAACATCTGTCTGTCCAACCAAAGTGGACTGGAGGGGCTCTCTAATTGTACCATCTGCTAGAGGGGGTCGTCTCTCTAGCACAAGAAGGACAGCCTTCTCTGTGTCCACACTGGCCCTATGGAACCTCCTGCCAACAGAGTTATGGCTGCGGACGGAATTGCTGCCCTTTAGGAAACAAAGCCTGGCTGGCAGGGCAGGTATGGGGCACCGATGGAGGGGTGGCCCCCGCTTCCTGGCTTATATAATTAAGATTTCTATCTCTCTTTTAATGGATTGGGTGAGTATTTCAAATTTTAAATGTGGTTTTTAAGGGCTTTTAGTTAGTTTGATGTTGCTTTTAATTGTTGTTAGCCACTCAGAGTCATTGCCAAGTTGGGTGGCAATAGAAATTTGAAGAATAAATAAATAAATAAATAGATGGGCCCTAGCTGAGCTTTTAATCATTTGACACATACAGCATGGGTTTTTTAAAAAGCTGCTCTACCAGACATTTTCATTAATGTCTCAAGCTCACACTGATAGCTAACATATTCTTGGAGAAGTTCAACTCAGTCTCTCACAGCAACCTAGGTTTTTTCTAATTTCATGAATGAGATCTGCTCCCTCTTGATACACAACCTGCTTTAAAAGCGAATTGATTTCACACACCTAATATGCACTGAATTATTATTTGTAAATTGAATTTTATGGAAACATTTGATGCAGCAGTGTCCTCCACAAAGACTATAATATTTCAGATTTTTCCTGAGGAGTCTATTTACTGAAACTACCCCACTCTGATGAATGATAGAACATATGCCAAATGCTAATGATAATTTTGATTTAAATCTTATTTTTAAAAAGTATATAACTTTTTGCCATGAAATTTTAATCTGTTTTGTAAGAAAACTTTTTTAAGTGCATATATGTGCATTTTTAGAAAGAGATCTGAACTTGACTAGAATTTAATTAGGAGCTTGAAGGACATCACACAAAAAGTAAATGTTAGATATAAAAAGGAAGCTTTTAATAACTATGATGGAATCCCTGGATGCTAATCTTTTGGTTATTTTTGCTTTTAAAATGTTAAATGTTTTTAAATTACTTAATGGATTATTAATTAATAATGTGCTATAATTGATTTTAATCAGCAATTTATTATATTTTTAGTATTACGAGTATTAATATTTTGAGCCACCTTGGGTCCCTTCACTTCTTTTTAGTGTCTAGGTCAGACTTTAAACTGCTAAAATGAAGCCTCTTTTAGTGAAGTCATTCCGTAGTTCCTTTCACCTGACCTAGTGTGAGAAAGATTAGCTGGCACAACAAGGTTGCCATTGCCTGGGGTATGCCCAATTGTGGCTCAAAAATACCACAATCTTCAAGAAGGATCTTTCGGTGTACCCTGGTCCCTTCACTGGGAGAAAGGTAGCTTACAAATTATAAAAAAGAAGAAGAAAAGAAATCAGAGTAACCATATTGAGAGGAGCCCCACAGGGCCAGCAGCCTGTTGCCCCAACAACATCCACTCTGGACTTCACAACCTCCAATTCACCCATTGACATGCCCAACCAGTCAACTGGCCACACCCACAGAATTGGCCATGCCCACAGTGTGGTAGTAAATTTTTGGGAGCCCATCACTGTGTCTTGAGTTTTAAAGGCCAAAGATGGTATACTATATGTAGTATGCAGAAACATACAGTTTCTGCATGTGGAAATTGTCTTTGAGCCCTCACTGGAATGAGGAAATGAAGCAAATCCTATGGTAAGTGAACAAACCTAAATTTTGTACAAGAATCCCTTTGACCCAAAAGAGACCCAGTAGCATCTTCTGTTCTGGAGCAATCTATCATGTGCACAGGACCAGATCAGTGAGGTTTTCTAGAGCTGTTTTTTAGATTACAATTTCCAGATTCTACACCTAGCACAACTAATGTAATGTTTCTGAGCTCCTGACTTGTCATTGCACATCCACCATAAAGGAGAATGGAGAGACCGCTCCAGCCAGCATTGGATGTGTTAGATTGCCAACTTCTTAAGGATATTAAGCTGTATGAGAACCCACCATTGTAAGAAAGCCCATACCTTGATGCTATGCTTGAGACCTCTGCCACATGGATGTATGATGATGGTACAGCTGTAAAAATTCCAATGTTTCCCTATTTAGCACTGTGGCAGTGGCTTTAAAAAGTCCATTTTTCTTTAAGAAGAAGCAAGGGTAACACCTTCTTTTATAGGAAAGTCACAGTTCTAGTGTACCTTGCTGCTATAGAAAAATGTTTGTGCCCTCTTCAGCCAGCAGTTCATTGGGAAGGATCTTGGATGGCTACAGATATGAATGAGGGGGCAGAGGCACCCCATAAGACCCATGAGTCCACCACCTGTTAAAGACATGCAGAATCTAAAAGCTCCCACCCCCATAGCCGCTCTGGAGTTTTGAGAATTTGAATGACTGCCTTTGCAATTTTGATTTCTCATGCTATACTCATTTTCTTAACTTACTTAATAAATATAATTATTCTTAGACCCTTTGTGCCTAGTGAATTTGGGATAGGAGAGTGACTGGACCACGTGCTGAGTGACCACATAAAAGCTACCAAATTATGTTCCCTGTGCCTTTACTAAGCTAAGCCAAGCCAAGCAGAGCCAAGGAGATGGGCACAGAGCTAGACGGGCTGAGGAGGATGGTGGAGGACAGAGGGGTCTGGAGGACAATGGTACATAGGGTCGCAAAGGGTCGGAATCAACTGTGCAACTGAACAACAACAACAATTCCAAAAACAGTGAGTTTTTGTGCCTCTGCTTCCAAGTCACAGCAGACAGTAAGAAGCTACCACCTTTAAATTGCAGCTACCTTAAGGTGTGTACCAAGCATGACAAACCAATTCTTCCCCTTTTCAGAAATGGTTTTGGTCAATATTCAGTGGCTCAAGTGGCTAAGATGCTGACTGGAAGGCAGGAAGTCAGTGGTTTGATTCCCGAGTACTGCAGGACGGAATGAGCTCCCGTCTTTGTTGCAGCTGCTGCCAACCTAGTAATTCGAAAGGAAGAAATTGCAAGTAGATATATAAGGACTACTTCGGTGGGAAGGTAAACAGAGTTCTGTGCACTGTCACATGACCATGGAAATGTCTGCAGAAGCAGAGAGCGCAGGCTCTTCGGCTTTGAAACAGAGATGAGCACTGAACCCTAGAGTCGGTTATGACTGGCTTTCGGGCAAGGAAAACCTTTACCTTTACTGTATGTTCATTCAGACATTACAGAGAGAATGCAATCCCCTG
Organism: Bradypodion pumilum; assembly: GCA_035047305.1. Classification (NCBI taxonomy): domain Eukaryota; kingdom Metazoa; phylum Chordata; class Lepidosauria; order Squamata; family Chamaeleonidae; genus Bradypodion; species Bradypodion pumilum. The sequence goes on from JAWDJD010000003.1 coordinate 99,655,458, forward strand.
TTGTCACTTTCTCCCTGCAATCATTATTTCTCCATATGAAAAACACAACAGATTTTACAGGATTCGCCTTAGAAGCAGAAAACTCTCCTTTTCAGACTCTATAACGATCATGAGAAGAAAATGTCATCAGAGGGAGTGGAACCACATGCAGTTTCTAACTATGTTCAGTCGCCAGATTCTGTAATATCTGAATTGAATTGAGAATTTTATTGAAGTGACAATGAAATGCTTCAGGACAGCCTGATGCTAAATAGCACCCTATGAAACATGGGGCATTCAAAGTGTCCCAAAGACACAGACTAGTCAGCTTGAATTTCACTATCTGGAACTCTTGACACTTCAGAAGAACAGCAGTGTCTGTGAAACAGATTTTTTAAAACTTTATGGGTAAAGCCAGGGCTGTCCAAACTATAGCCTGTGGGCCCCAGATGCCAATTCATCTGGCCCACACCACCCTCGTCACTCCTGGAAGCGGAAGTAAAATACACCCAACGAGGGTGGCATGGGCCAGATGAATTTGCTTTGGGGGCCTGATCCAGCCTGTGGTCTGTAGTTTGGGGACCCCTGGTTTAAGCAGAGAAAATGGTAGCTTAAAATCTATCTCATCCTGTTGCAAAACAGATTGCAAGGCGTGTTTTACTTCCGCTTCCAGTGGGAGGACCCATGTGACTGGCCCGATGAAACACATGACCGGCCCAAGGCCCGAAAAGTTTGGGCACCCCTGGGTAAATCCGTCCATGAAGGCGCAACAGCCTCCTGCTCTTGAAAACTAGTTTGTAAGTTATTCTTAGGATCATAGTAAATTTAGTCAGTTAATGGTTTGTTTATTTGTTCATCTGTTTTTAAAATAACATTTAAAAAAATGTCTCTATAAAGAATTTTAGAATGCCTGCTTCTTTAGTAAACATATTGAATTGGAAAAGTGGAGTTGATATAACTGTTTTTTCTATTTTGAGTGTTGGCTTGACACATATGTCGAGTATGCTAACCAGATGGATAAGAGATGTACTTTATCATTTTCCATAACTGTACAAGAACTTTCTGAGAAACAGAAAAAAGGATGTCTCTCAGCTTTCCCCTCTTTCACAGGGTCAGAAAGACAGGCAAACCAATTTTTCACACTGGGTTAGCCTTTTACCTTTGCTACCCCACTCAAGTTAAAAGGACCTGTTCACCCATCCCTATTAGCCAAATTGTGCAGACAAGAGCATATGGGGTTAAAAATTAAGCATCTAACACATGCTGTTCAGGATGCAGAATGAAAATGCTACTCATCTCAGGAATGAGTGACTAATTTGACTTCTCAGAATGAGAGAGCCACCCTAAGCAATAAACAAGCTGTTCCAAAGGCGATACTCTTATTTCTCATTCTTTGTTTTGATCAGCATCCCAATGTTGGGATCAATTTGCCTCTCTATGTTCCTGTGGCCTAAACAAAGGGAGAGAGGGGATGAATCAGCCCCTGCATTATGGTTGGAGATCACTTTCACTCATGAACTTCAGATCATGATCTTGCTTCTATTTAAAAGTTTTCAATCTCTAGCTCCTGTTTTATCTGTTACCTATCTAAGGCAGGGATCCTCAACCATGCCCTCGTTCCTGCCTCAATCCTTGTCCCCTCTGCTTGTCTTGGTGTGTCCCTGCCGGCACTCCATAGTAGGCTGGATGTTGTAAGGCTTACAACATCCGTCTTGCTATGGAGCACCATTAGGGACACACCAAGCCAAGCAGAGGGGACAAAGATTGAGGAGGTGGTGGATGCCTGTGTATTTCCTGGATGCTGCTCTGGCCAAGCTCAGGCAAGAAAGACAGACTGGACCCCTCCTTCACCCACACCATGCAGCTATTCCAGGCTGGTAAGCAGGGAAGTGGTGTTGGGGGAAGTGATGGTCCCGCTGCTGGTGGTGGCAGTGTGGGGAGTGGTGGGTGGCTCGGGGTGGTCCCTCCTGCAGCAGTAGGGGGAGTGGTGAAGACTCATGGTGATCCCACCTACAGTGGTGGTGGTGGGGAGTGGTGGCGGGCTTGGGTGTGGTCCCGCTGGTGGTGGTGGCAGTGGAGGGGAGTGGTGGCAGTGGGACCACCTCGAGTCCCACCATTCCTCCACGCCGCCACCAGCAGGACCACCAGTCCAGCCTTTCAACAGTCTGAGGGGGCGTGAACTGGCCCCCAGCGTTAAAAGGTTGAGGACCCTGATCTAAGAACCCCTGGTAGCACAGTGGTTAAACTCCTGTACTTTGTACTTCTGTACAAATGTTTGTGAGTTTGATCCTGACCAGGACTCAAGGTTGACTTAGACTTCCATCCTTCAGAGGTGAGTAATATGAAGACCCAGCACATTGGGGACAAAATGGTAATTAACTTGTGACCCTCCTAGAGATTGCACTAAGCACTATGGGGTGGTATACATGTGTGATTGCTTTGGTATTATTTCTGATTTCTTTCCATTCTTCTTCTGATTCTTTATGTTGTTCTGGATTTTTTGCTTGTGAAACCATGCATCTATTCCTCAACTTCAGATGCCCACCCTTATTATTGCTTATATATGGAAGTCTTTAATAGCTAACATTTGTTAAAATAATTCTCTTATGGGGGTGGTGTAGGTCATGTATTTTGGCACTTACATCTAATTGCTTCTCCAGGTTCATTTTTTAAAAGATTTTTAAAAGAGATATGTATTAGTTTTATCTAGATTAGCATGCATGCCCACAGTTCACATGCTGTCTATTTTTATACAGTGTTTGGTTTGGAGAGCTTCTGGTCTTTTTTTTTAAAAAAAACCAGTATTTTACACAAAATAACATCTGTTAATAATTAATAACAATGATCAGTAGTTCAGGAAACAAATGTGCATATTGTAGCATCATTCCTGTATTCCTGGGCAGGAGGGGGGGGAGGGAGGGGAATCACATTTCTTAAATTCAGAAACTGTGCCAGTCCCTCATCCTTTTCCAGTGGCTAATACTCTGTCCCCAAATTCTCTTCTCTTCAGAAGAAGAGAGCTGGGTTTCAGTTCAATGCTGTAAATAAACATTATCACACTTTCTCCCATTAGGGATCATCATAGAGATCTAGCTTCCATATTCAAGGTCAAGTTTAGATACCAGAAAGGTAACAAAAATATTGTACTCCGTATAATCCCTGGGAGTTATGTAATTAAATGTCACTGCTCATCACTCTCCCAAGTATAAATACTCAGTTACATGTTATATCAGGTCAACAACGTTCCACCATAAATATACACACACTGCTTTCATATTCACTTTTAATCATGTAACTCTTAGATATGAATTTTCCTCAAACTCAATTGTGTTTTCTCAGTTGTCCATTACAACACCAGTCCTTTTTTTGTTATTGTCATTCTTACTAAAATTACACTATATCCTCTTCTGTCTTCCTTCACCAAGAGAACCCTCATCATTAACCAAGTGCATACTCATTGTTAGCCATTTCACATTTGTGAAGTACATACACTCTGCTGGAATTTTTTACCTCATAAAACACTTTGCAATAAATTCGTGTTGTGTTATCTCTTATCTCACGAATTATGAACACCAATACTAATTTGCTTGGAAAACAAAATTTCTCCTCTGCCCCAATGGTGAGCCATGCACATATCAGTCTTTGCTGCCCTTCTTCACATTATTCTGAAATTTTAAAATGTCCAGTATTTTAAAACTATTTCCTCATGTAATGAAGATGGATAATGTCTCAATAGTCGTGAGACTTGAGGACTCACACTATTTCAGCCTCCAGATGGATGGTCAAATTTTGAAATTGCTCCTCAGATTTTCATATAAAAATACCAGGTGACCACAGACATAGTCCCTGATGTGTCAGCCTGTTGTATTACTTCAGGCAGGATTTGTTCTGTGCATTATATGGGACACAGAATTTGTAATCAGCACTGATATAGACAACTTCCTTAAGATTCTGTCACCTAATTCTGCTCTCTTGAGTAGACCAAGTATATGATAAATACTCTTTTGAGATAGATCACTCAGTATATCTAGTAGTTGTGAGCAAGATGGGCAGGTTTGTTGTTGTTCAGTCACATAGTCGAGTGCAACCCTTTGCGACCCATGGACCACTTCACACCAGTCACTCTTATCCTCCACCATCCTCCGCAGCCTGCTCAGCCCTATGCTCATTGCATCAACAATGCCATCTAGCCATCTCATCCTCTGCCACCCCTTTTTCTTTTTGCCTTCAATCTTTCCCAGCATCAAGGCCTTTTCAAGTGAGCGAGGTTACTTTCCCCATATTAAATATTTTATAGCTTGGAATGGTATGTTTTTTAAAAAAAATAATACACACTGACATAGCATCACTTTGATTCTAACTTATGATGACCCTTTCCAGGGCTTTCTGGGGGTACTTCTCAGATTATGCAGTTTATCCCAGGTCAGGGGTTCTCAACCTACAGCCTGCAGGCCGGCCCTTACCCACAGCACCATTTCATGTGACTTGTGTCTCCACTGCTGCCACCGGAAATAGAAGCGGATGCATTTACGACAGTCGCAGATGCATTCTACGGCAGCATTTACAGTGGAGGGAACCACCAGTCTTGCCCACTCAGCTGTCTAAGGGGGTGTGGTCCAGCCCATGGCCTAAAAAGGTTGAGAACCCCCACCCTAGGTACAAAGGCTGACTGCTCTCCCAGAAAGCACAGTGTGGAATTAAGCTCCCAATCTCTGCTTCCACAAAAAGGTACCCAGCTCATTGAGATATCCAGACCACAAAGTTTTAATATAAGATGGAGAATTTCCACAAAAATGAAAGCAAATAGATAACTCATCCTATCAGAAAGGCATGTACTGTATATACTTTTCTTATCTCAAGACGGAAAGTTGGGCTATAAATGTAACTTGATGACAATGATGATGATGGAGAAGAAGAGAGTTTGTAAACACCTGATGTAAAGGCAGAATTGTGTCTTCAAAACTTCATTTTAACCCCACCTGTGTCAAATGACCCTTGGCACAGTATCTTTTTCTTTTACCACAATCTCTTCTTCTTTGGATAGATAAATATCTATATACTGGATGTTATCTGTTTTAGTTTTAAAGTGAGGGATATGACAAGAAAAGAAAGTACTGTATAATAAAACATAGTGGTCTCCATTCACAAACATGATTCACTGAGTTTACAGAGCTCAAGAAATCTTTCCTTGTTGCTGAGATTCAAATGCCATATGCGATATATGTGTTGCCTCTTTCTTGCTGAAATAATGGTCACAAAGGTACTGAGCTGTTTCTTTTCACAAACAGCCACAAGACATATTTCTTTTTCCTTAGTTTTTTCTTTTCTTTCACTGTTTAGAATTAGCTTTTGCACTGGGAGGTTTTCATTAGAGCTCTGTAATGCACACATGCATACGTGCTCATGCACACACTCACACACACACACACACAGAGTGGAAACACCATTTTGCAATACAAACATATCAACATTGATTATGGTCAGTTACCTGTGGCTGTTCATTAACAACGTGCTGTGCAGGAACAGAGTAAAAATTACATGATTTAAAAGACAACAGGATTCACTGATAATCCTACACTTTCTGCAAGGAATAAACTAAGATTCAGATCAATTTCTCTTTCTCATTACCAGGTAATTCTATGTATGTTTTCTTATTGAGTTCTCTGATTTTTTCAGTTGTTTCAGGAGTGGCACAAAATAGATTTTTGCCTCTAATATATATTTTTTTAAATTGGGAACGTCAATTTGACACTGATGCAAAAATGGTCTTTCTTAAATGGCATTGTTGTACAGCACATTTATTTCTATTCCTTTGTACAGATGCACACTTAAATATCAATGTTTTCACACAGGAAGCCAGTGTGTTCTCCCACACTAGAAAATACGGAGTGTGATATTTTAAAGAAAAAGTTAACATTTAAATACATCCAGTGTGAGTGATGATAACATATTTAATGCACGAGGAATGTGTAAAACATATAGTGTAATCGTAAATTTTCCCAATAAAAGGTCTGACACCATATCTCTAATTCTACACTGTAAAACTGACCCTTCTAAGTGAAGAAAATGTTAATTGATTTTAGGATACCAAGGAAGATCTAAACTGAGTGCATAGGAACAGAGAAAACTGATTGATACCAGATCAAAAATAACTGATACATCTGGTCCAGTATTATGTTTGGCACCACTCTGATAAATGGCATTTCCTTCATTTCTAACTACATCCTCCACATAACAGAAGATAGTGGTCGTAGAACAACATTTCAATCCCCAAGGAAGGAGAAGCTAAAGAGTGCAGTGACTTTAGAAATGTTGCTTTAATTTCTCTTGCAAGCAAAGTGATACTCAGTGTGTTGCAATAAAGGCTTTTATATTACATGGAGCAAGAAATACCTAATGTCCAAGATGGATTATGAAAAGACTAAGGCAATGAAAGAATTAGAAAAGATCATCAAGTGTAAGAATGTGTCATTGAAGACCAAGACCATTCACACTCTTATATTTCTAATGACCGTACATGGGTTTGAATGTTGGACAGTAAAGAAACCTAATCAGAAAAAATATATTATTTGTTTGAAATGTGGTGTTCGAAGACAGCTTCATGGATACCCTGGAATGCCAGAAAGACAAACAAATAAGTCTTAGAGGAAATCAGACCTGAACAATCTCTGGAGAGAATATGGATGAAAATGAGGCTGCTTTACTTTTGGCACATCATGAGAAAGCGAGATTCTCTGAAAAAGACAATAACTGTAGGAAAGTTTGAAGGCTGCTTTAAAAGAGAGAGGTCAAATACAAGATGGATTGACTCTCTAAAGGCTCTCCACAGGCTTGAGTTTACAAATGTTGAACCAAGCTGTTGAGGACAGAACATGTTGGAGATTGCTCATTCATAAGTCTGAAACACTTTGGCAGCATGTATCAACAAAGAATCCCTCTGGTTTTGGTCCATTTCCAGTACATGTGATCACTGAGAAATGACCAAAAGTAAGCCTTCTGGCTGTGAAGGCTCCTTCTGGTTGAATTTCTAATATTGTGAATTGGCTTAATAAGCAAGCCACTTCATACTGAACAGTTTCTCTGCTCCTTGGCATAAGGGTAAAGGAAATTAAAATTATTATTTTTTTAGATTATAGTAGACCATCATGGATGTACTGCATCACTTATAAAATATTTTTTAAAAATATTTTACTTGCATTGCCTCAAAGGCTCAGTCAAAAAATTGCCCATAGTCAAAGAAAGCTCTAGACCAGTGGTTCCCAAAGTGGGGCCCACACCCCACAGGGGGACTTCCCAGAAGCCTAAATCAGTACATTTGCTGATCAGTGCTTTGGGGAATTGGCTTGGGCTTCTGGGAATTGAAGTCTAAAAACCAAAGGTTGAGAAACACGGCTCTAGAGCATGTCTCATGTTCAAGGAGCTCTTTCATGAAAAATGTAAAAAGAGTATTATCATGAATTTTGACAAAACATTGTTCAGAGTTAAGCTGGCAGTGGCTATAACCTTGTTTTACACAGATATCTAGTTTGAAAAAATTAGAGATTTAAGGAAAGAGCAGAAGTTGGGAACCCTTCAAAATTCAACTACAGGCCTCATCCTAGAGTCACTTCTCAGACAATAGGGAAAGATGGGAAACCAGCTTCAAAAAAGAAACTGAATTCTGGTTTTATTGCCATGACAGAAGCTTTCTTGAAAGCAGGCGACGCACCAACAGGATCCATCCGCCGCATCCCCTCAAACAGCTGAATTGGCCAGACTGGTGGTTCCCTGGCTGAACATGCTGCGGGGGCAGTGGACACGCCCAGAAGGCCTCAGCAGGAGCCCGGGTACAGGCGGCAGTGGCGGAGGCAGCCACTCCCTGGGCAGGTATGCAACATAAAATGGTCCTCTGTTCAGGCATAGCCTATGGGAAACGACAAGGTGGCAGGCCCGCCTTGCCTTCTCCGGGATACGGTGGCCGCACGGATGCTCCCAGACTCATACATCGGTGGTGGGGGCAGAGCGTGAGGTGCCGTCAGTGTTGCCGTGTGTGTGTGTGTGTGTGTGTGTGTGTGTGTGTGTTTGTGTGCATGCGTGAGCATGTGTGTGTGTGTGTGTGTGTGTGTGTGTGTGTGTGTGTGTGTGTGTGAGAGAGAGAGAGAGAGAGAGAGAGAGAGCAAGGCCAGGCAATCGGCTAGTATGCTATATAACTGAAGCAACAAATATACAGCCAGCAGAGCATATGTGGCCCTAAACATCATGTGAATTTCTGAATGCTGTGTGCTAACTATTGCAAGGGCCACAGTGGCTTAGTGGTTAAGACATTGAGCTTGACAACCAGAAAGTTGGCAGGGCAGCAGTTCAAGACCCAAGTGCTGTGCAACAGAGTAAGCTCCCGTCGTCTGTCACAGCTCCTGCCAAACTAGCAGTTCAAAAGTAAGAAATTGCAAGTAGATAAATAGTTACCACTTTGATGTGAAGGTAAACAGAGTTTCATGCACTCCAGTGTAGAGGCATCTCTGCCACAGAAACGTCTGCAGATACAAACAGTGCTGACTCTTTAGCTATAAATAGAGATGAGCACTGAACCCTAGAGTCAGATACGACTGGTTTTTGAGCAAAGGTGACCTTTCCGTTTACCTAAATTAATTGAAACAAATGTATACCGGTTAAATTAAAAGGAAAATAAAATAAAATGGGTTCACAGATACTGAAATCAAATCTCAAAGTGCAAAATCTGAGGCAGAACTACAGAATCCATGCTGATCATCAGGGAATACTAGACCAAAAAATGTGGTTTTTAAATAATGCTTGCAAGGAGGCTACTCTTGGTGTCATCAAAATAGCAGCAGAAGCTGGTTTCAGAATGCCATTTCAAACCTGCCAGAACCTGGGACTTATTTTTCCCCCAGACAATAACTCCTAAATATCCCAGTGGAACAGCTGCCTGGAACATTCTGGGAGATATACAGGTAGTTCAAAATCATAACTAAAGCTTTGCATCGAATGACATTCTGTGGGTTTCCAGAAGAAGCAATAAAGAGCCCTCTAAAGATCTTTTTATTATCATTCTATTGATGTATTCTTATTCTTTAGCTGTCTGATGGCCTTGGTAATGCTTTCAGGAAAGACAGGAGAAAAAATACAATTAGGGCCTCTTTTCACTTTAGCAAAGCTACTCACCAGTTGAATTTTCTTGCATGAAAAAGTTTCATCTCATCCCAAGGTCACTTTGATCTCTATACAAGCCCAGGTACATACTGGTCTTTAAATGCTCTTATTTTAAGGTTCCAGGGAGTTGTGCAATTACCTGCAGACAAAGCTGGAGATAGGGTACATCAGAGTACATTATTTATTGTCATAATTCCAAGTAATACTTAAATGTAGGGGCCAAATTATATAACACTATTCTAATAATTATAAAGCAGTTTAAAGTTAAATGCATTGGCTCATCTTATCATAAGCTTTCAATCTTTATGTTGCAAATTAGTTTTCTTTTGTTTTATTATTGGTCCCAAAGTAGCACAGCAACTGCAGCATTGATGGACTGAGTCACGGAGGAGTAAGGTTTTATCACCTTCTAACCACAAAGCTGACAGGTATCATTTGATCCAAGGTATCACCTAAGAAGCCAGGGAAATCAGAGAATGTGGCCACATCTCTGCTACCATCAAGGAATACACAGGAGGGAAATTCCTCCTTGTCTCTTAAAATGGTTCTTCATTCCTAGTGAGCAAGTCTAGTGAGCAAGTCTAACAAAATTGGGGTGGGTGGGAGATCTACTATGATGGCTGTCTTCTTCCTCATCTCTCTATATTCAGACGACTGAGTGCTGGGTGACCAAGTGAGCTCCCGTCATCTGTCCCAGCTCCTGCCAACCTAGCAGTTCAAAAACAAGAAATTGCAAGTAAATAAATAGATACCACTTTGGTGGGAAGGTAAACAGCATTCTGTGCACTTCAGTGTCTAGTCATGCCTGACACATGACCAAGGAAATGTCTGCAAATGTAGATAGCGCTGGCTCTTTGGCTGTAAACAGAGATGCGCACCAAACTCTAGAGATGGATATAACTGGCTTTCAAGCAAGGTTGACCTTTACCTTTACTTTTTACCTGAAAATGGATTAAAATCAATCAATAAACCTAAATTTATGCTTTAAAATAAATACAAAACTACTGAGTTGAAAGTAACCATTTGATATAAATGGTTACTATTTCAAGATAGAGCCCCAGCTATTTTGAAATAGTAAGGTTAAGGTTACACGTGCCCGAAAGCCAGTCGTATCTGACTCTAAGGTTCAGTGTTCATCTCTGTTTCTTAGCCGAAGAGCCAGCACTGTCTGCTTCTGCAGACGTTTCCATGGTCATGTGGTAAGCATGCAACGCTGTAGTAACTATTTATACAAATGTGGCCATTTCATGAGATTTCAGATGCACACATGCGCCTGGTATTCTAGCACTGCTATTAAGTCACTCACTTAGTTGGCTTCCCCACCCCTCTTTAGTTTGTCGCCTTAAAGCCTTTGACCAAGAAATCACTAGGAAGGAGGAGGCTGGGGAAGTCTGAATCGTTTTGACATATGGTCCATCCAGGCTAACACTCTGTTGTTAGTGAGAAAGAAACAAATCCAATATACCAATAGTGTAATCTTCCCTCAATTTCCCCAAATCATATTCTGCTCTGCACATATTCCCATTCATTGACAAACCAGTTATAAATGAAAAAATCTAGAGAAAACAGGGAAAATAATAGAGGAGGGCAATGCTCCTCTGTCCATGGTGCTAAATGTTCAAAGAAGCATCTATTAAAGGGAGCTGTAGGCAGTTTCCTGATGTCTTGCACTTAACAAAAATGGTTTTAGCCAATAGTTCAATGTTATAAGTGGGATGGTCTTGGAGATACATGCCCCAGCATTTAGACTTGCAAATTAAATACATATTTACCTTCTTGTCACCAACCAAAGCACAAGACACATAATGTGTAAAATATGGAGACAACAATTATGTACTGTATATGACAATAAAGCATACTGCACTGTTCAAATGGACACTTTTGTTTAAAAAAGCATCAAAAATGTATTGACTGAAATCCTGTCTCTGCTACATAAGAGGAAGCAGCAGAGAAAGTTACATCAGGGCAGGAGGAGTTCAAAAAGTATATTGCACAACAGTCATGCTGTGAACTTCCTGATCAACTGCAGACCCAAATTGTGCAAGCTGACAGCCCAGGCATTATGTCTTGTGCAACTTTAAGAGGATTTCAGGCTGATTCTCAGGTAGAGAGATTGTGCAGGATGGGAAAGCAAATGAGAACAGCATACATACACACAAAATATTCTAGATTGTTCAAGTCAGAACCGATGCTAAGAGAATCTGACTGGGAAAGCAAACTAAAATTGCTTTCTGTCCTATCTGATAGTCTTTTCTTACCAGTTTGTACTTTCATTCTCATACAAACAACAAGGCTTATTGTGGCAAAGCAGAATGCATAATCTGCCATGGGAGGGAGCCTGAGATACTATTATTTAGATGGCCTGATAAATTTCAACCTGCCCAACCAACCTATTTACTCAACACTTCTAGACATACTCAGAAGCATCATTCCATCCTAGTATCAAAATTGGATGGTTTTCTATGCCCATGCTGCCACAGACATTGTAATCTCTTCTCTCTCGTCTTCTAAATTATTTTGGTGTTTACATTTGAAAATATGAATTTTTCTAACTCCGGTGAAATATAGCCTAGCCTTCCTTTTCTTCTTCAACTACAACTTGTATCCGAGAATGCATTTTTCCCTGAAGCAGGAAAAATTTCATTGGTGTGAATTTGTTTAAGCTGGATCCCAGTTTGCCATGAAGTGACCCACACACTATGATCATGGAGCCATTTCCTGCAGCACACATGAAATGATACATGCAGGATTTAACACTGGGACTGCAATGGACTGCCACAGCCTTGTGGATATTATCAAGGTGTGCCTTCACAGCCATGATGGCATGGCCTCTTCCACCTCCATGGCCATTGGGAATCAGAGTTCCTCCTCTGCTCATTTTGCTGTTGGTCCCAATATGATGGTTTCCAGTGGCATTTCCTCCACTGAGGCGGATCACCACCCCACCTAAAGGGGCTCAATCCACCCATAGCCATTGGCCCCATTAGGGAGTCAGGTTAGTTAACCACAGCCTGACATTCAGCATTGAGTCACTGGCTGTACGGTCTATTCCATTACCATAGTGGGATGTCCGGCCAGCTTTTAGCTCCAAACCTATATCAGTAGAGACGGTAAAGCATATTAATCAAGTAGAGCTGCTTCAAGTTTTCTCAGAAAATATTTTCCTGGTGGAATAACGGAGATTTTTCTTTATCTCAACATTTTAGAAATTGACTCTGCAGAACTGTCTCATAATACTCTCCCCATTGTTTGTTTGCTTGTTTGCTTGCTTGTTGTGGCTATCATTCTTGGCACGCACTCCTCAACACATGTTCCCAGACTGATACGGACAAGTCAGGGGCACTGCAGAATATGCAAAATGGCAACTGTGCTGCCGACAATTGTTGCTGCCACTCTTTGCTGCAGCAGCAACAAAACCAGAAAGAACCTCCTCTGTGCAAGACAGCAACGGGTGAACGATAGAATATTTATGCAGCTGATGAATCTGTTTTCAGAAGGTGAACTGCAGTTATCTGGCAGGTCCAACATTCAGCAATGATTAACAGCTTTATCTCTAGCTTTGGCTCTAGGAAACATTTCCGTGTCCACCCCCCTACCCCCTTGCTTTCTAAAAGCACTTTGTTCTGTTCAACTAGGGAGCTGAGAGAACTCAGCCCAAGAAAAGAAAAAAAAAGGAAGAACAGCAGTGAACAGAGGCTGTGGATAACCATCTATAAACAACTATGCATGAATTATGTGTCCAAGAACAAATGTAATCACTGAGTAAATGTAAAATACAGATGCATTCGGTTTTATCCATTTAAACATGTTTCTCTTTTCTTGTGTGCCTGTGATTCAGAAGTCTCATACTGCAGAAAATAATTTCCATACTACCAGCCTGGTTATGTATTAGGAAAGAGGCCGAGAAAAGACGATTAACACGCAGGAGGGTGTCTGCTTATGAATCATTCCGCCCAAAAATAAATATATCACTAAAAAAAGAGGATAAAAAAATATTTGTATACAGCTTGCATAGGCTAATGTATATGTATAGAGATGCCAATATAGCAACAGTGGCTTGAATCCAGATTTAAAATAGACCCTGTAGGCAAGTAGGTCAACTTACCTAAGACCCATGGAAGAAGATAATCATGACTGGGTTCAGTAGTTTTGGTGGGCTTATTCTAATTAGGAATATGCCTTTTGGAATTTTTTGAACTTCAAACTACACAATTCTCCATTCCAGGAGTTCAACATGACAGTTATGTTATGTGCCACCAAGCTTGAACAACCTATAGTGGCCCTAATAGGGCTTTAAAGATAATTTAGATTTTAGGAGTGGCTTTTCCAGTTCCACACCCCTAGTGAGTTTTTATGGATGAGTGGAGAACTCAACCCCTGACCTCCTGAGTCCTAGTGTGTTACTCTGTCTACTATATGACACTGGGTATCACACTAGCTGACAAACCAACACATAGATTTTATTTACTTAGAGCAGGGGTGGCCAACCTATGGCCTGCAGGCCTAATCTGACTTGTGCATATCATTAATCCAGGCCACTGTGGCCACCTGGGCACCTCTAGCCCACCACCACTGGAAGTCATGATATGTCACTAACCGCAGTGGCGGGAGTCATGACTTTTTGGGGTTCTTGAACGGGCTCCACCACTTCCCAGGGTGACTTGTTCGCTCTGGTTTGGGATTTTTCTGACGCTTCTTAGCTGTGCTTAGGCAGCTAGAGTGTGACTGTGGGTGACTTCCGGTGCCAGGCGGAGCTTATGTCAGTGCCTGGGATCAGACTCAGTGTGGAATCAGGAAGTTGCCCATGGTCATGGTCTAGCTGCTGAAGTGCAGCCAAGAAATGTCGGAAAAATCCCAAACTGGAGTGAACATACTACAAAAAGCCTCCCACTGCCCTGGGAAGCAGCAGAGCCTTCCAAGAACCCACTAAAACAGCATGACTCCCACCACCACTGCTGCCAATGATGATGATTATACCAAAAACGTAAGTAGTGGGCGCAGCCACACCTCCGGCCTCCACATCTGAATGTGGTGGCAGGAATTGGCCCCTGGCATGAAAAGGTTGGGAACCCCTAATTTAGAGCAAGGTCCAGGTCAAAGAATTTGTGGCCTAGCCACAGCCTAGCATTGCCTATTTTCCTGTTCAAGAAGGGAGCTGCCCCAGTGTTAATGTGGCAGTCTGGACACCATGCAACTGCTACAGTTTAAACAGGAGTCTCATGCCTCTAACCATAGCAACTCCTTGATGTTAGGGCAACATCAAGGACTCTACTTTGCTTTTTAATATATGGTTGGATGACACCAGATTTGTTTCCCTATCTGTGGATACATTTTAAAAGATTTGTTTGTTCTTTTTAACTGAAAAATATACCATATATACTCAAGTATAAACCAAATTTTTAGCCCCCAAAATGAGCATACCTGTCAAGTTTTGGATTTTGAAAATAAGGGAAATTTCCCAGCCAAAACGGGAGACTTGACAGCTATGCTTATCCTGTGCTGCCCTCCAGTGGCAGCATTAGGGCATTGCAGTCTAATACGGGAGGATGGCAGGAAAGGGGGTAAAATACAGGCATTTCCTGGCCAAAACAGGAGACTTGTCCCCCCCCAAAAGGGGACATGGATTATACTTGGGTCAATGGGCACGAGGGTCCCAAGACCGCACCGGATTGAGACACGCCAACAATTTAATTAATTTTATCATATTTTCATGTATTTTGATTATTGAAACTCACTAACAGCTGCTGCATTTCCCACCCTCTTCTTATACTCGGGTCTATCTATTTCCCTGGGTTTTCAGGTCAAAATTAGGTATCTTGGCTTATATTTGGGTCAGCTTATACTCGAGTATATACGGTAAGCTGGATCTTTTTCTGACAGCTCTTCTCAGTAGCTTTAATCTGCTGTCTGGTTCTAGATGCAGATGTTCTACTGTTTGAAGATTTCCAGTTCAGGGAGGGGGTGCAGTCTATTTATTCCAAATTAGAGGATCTTTGCACACACAGTTCAGCTCCCTACATGGAAAAGAATGTTCAGGAGCACAGGGATTTCTTTATAGGAGAAACACTGAATAGAGATAAATGTAAGCACATTTTTCTACTGAGAATAGAATAAGATCCTTTCTGGACAAAGAAATAAAGGGAATAACAGATTGCATAGAAGTCCTATTATTAAGGTAGAATAGTAAGTCTTTCAAGATTTCATTAACCTTGCAGTAGTTTGGTCTCCTGACCATTTGTTCTCAATGTTTTCTAAAATCTCTGTTCCTGAGAAAATAAATTACTGCTGGGATTGAAACTGCTATTTCTCAGTTTCAAACTGTTCTAAGTTAGAGAATCTTTCAACCACCTCTGGGAAACTGTTGCAAAATCATTTCTGCAAATATTACTTTCTTTGCATTGTCCATGTGAAGGGTTTCTCTTGCAATTTGCATATTAGCTTAATGCTAAAATGCTCTTTGGAACAACAGACTGAGAGGAAATGTATAAAAGTAATAGCCCTTGAAATTTTCCCTAGCATTATGATTAATTGTGAGACTTCCCAGCACTCAGGAGCCTATAATAAAACAATAAAAGCATGCTTGTGAAAATAATTGTCCTATTATTCTGAAATAATAGTAATAGTTATGTGCTGTCAATTTAATTCTAAATTTATGGCGACCATTTTAATGGCCTTTTAGGTACAGAGAAGAGTGTGCAGAAGTAGTTTACCTTTGCTCTTCTGGGGTTGTCCTAGGTTTGTGTATCTTGCCCAAGGCTTTACAGGCTGGCTCTTCCCCTGAGACAGACTATCAGGAATGGAATTTCCAACTCTCTCATCTCTCCAGCCAGCCCCTACTCAGGAATACATGGGAGGAATTGTATGTTGCAGGTAAGTATATGTAGCAAATCCACAGTGCCTGCGTTTATGCAAGAAAGCCAATTAGAGGTTGATTTGGGACAGAAAATTGGCAGGAGTGGAAGATGAGAATGGTTTAACAACCTGAGGAATCACACAGAAGGGACACTGCTATTGAAGGGAGGAAGACACGCATTAGAAAAGCTGGAAAAGAATAACGCTGTCCTTTTTGCAATCACTTTTCTGCTTCAAAACAGCCTTTCCCAAAACTGGATTTCATAGATTTGTGGCACTGAAGAGGTCATCTGTGCATCTGTTTTACCTAACCCTGGCTTTTATACTGGGGACCAGCTTATACTTTCCCAGTTCAGTGGCTTAGAGAGGTGAGGTATAAGTGCAACCACCACTACCACCACCACCACCACCATCATCACATTAATCTGTCAAGCAGCATATTGCTGGTGTAGCATTTTTGACAATTGGATGTAAAGCCTTTAAAAAAAAACTATTTAGTAATCATCACTGCTATTATCATAAGAATGCTTCTTATATTTAGTGAATACATTACTGTCACTGTTTCAAAAATAAAATTCCTCTTTGAGTTTTGTTTACATTTGATCCGCTATCCACTGGGTGTTCTTACAGATGGGTTCTTCTCCCTACCTCAGGATCCTGGAGTGACATCCCCCGCCCCCCAGAGCATTCTTCACAATACCTGAAATTCTTATGTATTTCTTTGTGAGGGTCATCTTGTATCTACTAGCCTTGCAACTCTGCTACTTTCCAAGGAACCACATGGCCAGTTAGCCTCAATATATGTACAGTAGTACCTCAAACAATGATTTTAATCCGTTGCACGGGGCTCATTGAAAAATTGTTGTATGGTTTTTCCATAGGGAAAATTGTTATTTGGGATGCCATTTCCCCCAAAACCTAATTGTTATGCGATTTCGTTGCTATATAGGGTGATTGTTGTATGAGGTTCCACTGTATTTGCCTCCCTCACCCCAAGTTTATATCTGTTATATGTCAGTCAGCAAGCACAAGGACTACATCATTTTAAGATGGACCCTATTCACAAAGAAAAAGACCAGTATTCCCCATGCATCAAGACATTATTCCAATTCTAATCAAATCAGCCACCTTCACAATAGGGAGCAGGCAGAAGTAAGGTCATCCATTGATAAAAAGGTCTAGGTATCACACTGGATCATATGTAACCCCTATGGATTATTTGGTTCAGTCAAATTGATGGCAAAGTCCTAGGAAGATGTTGTGGTTAGAAATTTGACTTAGAAAGAGTAGGAGTGCCTGTCTAGCGGCTGTTCCCATGGAAGATGATAAGATCATTGCCACCTTGGTAGTAGAATTCCAATATGTTTGTGCAGGAGAGGCATTGGAAGGACAGATCCACATAGTGGTCTCATGTGTTTGCACCTGCATTTTATTTTAGGGTTTTCAAGATGTGGAGCCTATTTTTCTATGTTGTGGATGGCCTACTTCAGTTGATAAATATATCTTGGATATTCTTCTCATTTGGTTTCAAAGAGACAGTCGGATTCTTCTTTAATTTTAAAGCAACTCCTGCTTGGTGTTGGCAAAAAGAACTCTGGGTGTACATGTTGCAACACCCAGTTTTGTTCTATTACCATTATATAATATAATATATCGTGAAATTTGTGTTTGCAGTACTCCAGAGTTTCCTATCTTTTTAAAAAGCCTGCCTATACTGGACATAGAGTGAACCTGCAACATTCTAGCTCTGTGCTCTAAAGCTAAGCTATAGCCTACAAGTGTGTTTAGCAATACAGTCCAAAGAACTAAACCCTTTTGATGGATTGCTTGGAACTACTCAATCCTACAAACTACAGCAACTTGAATTTCATAACCCTGGAGGCTCCTTCCAGTTCTGCCACTCGGTTTTTAAAAAATATCTTAACCATGAAGAACATTCCAGGAATATAATATTTTTCCAGCTAAATAGGACTCTGTGCTAGTATTTCAACCCTATTTTGAAATACTTCTAGCATCAAAACAAAGCATTAAAGCCAACATACTGTAGCTGCCCTTGTGCCACAGTCATCAGCAGGGAAAATGCCACATTCACAAGGCAGCTGAAGCTGCTCTAATTAGAAATTTACAAACAGAAAATAGGCAATCACATATCTGCAAAGTATGAAATTTTCTCTTAATTTTTCTCTCTTAATTTTTTACACAGCACAGCTGCAAACCATCCGCTGTGGGATTTTCCTCCTCCTGGTGTTTCAGCTCTGCTGATCTTTGGGAGTGAACCATTGTTTCAAAGCAATTGATTTTAACATTCAGTAGATGCAACTAAAAAGGGGATGTTATGGATTTGTGTCCAAACATTTAGAGAGCAAAACACAGAGTAAAGCACCTCCAGTAAAAATGCAAATCTAAAAATCTACTCAGACACATTTTCATGAAGTTAAAAATCACCAGAGACTATAAAAAAATTTTTTTTGTCATTTGCTTCCAGATGAATCTCTGCTAAATTAGTCAAAGTCTTAATCTTCAAAGAGCTTTGATGTTTTGGGTTGATGTTTTTCTTTGTTTGCTGAACTTCACAGATTGGGTTTCAATGAAAAAGGGGTTCTGTGGCTTTTTATCATATTTAGGAAGTCATTGTTGGTATCTGGCATTTCCTGAGTTACTGTAAATTGTAATGTTATACTATTAGGTAAGAGGATTTACAAGAGTTTTAACTGTGTGTGTGTGTGCATATATATATATATATATATATATATATATATATATATATATATATATATATATATATATATATATATATATATATATATATATATATATATATATATATATATATATATATATATATATATATATATATATATATATATATATATATATATATATATATATATATATATATATATATATATATATATATATATATGCCATCTTTCACCCAGAATTAGGGGAAAGCTTACAAAACAACTTAAAAAAAAACAATAGAAATGTAAAATACAAGAGAATGAATTTTTTTGAATCAGAATCAAATTAATTATAATATTAAAATTAAAACACTTTTTAGTGTTTGAGTAAAAATGATAACAACTTTACGTTTTAAAAAAGAGGAACAGAACAGTATATAAAATTATATAGTTAATTTACAAAAGCCTACTTAAATATAAAGGTTTTAAACTTGCTACTGGAAGAACTGTAGCAGGAGACAAACCTGGCTCTTTTTTTTGTAAGGAGTTCTAGAACCTGGGTACAGCCACAAAGAAACCCTTGAAACTCGGTGTTGTGTATTGAATAAAATTTGTCCACCATTTTATGTTCCCCTCAGTTTCTAAGTAACGTGAGATTGGGGTTCATGCCATTTTACTCCGAGAAGCACGATTGAGATCAAGTCCTCAATCACCCCACTCTCTCTCAACCAATCCTGTTAAAGCCAGCCAAAATGTATCTTTGCGCACCTGTATATAAGTCACTGTGGCGCAGTTAAAATTGTGTTCAGTACCCTGTAATAAAGTTATGTGTTTGCCCCGTATTGCTGGCTGCTGCTCATTTTTTTCTGGAACACTAAACTCTTCCTTGAAACTCTACAAAATTTCAGTTTCCTGGATCCCCTGAAGGCTTCTCCTGTCCCATAACATGAAAGTCGAGAACTGCATTTTTTGGGAAACAAAGAAAGGATATGCACTTTATACTGCACAAGAAATACAGGTTTGCCACATTTCTATATAAACTCATTCCCCAGCCAGATAAGACCTTAAATTTCAAAAGGAGGTTGTGGAGGCAGGAAAATGCTAAATACCTAGCAGCCCTTTGTTGGATCATTTGGACATGATCATCCATCCAATGGCCACCAGGGTGGAGTTTGTAGCCTATACGCCTGACTTATGCTGGCAGCCTGCATTCTGGAAATCACTTTTAAGACCTAGCATGGATATTTGCCATGAATTTTGGAACGTTCATAGTTTTTTCTGGCTCTCTTCATGATATATTGGTGCATAGCCTGATGAAGGCTAGTATCGGTAGAATGCATTTCAAAAAATAGTGCTTTTCCTTTTCCTAGATTTTTCTAGAGGCTGCACTTCCTCCTTTTTCTGCCCTCCATTTTTCCCATACTGAGTGTTTGGGAGGAGATACACAAGTGAGGTGTATGTGCAGTGATGCACTGCAAAAAAAAATTACTACCCCACCCTGGGCGTGGCTAACTCTGTGGGCATGGCTAACTCTGTGGGCCACGCCCACCTGGCCAGCCACACCGTGGCCTGGGGTAGGGAGGTGGGCATGCCTGGTCAAGTGGGCATGGCCTGGGGGAATTTCTACTGCCGGTTCCTGGGATCTGGTGGGAACCTGGAGCAGTACACCTCTCTCTCTCTGTCTCTCTCTCTCTCTGTGTGTGTGAGAGAGCGTGATATGCCATCTGTAAGCTGTGTGATTTCCCACCTTCTGTGTTTGGAAATCTATGGAATGTTTTTAATTTAAAAAATTAAATACAAGAACCCTTTTTCATATTTCCCTTTGGTAGTGGCAGCAGTAGCCCCTTAAATCAGAGCAGACTCTCACCTTACACGTACTTCCTGCAAGACAGCAACATATACTTTAGTAGAACCAAGAACATTCATCATTTGCTTTCTGGAGGATTCCTGCTTATACAGCGACTTAAATTATTTATTTGAATGTTGGATGCTGTTGTGGTTAGTCAAGCCAGAGCCAGCAATCTTGTTCACATATTTAGTCAGGAAAGGGAAGGTAAAGCACTAGTTGATGATCCCTAAGGACCAGTGAGTATCTTTTTATTGATTTAGTGAGCTAGATGGTTTAGAAAGCAATTTCTCTAGGCATTCTATAAAATAAGATAACATAAAAACAACACATGAGAAGTCCAGCAAACAAAAGCATTTATAAATCCAAGCCAGCATAAAAGCAAAAATCAAAACTGTAAAAGAAATCACAGAAGCTGAAAGATACCAGAAAGTGGCAAGAACGAACATGACCATCACTGTGACAGATGGTGTATAGAACCTAGGAGGGTTTATTAAAAGCAGACAGATAAAGCAGAAAGTCTTAGCCTGATGTTGAAAGGACAATCTGAGTGTAAAGTAAGCCTGTCAGAGAGCTTTCGTAGGAGCTTGCATCCAATAAGCCTCCCATTCTTCTCCTCACCCCCTCAGATGACTATAAAAAGATGGTTTCTTGAACTGGGAATAAAGTCATTAAGGTGCATTTTCTGTCTATCATACACATATTTTCTATCTGCATTTGAAAATGGAAAAAAGAAATAAACACCTTTGAGATAAAATGATAGGGCGTTCATGAATTGTTAGGATAGGTAAAGGTAAAGGTTTCTACACGAGTATCAATCTGATGAAGATAGCAGATGTGTTGCTTCATGGAAAACTGTATTCTCAGCTGTGTTCTCCTTACTTACTTGCTTGCTTACATAATAAAAATAAATAATAATTGTGTGCCATCAAATCAATTCTCACTTATGGAGACCCTTTCCAGGGTCTTCTAGATAGACAATACAGATATGTGATTTACCATTCTCTTTTCCCCAGGACTTTGCATATTATTGTTTTTTATTTCTCAATCCAGAAGCATCTTTTTATGCTGGTGGTGCATCTGACATGATTTTTTTAAAAAAGAAATTATTGTTTATTAATGATATTATAATATCATTAACTATTATCTGCCTCTTTGCCCATGGTGAAAATATAAGCTAAAATTATCTGTTAACAGTTTACCCTTCCCTCATGGATATTAACCTGGGATATGTCTCTCTTCTGTTTGTATAGAGCTGATGCTTTCATGCAAGAAGGATCTCCAGCTGACATCATGGGAGGGAAGAGGTCTTCGGGTCAGCAACATTAAGCTCCTCTGTTTATTTTATGAGTTACAGAGCAGTTGGCTGTTTGATACTGTTCCCTTAATGTGGGTGAAGGCAGTACAGTATTGTGGAGTCTACATCATGACTGTCCTTCCTAACAGCCTCTGGTCTTGCTAAATCATGCTCTTCCCAATCATCCCACTCCCAAACCACAAACCAAAATTTGCTGGGAAATACTTGATTTAAATGATTTTAAGGCTATTGCCATGTGATATTTCCAGAACAGTGGGCGTATATATTTGTCTATTGCAGCAAATACAAAGTTGCATCATACCCAATGCCAGGCTTTTTAATCTACCAATACATTATTGGCACATTCCTGTTTTATGAAAGGGCTCTCTTAATGGAGGGTTGCCATAATTATCTCCCACCAAACTGGGACAGCCATTGCATTCTTCAAACTGTGCATGCATTTGACGGGGCTGTCAGGGAGACCGTGGCTCTAAGACCCCGCAGAATCCCTGTCCAGGGAATACTGACCCTATGCAATTAACCCTTTGTGGTCACATGAAAAAGGAGTCCTCCATCCCAGTGTATGGTGGAGGTTTGGCTTCTTAGATATGGGTATTTCTTGCTCCCTCCTGGCTTTTGAGGAAAAGGGCTGAGGACAACTACTTGTCCCCCAAACTTCAAGGTGAGTCAAGGGATTTTTGCAAAGAGTTATTTCACTGCCTCCGTGCTTTTCTTTCAATTATCTTGCTTGCAAGTGTCTCCTCTCCCTGGCGGGCTTCTCAGGGTGCTGTTTTGCCCTCAGTGCTTTCAAGCAGGATAACCTAAAGAAAGGCAAGGAGGCAGTGAATTAACTCTTTTCAAAAATCCCTTGGTGAGAGGTGATCTTGCTTCCTGTGTTCGAATTTAAAAATCTGCGACTTTTACATGTTTTTTCTTGAACTGGCCGGCACAGCTTGAATCCGGGAAAATCCCGGAAAACCAGGACATATGGCAACCCTATCTTAATGTGATCATCACTGTCTGTATTTCTTTTGTTTTCATTCCTTCTGATTTCACTGGTTTCATAAATTAAATGGAGACAATCTGAGATTTAAAAAAAAATTAAATTACCAGAAATTCAAAACTCTGCAACATAACCTTCTGCAACATAACCTTTTAGGCGGGCTGGAGTCAAACAAGGTTTTGAGCATGATAACTAAATTTTGTATCAGAAATTACTCTGAGTTGAAAGGATTTTTGCTGGAGAATCTCTGCTCAGGGGATGCCTGACTGAGGCTCCTTTCATGCCCCCAAGATCTGTCATGCATTATCACGCATGAGTCAGTCCTTCCCATGTTAGTTTAAGCAGCCTTCCATTCTTTATATGCTGAAATCTTAACAAGTAAGATACCGAATTGAAATGACACTTCTTGTGATAGATCTCATGACTATTTCAAGCTGAAGAATTCCATACTTAACCTACTCAGAAATGCATTGAGTTCAATGGGACTTAGTCCCAATGTGAGTGTTAGAGCATAATCAAAATAATTTACTTTGAATTGCTTTGATAATGGAACAGTTTCATACTTATAAATCAGACTTTGGCCCCAGATCTGATGAAACCAAAGCTCTATGAGCTCATGAGGAAAGATAGTTCCAATTTCACCCTTTGTTTCAGGAAAAGCAAAGGATTTGGATTAGTCCATAGATAACAAACATGATTCATTGATTTATACGGAAGCATACTTTGGTATTACCATGACTTTAATTTTGAGACAATTTGAGTTAGTGTTGTGTATTCAGGCACATTTGCAAGTAGCGCGGGCAGCACCTTTGTAAGAAGAAAATGGCAGTTTCCCACCATCCAAATTAGGAACAGAAAGTGGCGTGAAAACCCCTGCACAGGGCATGTTAATTATGCTAATCAAAGTCCTGTGATTGGCAACAGTTTTGGATCTTGTTCTCCATTGGTTAAATCTATATATTCCTTGTTATGATTGGTTAGTTACGGTTATCTGGTGGGTCGCTACTTTGTATCAAGAAGCCACCACCGGGGAGAAGCTATATAAACCGCACAGGTAAACAAGGGTGGGGCCGGACCGGATATATACTTCCCTCTCCATACAGGTACCCAGCAATGTGCTAGCCTGGGTCTCCTCCATTATGCTACGATCCTAAAGTAGCTAGGTATTGCCTCCTTCCTTGGCACAATCCAGAGGGACTGATTCCATGGGACTGTATAGTCATCTCTGTGTCTGGAATGCCTTGTTAAGCTCATCTTGAATAGACTGTTAAATAAAGACTTGTTGCTGTTTTGTTCATTGTTGACTGGACTATTGCTTGCAAGGGCCGGACATAACAGTTTGCCTCTCTTCAGAACAGTGTTTAGAAAATTTCTATATGAGGTACAGCATTGATGTTTAATTATGTTCCATGCTAGAAAGATAATGTAATTGGCAGGTAACATTGCTAAGAAAGATTGACCACCATCCTTGACTAGAACATGTAACTTCACTTCAATGATAGGATTACACGATATAGAGCACAATCCTAACTCCAAGTTAACAATGACTGAAGTGGGTCTGGATAGGGCATAAGCTGCTTGTGCTGGCACAAGTTCCTTATGCCAGCTAAATCCTTTGTGCTGGCTGCTAGCTGCTGAATGGTAACTGTCAATTCAGTTTCCATGGTGATTATGCTGGACTTGTAGTTCTTAATTTTTTTTCTTTAGTCCATCTGAAGTCTCTCCCCTCCTCAACTGAGAGTGGCTTAGGTACATCATAGCCTCAGTCAACCTAAAGCCAGCCTAGCTAGTTTGGAGTATACCCATAGAAGGATAAAAACTGAGCAACAAAGTGGGTAGCAAAATGTGTCCTCATGATTTTGGTGTATGCAAACCAAGACACAGGACACAGCCTCGGGCTGGGTTAACTCAGGTTTATTGCATCGTGGGCAGAGGGAACATGAGGTAATGGCGGATCGATAGCTCTTTATATACAGCAGTAATACATTTGAACGTGGTGCCATGGTAGCCCATTGGCTACTGTCTGCGTGACGTCATTGCAGGTCACGCCCTTCTTGTCCAGGTGTAGGTGGTGGCGGGAAAACTTCCCGCGCTGTTGCCTTTGATGAGTTCGGACCAAGAGAGCTTGGACGCTCGCTGCTGCCAGCTGGTGGTCATTAGCTCGCGTCCTATTGCAGGGTTTATATGATACAGCTGAAGGTTACATTGTTGCTATAGGCAAGGTTACATTGGCTCAGATACATTGTAATCCATGTGTACAATAAAACCATCAGAACACAACACCCCTCCCCCCTAGGACGAGACAAAGTCTCGAGCCCACACTTAAACACACTCCCCCCCCCCTTAGGAGACAAAGTCTCTCAGCCAAGATGGCTTATTTCGAACACGCTGGGGTCTCGATGCGGGCTGCCTCTCCCCGGGTTTGCTACCTTCTCTTTGTCCCCTGGTTTCCTGTCCTGTAATATGAGAGGGAGACTCGTTAGTGACTTGCCGCGGCTCCGCGGCGTTGTTGGGAGGTGTGCTCTTTCTTAGGGAGGAACCGGGGGCACTGGGGGCTAACGAAAAACCCCTCTTCTCGCTTGGATGGGTGGGGGAACACTCCTGAAAACCCCCCCGGCTCGCAAAATCAAAATCAAAATCACAATCGGGGGCAGCGGTCGCGAACTCCTCTCCCCCTTCCCCGGCCCCTGATAAGACTGGCGTATCAAAAGGATATGAGTCGGGGCCGCTACTACTGCTTCCTTCCCCCCTTGCTTGGGACTGTTGGCCACTGCCGTCTCCCCCTTGGGTTAAGCGGGTGGGGGAGAACCCTAACGCTGAATCCTGTGGCTGAGCTCCACTGACTGGCCCGCTCACTCGGTGCCGCAGTTGGTCCGCGTGCCTCCTCCAAAGGAGGCCGGTGTTAGTCTCGACCCGGTACGACACTGGCCCCGTCTGTTCTACCACCGTCCCTGGTACCCAGGCTGGCCCTGCGCTGGAATAGTTCCTGCAGTGAACAGGGTCCCCGGCGGCGAAACCCTTCGAGACTGCCAACCCTATGTTTTTCCCTTTATCCTCGACTCTCGTCGGGTCTAGCCTGGACAGGATCGTGGTCAGTTTTCGCCGCATCAAGAGCTCCGCCGGCGAGTAGCCTGACGCTAAGGGGGTTACCCTATACGCTAAGAGGAACTGGCATACTTGGTGATTCAGGTCCCCCGGGCCCATGCGCCGCAGCGCCTCCTTCGTTGTCCGCACCAGCCGTTCCACTTGGCCATTCGTGGCCGGGTGAAACGGTGCGGACGTGACATGCCGAATGGCGTTTGCCTCCATGAACGCCCCGAACTCGGCGGAGGTGAAACAACTAGCGTTATCGCTGACCAAAGTGTCGGGTAAACCGAATGTGGAAAAGACTCTCCTTAGCTGGCTAATTGTCGTGGCGGAGGACGTGCTCTTTACTGGGATAACCTCCAGCCACTTGGAGAACGCATCTACCACCAGGAGAAACATGGTTCCTCGGAATGGGCCAGCGAAATCCACGTGCACCCTGGACCACGGCCCCCTTGCTGTGTCCCACTCCCTATGCGGGAGACGGGCCGCCTCAGGTCGGGATCCCTGGCAAGCCTCGCAAGTGCCGACCATGTGCTCAATGTCCGCGTCCAGCTGTGGCCACCAGAAGTAACTCCGGGCCAGCGCCTTTGAACGAACTATGCCCGGGTGGCTGACGTGCAGCAGTTCGAGCACCCTCGTCCGCAGGGGCGCAGGGACCACCACCCGTTGGCCCCACAGAAGGCACCCCCTCTCTAGGGACAACTCTAGCTTTTTCCTAAAGAATGGGTCGAACTCTGTACTCGGGGACGAAGCCGGCCACCCCTTCTGCACCCATGAACTAACTTTCTCCAGCGTCCTGTCCTTGCCTGTCGCCCTAGCAATGTCGGCTGGTACTAGTGGGGGTGCGTCTAAAACCTCAATTAGCAGCACCTGGCGGTCTCTTTCTGCTCTCGCCTTTTGGTCGTCCGACAAGGGCAGAGGGGATCTCGAAAGCGCATCAGCATGGCTGATCTCCTTTCCGGGCCTGTACTCCAACTCATGTTGGTACGCGTTGAGGAAAATAGCCCATCGCAGCATTCTCGGGGACAGGATCTGCGGCGTGGGCTTGCTTGCCGTGAAAATCCCTAACAGCGGCTTGTGATCGGTCACGATTTTGAACGGGCGGCCATACAAAAAATCGTGAAATTTTTTGGTCCCCGCTACTATTGCTAACGCTTCCCTGTCGGTTTGTGCGTAATTTCGCTCCGCTTGGGACAGGGACCTTGAGTAAAACGCTACCGGGGCCTCCCTTCCGTCCTCCAACACGTGGCAAAGCACCGCCCCCACCCCCACCGGGGATGCATCACAAACTAGGACCACAGGCCGTTTGGGGTCGAAGTGCGTCAGGATTGCCTCAGATGTTAGGAGTTGCTTTAGCTCTTTGAACGCCCTCTCGTGCTCGTCACCCCACACCCATGGCTCCTCCTTTTTAAGTAACCGATGGAGCGGTTCGGCCACGGACGCCTTCCGCGGGAGGAATGTATGGTAAAAATTGAGGAGCCCCAGGAAAGACTGCAGCTCGGTTTTGGATGTGGGGCGAGGGGCCTTTTTAATGGCTGCTACCTTGGATTTAGACGGCTTAATTCCCTTGGGTGTGATCCGGAACCCTAAAAACTCGACCTCGGTTTCGAAAAAGACACATTTATCCTTCCTCAATCTCAGCCCCGCTTTCTCGAACACGGTCAGTACCTTGTCCAACCTTTTTGCCAGTTCAGCCTCACTCCCCCCTGTTATCAACACGTCATCAAAATAAGGCAACACCCCCTCCAGGCCCTTTAGGAGGCGTTCCACGAGCGATTGAAAAAGGCCGGGTGCCGAGTTCACGCCGAACTGTAACCGCGACACCTGGAACGCTCCCTTATGTGTAACTATCGTTTGTGCCGCGGCCGTGGCGGGGGTCACAGGAAGTTGCTGATAGGCTTGTGCCAAATCGAGTTTAGCGAAACACTTTCCCCCATTTAGCCTGGCCAAAAGGTGGCTGATCACTGGCACCGGGTATGCATTAGGGCGGATCGCCTTGTTAATTGTACACTTATAATCAGCGCAAATGCGCACCTCCCCGTTAGCCTTTAGAGCCGTTACAATTGGAGTTTCCCACTCCGCGGAATCAACAGGAATAAGAATCCCCTGGCCCACCAGTTTGTCCAGTTCCGCCTCTATCTTGTCCTTGAGTGCGAACGGCACCCTGCGTGGTTTGAGTCTTATCGGGCGGACCTCCGGGTCTATGTCGAAAGCTACAGGGGGTCCCTTGAACTTTCCGAGTCCTTTCTTAAAAACAGCGGGATGCGCATCGCAAACCGCTTGTATTGGGTCCCCCCCCACGGTATGCACCCCCCCTATGAACAAACCTAAGGGCTGAAACCACTGTGTCCCTAGGAGGCTACAACTTCCCCCTTTGAGGACAACTAGGGGCAGTTCCGCAGAATGTCTCTTAAACTTGACCCGAAATTTCCCGACCCCCAACACCGGAATGCTGTTTCCCTGTACGTCCCGTAGTGTGGACCTCAACGCTTTAAGCTTGGGCCGCACGTGGGGGTCGATTTTCAGGAACTCTTTCTGGGGAATTATGGAATAGGAGGACCCCGAGTCAATTTCCATCTTAATAGGGGCCCCTTGTACTAATACCTCAACGAAGTAATGGGACTGTCCCGCGGACACGCTGAACACTGAGGCGTCGTCTTCGCTTCCGTCCGAGACGCGGCCCACGCCGTCCTGCTTCCTCGTGGTCTGGGCGCCATCTTTGGGCCTCGCTGGACGGTCCGGTCTGGCCGCGCGGTCTTGTGACTGCCTCCGGCCCTCTTTTCGCTTTCTGCACGCCTTGGCGATGTGCCCCCAACGGCCGCAGGTGTAACACTCGGCCTTCCTGAACGGGCATCTCGCGCGCTCGTGGGCCGCTCCGCAACCCTCGCAGCGTCGACCACCCTTCCGGACCTTCTGGACCTCCTCGCCGTCGCTGCCTTCCGTAGACGACTTTGAGGCCCGTCGAGTCGCGTGCACCGACTGTCCGGTCTTCCCGTGCACCGAATTTTCCGCCTTGCCGGCTCTAGGACGCCACTCACGCCACTGGTGCATCTCGTCCACTCCGGCATTCGTGGACTCTGCGGCTTCCGCGGCCTCTATGACCTCTGCCAGCGTGGGTGGCGGCTCCTTATTCATCAAGCTGCGCTGTACCTCCTTGTCTTTCAGGCCACACAACACGCCGTCCCTGAGGACCAACTCCAGGATATCGCCCCATTTACAGGGGGCGGCGGCTATCCTCATGGCGGCCACGAATGCCTCAACCGACTCATCCGGCGCTTGGACTCGCCTCCAAAACGCGCTCCGAGCGGGAAACATTGCCCTCGAGGGGCAGAACCGCTCTCGCAGCAGTTTCATGATGTCGCTCGCCTTAAAGTCGCTCACCTTCTTCGGAGCGATTATGCCCACCAGCGTCCGCTTGGTTTCCATCCCGAGCATTCTGGTGAGGATGGCCCTCTTCCTCTCCTCGTCTTCTCCTTTGACTCTGAGTTCCACCAGGGCCGCCTGGAAATCCATCTCAAGCAGCTCCCAGTCTTGCGGTTTGGTGATGTTGAAACCGCTCTGTGCCCTGGCTGTTCCGTGGGGATCCATTATCCCACCTTCGTCGCCAATTTGGTGTATGCAAACCAAGACACAGGACACAGCCTCGGGCTGGGTTAACTCAGGTTTATTGCATCGTGGGCAGAGGGAACATGAGGTAATGGCGGATCGATAGCTCTTTATATACAGCAGTAATACATTTGAACGTGGTGCCATGGTAGCCCATTGGCTACTGTCTGCGTGACGTCATTGCAGGTCACGCCCTTCTTGTCCAGGTGTAGGTGGTGGCGGGAAAACTTCCCGCGCTGTTGCCTTTGATGAGTTCGGACCAAGAGAGCTTGGACGCTCGCTGCTGCCAGCTGGTGGTCATTAGCTCGCGTCCTATTGCAGGGTTTATATGATACAGCTGAAGGTTACATTGTTGCTATAGGCAAGGTTACATTGGCTCAGATACATTGTAATCCATGTGTACAATAAAACCATCAGAACACAACACCGATCTAAATAGAATTCCCCATAAAACACCTGTAAAATTCCATGCTATTATATATAGTACTGTATAGGTCATAAAGACTTAGTTTAGTGTTCAAGAACCAAGACAATAGAAACAGCCAAAGTCTGGCTTAACTCATCTTTATTGCATGAGTTGGTTCGGTGGCTTCAGAAGTCACTCCCCTCCACTACTGAGGCTGAATCAGTAGGACGAGAGCTGGCATGACAGGAGGGAGTTTCGGCCTCGAAACTTTCGGCTGGGTCTGGCCTATAGGCCTTTGGTTGGAAACCCCCAATCTAGACCACATGCTGGTGGTTCATCGTGCTTGCCTGAGATCCTTTTAGACATTCAGAGAAATGTTTCAAATGTAGGTGAATATGACATCACCAAATACCTGATATTGCTCACTCACTAAGTGCAATTCTTTCCTTCTTTGTGTCAGAGGCATCACCAGCATATAATAACATACAAAGCTAGAATTAGCATATCTAAAACAAAAAGGAATTAAAAGCCATAGTGGACTCCCCAAAAATTTTCTACCACACTGTGGGTGTGGTATGGTGGGCGTGGCCAGGGGAAAGCCCTGCATTGCACCATAATTAGGACTGCTTTATTTCAAAACTTGAATGGGTAGGGCCAGCCAGAATTTCTGCTACTGTACCGGTTCTGGTGAACTGGTGCAAATCTGCTGATTCCCACCACTTCTTAAAAGGGCTAGATGACATCCACCCCATATCAGGCCACATCAACAGCATTCTTGCAAACATAAGGTCCTCCTCAGTGCATGTTGAGGGGCATCATCTGCATTGTATCATGTGGGAGATAGTTTGTTCTTCTCCACATTCACACAGGCTACCATCTAAAGGGAAACCCACTTTCTCAGATTAGCTCTTGATCTTCCTACCCTGGCACAGTCTGTTTAAAGCTTTCCACACACAGGCCATGGTTGTTCTTGGCCAGGCGGTAGATAATCATGTGGTTCTGCCCAGTTGTCTGGGTGCTTCTTGCTTACCTTCCAAAGTTCCAGGGCAGTCTGTGGGTGCTGGTTGTTTGGGGGGGGTAGATGTTATGAGGAAACTGTGCCTTGATTTCAATATCTACTTTGGTGTAATGGATGAGCCTCACCCTGGGAAAATCTCTTTCATGATCAAGGGGTGGTTGGTGATCAACTAAGTGCAATTGAGTTCTTCCCACATAGCTGAAAGAAATGCCTTTGTTGCATTCCTAGACTTCTAGCCTGTTGTGTTCTGTAAAGCTGTGCCTTTAACAATGTACCTTTGCCATGTGTTATCAATGTAACCTTTCTGTGTGCAACATTATAACCATCAGCTGTATCAATGTAAACCTGATAAGGGGACGCGAGCTAGTGACCACCAGAGGGCAGTAGCGAGCGTCCAGCTCTCATGGCTCAGATTCACCTGGTTCAGCAGCGCGGGAAGATTCCCCGCCACCTCTTCACCTGGTCAAGAAGGGCGTGACCCTCTACGACGTCACGCAGGCAGCAACCAATAGTCTGTCGACGAGCCACATTCAAATGTATAGCCAGCTGTATATATTGAGCTAACCATCCGCCATTACCACATGTTCCTCCGGATCATCATGCAATAAACCTGTGTTAAGCCAACCCTTCGGCTGTTTCATTGTCTTTGGTCCCTTACACTAAATTGGCGACGAAGGTGGGATATGGCAGCCCACGGGACCAAGACATGCGCCGGTTTCGAAATCAGGAAACCGGGCGACTGGGAGATCTTCGAGATGGACTTCCAGGCAGCACTGATCGAGTCCGAAGTTACGGAAGAGGCAAAGAAAAGGGCCATCTTCACCAGGATGCTCGGACAAGAAACCAAAAGGACCTTGGTGGACCTGATTGCACCGAGGAGGGTGAGCGAATTCAAGGCCAAAGAACTCATGCAGATGCTGTGTGAGCACGTCCGGCCCGCCACGGCGATGTTTCCCGCTCGGAGTGCGTTCTGGAGGCGAGTCCAAGCGCCCGGGGAGACGGTCGCCGCATTCGTGGCGGCCCTGCGGCTGGCGGCCGGCCCGTGCAAATGGGAGAATGCCGAAATCACCCTCCGAGACTGTGTGCTGTGCGGCCTGAACGACGCCGAGACCCAGCGCACATTAATGAACCAAGAGCCGCCTCCCACGTTGCAGGAGGTCGTCAGAGCGGCCCAGGCCGCAGAAGCTACGAAGGCCGGGGTCCAAGAACTCCAGGACTGGCGGCCGAAGTCGAGCAAGGCAGAGGCTCCGGTACAGGTGGCCCGGCGAACTTTGAGGTCGTCCACAGAGAGCAGCGATGACGAGGACGTCCGGAGGGTCCGGAAGGAGAGCCGGCGATGCGACGGCTGTGGAGTGGCCCACGACCGCGTAAAGTGCCCCTTCCGGAAGGCCAAGTGCCACAACTGCGGCCGCCACGGGCATATCGCCAAGGTGTGCAGGAAGAAGCGCGAGACCCGGAGGAGCTCCGCAGACCGTTCCGCGGGGCAAGACCGCCCAACGAGACCCAAGGACGGCACCCAGGCCACGCGGAAGCAGGACGGCGTGGGCCGCATCTCCGACGGCAGCGAGGACGACGCCCCAGTGTTCAGCGTGTCTACAGGACACCCCCGCTACTTTGTTGAGGTACTAGTCCAAGGGGTTCCCATTAGGATGGAAATTTACTTGGGGTCCTCATATTCAATCATTTCCCAGAGTGAGTTTTTGGGAATTGCCCCCCACAAGCAACCCAAGCTCAAAGCTTTGAGGTCCACACTACGGGACGTGCAAGGGAACAGCATCCCAGTGTTGGGGGTCGGAGAGTTTCAGGTCAAATTCAAGGAGCACGCCGCGTCCCTTCCCCTAGTCGTGCTCAAAGGGGGAGATTGCAGCCTCCTCGGGACTCAATGGTTCCAGCCCCTGGGGTTGTTTATTGGGGGGTGCATGCCGTGGGGATGCACGCCGTTGGGACTGATCCAATCCAGGAGGTGTGCGAGGCGCAGCCCGAAGTTTTCAAAAAAGGACTGGGGAAATTCAAGGGGCCCCCAGTGACTTTCGACCTGGACCCGGAGGTCCGCCCAATTCGCCTTAAACCACGCAGGGTGCCGTTCGCACTTAAGGACAAGATAGAGGCGGAACTGGACAAGTTGGTGGGCCAGGGGATCCTTGTGCCTGTAGATTCTGCGGAGTGGGAAACTCCAATTGTAACCGCACTAAAGGCCAATGGGGAGGTCCGCATATGCGCCGACTACAAGTGCACCATCAACAAGGCGATCCGCCCGAATGCATATCCGGTGCCGGTAGTCAGCCATCTGCTGGCCAGGTTACACGGGGGAAAATGTTTCGCTAAGCTCGACTTAGCACAGGCCTACCAGCAGCTCACGGTGTCCCCTGCCGCAGCTGCTGCGCAGACCATAGTCACCCATAAGGGGGCGTTCCAGGTGACGCACCTCCAGTTTGGCGTGAATTCAGCGCCTGGAATTTTCCAGTCACTTGTGGAACGCCTCCTGAAGGGATTGGAGGGGGTGTTGCCTTATTTTGATGACGTGTTAATAATGGGGGGGAGTCGGGTTGAATTGGCCAAGAGGTTGGGGAAGGTCCTGACAATATTCGAAAAAGCGGGGCTGAGGCTGCGGAAGGACAAATGCGTCTTCTTCGCAACCGAGGTTGAGTTCCTAGGGTTTTGTGTGACTCCTGAGGGAATAAAACCATCCAAGTCCAAGGTGGCAGCCATTAAGAAAGCCCCCCGCCCCACCTCCAAGCCCGAGCTGCAGTCGTTCTTAGGGCTGCTCAACTTTTACCACTCCTTCCTCCCCCGGAAGGCAGCGGTGGCTGAACCGCTACACAAATTGCTAAAGAAAGACCAGGCATGGAAGTGGGGCGAGGACCAGGAAAGGGCATTTAGTGAGCTAAAAAGCCTATTAGCGTCCGATGCCATACTGACCCACTTCAACCCCAAACGCCCAGTAGTCCTGACCTGTGATGCATCTCCAGTGGGGGTGGGGCGGTGCTGTGCCACGTGTTGGAGAACGGAAGGGAGGCCCCGATAGCATTTTACTCCAGGTCCCTGTCCCAAGCGGAGAGAAACTACGCACAGACAGACAGGGAGGCACTAGCAATAGTCGCGGGGACGAAAAAATTTCACGACTTTCTGTACGGCCGCCCCTTCACCATTGTAACAGACCACAAGCCCCTGCTAGGCATCTTTACCGCAGATAAGCCCACCCCACAGATCCTGTCTCCAAGGATGCTCAGGTGGGCCATTTTTCTCAACGCGTATCAGCACGCGTTGGTCTACCGGCCCGGGAAAGAGATCAGCCATGCAGACGCTCTATCTAGGTCTCCCCTCCCCCTAACGCCCAGCCAGGTGAGCAAGGGAGAGCGGGACCATCAGGTTCTCATGATAGAGGTACTGGATTCGCCCCCCGTAGTGCCCGCCGACATTGCCAAAGCGACAGAGAAGGACAAGACGTTAGCGGCGGTAAGCTCCTGGGTGCAGAAAGGGTGGCCCGCGTCCTCCCCAGAGGAGGAGTTCGCTCCATTTTTCAGAAAAAAGCTAGAACTGTCCCTAGAGAGGGGGTGCCTCTTGTGGGGGCAGCGGGTGGTAATCCCCACTTCCCTTCGGCCGCGGGTGCTCAAGCTGCTGCACGTCAGCCACCCCGGCATCGTGCGATCTAAGGCGCTGGCCCGGAGTTACTTCTGGTGGCCCCAGCTGGACGCCGACATTGAGCACATGGTCGGCACTTGTGAAAGTTGCCAATGCTCCAGACCAGAGGAGGCCCGCCTTCCCCACAGGGAATGGGATGCGGCTAAGGGGCCGTGGTCCCGGGTGCACGTTGATTTCGCGGGCCCGTTCAGAGGCACCCTGTTCCTTCTTGTAGTGGACGCTTTCTCCAAATGGGTGGAGGTTATCCCAGTCACGAGCACCTCCTCGGCCCAGACCATTAGGCATTTGCGGAGGCTCTTTTCCACGTTCGGCATACCCGACACGTTAATTAGCGACAACGCTAGTTGTTTCACGTCCTCCGAGTTTAGGGCATTCATGGAGATTAACGCCGTTCGGCATATCACCTCCGCCCCGTTCCACCCAGCCACCAATGGCCAAGTAGAGCGCCTCGTCCGCACCACGAAGGACGCGTTGCGGCGCATGGGCCCCGGGGATCTGAACCTACAAGTCTGTCAGTTTCTGCTAGGGTACAGGGTGACCCCTCTGGCGTCAGGATACTCCCCCGCAGAGCTCTTAATGCATAGGAAACTGACCACTATCCTTACTAGGCTAGACCCCACGAGGGTAGAGGACAAAGGAAGGAACATCGGGCTAGAGGCCACAAAGAGTTTCAGCGTAGGCGCCCCGTGCATTGCAGGAATTACGCCAGCGCGGGCCCAGCCTGGGTGCCGGGCGTAGTTGTGGAACAAACCGGCCCCGTGTCGTACCGCGTGGAAACCACAGGGCTCCTGTGGAGGCGGCACGCGGACCAGCTCCGACGCAGTGTCTCCGATGAGCAGGGCACAAACCAAGCAGGGAATAAGTCAGTGTTAGGGTTCTCCCCCACCCGTTCAGCCCAAGGGGGAGGGAAGGGGGACCGCGGGCCCCCACCAAGGGGGGAGGAGGATATCCTCGTAGATACCCTGGGGGATCTTTCCGAGGAGGAGGAACCCGACCCCATACATATCTCGCGGAAGGTCCCCACAAATGCGGATACCCCTACTAAGTTAGATTTTAGTTTCCAGAACCGGGGTTTTTTTCCGGAGTGGTCCCCCACCCGTCCAAGCGAGAAGAGGGGTTTTTCGTTAGTCCCGACTGCCCCCGGTCTGCCCACCATGGAGTTTTTCCCTTCCCCTAAGGCCGCCAGACAGCGGCAAGCCACTAACAAGTCTCCCTCTCCCATTTCAGGACAAGGGACCAGGGAACAAAGAAGCAATAACGCCCCCGGGGGGGGCAGCCCTCGTCACGGCCCAAACGCACATGCAACAAGCCATCTTGGCTGAGAGACTTCGTCTCATCCTAGGGGGGAGGGATGTTGTGTTCTGTAAAGCTGTGCCTTTAACAATGTACCTTTGCCATGTGTTATCAATGTAACCTTTCTGTGTGCAACATTATAACCATCAGCTGTATCAATGTAAACCTGATAAGGGGACGCGAGCTAGTGACCACCAGAGGGCAGTAGCGAGCGTCCAGCTCTCATGGCTCAGATTCACCTGCTTCAGCAGCGCGGGAAGATTCCCTGCCACCTCTTCACCTGGTCAAGAAGGGCGTGACCCTCTACGACGTCACGCAGGCAGCAACCAATAGTCTGTCGACGAGCCACATTCAAATGTATAGCCAGCTGTATATATTGAGCTAACCATCCGCCATTACCACATGTTCCTCCGGATCATCATGCAATAAACCTGTGTTAAGCCAACCCTTAGGCTGTTTCATTGTCTTTGGTCCCTTACACTAAATAGCCCTTACTGTTTTCACTTATAAACATCCATTATTTCAAGTCCCAATCTTTCATTTTACAGTTTACATATAGAGACTAGCCAGGAAGTATTACTTTTGCAGACTATAACTCCCAGAATGCATCAAACAAAAAGGCTAAAATTCTTGTATTAGTAACATTCTCATTTCTTTCTTATTGGTGGAAATCCTGTTTCCTATAACTTGAATATCTCTGTCATCTCAGGGGTCTCGAAGAGAGCTATTCTCACAAATTAATTCTGTTCTCTTTGTCAGAATAGAACTGTTTATATCAAAACATTTCAGAACCCTTAGCAAATCCTCCTTTTCCTTCAAGACATGGAAGTAATTCAGCATTTGAAGCATGGGCAGGATTAAATGTTGTGGGTCTCTACTTTGCACTCTGTATGGTTTGTAAGAACATAATATAGTAACCTCTCCCTCTGATTCATTTGTCATTACAGAGTTGCTTTCCCAGTGAGCTTGAGATTTACTGGTTGAAAGGATGTGGCCAATATAATCAGGTAGGAGGCTGTTAAATTGCATTTAAGGTCACAGTAATTCCCAAGCGGAGGGGTTAATGCTTCTCTGGCAAACAGCAAAGTCAGCCTTGGTACAAAGTGTGAGAAATAGAAGATGTTATGTTGAATAATTGCCATAAAAAACCTCACCCTAACGAAGCAAATTTCAAAGCTGTGTGTCATCTACAATACACAACTGAAATGAAACATGATTTAGAAATTAATACTTTAATCACTTCTGGCTTATAAATTAAGAGTTTATTCATGTATAGGTTACAGAATGTTTCACCTGCTAGAGTGATATAGCAGTAAATCCATCTCACACAACAAAGGGGGTTGTGGTGGCTCAGTGGTTAAGAAGCTCACCTTGTTAGCTGGAAGGCTGGCAAGTCAGCAGTTTGAGACCCAGGTACTGAATGATGGTTTGAGTGCCTGTCTTTGCCCCAGCTCCTGCCAACCTAGCAGTTCAAAAGCAAGAAATTGCAAGTACAGTAAAACCGCAGTTTACGAACACCTCAGTTAACATTTGCCGTGGTTTACAACAACAAATCCTACTAAATTGATGTCCCAGTTTATGACTTTTTTTGGTTTATGACCAGGAAATAGATCCCCAGCGCCATTTTAGACTCTAAAATGGTGCCCACCCCCACCGTCAGAAGTCATGATTCTTCATTTACCGCTGCGGAGGCGGCAGTGGCAGCAGTGGCATTGATGGCATTTTTGTCACTGT
Organism: Bradypodion pumilum; assembly: GCA_035047305.1. NCBI lineage: Eukaryota > Metazoa > Chordata > Lepidosauria > Squamata > Chamaeleonidae > Bradypodion > Bradypodion pumilum. Next base: position 99,693,052 of record JAWDJD010000003.1, read on the forward strand.
TTCCACACTGCCTGTCACTTCTACCAGCAGCGGGAGAGTGTGGGGACCATATCTGCTTGGTTCCAGTCTTTGCCCAAGCTTCCTGTATGGCGCTACATCCAGGAATGCATGCCTCCCCCAGGGCAGTGGCATGGAAAAGGTAGGGAGATCACTTTGTCCCTTTTATGGGGGTAGGGAACGATTGTGTCTGGCATTTTTTTTATTTCTTTTGGAGTTTTTTGTATTTTTTATTATTTTTTGTTCGGTTAGAACCGCTTTTTATTTTTCACTGCATTCCTATGGGAAAACTTGCTCTGGTTTATGATTTTTTTGGTTTACGATGAAGGCTGCCAGAGTGGACCAACGTCGTAAACTGGGGTTTTACTGAAGATAGATAGGGGCCAATTCTGTGGGAAAAGATCTGCGGGACATGAAAGGAGCCTTGTTTGGGCATCCCCTGAGTGGAATTTCTCCAGCAAAAATCTTTTCAACCCAAAATAATTTCTGACACAAAATTATTATTATTAACAGAGAAGTGGCCCTTCTACAGAGATATATCAATGAAATAAAAAAACAGCCATTTATTTAGGGATGGGGAAAATCTGTCAGTTTGACTTTCATGCATATTGATGTTATTGTGGGGCAGAGCAAAATGATGCCATAATAGTGAGCACAAGAACGTATCCCTACATACCTGGCAGTTCCTGTTTTGTGGTGATCACATTACTCAACCATTTAAGCAATCTACAATGTATAGAAAAAAGTGAGGGCTAGAGGATGCTATAGGAGGAGTGTACAGTGCTAGTGTTCCCCCATTCTCTGTAAAGCTGTGATGCTCTGCTGATTGTGCACCTATCAATGCATATGTAGTAAGGTACTAAGGTCAGCAAGATTTGTTGTATTACACATTAGCTTATGTGTTGTGTTCTGTAAAGCTGTGCCTTTAACAATGTACCTTTGCCATGTGTTATCAATGTAACCTTTCTGTGTGCAACATTATAACCATCAGCTGCATCAATGTAAACCTGATAAGGGGACGCGAGCTAGTGACCACCAGAGGGCAGTAGCGAGCGTCCAGCTCTCTTGGCTCATATTCACCTGGTTCAGCAGCGCGGGAAGATTCCCCGCCACCTCTTCACCTGGTCAAGAAGGGCGTGACCTCCTACGACGTCACGCAGGCAGCAACCAATAGTCTGTCGACGAGCCACATTCAAATGTATAGCCAGCTGTATATATTGAGCTACCAATCCGCCATTACCACATGTTCCTCCGGATCATCATGCAATAAACCTGTGTTAAGCCAACCCTTCGGCTGTTTCATTGTCTTTGGTCCCTTACACTAAATTATGACAGCCAAATTATCGTTATTATCATTTTTCTCTGTTCACTAAGGTAATTTATTGTATTACACTGTACATTGTGTTGTTGTCAGCAGGCCAGAGAAATGCAGGAGATACTCTCTGAAACATAAAATTCTGAAATTGCACTTTGGATTTATTTATTTATTTACAAAAGATGAAACAAAATAGTATTTCTCAGGCCATTTAGGGCTTGTAAGGAAGTAGCATAAGACTTGAGGAATTTCTGTCAAGAGGCATCTTGAAATGTTTTAAAATGCCCTCTAAAAGTAATTTTTGAAAATGTTCCTCATTGCACCAAAATTAGAAAAGGAAAAAAAGTTACTCCTTGCATCAAAATGTATCTTTACAACTAGTTGTCATATTACTTTTGAACTGTAATATAATCATACCTACTCCCCCTAAAAGTAAGTAGTTAGAGTTAACGATGTTAATTGTAATTTGAGGCTTCCAAGCACTACTTAAAGCTGGGATGCACAAACTTTTCAGGTCATGGGCAGTCACATGGTTCAGCACGCCGGTCGTGTGGTTCCTCCTACCAGAGGCAGAAGTAAAACATGCCTTGCAATCTGTTTTGCAACAGAGTGAGATAGATTTTAAGCTGCCATTTTCTCTGCTTAAAGCAGGGGTGCCCAAACTATGGCCCACAAGCCAGATCTGGGCCCTGACACCAATTCATCTGGCCTATGCTACCCTTGTCGTTAGGAGAAGTATGAATTCGCATCAGAGGCCAGATCCGGCTCATGGGCTGTAGTTTGGGCACCCCTGGGTTGAAAGAAAAACAATATCCTGCCAAGCTTTGTAGCTGGCTAGATAGTTCAGTAGAGTATAGCTATCTGACTCTGGAGCCAGAGGTTCGAAGTTTGACACCCTGCTGTACATCCTGGGAGAAGAGCCAGCCTGTGCAGCCATGAGTAAGCTGCACAGTCCCAGGGCAAACACCAGAAGAAGGGACTGGTCAATCACTTCTGAATACTCTCTGCCTAGAAAATCCTGGAAGGGATCACAATAAGTGAGAATTGACCTGACAGCCTTTAATTCAATTCAACCATACTTTGTATCAATAGACACTGCACAGGACAGGATTGTGGCCTAAATGTGATAGCCAGCACATTCAATAACTTCCATCAAAAACATCACTTCTTACACTTTGGCATTGTAGCAACCTACTACATGAGATTCTGACCAGCAGAATGATGAGACGAGATTTTTTTTGGGGGGGGGGGAATAGCTAGATACTTCAGAGTCTTCTCTCCCCTCCTCTCCATCTTCTCTCTCTCTCTCCTTCTCCCAGCAGCTCTCTTTATTAACAGTTTCACACAAGCATACAGCATATGACACACAATGGCATGATCAATTATCCTTCACCAGTTCTCTATGCCTGACTACGCTAGCCTTAATCTAAACAACACTTGGATATGCCTAGCCGATTCTGGTGACAATTACACAATCATATAATTAATGATATAATGTATTTTAGGCCCTTACAATGGTGGCTGCATAAGCTTAGAGAGGAAGGAATGTTCTGTGGTTCATCTGAAGAGGAACAGACATTTCCACCATCATAGGGAATGATCAGCCCATTGGAGAATTTGTTCTCACGATTAAACTGATCAATCCACAAGGATGCAACAGGTATCACCACTGCTACAAAGCAGTTCTTACAGAGTTCTAGGAAACGAATGAGATTATTGATGAGAAATGGACTGTAGATTCAAATATTCATTAGGGAAAAGTGGTGCAGTGGCAAATCAAATATTGTGCAGCTACTCGTCCTTCTTATGGCATTGTGTCATTGGGTGACATATGACACTGCTACTATGTAAGACTTTGTCCTCATTCTCGTGCTTCCTGCTACAACTTAGAAAATTAACCTTCTCTTCTAGCCATTACTGTTCAAGCTGTGAATATTTAATGAGGACAAATTCTCTTTCCTTCATTGTGTTTATGAAACCAATTAGTTACTTTTAGTCATGGTTAATGACTGGACTGCTATGCATGCCTAACAAACTTGGAAACAAGAAAAAGCCTACAGTAGAAGGCTGTGAATTATAGACTATTTACAGTGGTGTAGCTATGTGGTAAATCAAGCTAGCTTAAAATCATTATGACTAAGCCAGCGTGAGAAGAGACTAAGCAGAATAATTAAGATGTGGATTGCATTGAAAGAATTGTGCACAACTCCATTTATTATTGTACAGACCAGTATAATGTGGTGTGTTGAAGGACAAAATGTTTTAATTGTTAGCTGTTTTAATCCTTGCTACATGCCCCATCTCTTTAGCTCTGGCCAGGACAGTGCAGCAATAGATTAGACAGATTGGTAGATAGACAGACGAAATTTGGAACTGGTCATTGCCCTGGGATGGTGTGATGTGACTCATGTCCTGTTTGTGTTGATTTCCTCTCTGGCATCTAACTGGCCACCAAGAGACCGGCCTTTTTTTCTAATTCATCAGGGCACTTCTTAACTTTTTGCCAGAATTGGCTGTGTCTGCTATGTCTCCCATTTCTTATATGCCATGCTAGTAAAGAAACAAAAAGACCTAGTTTGTCTTAAAGATTTCTGTTGTTGCAGATCAATACTCCCTGTCCCTCCTTAATTCAATAGTACTGGCCTTTGGTTCCTACTCTTTAATGGAGGGATAGGAAACATATAAGCCTCCATATAATGTCTGACAGGAGTTAACACCAGTCCTGGCCTGCATAGCAAGTGGGAGTTGCAACTTGACAACATCTGGAGAAGGCAACAGATTACCCACTCTTACCATTCAGGAATGAAGCACAAAGAATCTGGACAATCTTTGTTGCCTTTTGCAGCTTGGGCTGGCAACATAAACATGACTGGGACGCTTTAAGATGGCCACTTTAAGATGGTCAAACTATGACCTAGACATAGTTCTCTGCCACAGGAGCTGTCTCCACATTCTGCCCTCCCCATGTTAAGCTGGGATGACTGAAAGAAACAAGACTATGACATCCGTCCAGACCTCTCTGCTTCACTTAATCAGAAAGGTCATGGATTAAAACGGTGAAACCCACTGCTCATAGAGATAATGGCAAGAAGGCCTTTCTTGTTTCCAGTTCTGCCTTTTACACATTTAGCAAGATGTTTGCATGAGGATGAGGGGGAATCCTTCCCCGTATTGTTTCAAAGGCTTGCTTCAGTTAAAGGTACGACATGTTTTTCCATACCTATATATGTCTGGGCACATATGCAGTATACTCTGTCTATAGTTGTCTTGTAATATCAATGTTACAGCACCAAACCCAGTGGCAAACCTGTATTAAGATGGATGTATATTCCTTACCATTAAGTCATTGGGGTACACAGATGTCTCACCAAAGACTGTGATTAACACTGGGGCGTATCCCAAGCAACATTGAGAGATATCTGACAGCTGAATCTTCTACTACCTGTAAGGATTCCTTTACTCTTGAGTTGTGCATTTGCCAACAGGTTTGTTAGAATCCACCTGGAATGATACCCTCAAGCTAAGCATTCCAGGGATTTAGCTAGCCCTCCTACAGATCATGGCCTGAACCTGGCCTATTAAAAAGGTAGTGAAAAGAAAAGAGCCAAAATCCAGTCAGTTTCATTTCTTTTACTTGCAGATGTTCAAAGCAGGTATAGTCTTCAGGATCAGCAAAAAGAGACAGTTACAAAGGCAAATAGGAACAATTTCATTCAGAGCACAGAAAATAAGAACGTCTGTCTAACTTGGAAGCCAATAAGGGCTTCCCAGGCTGGTCTAGTCCATAGCTACATGATTACATGTTGAATTTAAGTGGAGAACTCACTCTAGCAAAGCACTTACAGCATATGTATCTTTTCCTTCACTCAGGAACCATTGTCCTGTGTCCGGCTGTCATTCTCGTGTTGGAAACCAAACAGTAGCCCCTTATGGAAATAAAGGGGATGTTCCTCTCCAAGGTGTCTCTCTTCCCCAAATTCTCATACTCCTTCTTTTTCACCTCCCCTCAGGATTGAAGTGGGAGTGCAGCAGTCCAGGCCAGTCTGAGGATGACATCTGCCCTGATAAAGCTGGAGGCCTGGTCTCCACGGAAATTGTTATCTCCCTTCCAAGGGCATGGTGTAAGCCCAGGCCTCTCTCCAGAGACAACACATTTTCTCTCTCTCCCCCTTTCCTGTCTGGTAGGATCCCAGCCCCCTTCCTTTTTCAGGAGAGCAAGGGCCAGGCTGAATCCATATTCTACACTCACTCTGACCTTTACACTACCAAAGCATTATACAGTGCATATATATTTGACATAATGATTAAATCAAAATGGCATTTTTCAGTGCCAGCCCTAGTAATAACCTCTATTAATATTGAAAGTATTTCAGCAGAAAAGGAAGCCCCATTATTTGACATTTGCATACCACATTATTGCAATATACGGCTTGTTTAGGAAGCCCACAGAGAACCAAATGATCGATGACCAAAGGTAAATTGAATGAAACGTGTTTTAAAAAGACCAAATTGATGATATGGGAGTGCAATTTTTACTAAATTAAACATCAATATATTGTTTGCAGATATGACTGATGTACTGTAGATGATAGTGAAATTCTGACAATTGAAGTTCAATCTTGCACAATCCAATCTGTTTCTAAGCCACCAAATAAGGAATACAATTTTCAGAAACTTGCAACTTCCATTCTCAAACAACAAAAATTATACTGGTTGATTTTAATTACCTTAGTACTTATTGTGGATATAAAGATACAAACATAAATGGGGAAAAACTTGAAGACTGGGCCAAATGTATAGGCTTAAAATTAATACATGATCCAAAACTGCTCTCATCCTTTAATGGTGGTCAGTGTAGTTAAGGATATAACTCAGACAATATTTTTGTCAGTGATCATGTTGGTTGCCAAGCCAAGAAGAATGTTACAGAACCATTCCCAAGAAAACTACATTAAAGGTAAAGGTTTCCCTTGCTCGAAGGCCAGTCGTATCCGACTCTAGGGTGCAGTGCTCATCTCTGTTTCTAAGCCGAAGAGCCAGGGCTGTCTGCTTCTGCAGACGTTTCCGTGGTCATGTGGCAGGCATGACTAGACACCGGAGCGCACGGAACGCTGTTTCCTTCCCACCGAAGTGGTTCCTATTTATCTACTTGCAATTTCTTGCTTTCGAACTGCTAGGTTGGCAGGAGCTGGGATGAAGACGGGAGCTCATTTCCGTCCTGCAGTACTCGGGAATCGAACTGCTGACCTTCTGCTTCCCAGTCAGCGTCTTAGCGACTTGAGCCACTGCAGTACCTTTAAGCTGTTGTATATACTATAGATGCAGTTTTCAAGTTGGAACAATTTTGCTCAAGATCTGAATAAAGAAGTGGTAAAAGTGGTAATGTCAGAACAAATAAAAAGTTTTGACCCCATAACTATTAACCAGATCCTAAAATTGATGAATTCATGTGTGGATAGGATGCTGATCCAAAAGATCCGGCATAAAGCAAATGTTATGGTTTTGCCTAAGCAAGGAAAAAGTGACTGATCCCAAGAACGTTCAATCTGTATTGCTCCTTTGCCAGGGAGAAAATGATTATGAACAGAAATTATGATTCTGTTGATGGAATGATCATTAAAGAACAGAGAGGCTTCTGACCAGGAAAGTCATACTCAGGTCAATCACTTAACCCATCATATAGAGAATGGATATGAACTGAGGCAGATTATAGGAGTAGGTTTTATTAATCTCACAGCTGCATAGTAGAGAGTAATCCATATATACCAGGTGGTCATCACCTTGAGGTAAATGTCAAGTAATCATCACCTTGAGGAAAGCTGCTTTAGGCAATAGGCTTTAAGCTCATATATTATTGGCCTGAAACTCCAGTCGAGTGAAACACATATGCTTTATAAGAATAATAGTGCTGGGATAGAAACTTGGAGTCTAGTTTATAATTTAAGAACTGACTATCAATGCTTAACAAGAGGAGAAAACCACCCTGCTCATTACCAGAAATACTCTCATTATGTTGTACATACCAGATGTCAGAATAAAACCTAAGGGTAAAACTCATTTATCTAGACCAGATACTGAAAGGGAATGAAGAATGGAAGACAAGAGATCTGATTCCCCCCCCCCCCCTTTACCATAGGAAAGCTGCAAGAGGCAAGACGCAGGCATAAGAATGGTAAAGCAGCTGGCATCAATGAGATTAGGGTTGAGCAGATCAAACATTTTGGACCAATAATGAAAAAAATGGTTACTTAGTCTGTATAATAACTGCTTGAATGTAGTCCAAATACCAAAGATATGGAGGAAGTCTTGGATGATAGCTATACTTAAACCAGACAAGCCACCAGAAGACCCAAAAAGCTGTAGGCCTGTATCTCTTCTTGGTCACCTATATAAGATATATGAATGTTTAATAAATAGTAGGGCCCCATTATATACCACAACAAGCTGATTTCAAACCTGGCAAAGATTGTACAGCACAGATTGTTAACAACACAGTACATAGAAGATGGTTTTGAAATGAAGGAAATCACAGGTGTAGTGTTTATAGATCTCACTGCAGCTTATGACAAAGTCAACCACACAACCTTGCTGAAGAAAGTCTCCCACATCACAAAGGATTTTAAAATTCACAAAAATCATAGGCTGCTTATTGGCAAACCAAATTTTTTTTGTTGATTTCCAAGGACAACTCAGCCGATGGAGAATTAAAAGAAATGGCTTCCCACAGGGCAGTGTGCTAGCCCCCACACTGTTTAGCATATATACTAATGATCAACCACTGACGGAAGCCACTAGGAGCTTTCTTTATGCCGATGACCTGGCAATTCCCACACAGTGCACAACCTTGAAGCCGATTGGCTCATTGTCTCTTCTCTCTTCTGTGAAAGGGAAGAGACAATGAGCCAATCGGCTTCAAGTATATTTGCATACAACATAAACAGGATATTTCGGTGGACTTGACTTAAACACAGATTTTTAAAAAATGAAATTGAGGTACACAGGGCTAAGACAGTAGACAATTAAGTGATATAAGTGTAAAAACAGTTCCATGAAAAATTACCATATTATGAAATGCTGTGGGAGATAATGGGGAAAGAGATTTAAAATAGAATTATTACAGTATTTATCTCTTCCACTGCAGCTGAGGCTGGCCTGTTGGGGCTGGCCTGCTGCATTGCTCCCCATGAGGGGCAGCAGTGGTGCTAATGTGAGTGCCTAGGGGGTGCTTCCTCCTCCACCTGGGGGAGCCCAACACTCCTCCTCCCCGGCTCTGGTATGAGGAACATACCCCTTGACACCTTGGTTTTATAAAATAAAATAAAATAAAATAAAATAAAATAAAATAAAATAATAATAATAATAATAATAATAATAATAATAATAATAATAATAATAATAATAATAATAATAATAATAATAATAATAATAATAATAATAATAATACGGGAGAATTATGGGAAAATACTAATACGGAGGGCGGTGGGAAAGAGGGGTAAAACATGGTAATTTCCCAGCCAAAAGGGGACACTTGACAGCTATGTATTGATGTGTCCCAATATTGTGTGGATGCCATCTAGTCCTTTTAATTTTTTTTTAGATGTGTTAATTTTAGCTTTGTATGTTATTATATGCTGGTGGTGCATCTGACACGAATAAAGAAAGAAAGATTGGAAGGGAAGGGACTAGGGTTTCTGAATGCTGTGTCAAATCCTGTAGTACTGCAACATACTCTGCATGTTACTCCCAGGGAGACCTGACTGTGTCAGACCATCCAGAGTGACTCAGAAATCTATTCCACAGCTGACAATTATTTGTAATTGGATTGTTTCCCCAAAAAATGTTATGTGCCCCTTTAACAACTGAGGAAGTTTTACATTTTAAATGTTTGTCATTCTAGGTAATATATATTCAATATGAAAAGCTGAATGTCCAGAAGAGACCTCTCTGTCTTGATATTTATTTAGCAAGCAAAGCAAAACATTTTGTTAAGGTATACAATATGATATGAACACATACCACATATGGTTTAAAAATCTTCAACATACATGAAAATCAAAACCAGCACAATACCCACAAAGGATGCATAGGGCTTACCAGCAAGAGGCCAAAAATAAATATTTCTCCCCATCTAAAAGTCAAAGAAGGGTTCCATTTCCACCTCCATCATAAAATAAGGAGACAAGACACAAAGAGGTGTGGTTGAAAAGCTTGGGCCACGTTTATTGAATTATTCAAATGGGGGACCTATGGGAGGGCAGGCAGTGCATAACCTGGCACCAGGGCAAGGGAAGATCATCTCCCCCTCCCTGCACTGGACAGGCGAGATCCATGCCCCCGCTTAGCTCTGCACCTGCTAGCCGCTGGCAGGTGGGCTTCCCAGGGGGGCATGCATGCGGCTGTTTCCACTTCCCCTCTGCTGAGTGGATCTTGGTCGTGCCACATGCCTACCACATGGTGTTAGCCACATCTGAGCCACTTCACAGAAACCCAGCAGGGGATGCCACTTCGCCTCATCAAAGATGCCCTGAGGGAATCTCCGCTGCCTCCCCCAACCAGCACTACCTGCCAATGTGAGCAACCTTAAGATTCCACCTGGCAAATGTAACAGTCAGAGGCGACATGACATCACCCTCTTCATGATGGGTGTGGAAATGCCCCCGGCCCTGCCTGAGGCTTGCTGGGCGTGGAGGCGAGCATATGTGTTTTTTGACCAGATTACTGTATTTTATCAAATGATACCATACAAAGGTGTTATTTGTTTCTCTGTTACTGTCAAATGACATATTGACACAAATTCAATGGAGCAGACGTATATGGTTATCTTCTAGTCACATAATACCTTTTTTTCCTCATGGCTGATCAGGTCATGTCACCAGGTTGTGTACTTGTCATGGGCTTCTTCCCATGAGATGAGAGGTTTCGTCCTTGGCAGAACACAACACCTGTACAATTTCTTAGACATAAACAAGTCTTGTTTTCACAGGTCAAGGACATATTTATGCCTTATGTTCTGACATTTCTTGACAGCATTAACCTCATCCTTCCTTCCCTGGGAGCATTTTAATGTCTTTTTTCCATTCTCTGATTCCAACTACTTTTTGCCTTTCAGGTTTTATGGATGACCTGTCCTCTGAGACAGAAGGTCATGAAATATTCCACCCCTTTGCAAACTTGTACTCTCTCCACTATAACAATTCATATTGTAGTAAGGTAGTCTCTTCCCCAAGGCTGCCCAACTCTTGCAGTTCCTCAGCCTGAAAGACCCTCTCAAACTAAAACACTTGTTGTTGATAGGTTCTCTAGAAAACAATACCAGCTTTTTTGCTGTTGCTTCATGAAAGTTGCAGGCAGAACCTCTGGAAATTACACCTATCTGTCTACCCTGTATTTCTCTCTTGGGGGGTGGGGTGTCCTCAGATCAAGGTAATGAGTACCTTGGTCACCTGATACTGTGAAGAACTGTAGTAGCCACTCTCATGCTGTAACATTTACTTCAGTGATGGCCCTTCACAACACTGATCTGCACAATGCCTTGTTACAGTGATGGCGAACCTTTTAAAGACCAATTGCCCAAATTGCTGTATATGCTCAAGGCTGCCATCAGGGGGGTACAGGGGGGACTGCCATCCCAGGCCAGAGCTGGCAGGGGCCCGACGGCGCTAAGTTAAATTTTTTTTTTAAAAAAATCATTTTCAATTTTTATTTATTTTTATTTTTTTTACTTTTTTATGTGTGGCATGCGGCACCACTGTGCATGCCCCGCCACCGCCAGAGGGCTCCACCTCCTCCCAGAGCAGCATGGGTGTGGCTAGAAGGAACTTGCCAGGGCATGCGCTTTAGGATCTGTCTGTGTCTGTACTTCCTTTCTGCGACTGCGTGCATCCTTTGGCAATGCTCCCACGCACCTCGCTTGCCCAGGGCCGAAGCCCGAAGGTTCCTGGAGGAAGCAGCCCCGGTGTGTGCGGTCTCTTCCAGACCGAGCCTGGTGCAGCGCGCCTTGTGGTCAAGGCTTCAGCCCATGATGCATGCTGGTCCTGGTCCAGAAGAGACCACACACACCTCCAGGAACCTTCGGGCTTCGGCCCTGGGCAAGCGAGGTGCATGGGAGCATTGCTGAAGTATGCACACAGTCGCAGAAAGAAAGTACTGCTGAGCCTAAAGAAGTGTGTGACCTGGCAAGTTCCCCCTAGCCACGCTGCTCTGGGCAAGGCAAGCGGCAGCGGCAGGGCAGTGGGTGGGCGAAACGATGGCTCCCCCTCCCCCTTCTTGGCACAGGAAGGAGGGAGGCCACCCGGCAGCGGCTTCAGCTCCAGAGCAGCAGAGCTCCTGTCGGGAGGCGAAGCTGCAACTTCCGGTGAGTCTCCTCTCTTCCTCTTTCTCTCTCTGTGGGTGGGGGTGGGGTGGGGAATAGAGAGAGAGAGAGAGTAATAATGAGCTCCCATCTCAGTCCCAGCTCTTGCCAACCTAGCAGTTGGAAAGCAAGAAATTGCTAGTAGATATCCTTATTTATCTACTTGCAATTTCTTGCTTTTGAACTGCTAGGTTGGCAAGAGCTGGGAGGGATGATGGGAGCTCATCATTAGGAACGTAAATAGCATTCCATGTGCTCCGGTGTCTAGTCATGCCTGCCACATGTCCATGGAAACATCTGCAAATGCAGACATCGTTGGCTCTTTGGCTGTAATCAGAGATTAGCACTGAACTTTAAAGTTGGATACAACTGGCTTTCAAGCAAGGTTTAAAGACTAACTGCTGTATTTTAATGTGAGCTTTTGTGGATCAAGACCACTGACTCTTTGGCTGTAATCAGAGATGAGCACTGAACTCTAAAGTTGGATACAACTGGTTTTCAAGCAAGGCTTAAAGACTGACTGCTGTATTTCAATGTGAGCTTTTGTGGATCAAGGCCACTGACTCTTTGGCTGTAATAAGATGAGCACAGAACTCTAAAGTTGGATACAACTGGCTTTCAAGCAAGGCTTAAAGACTGACTGCTGTATTTCAATGTGAGCTTTTGTGGATCAAGGCCACTGACTCTTTGGCTGTAATCAGAGATGAGCACTGAACTCTAAAGTTGGATATCACTGCCCATCGACTTCTTTTGGGAAATTGTGTATTCCAGTTGCCGCCGCCACCGCAATGCAAGGAGAGAGAAAAGTGTGTGTGTGTGTGTGGGGGGGAGGCAATAGGATTGCTCAGTATGGGGCTCAGAAATTTCTGATGGCGGCCCTGTCCATGCTGCACCCTCACACTGCATGTGAGACACCCATCTTACCCCAGACAGAGGAAGGAGGAAGCACTCCCATTGGGCTGCTGGGCAGAGGGCCAGGGTAAACTCTGGGCTGAGGGGAGGGAGGAAGCACTCCCATTGGGCTGCTGAGCAGAGGGGTGGGGCAAACTCTGTGCTGGGGTGATGGCACGTGTGCCTACAAAGAGGGCTCTGAGTGCTGCATACCATAGGCTCGCCACCACTGCCTTATTATGAGAGGCACTTGATTGGCAGATGCTCCAAGAAACCTGCCCCATCTACAGGTATACGGGGTGTGTGGCTCAAATTGAGGCAAGTTGGAAAAGTGGCTAAGATGCTGACTGGAAGGCAGAAGGTCAGCAGTTTGATTCCTAGGTACTGTAGGATGGAATGAGGTCCCATCTTTGTCCCAGCTCTGCCAACTTAGCAGTTCGAAAGCAAGAAATTGTAAGTAGATAAATAGGGACTACTTCGGTGGGTAGGTAAACAGTGTTCCATGCTCTCCAGTGTCTAATCATGCCTGCAACATGACCACAGAAACATCTGCAGAAGGAGACAGCGCTGGCTCTTCGGCTTTGAAACAGAGATGAGCACTGAACCCTAAAGTCAGATATGACTGCCTTTTGAGTAAGGTAAACCTTTACCTTTACTTTCTCCATAGTTTGAGAATCACTCACTCCAAGTTTCCATCTCTGTTTTAATTTTCCCCTGAATATAACTGGATTTTTCCAATTTGAATTTCCACACTATAAGAAATATTCTCTTTTCCTCTTCCCATCTTTCTCCTCCTTTCCCCTCCCTATTCTCCACCCTCTCTCTATCCCTTAATGCTTTATCTTCCACAGGGGAAGACAAAGGCAAGAGACTGCCACAGAAGATATCACAGCTAATGTCAAGGGAGTTTGAATTGCTCATGACCCACAGGAATCAGTTTTGTTCCGGATAAAGAAACAGATGGGAGCTGATGCATCAGGAACAAACAAGGCTGCAATCACCTCAATTCCCCCCATGACAAATAAATACCGTATTTTCCGGCGTATAAGACGACTGGGCGTATAAGATGACCCCCAACCTTTCCAGTTAAAATATAGAGTTTGGAATATACTTGCCGTATAAGACTACCCCTCTTCCAATGCACACCAAATAAAAATTAACCCACACTCAACCAAGACGTGCAGCCCTCCGAGTCGAATGGGCAGGTTCTGGTGGAGAGCCAATCCATGCTCACGTTCTCCTCCTCGAGGTACAGGAAGATGTGTGCAGCTTGCTTCCCCTTGCTTCATACTCCCCGCACAGAGCAGGGACTCGGCCGCGGCATCCCCCACCATATGCGCCGGACATATGAAGCAAGGGGAAACAAGCTGCAGTTAAGTACCTGTCCTATAAGATGACCCCCAACTTTGGCACAGATGTTTCGGGGTTAAAAAGTAGTCTTATACGCCAGAAAATACAGTAAATGCAGTTCCCAAATGAAGGAAAATAACCTTAATGTTGAAGGGAAGCAGAAGGGATCAGTTCTAGCTTCCTGTAATGTCACATACTGTAGATCCATTAAAATAATTCAAATCAAGATTCAAACCAATGAGTGATGGAACCACCCATGGAACTGGAGCAAATAGTATGTGCAGATGCCAGCAAAGATGGTGGCAGCAGTTAGCCCTGCCAACAGTGAGAAGTATACAATTTATCACTTGCCTTCATTAACTGAGCAAGGCAACACATGTCAGGAGAGGGCCTGCCCTGGATAATGATGCAAGGCATTTCCTCCTTTAATCTGAAGGACATCACAATGAGTAGCTAAAAGAGCTGTTCCCATCTAACGGGTGGCAACAGCAGGCATGAAGGAGGAAAAAAACCACTCTTTCAGCTTCCCATACAGCAAGATCTTTGAGGAAAAGCTATTTTAAATTCTATTTACATTCATGCCTAACATTCTCTTTTTAACATGCTTGTCATTCACAACCACTCACATGCCTTGATTCTCGAACATATCCTTGTTAGGGAGAACAGATGGCTTCAGTTTCACTAGATGAACCTCTCAAGTTTGTCAGAATTAATGTTCAGATTCAAGGATAATTTGCTTAAATTGGAGCCTAAGCCATCATACCCTTGTGATGTCATTCCACCTCCCTCTCTCCCACCTTTCCTTAACTCTGTCTGACAGAATAAAAAGAGCAGCTTACCATTGCGAATGCAGCCAATCACTGAACATTAGTTGGCCACTTACAGTGGGTAGTTAATGAATGCTATGCCTTCCAATTATACTTGGTGTAACAGAAGGGAGACTTGATTCTGAAAATTAAGCTTGCCTGGTCTATAGCTCTTGTTTAGACATTTCTCAAGTTCATCATGCATTACAAAGCCTCATTCTCCTCAGAACCTCTTTCCATAAAGATCGTGCCTAGTTCAATTCCTGTTTCTGGCACTTCGATTGGACTTTATACAGCAAACATTAAGCAATATTGAAGGGAGGTGGAATTTTTGGCTATCAGGTTCGAGATTCCCAATTTAAATCAGAATGTTTGTGGAGAGACCAGGGTTTGGAGGGAGAAGAAATGCTAGAAAATTATGACAATATTTTAAAGGATTTCTCATGAAAGTAAAATACAGTAAAACCCCTACTTATGAAAAAGTCTGTTCCGTAGGCTTTTGCTGAAATCAGTTTTTTATGTAACTCGAAGCAAACCCATAGGAAAAAATTTTTTTACGTAACTTGAAGCAAACCCATTGGAAAAATGAAGTTTTTATGTAAATTGAAGCAACCCCATAGGGAAAATTAATTTTTTATGTAAATTGAAGCAAACCCATAGGAATTGTTGGCTGAGTCAAGCACCAACTGAGAGAGTGGAAACCCGTTTACAGAATATCATTGCTTTGTGATGTTATATATTTTGAAGTTTTTTTCCTGTGGTGAGAATGATTGTGACTTATGCATATATTGTACAGAATTACAATTTGCTTTTATCATAGGTTTCCAACAGTTTTTCACTCCCCTGCCTGGTGTCAGATAATGTACTGAAAATGAAAATACTAGCCATCAAACCGGAAAAACATAAAATATATTTGTAAGCTTCCAACACTATTGCAATCATAATATAGTCCAGCAATAAAACAACTTAAACAGGATATTGTATTAATAAAACATACAAAACAGAACCAGAATTTAAATAAGGTAATAAATCAAAAGAAAAGAAAATGCAAGCAACCATTCCTAAAAATAATGTTAATAACACCAATTTTACTTTCTAAGGGAGCACATAAGATGGAACTCTTTGACCAATGCATTCCACAGTTTGAACACCCCTACAAAGAAGGTCCTGCCATCTTCCCTTCACTCACACAGACAAGTGGCCCTCTCTTTCATTCTCATCCTAGAAGATATGTAAATTGAGAATTATTGGTGTCAGAATGTTGGGTGCAGGCTGCCGGGCTGTACAGGCAAAAAGCATTTTTACATACATTGAACCGACCCTGGAAGTTAACAAGTAATCTGTGTAGTTGTTAAAGGACAAGAAGAATATATAGGCACATTTCTGCCTCAAAATAAGTCACATTGCTGTTTTCTGGACCATGAGTGATACTTTGAGAATGTGATTTTTGTACACTCCTTTCCCAGTATTACAAACGTATCTATCTGTTTATATATCTATCAAATGATTTATAAACTGCTTATCTGTATGGCTCAAAGCTAGCCAGATGGTGTGTACAACAAGCATTATAACTAAGCTTCTTGGGTCAGAAGCATCTCATTCATGGGTCAAAATCTGCCTCTTGTAATGTCACAGAAGCAAGACAGGCAAAGTTTGGGGGAAAGAACCAGAACTGTTTCTAGGACAGATGACGATGAAAATGAGCATGCAATATGGGTAAATTGGCTGAGGGTCTGAATAAAACCTCTTTAATCCATAGCTCGTTAACAATATAGAACAATGGGGAAGAATATATTTATGCATCCAGCAAAGTGGCAACATGCTAGGTTTGCCATATTACCTGGTTGGCCAGATTTATCTGGATTTCAGAATGCTAGCTAGAATACATTTAATATAACAGCCAGTGGGTGAGCCCTTTCACCATTAGACAGGATTTCATAAAGGCTGTAAATGTCACAATTGTGGGAATACTTGCTCCCTACCTGGTTTACAAATAGCTGAAATTTGATTATAGATCTGTGTCCAAATAATCCATAGCAAACAATAATGGCAGAACAATTAATGTTAATGTAAATTATGGGATCTGTAGGGTGACCCTATGAATGAGTGACCTCTGAAATGTACTGTCCTTAATAGCCCTCCTCAGTTGTTATAAGCCTGTGATTCCCTTTATGTAGTAAATCCATTAAATATTTGGTCTTCTTTTCCTGCTGCCTTAAATTTTTTCATAGCATTATTATCCTGCTTTCTCATGACATGCCCAAAGTATAACAACCTTAGTTTTGTCATGTTTGCTTCTAAAGTAAGTTTGGGCCTAACTTGATTTACAATCCTCTTGTTCATTTTTCTGGGTGCAGTCTGCATTTGATATTATGATATTATTATTTACAATACTGCATTTCCTGCCTTGACAAATGTTTGCAATAACACTTGCATTTCCTTTCCTCTTCCCAATTTTATGATTCTATAGGTATATGTACACTACACAGTTGGAACAGTTTGAATCCACTTTAATTGTCATGGCTTCACAAAGAAGGTACCTCCTCAAAGATTGTGGTATTTTTGAATCACAATTGGGCGTAACCTGGTAATGGCAACCTTGTGTTGCCAGCTAATCTTTCTCACACTTGGTCAGGCTAAAGGAACTGCACAATGAACTCACCAAAAGGTGCCTTCATTTTGGCATGTCTGGCCTCCTAGATGCAGAAAAAGAAGAATCCTATGGAATCCTCAAATTTGTAGTTTGGTGAGGATTTTGAATTCTCAGTCAGAGATCACTAGTGTCAGATCCCCTGATTTTCCCCCCACAGAGAATTCAAGCTTGCTCTCCCAGTTGCTCTCCCAAGTCTAGTTTCCCATAGGATGGAGCCATAGCAGTTAAGTGCAATTTAGCTTCAATAATGTATAAGGTAGATGTACTCTACAACTCTATGGTCTTCCAAAAACATCAAATTCCATTTTATCTTCCAAAGGCTGCTAGGAACTTAGCTAGATGTTGACCTGAGGAACGGAAGAGATGACTTAAATAAAGTGCAGCTGGCTTTGGCCATCTTGTCTAGTTAGAAATGCACTATTACTTGGCTTGATTTAAGAGTCCCTTTTTATTAAAATGTTGGCTGACCCAGTAGACCAGGTGTTGCCAACCTACGGCCCATGAACCAGCCCCAACCCCCAATGCCACCCCATTTGGCCCATTGCTGCCTCCGCTGCACCCGGAAGTGGAAGCGTGCATGTTTACATCATCCTTAACATGCATTCGTGGCTGATGTAAATACAGAAATGGGTGCATTTATGTCAACCGTAAATTTGTCTGCTTCCAGGAGATGTGGTCCGGCCCATGGTGCTGTCTGGGAGCGTGGCGAGGAAAAAGGTTGGCCACCCCTGCAGTAGACCCTTGGTAGCAAATCAATTGCTCTTCCAACCTTGTAAAATAAGATAAGCTGCAGAAAACTTTTTTGTTTATACAGTAGAACTTCGGATAAGGTCCAATCTCCATTCCACAATTTTGGACTTTATCCGATTTTGGACTTTATCCAAATCAAGCCCTACCCTAATCACTGTTTTGCTGTTGAGATACCATAATGTGAGAGCCAGTATGGTGTGGTAGATGGAATGTCAGAATAGGTCTTAGGACACGTGGGTTGAAATCCCTGATTGGTCATGGTAACTCATGGAGGGGTTGTAATGGTAAGCCTCTCTGTGAGCAGCTTACATACAGGTACCTCAAAATCCCAGTTAGGATCTGCATACATCAGATATATAAAAGCAACAACTTGAAGTTAATAGGATTCTATGAGTAACTAATCAAAACAGCATATGGTGGAAGGGGGAGGAACAAGCAGCTTTCATCTCCTACTTTGGTCTTCCTTTCTTGCAAGCCAGACAGACACAAACAAATATCTTTTTTAACAACCAGACGTCCAGAGTTGGGGGATGGGAGCAGATCCAGTAGGGAATGACCCTGCCATTCACATCTAACACAAACTGACTCATGGTAGGAGCGGGGCAGTAGATTATGTTCTTTCAGAAGGAAGGAAGAGCCTTCTTAAAGATTGTGGTATTTTTGAACCACAACCGGGTTGTTGCTAACTAATCTTTCTCACACCAGGTGAAAGGAACTGTAGGATGAACTCACCAAAAGGTGCCTTCATTTTGGCAGTTTCACGTCTGGCCTAGACATGGAAGAAAAGATTATGTTGCCATTATATGTTTTGAATTGTCTTTGTCTGCCAGAGTCATTTCTAAGACAGAAAAGTGCAAAAGTTGTATTAATTACACCCTTTTTCCCATAGTTCCACAAACCCTACAGCCAGGACATTTTTGTGATATCCTATCCATAGGAAGACCAGTATTCATTCTCTCTGCCTCCTTGTCTTTTTCTCTGCAGCAAATCTTCTGCAATTATGGGTGCTGGTTAGAGGAAGTGGAACAAGGGAGATGCCCCTTCCCCCAAGATAAAAAGTGCATCTTGAATTCCTTTGTATTTAAATGTACACATTAAGATGCAATGTGTTGCAATGATATATACTATGCATATCAATAATGCTATTATACCTCAAGGGGAAAAAAAACTATAGACATCCTTGTCTACACTACTGATTTCTCCAGCCATTCTAAATTTCATGAAAGAATCAGATACTGTGGCCAAACGGTATAAAACACAATACAAAAGAGAAAATAACCGTTTGAGGCAAAAAAACTTCTTCGTCGTGAATAACTACTAAGAGTCCTTCATAGATTTTCAAAAAAACAAATACTATTTTAATCTTTGTTTCTCAGATTGTAAAGTATTTTGCATTTCTTCAGTCAAAAAATAATTTGAAAATATAGAATACACTTATATGTTCTCTAGATACACTTGTACGTTCATAGGTTGTAAAATATTTTGTATTTCTTCAGTTGAGAAACAAAAATCATTTGAAAATATAGATACAGTTGTATGTTCTCTAGATACACTTGCACGTTCTCAAAGCCTATCCCAAAGCCTATCCGGTATATTGGCTTTTCCAAATGTAAATCCTTCTTCAGGAGATTTTTATACAGTTTCTGTAAGACAATAAAAATAACACTCCCTTATCATTGCTATGAAACAGTTATTCTTAATTTTTTTAAATAAAGGTACTATTTTTATAATGGGACATCATAATCTCATCAAACGTATCTCACTAAATATGCAAGAAAAATTATTATAATACTCCATTACCTTCAGTAACTGCATCACAAAGTATCTCTCGAACAAACCCTTTTCTTGTGCTTAAAGACATTAAAATCTGCTATTTCAAGTAATTATTATATAGAGGATCCCAAACAGTACACACAAATGTACCTCATATTCAATCAATTATCTACCAAAGTTACCCCTAATGTTCCACATTCATAGTCTTAAAGGGAAAACAATCCCAAAGTCTTAAGTCATCATAGTCGGACTCATATAACAGTTCCGACAAAGTGCTTGATACTAAGAAAATCGAGAAACTTTACCCCATCTCCCTTCTTTTTATGTTCTCCATAAGCCCCAGTCACAATCCCTCCTATATTATCAGTCATCAGTTGTATTGAGTAAGTATATTCTTTTCATAAAAACAAGATAATCAACTCTTGATTCAAGCCAAAAGGCATAACAGTTCTGAGTCTATGGATAAAATATGCCTCTGTCTGTAAAAGACATGTCTCCATATCTATTCTCTCAAAAACTCTCGGCCGTACTATTTGAAGCACTACATACCTACATTTGTCATCAGAATGTTTTTCTCTCTCAAGATAATGACTAACCAGCGGAGCCTGTAGGTTTTGGCTTCTAATTCTCGACCTGTGTTACCCTAAACAGACCCTTAAAGGTCTTGTTGTTTTTCCCTACACTCTTAAAAGTTTCTCACATTGTAACTCCATTAATTGCGTGTACTTGTGGATCTGCCTGTGTGGGATGAAATATGTGGGAAACACAGTGAGACCTTTAAAGGTATGTTTAGGTGAACACAGGTCGAGAATTAGAAGCCAAAACCTACAGGCTCTTCAAGGTTGTCTTTCATTTCTAAACTTCTAAATGCCTAGGATCAAAGCCAGTTGAATTTTTCAAAGCCCTAAAAGATGATGGAATCAAATTATTGCATTCTATATGCCAGCAGGTTTGGAAAACACAACAATGGCCACAGGATTGGAAAAGATCAGTATATGTTCCAATCCCAAAAAAGAGTAGTGCCAAAGAATGTTCAAATTATCAAACAATTGCGCTCATCCCACATGCTAGCAAGGCAATGCTCAAGATAATACAGGATAGACTGCAGCAGCACATGGAGAGAGAATTACCAGAAATGCAAGCTGGGTTCTGAAGAGGCAGGGGAACTAGAGACCACATTGCCAACATACGTTGGATCATGGAGAAAACAAAGGAATGCCAGAAACCAGTCTACTTCTGTTTCATTGACTACAGAAAGGCCTTTGACTGTGTGGACCACAACAACATGTGGCAAGTAATTAAACAGATGGGAATACCAAAACACCTTATATACCTCATGAGAAATCTGTACGTGAGTCAAGAAGCAAAAGTTAGGACAGAATATGGAATGACAGAGTGGTTTGTAATAGGAAAAGGAGTAAGATAAGGATGCATTTTATCAACCTGCTTATTCAACTTATACACAGAAGCACATAATGCACAATGCAGGGATGGAGGAATCACATTTTGCTGGGAGAAACATCAACGATTTGAGATATGCAGATGATACTACCCTAATGGCAGAAAGTGAGGAAGACCTAAAAAGTTTGCTGCTTAGGTTGAAAGAAGAGAGTGCAAAAGCTGGCTTGAGACTCAACATCAAGAAAACCAAGATAATGGCAACAGGCCCTATCACATCCTGGAAAATAGATAGGGAAGAAGTACAAAAGAACATAAGAACAGCCTTGCTGGAACAGGCCACAGCCCATCCAGTCCAGCATTCTGTCTCATGCAGTGGCTCACCATTTGCTTCAGGATATTCCCAACAGATTCTTTCACCTGCTTAGGATTCCCTGGAAATGGCATTGAGAGATATCCTGCCTATCTCTACAACCTGGAGGTTGTCCTTAGGTACCCATAATTATAGCCATTGATTTATTATTTTTATTTATTTAGTCGTATTTATATATGCCGCCCACTCAGGCAGAACTCGACTCAGGGCGGCATTACAACAAATTCTAAAAACATATAAAAACACTTTAAAAACCCCTTATCCCACCCATCCATCCCACCCACTCTAAAAAAGGAAGAGAGAGTTCTTAATTCTTTACGTAAGCCAGCAGGCGGGGACCGTGATCCCATTCGGGCCCCATACCTGCCCTGCCAGCCAGGTCTTCAATCCTTTCCTGAAGGGCAGCAATTCTCTTTGAAGTCTTAGATCTGTTGGCAGGAGGTTCCAGAGAGTTGGTGCGGCCACGGAGAAGGCCCTCCTTCGGGTCCTAGCCAGATGTGCACCCCTAACTGATGGCACCATTAGAGAGCCCCTCCGTGGATAACACGGGGCCCCTTATCCACAGCCACTCTGTCTTGCTGGGATTCAGCCGAAGCCCATTGGCCCCCATTGATACCCTTGTCCTCCATGAACTTGTCTAATCCTTTCTTAAAGCTGTCAAGACTGACAGCTATCACCACTTCTGGCAGGGAGTTCCATAGACCAGTGATCCTCTGGGTGAAAAAGTACTTTCTCTTATTTGTTTGAGAACTAGTACCCAAAAGTTTCATGGAGTGCCCCCTAGTTCTAGTGTTGTGTGATAGGTAAAAACAGTTTTTTTGTTATTTACTTTGTCCACACTGTGCATGATTTTATAAACTTCAATCAGGTCACCTCTTAGACGCCGTCGTTCAAGAGTGAAGAGGCCCAACCATTAAAGTGACAGATTTTACTTTCTTACGATCCAAGATCATTGCAGATGGGGATTGCAGTCATGAAATAAAAAAGTGACTGAATCTTGGGAGACAAGCTGTGAGAAACCTGGGGAACATAGTTAAAAGCAGAGACATGACCTTGCAAACAAAAATTTGCATAGTCAAAGCAATGGTACTCCCAGTGGTAATGTACGGTTGTGAGAGCTGGACCATTAGGAAAGCTGAGTGCAAAAGAGTAGATGCCTTTGAAATGTGGTGTTGGAGGAGAGTTTTGAGAGTACCCTGGACAGCGAGGAGAACAAATAGGTCAATCTTAGAAGAAATCAACCCTGACTGCTCCATAGAAGGTCAAATAGTAAAGATGAAGCTAAAGTACTTTGGACATCAAATGAGAAGAGAGGATTCACTTTAGAAGGCCTTGATGCTGGGAAAGGTGGAGGGCAAAAGAAGAAGGGGATGGCCAAAGATGAGATGGCTAGATGGTATTGTAGATGCAATGGGCACAGAGCTGGGTGGGTTGAGGATGATGGTGGAGGACAAAGGTGCCTGGAGGACAATGGTTCATAGGGTTGCAAAGGGTCAGAATTGACTGTGCGACTGAACAACAAAAGGATTTGGCCATCTCAGGAATGGCTTGACCAGGTAATACCTGATCAGATAATAGCAGGCAAGATACGTTCAATATTCCCTCTTATAGAGGCTTGTTTGTTGGGCACACAATTTAAAAAAATGTGCTTTACTCCAACACTCTGGATACACGAGAGACAGGATCCCCATTCTCTGCATGATGGCCTCAAGACACATATTTTAACATGCTTTGAAACATTTTTTTCATCCTTTTAATGTTTAATGCATTGGTTTTTGATGCTTTGATGTGATTATTGTTTTGCTCTGTTTCAAACTTTTGACTCAATGGGTTTCTGAAAGATGATATAGAACTACTCATTTTTATTTATTTATAATATCGGCAACCTTCTTGAGTCTGATTTTAACTTACCAAAGTAATACAACAAGGGATCACTTGCCAATCCACATATTACAGGTAGCTTTTGCTGGATAGATCTTCTTTGAGGAAAGGACTTTTGAGGTCTTTGCAAAACAGTCTTGTTGTTCACAAGAGCCATGATAAGATGCAACAAGAATATGCAGTGTTCAGCTCAACTCCTCTGAGGCTTCAGCTCAAAGCCTCAGTTTTAACAGCTTATATAGTTACAGTCAGGCTAGCATTTTCACATTCTGACACACTCTGAAGCTTTGTCTCTGGTTTATTGTGACATAGTGCAACTGATAGATAGGCGCTTAGTTGTCATGTTTAAGGGGCAGGATGGTCTGCCAATGGCCCTTTTCTCCAGCTAATGGCCAATTAAGCAATCCAAACATCCCTGAAAGAATCAAGAACTAACTTGAAGTCTATTCACTTGTCCATTACTTTGGTATATTGTTGGATCATGGCAATTTCTTCTAGTGGAAAGATAGCAGAAGATGTGTTGAGATGGATAATGAAGGGTCTGTTTTACCTGCAGGGTACCATAACTACTCAAAAATCATTTGTTTCATATGGCATCATACCTTTATGCCCGCTGAGACAAACACAAGCTATTCCTTGATATAATATTATATATTGCCAGTTAAGGCCAGGTATTATTTTCAGGCAATAATTTGATTTCTACCAATTGGTCACTAAATATCTGAAAGGCATGCCAGATACTTTATGCAAGAATGAGAAGATACTACTTTATTGACTGAATTAGATAATTTGAATATAGATATGAATAAAAAAGATTTGTTATCTATTATATTAACAAAAGCAAGGCAATCTATTGCAAGAAATAGGAAGAGTGATTCTTTGATAAAAATGGAAGATTGGTATAAAGAAATGTGGGAAATTGCATTGAATGATAAGCTTACCTGGGAACTTAACCAGAAGAAGAGCATAATTAAGGAAAATAAATTTTGGAATATATGGAAGCCATTTTTGGAGTATACATTGATTGAGGGAAAAGGGGGTAGACCAGCACCAGATCAACTGAGTTTTTGGAAACAGTAAGAGTTAGTTATGGAAAAATGCAATCTCCGGGGCATTGTAAATATCACTTGGTGGTTTTTTTTTAAAGGTTTGTTTTTGTCTTTATTTCTTTTTCCTTTTTTTGCTTATTTAATATTACTGTGATATATAATGTGAATGTTACTATATTATTAGAGTGTTAGAAATAAATATATACATTTATTGAAATATATACATAAATATACAAGTGGACACACAAGATAAAAGATACTTTATTTGATAATATGTGATAAACAAGTGGTCAAAATGAGATTTGTACAAAATAATGAACATGAAAATATTTTTCTTTTTTCTTTTTGGTATTTCATCTTATATGTATTTCGTTATATTCTGTATTGTATTGAAATGTATTGTTGTTTAATTTTTTTCTGTCTTGTTATTCTTTTAAAATTAATAAACATTATTTACAAAAAAAGAATAAGGATATATATCTCCTGGGTGCCACAAAAGCATAAACTTCAGCTATTTGGACACCTCCAAAATGCAAGCTCAAACCCTGTACAACACTACAAAGAGAAATAAACAATTGGGGAACTGCTACTCTAGTGCAGTAGCAGGAGACTGTAGAACAGGGATTCTCAACCATTTCATATGGCCACCCACAGTGTCTGATCCCTGGGTTGCCTTGGGAGAAAGTGGGCAGGCATGCCCATGCGCTTTCTCCCAAGGCAAGCCACGGATATCAGCATCTGATCCCCGGCTTGCCTTGGGAGAAAACAGGCAGGTGCGCCTGTGTGCTTTCTCCCAAGGCAAGCCACGGATCACAGCGTCTGATCCCAGGTTTGCCTTGGGAGAAAGTGGGCAGGCGCGTTCACCTGGTTTCCCCCAAAGGAAGCCACAGATCAGAGCCTCCCATCCGCGCCTTACTTTGGGGGAAGGCGGGTGAGTGCGCTCACCCCTGGCTTCCCCCAAAAGAAGCTGGCTTTTTAAAAATGTTATGCAATAAATGTATCACTTAACATTAAAAATCGGGTAAAGCTAAGTCTCATGGAACCACGTTTTAGCATTATCCGCGGTATTACTGTACTGATATAGTTTTTCCCCCTCTTGACACCTCAAAGTGCTTGAAACTGCCTCTTTCTTTCTGTTGCTTCCTCTGGTACAGTACCCACCTTTCCTTTATTTCTGTTTTTTTAAAGACAGACGCTAGGGATGTACTGTTTGGACTCTTTTGGATTTCAGCTCTTAGGATTCTCTAGGCTGGGTGTTCCACCTGATAGATGGAAAACCTCATGGCCTAGCTGCTTTTTTAAAAAAGTTGAAATCCAAAAAACCCAAATGGCTCATCCTAATAGATTTTTGGAAATGTTGCTCCATTATATATAAGTGTTGTGTATGGAAACACTATGGCTGTAAGATGAATGAAATTGCGTCAATAAAAGGAATGTAACCTTGTATAACCTGTAATTATTACAATGTATCTCAGCTGCATTAGAACGCGAGCTAGCTACCACAAGAGGCAGCAGTGAGCGTTCAGCTCACATGGTACAAATACCCCAACTATCTCAAGCTGCGGGAAACATTCCCGCCATGGTCATACCTGGTGAAGAAGGGCGTGACTCCTGATGATGTCATGCCAGCAGTGGCCAATGGGTTACCGTGTACCACATTCAAATGTATTGTTACAGTATAAAAGGAGCTATACCTCCGCCATTACCACATGTTCAGATTGCATATTACCAAATAAAGATGTGTTTAGCTTTGTAACTGCTGACTGCTGCGTATCAATCTGCCAACATCAAATTGGTGACGAAGGTGGGATATGGCATCCCAGAAGGTACATATACCTCTATTCGACATCAAGCACCCCGAAAAATGGGGGTTGTTCGAGATGCATTTTCAGCATGCAATGGATGTTGCCGACATCACCGATGAGAAAAAAAAGGTCTCATCTCCGCACAAGCATGGGGTTCCCTATGCTAGAGCTCCTGGTACACCTGCTGGCACCGAGGAAGGTGGAGACGGTTCCACTCAAACAAATCCTGATGATGCTGCGGGAACATTTCCAGCTGACGGTGTCCATTTTTCCGGCCTGGGCAGCGTTCCTGAGGAGAGACCAGCAACCGGGAGAGTCCGTGGCTGAATAAGCGATTGGCAGCAGGCCCGTGCAACTGGGAAACTTTGGAGATAACCCTCAGAGACTGGCTACTCTGCGGTCTGCAGAACGAGGAGACCCAGCGAAAGCTAATGACCTGGGGCCGCGACCTGATGCTCCAAGATGTGATGAAGGAAGCTCAGGCGGCCGAGGCAGTGAGAAGCAGGGTCAAGATGTTTAAGATACAACCCCGGCCCTCAAAGGGCCAGCGGCAGTGGAGAAGGCAGCCTGGCGTACACCGTGCCCCCCGAAGAGTCCGCCATCCTCATCGGAGGCCTCAGCAACCACGGGTTTGGGCTCCAGCTAGGACGACAACGTTCAAAACGTACGAAAAAAGTCAGCAGAGAGCCACACTCACTCGAAAGGGAGCCACCGATCCGATGGCTGTGGAGCATCTCACGAGTGGAGAAGGTACCCTTTCTGGAAAGCGGAGTGCCACAACTGCAGGCGGCGAGGCCACATCACCAAGGTGTGCAGGCGACGGCGAACGGAGGACAGAGGCCCAACAGATCGACCTCCGAGGAGAACGGATGGCATCGGCAGGATCCTCGACAACGACGGTGATCCAGCAGTGCACCGCGTGTCTCAAAGAGTTTTCATCAATGGCGGCCTGGCCGTGCACCGCGTGTCATTAGAGCATCAATGTTTTTTTGTTGAGTTACTGTTATAAGGGGTCCCGGTTAGGATGGAAATAGACTCAGGGTCGTCATACTCCATACTTTCCGAGAAGAAGTTTCTACGCATTCCCCCAATGCATGACTCAAGCTTAAGGCCTTGAAGGCTCGCTTATGGGATCCCGGTGTTGGGAGTGGGAAATTTCATGGTGAAGTTTAAGAGGTTCACAAAAAAACTGCCCCTAGTAGTCCTCAAGCAAGGGTCTTGTTGCCTCCTGGGGACCCAGTGGGAATTGAACTGGCGGGTATAAATGCCATCGAGACTGACCCAATACGAGATGTGTGCGACGCACACCCGGCGGTTTTCAAAAAGGGGCTCGGGAAGTACAGGGGGGCCCCGGTTTCTTTTGACCTGGACCCAGAAATCCGACCCATCCGGCTTAAGCCAAGATGAGTGCCCTTCGCCCTCAAGGTCAAGATTGAAGTGGAACTGGACAAGTTGGTGGGACAGGGGATTTTGGTTCCAGTGGACTCTGTGGAGTGGGAAACTCCGATTGTTACAGCATTGAAATCTAATGGGGAGGTTAGGATTTGTGCTGATTATAAGTGTACAATTAACAAGGCCATTCAGCCTAATGTTTACCCGGTGCCGGTGGTTAGCCACTTATTAGCCACTTTACATGGGGATAAATGTTTCGCTAAGTTAGATTTGGCGCAAGCATATCAGCAGCTCACCGTAACTCCAGCTGCCGCCGCTGCGCAAACCATAATCATGCACAAGGGTGCATTCAAAGTCATGCGCTTACAGTTCGGCATGAATTCGGCCCCTGGGATTTTCCAGTCCCTCGTGGAGCATCTTTTAAAGGGCCTTCCCAGTGTTCTCCCCTACTTTGATGATGTTTTGATAACTGCGGGGAGTGAATCGGAACTAGCCAGAAGGCTGGACATAGTCCTGGCGGTTTTCGAGAAAGCAGGACTAACTCAGACGTCGGGTCTCAGACGGCGAAAGGAATCAGTCGGATGCATCAACGTTAGGGTTCTCCCCCACCCGCTTATCCCAAGGGGGAGACGCAGAGTGCTCTCCGAGTACAAATGCACATCCTCGTCTCCCAGCAAGAGGGGAGGGGGATGATACAAATCCATATCCTTTGGAAGCATCAGGGGGGGAAGAGGATGACGAAGTGGTTGATGAGTTTGATTTTTATTTTTGAAACTGGGGGTGGTGGTTTTGCGGAGTGTTCCCCCACCAGTCTGAGCAAAAAGTGGGGTTTTTGTTTAGTCCCAGGTGCCCCCAGTTTCTCAGGGTTAGAATTTACCCCTACCCCTCAACGAGAATAATTGAGGACAGCAAATCCACAGCAGATCGCTAACGAGTCTCATTCTCCCCTTGTAGGGCGAGAACCAGTCGGGTGGAGCAGCCCTAGTTTCCCTGAACCCAGCCAAGGACCTGAACGCCCCAAGCGCACATGCAGGAGGCCACAATGGTTGAGGGACTTCGTCTCATCCTAGGGTGGAGGGGTGTTGTGTATGGAAACACTATGCCAGTAAGATGAATGAAATTACGTCAATGCAAGGAATGTAAACTCGTATAACCTGTAATGATTACAATGTATCTCAGCTGCATTAGAATGCGAGCTAGCTACCACAAGGGCCAGCAGCGAGCGTTCAGCTCACATGGTACAAATTCCCCAACTATCTCAAGGTGCGGGAAACATTCCCGCCACGGTCATATCTGGTGAAGAAGGGCGTGACTCCTGATGACGTCACACCAGCAGTGACCAATGGGTTACCGTGTACCACATTCAAATATATTGTTACAGTATAAAAGGAGCTATACCTCCGCCATTACCACATGTTCAGATTGCATACTACCAAATAAAGATGTGTTTAGCTTTGTAACTGCTGACTGCTGCGTATCAATCTGCCAACATCAAAATAAGAGAAAAGAACTAAAACATGAATCATTAAGGAAACATTTGTATTTCTCTTTACCAAGAACCTTACAGAGTGATCATTTTTCCTTTCCAAAAGAGAGGATTAAACACGGTCATATCGCTCCTAATTTTTCTCTGCACCAAAAACAAAGTAACCCAATTCCAAATCTTTTCAACAAATCTTTATAATTGTGTTACTATTTTTCTGCACAGGTTATGTTGGGGTGGGAAAAATGAAAATGGCTATTGTTTAGGCCACAAATATTCCAAACTGAATCAGGAGCTATTCCCCTGATGAAACTCCCAATAATGTTCTACTCACTTATTTCTTAATTATGCCATTAGAAGAAAGTTTGGTACGTAATTTTAGATTAGCAGTGTCCAAATACTCTCTTTTTGGATAATGTTGAATAGGTTATATCAAACCCACAATTAAGTCACTTTCTTGGCTTTACCATTGGCAAAACTTAAGTCCTCATCAGTGCATGTTTCTGGCAGTAATCGGCAAACCAAGTAAATGAGCCGGATTCTGTATTTCTCCAAATTCACACAGCATGTTGTTGTCCACCAATAGTCCTCACTTGAGCATGTTGATCTTACATTTAGGGACTCCAATCTTCAGCCTATTCAGGTTCCTCCAAGTGATGTAGGGGAGGTTTTTTTTATTTTTATTTTATTTATTCCACTTGTACCCCACCCATCGGGGGGGGGAGGATCTTCCCCACTCTGGGTGGCTATCAACAACATTTTAAAAACATCTTAAAACCACACAATAAAAATACAAGACTTAATTAATGGCAGGGTTGGCCCAACAAGAAACCTAACACTAAACAGATGAGGTAATGTTCCTCATCTATATCCTTCTTTAATGTTGTTCCTTGTCCAGTGAGCTCCTTCCTCCATCTTCTTAATTTGGTTTTGCTCTTGTGTACCCTCAAGAATGTTTGTTCTGGCCTAAACTAAGATGAAAGTGAAATCAACTTTCATGGCCCAAAATTACAATGCCAGGAAAACTATAATCGAACCTGCAGTTACTCCTATTACTGCACACAACAGAAGTGCTACTGCAATTTTAAAATGATGCAAATCCACTCTTTTTAAAACTCCATTTTGTCACAGGCCAGCCAATACTGGAAGGCTTCCCAGATATTGACATTGCCAAGGTCATGAAAGCAGAGTCCTCACTCATTCAACATGTGATGAAAACAGAACCACTGGAACTGCCCCCATGGCAAGATCAGGGTCACCACATGGCCAGTGCTGGGAGATTTCCTGGCTACCTTGTGGCTCTGGTTGGTTTTAAAGACAGCCCATATTTTTCCAACTAATGCTTTATCTAGCCCCAGAAATAGCTACTCATCTTGGTCTTGCTGTAGTTATAAGATGACACATGGCTCAGGCATTACAGCATGTTGGGCAAGCAATAGATTCACCCAGGACATGCTATGTTATCTTTCATATATCCAGCAGAACCATCCAACAATATATCAAACAGCAATTTTCTCCTTTGTAAATATTATCATGAATCAGACAGAGGCTATCCCCCCGCCCCTGAAATCAAATTCTGAGCTGGTCCCCAAAGAAAAATGTGTGTGGTTTTACTACATCCGCCAGGCGCTGTGAATTAATCTCCTCCTTGTTTTTCTGGTTCTTTTTCATCCGTGGGACGAAAAGCTGCAGAAGAGACCCCTATTCAACAGCATCCATCCCACTGTCTCTCCAACTGTGTGATCCTACGCATGTCTCATCAGCGGTAAGCTCAGAAGTAAACATGTGTTGCTGCAGACTTCTACCTATTATTTTGCCTTCCAAAGGGGGAGAGAGTGAAAACCCAACTGGGATGCCAAGGCCAGCGTTGCCTTTACAGGGAAAACAACACTTTCCCATGTTAAGAGCTTCGTTGATTCTAAATGGCTCGAACATACTGCCATTGGGATTCCAGCATGGATCCATTTAAATCATAATTATGCTTTTAAAAGCAAGGTAATGAGTATTGAAATTAAAGCTCTAAGCTCGGCTTTTTCTTTCTGCTTCAGAAAAAGATGTGAGCAAAATGTTTTAGCTTGGTAATATTAAAGAAAAAGAAAAGTTCCCGGTGTGAGCAAATTTGTGCTATTAAGGACATGGCAGAGACAGGGCTGTGTTCTGCTGAATACAGCTGAGCTGTGACTCAGTGTCTTGATCTAACCAGTTGAACTGTGTCTGTGTTGTTTCATTAGCTTGCTTGCTTTCCTAACCTTTCCCAGACTTCATGCTGGCGGTGGGAGCAAACCTTTAAAAAAATCCTCTCTGGGGTGTGTGTCAGTGATGCCTGTGGAACAAAGCCTAGAGAAGCCCTTTGATGATCTGACCAGCACTGCCCTTCATTGGCCAACTATTGCCTTAGAACTTTGATTTACTTGCTAGTACAATGCAAGCGCGGCGCCAAAATGGCCGCCGCGCTCTTTGCGCCCCCCCCCCACAGGACGAATGATCCGGGTAGTTTAGGGCGTGGCCAGCTCCCTTATAAAAGGGGTGGCCACGAGGCAGCCGAGCTGCCATTTTAGCTAAGCGACGGAGCGGAGAAGTTTTTTCCCCTGTGTCTCCGTCGCTCCTTACCTAGATTGGAAGCCTTTTGGCGGCGAATCTTCTCTTTCGGCTTCCTTTTGCCTTGAGTGAGATGCCTCCGAAGAAGAAGGCGCTTTCGAGTTCGGCTCGCACGAGTAGGAGGCGCAATCCGGGTCGGAGGACCACGGTGGCGCCTCCCCAGCAGCCGCCTTTGCCGGCACCCGCCGGGACCAGCGGGATGGGGTCGATCACCCCTTGGCCGGAAGCGGGAGACCCAAGCATGGGCTCGGTGAGGGCTGCGGCCCGCGCCCCGCAAGCGGTGGACACCGCTCCTGGCTCTGCCCATTCTGCTGGGCCTGCAGCAGTTGTGGCGCAGCTCCCCCCGGGGCCTTCTAGCCTTGGGGGGTGGTGTGGCCCCCTGCCTTGGCAGGTGCCTGCACCGACCCTTCCGGGCTTCGGTGCGGGACAATGGCCCTACTCGGGTCCTGGGGTACAGGGACCTGTACCCGCGCCTCTAACAGGCGGGCCGGCCGGCCCTTGGCCCCAGGTCAGCGTGGAGGCCTTACTGGCCCGTGTGGCGGCCCTCGAGGCCTCCTTGGCTCGGGCCAGCCATGCTGGGGCTACTTGTGGGGTTCGTTTTGAGGCGCCGTCGGTCGGGCAGCAGCAGGCGACGGGACGGGTCGAGCTGCTGCAGGCGCGTGGTGCAACTTCAGCCACTGCCTCGCAGCTCCCCGGCCAGCAAGCAGGTGTGGGTCAGGCCCCGATGATGAGCTCTACGCCGGTCGTGAGCTCCGACGCCCCCGGTGGGCCGGAACCCCCGGTGGGGGCGGCCTGCGGGGGTGCAACATGTGAGTATGCAGTACATGCCAATACACCTACACACATTGCCACTACGGGGGTGGCCTTTCAATGGCCTTGGCCTCGCGCGGGTGGTGCGGTGGCCCAGCCGCCGGCGCCCCACTCGGCGATGACAACTGCTACCCAGACCACTGGGGTTGCAGGTGTTCCCTACCCTGCCGGGAATGTATTGGGGGTGGTGGGGCCAGCACAGGCCCCTTTTCAGATGCCCGCGTTGGCTGCGGTCCCGGTTTCGGCCTTGCCAACGGCGGGATATTCTTTGCCACTGGGTGACCACCTAGCACAAGCCACCAGAGAGAAGATATGGCGGGGGGAGTATGTAGATATCTTCTCACTCTTAAACAGAGAGCCCACCAAGGAGGAGAGGGAGGGGCAGGATGAGAAGGATAAGGAGCAGGCACGTCGTCGCAAGCCACCACGTACCTGGGCCAACTGGCTGCCGGCTTATTTAATCTACATGGCAGTGTACTTGAGAGCGCGGCCGGATTTAGCTATTCCGATGGTCCAATATTTGGACAACATCTATAGGGCGATGGTCGATTTTCCGGGCCCCTCGTGGTTGGCTTATGACGAGGAATTTCGTATGCGGATTCCCCTGCACCCCGAGATGAGGTGGGACGAGCCGTGCCAGAGGCTTTGGCTTCTGTACATGACGCCCATGCGCCCAGCGCCAGGGGAGAGATACCATTGCGGACATGCGGTCCAGCGAGCGGCTCCAGCTCAGGTTCCCCGCCAGGTGGCGGGGCAGGGGGTTCCAGCCCGCCTGCTGTGCTGGACTTTCTCGTCCAATGGTTCCTGCAATAGGAAAAATTGCAAGTACAGGCATGAGTGTCCCACCTGTGCGGGCCCCCACGCAGCCTCTGCCTGTCCCAGGCCTGGAGGGACGTGGGGCAGAGGGAGGGGCGGACAGTGGGCTGGCAAGACTGCCGCAGATGGGGCTGGTTCACCGAAAGGCTCCCTCCCCAATTAATGTGGACATGTTGGAGCGTTGGCTCGCATTGTACCCGAAGGGGGAGGATGCAGATTATCTACTTCAGGGCTTTAGACAGGGGTTCCGTATTCCTTTCATGGGTAATAGGTCCCCTCAGGATGCCCCCAATCTTTTGTCCCTTAGGGGGAGGGAGCAAGTGGCTGCCGCCAGCATTAATAAGGAGGTCAATGCGGGCAGGGTCGCTGGCCCTTTCCCTGTGCCCCCATTCACTAACCTTAAGGTATCGCCCCTGGGCTTGGTTCCCAAGAAGTCTCCAGGCAAGTTTCGCCTTATCCATCACTTGTCCTACCCAGCCGGCCGATCGGTCAATGATGCTATCCCTGATGACCTTTGCTCAGTCAGGTATACATCTTTTGACCACGCGCTGCGCATGGTGCGCTCATGTGGCCCGGGTGCGCTGCTGGCTAAGTGCGACATTAAGTCGGCTTTTCGCCTCTTGCCGGTGCACCCGGGCGACTTTGAATTGCTGGGTTTCAAATTTCGGGGCGAATATTACTTTGATAAGGCCATGCCTTTTGGCTGTTCCATATCATGCTCGGCTTTCGAGCGTTTCAGTACCTTCCTGGAGTGGGCTTTCGTCCGCAGGTCAGGGTCCCGGTCTGTAGCCCATTACCTGGATGACTTTTTATTCGGGGGTGAACGGGGCTGGGACACGTGCACACGTCTCCTCAACACATTTCAGACGCTAATGGAGGAACTCGGTGTCCCTTTAGCGCCCGAAAAGACCGAGGGCCCATCTAACAAGCTAGTATTCCTGGGGGTGGAGATCGACACAGTAGAACAGGCTTCTAGGTTACCGGGGGATAAGGTGTCCCGGTTAGTGGCCCTCATCTCGGATTTGCTGGCCAAGCACAAGGCATCGCTGAGGGAACTCCAAGTGTTACATGGTCACCTCAATTTTGCCTGCAGGGTGGTCGCACCGGGCAGGGCTTTTGCTCGGCGCTTATGCGACGCCATGGCAGGGTTATCCAGGCCCCACCATAGAGTCAGGATTACCTGGGGTATCAGGGCCGACATGTTCGTCTGGTTACAGTTCCTGAGGGAGTTCAATGGGGTCTCATTTTGGAGGTCTGACCTCCTGGCTTCCCCAAATTTTCAGATCCAGTCTGATGCCTCAGGATCCCTGGGTTATGGGATGTACTTCAATGGGAAGTGGGCCTATGGTGGGTGGCCACCGGCATGGGCAGGCACTGGTCGCCTGCGTGATCTCACATACCTTGAATTTTTTCCTATCCTGGGGGCTTTGATGCTGTGGGGCGAGGAATGGGCCAACTCGGTCGTGCATTTCTGGTGTGACAACGCTGCTGTTGTCCACATTGTCAATGCACAGACTTCCAAATCACCCAGGGTTATGGACCTAGTGCGCCAGTTTGTGCTGCGCTGCCTGCGCCTCAATGTTTTGTTCAGGGCTAGGCACGTCCCAGGGGTTAATAATGATATTGCCGACGCTTTGTCCCGCCTGCAGATCTCCCGGTTCCGTGCCTTGGCCCCGGATGCGGAGGAATTTCCCTCGCCACTCCCGGACGAGATATGGACCATTGGCAGGGAGAGGTGAACCGGGCGATCGGCCTGTCACTGGCTCCCCGCACGCGTAAGGCGTATCAACAAGCTTTTAATTCTTATAGGGCATTTTCTGCCCAATTTCACCTGCCAGAGACCTGGCCTATCCCGGTGGATCATGTTCTGCGGTTCATGGTTCACCTGCATTCCCAGGGCCTCGCACCTCGCACCATAGCATCCAAGCTCTCTGCGCTGGCTTTCATGGCCAAGGTGAGGGGTCGTGTGGACAGCACCTCTGACTTCCGTGTGAGACATGTTTTGGAGGGGTGGGTGCGTGAGCGCGGGCGTTGCCCGGACGACCGGCACCCTATTTCCCCAGGGGTTCTTACCCAGTTGGCCCGGGGCTGGCCAGGCCTCTGTTTTGATCATTATGAGGCAGCCCTTTTTCATGCAGCCACAACGGTGGCATTTTTTGGAGCGCTCCGCATCAGCGAACTTGTGATGCTGTCTAAGGCGGATGCAAGTTGTAGGGCACTGGAACTCGAAGATGTCTATGTTGCCAAAGACTGGGCCCAGTTGAGGATACGCTCCTCTAAGACTGATCAGCAGGGCGCAGGCAGTGGTGTAAGACTGCTACGGTGTTCTTTGGCAGACATCTGTCCGGTTGGTGCCCTACAGGAGTTTCTTGCACTGCGTGGCACGCACCATGGCCCGTTTTTCTGTCACCAAGATGGGTCTCCCCTTACTAAATTTCAGTTTTGGAAGGTGACAGGCAGAGCCCTCGCCAGGGTGGGCCTACCAGGTGCCCGTTATGGCACACATTCCTTCCGTATTGGGGCAGCCTCTACAGCAGCTGCTTTTGGGTACTCCGGGGCTGACATACGCAGCATGGGGAGGTGGGGTTCACAATGTTTTCAGTTTTATGTGCGCCCACTCCCGCCGTGAGTACCAACCCAGTCACCTTACCTACTTCCCTCATTTTTCCTTACAGACCCTGGGTGTCGTATTACACCGGTGACAGTATGGCTGGTGGGCCACAGCTACGTGCAAAGGGCAGCGCGTTACGCTGTGGCGACAGAGTGGGGACCCCGACTGGGACTGGGTGAACACGCCAGTCTCACATGGCATGGTAAGCCTGGGATGTTGTGGCGGGAGCTGCTGCCTTTTCTTTTTTCGGGCAGAAGTGCTGCCCCGCCTGACATTCTCATCATGCACCTGGGGGGCAACGATTTGGGTCAGGTCACCGGCTTGTCGCTCAAGCATGCGATTTGCGAGGACCTCGCCTACTTGCACTACGTCTGGCCTCCCGCAACCCTGGTTTGGTCGGACATGGTCCCGCGCCATTCTTACAGAGGAGGAGTTGACCTCATGGCCATTGACCGCGCTAGGCGCGCGGTCAATAGGGCGGTGGCGCGGTTCCTTGCTGACAAGGCTTGGGGAAGGGTCAGTCGTCACCCCGCTATTGGCCTAGAAAATTATGATTTGTATGCAGGGGATGGGGTCCATCTGTCGCGAGGAGGTATGGATCTCCTGTTGGGTGATTGGCGAGCAGGCCTGTTGACCGAGCTGACGGTCTGGGGGGGGGGGCGTCAGGCCTTCTTTGAAGCCCCTCCGTGTGGCGGGTAGCACTGGTAAGGTAAACAGTTATGACCCACAGGTATCCGGCAGGTTCGCAATTGACTGGACAACACTAGATAGGAATAAATTAGTTAAACGTTGTCCGGTCAACGACGAACCAGGCGACGGGGTGATGGCGATAGCTAGCCAGCATGCATCACCCCGTGATTTCACGGATACGAGTCAGAGGGTGGGGTCATGAGTTAGATATTGACTACGGTCAACAATTTGTTTGTTGTCAACAAACAAATTGATACAAATTGATACATTGTAACCAATTGCCGTTGGCAATTTTGGGTGGTACCTTACCAGTGTTACTTCGGCCTGCTTGCCTTAAGAATTATGATTGGTCGTTTTACCAATACAAATTTATAATTCGGACTAGGGCATGAATCAATAAATGTGGCCCAATGCCGTTATCCACTTTCAATGGTGTCTGAGTCCGTTATTGGGGGGTGCGCCTGCAATGCAAGCACGGCGCCAAAATGGCCGCTGCGCTCTTTGCGGGGGGCCCCCCACAGGATGAATGATCCGGGTAGTTTAGGGCGTGGCCAGCTCCCTTATAAAAGGGGTGGCCACGAGGCAGCCGAGCTGCCATTTTAGCTAAGCGACGGAGCGGAGAAGTTTTTTCCCCTCCACCCCCTCCCTAGTTAACAGTGTGATATTCTGGTCGCTTCGGGGCCGGGTGGGAATTTTTGGCCGGGACCCACATTGGCTTCCGGGTCCTGGCTTTTTTGCCCATCCCACACTGTTGCTATGGTTTGATATAGGGGTTCTTCTACGACTACTGTTGACTTTGGTCACATGGGCGGGTAGCACTGGTAAGGTAAACAGTTATGACCCACAGGTATCCGGCAGGTTCGCAATTGACTGGACAACACTAGATAGGAATAAATTAGTTAAACGTTGTCCGGTCAACGACGAACCAGGCGACGGGGTGATGGCGATAGCTAGCCAGCATGCATCACCCCGTGATTTCACGGATACGAGTCAGAGGGTGGGGTCATGAGTTAGATATTGACTACGGTCAACAATTTGTTTGTTGTCAACAAACAAATTGATACAAATTGATACATTGTAACCAATTGCCGTTGGCAATTTTGGGTGGTACCTTACCAGTGTTACTTCGGCCTGCTTGCCTTAAGAATTATGATTGGTCGTTTTACCAATACAAATTTATAATTCGGACTAGGGCATGAATCAATAAATGTGGCCCAATGCCGTTATCCACTTTCAATGGTGTCTGAGTCCGTTATTGGGGGGTGCGCCTGCAATGGCAGATCCTCAAGGGTAAAATTATCTTATGCCAGACTTTTTTATAGACTGCAGGCTCATGGAGTCAATGCAGCTAATCCAGAGCTAAAGTATCTCTGACCAATGGGCTTCCATCAAAGCAGGACTCTTCAAAGGTTATCC
The DNA here is from genome assembly GCA_035047305.1 of Bradypodion pumilum. Taxonomy (NCBI): domain Eukaryota; kingdom Metazoa; phylum Chordata; class Lepidosauria; order Squamata; family Chamaeleonidae; genus Bradypodion; species Bradypodion pumilum. The sequence continues at coordinate 99,731,260 of JAWDJD010000003.1, forward strand.
TGTCCACAATTGACCAACTTTTACTCTTTAAAAATTGTTCCTAATTCTTTGACCCTGACTCCACCATAAAAAAAAACACTCTGGATTTGCTCTGCTTATATAACTGTTGAAATCATCATATTTCTCTCCCCCCCTCCCCCCGCATGACACAAAGTTTGAATTGAATCCTTCTGGAACTTTTTTTAATCTCAAAGAGGCTTGTTTATTTGCTTCTGGGGGAGTGCTGTTCTATTGTTTTCATTGCATAAGGAATCAAATGGGCTTTTTCCATGTGGAAAAAGGGCTTTCCTTGTGCATCCGCTTGGAGAGAAGGAGCTGGCAGATCCACTGCTGTTAGGGCTTGGCCAGCCCACTTTGTGACTCTCCAGAGAGAGAGAGAGAGAGATGAGAGGGCAAAAGAAGAAGGGGGAGGCCAAAGATGAGAGAGAGAGAGAATATTACCTCTTTTGTGGCCACTGTGGCAGTGCAGAGGCCTGGGAGCTGCCCACCTGAGTGAATGCAAGTGCTGCACGGGCATGATGGAGGTGCTGCCAGTTCTGTGCTTGCCAAAGCACCAAGTGTACTGGAGAAGCTGGACAGGGAGATATTTTCTGGGTAGGTAGCAAGGGGATGGGGAGGCCTCTTAAGAACATAAGAACAGCCTTGCTGGAACAGGCCACAGCCCATCCAGTCCAGCATTCTGTCTCACACAGAGGCTCACCATTTGCTTCAGGGTATTCCCAACGCAAAAGTCAAAGGAGAAAGGAAAAAATACAATCATTTGAACACAGAATTTCAAAGAAAAGCAAGGAGAGATAAGGAAAACTACCTAAAAGAACAGTGCAAAGAAATGGAGGAAAACAACAAAAGAGGCAGAACCAGAGATCTTTTCAAAAAAATACGGGAAATCAAGGGAACATTTAAAGCAAAAATGACCATGATAAGGGACAAAGACAGAAAGGAGTTAGCTGATGCAGAAGAGATTAAGAAAAGATGGAAAGAGTACACAGAGGAACTCTACAAAAAGGACCTCAACACTCCTGATAATCACAATGATGAAGAAATTGAACTTGAGCCAGACATCCTGGAGAGCAAAGTCATAAAGGCCCTAAAGAGCACTGCAAACAACAAAGCTGGTGGAAATGATGGTATCTCAGTTGAATTTTTCAAAGCTCTAAAAGATGATGGCATCAAATTACTGCATTCAATATGCCAGCAGATTTGGAAAACAAAACAGTGGCCACAGGATTGGAAAAGATCAGTATACGTTCCAATCCCAAAAAAGGGCAATGCCAAAGAATGTTCAAATTATCGAACAATTGCGCTCATCCCACACGCCAGCAAGGTGATGCTCAAGATAATACAGGATAGACTTCTGAAGCATGTGGAGAGAGAATTACCAGAGGTGCAGGCTGGTTTCAGAAGAGGCAGGGGGACCAGAGACCACATTGCCATGATACGTTGGATCATGGAGAAAACAAAGGAATACCAGAAACAAGTTTACTTTTGTTTTATTGACTACACTAAGGCATTTGATTGTGTGGATCACAACAAGATGTGGCAAGTAATTAAAGAGATGGGAATACCAGAGCACCTCATATGCCTCCTGAGAAATCTGTACATGAATCAAGAAGCAACAGTTAGGACAGAACACGGAATGACAGAGTGGTTTGGAATAGGGAAAGGAGTAAGACAAGGGTGCATTTTGTCACCCTGCTTATTCAGCTAATACACAGAGCACATAATGCGCAATGCAGGGATGGAGGAATCACAATATGGGATAAAAATTGCTGGGAGAAACATCAACAATCTGAGATATGCAGACGATACCACCCTAATGGCCGAAAGTGAGGAAGACCTAAAGAATCTCTTGATTGGGCTTAAGGAAGAGAGTGCAAAAGCTGGCTTGAGACTCAATATCAAGAAAACCAAGATAATGGCAACAGGTCTGATCAGTTCCTGGAAAATAGATGGGGAAGAAGTAGAAGCAGTGACAGATTTTACATTCTTAGGATCAAAGATCACTGCAGAAGGGGATTGCAGCAATGAAATAAAAAGGCGACTGATTCTTGGGAGACAAGCTATGAGAAACCTGGGGAACATAGTGAAAAGCAGAGACATCACATTGCAAACAAAAATTAGAATAGTCAAAGCAATGGTATTCCATTGCGAGAGCTGGACAATTAGGAAAGCTGAACGCAGAAGAATAGATGCCTTTGAAATGTGGTGTTGGAGAAGAGTTTTGAGGGTACCCTGGACAGCAAAGAGAACAAATAGGTCAATCTTAGAAGAAATCAACCCTGACTGCTCATTGGAAGGTCAAATAGTAAAGATGAGGCTAAAGTACTTTGGGCATCAAATGAGAAGGGAGGACTCACTTGAGAAGGCCGTGATGTTGGGAAAGGTGGAGGGCAAAAGAAGAAGGGGGAGGCCAAAGATGAGATGGCTAGATGGTATTGTAGACACAATGTGCACAGAACTGGGAGGGCTGAGGGGGATGGTGGAGGACAGAGACGCCTGGAGAACAATGGTCCATAGGGTCGCAAAGGGTCGGAATTGACTGTGCGACTGAACAACAAAAATTCCCATGCAGATGCCTTCACCTGCTTAGGATTCCCTGGAAATGGCATTGAGAGTTATCCTGCCTATCTCTCCAACCCGGAGGTTTCCTTAGTTATCCATAATTATAGCCATTGATACCCTTGTCCTCCATGAACTTGTCAGACGCTGTGATCCCCGGCTTGCCTCGGGAGAAAGCGCATGAGTGCACCTGCCCGCTTTCTCCGAAGGCAAGCCAGGGATCAGATGCTGTGATCCGTGGCTTGCCTTCGGAGAAAGCGCATGGGCATGCCCGTGCACATTCTCCCAAGGCAAGCTGCAGATCACAGTATCCAATCCACGGTCTCCAGAGATCTCTGCCCCAAAGCCTGCAAGACTGGTCTCCAGCCCTGCGGGCTTTGGGGCAGAGATCAATGTCGGGAAATTTGAGGAAAAGTTTTGCATCGCACATGCAAAGTTGTATTTTCCCAACAGTGTACTAAATGTACCATATTTCCATCATAAAGGCATTAATTTATCTAAGATATCTATATTCTGCCTTATAATAAAAGGACACAAATGCAAAGTGAGTTGATTTTGATATGAATGCCTAGAATTGGTTAGAATTCAATGCTAATTGTGGTCTGTGGTCTGTGGAGAAGAAAGACTAACCCCCCTTTCAAAAAAAAAAATCAGGCAAATATACTTTCCATGAGTGATGCTCCACTGACGAAAGTTTCCTCCATCTTCTCTGAGAAAGAAAGAGAAAAAGAAAGCAAGATAATGTATATAGTGAAGAAGACTTAATTTCTGTTCTTCGGATTCTTCTTAGTGTGTGACTGGAAAATATTTTGCTATTTGCTCCAAAATTGGCATGGATGAATTCAAAGTATTTTTAAATGATTACCTGACATAATGGTCAATATGAATCAGTCCCTCCTTTTCCCTCTTCCTATCCATACTTTTCCCCCCTGCCAGTGGGGGGCTTCTACTTTTTTCTTACCACAACAATCCAAACAGTATTTTGCTACAAAAAGACTAAGAAGGGTGACCTGGGTTGCTGTCTGTTGATGTAATAAATTGTGGTGTAATATTTGGTGATAGTGAGAAGATACAACCCTGTGATCTTTCTCCCTAAATAATTTTTTGCTTATTTTTGTAAAAAAGAAAACTATTGAGTCTAGTGCTAGATCACCTTATCAATCCATTGCTATGTTAGTTTAAGGCTAGATAATTTCTGCAAGACTCTTTTAAGATAAAAAAATATATAACATTGAAACAATTCAAACAAGCTCCAGCAGATTACAATATTTTCATAGTATGTATATACTGTGTATGCATGGAGAACTTCAGAAAATTGTCACTCATTCTTTACTGTTATGCAACCCTTTAACAGTTCCAATGGCTTGATGGTAGATTGTTATAAGGGGAACCAGGGATAGGCAGGAAAGTGGTATCAAGGGAGAGAGGGCTGTGGGTGCAGACCAAACTACATTGGATTGAAGAGCCGGTGTGGACACTGGGACTGAATCAATCCAGGGTCTTTGTGTGGTCAAATAAACCAAATCCAGGCACAAAAGGGACTGTGAATCATACAGTCACTTTGCTCCAATTTAGCTTTCCAATGTAGTCATATCCATAATTTGCTAATTCCTTTTGCCATAGATCTTTGCTTCCAGACACTTTACCATCTTATTTTGTCCTCTTGTTGGGCAGGTTCCAGCTTGTTGACATCCTCCTTAAACTGGGGTGCCTCAGTCAAGTTAATATCTGGATTAATTCTGTAATTGGGTTGCATTACCTAGCTAGGAGATTGTGGAGATTTCTTACTGAAGTCTCAAACATGGGATACACTGGAAATTCTGTTTTTCACATATCTGGATGTGTCATAGCCAGAAATGTCATAGCGGTTTGATGTAGATCACCATGAGTCTACCTGCATGACACTCATGGTGCTTTCTGTACACTGTGCACAGGTACAAGCAGTGGCTAGGTAGCTGTAAAGAACCACAGCTGATACAATCTGTCATAACCAGCAAAAGAATTTAAAAACATTAGATTTTATTTAAAGATTATCCCATTAACATTATGTGCTTCATCTAAAACTATAAAATTATTTTTTAAAGTAATTGCCAAAATGCAGTGACTAAACACATTCATGAAAATTAAGCTAAAAAATATATGCCCCCCACCCGTATTTGCTTGAGATATGTTCTGAGACATACTGTGGATATCTGAAACCAGGGATAACAACAAACCCTATATTTTACATTGTGGACGGTAGCCTCTAGTGGCTAGCTTTGGTAATATGCAATAGAAATATATATTATATATTTCAGTTTTTTTGTGAATATTTTTAGACACTTAAATAGATGAAACCATAAATAATAAACCCACAAATAACCTGTAACTAGAGATTTATCTTTTACCTTTGATTTTTTTATCCTTTATTTATATTTATTCTTATATTGTGACTGTGTTTTGATATGTTGTAAGCTGCCTAGAGTGGTGTTTTATCAGATAGGCAGGGTAGAAAGAAAGAATTAAAATATTATGAAACATTAATGATTACTCAAGCCACTAATGTCATTGTCAGGTAATTCTTTCAATTGTTTTTAAAATACCTGTTTACATATTTAATGAATTGGAGATAATTAATTACTTTTGAATATTTCCAAGCTTTTTCTTTCAACTAAAGCTTCCTTCAAGAGAACTTCCTGCTGTATTATGCAAAACCTAGAAGTGATCTTAAAAAAACTAATATCCCCCTCATTATTTCTAAATGCATTTATTCTCATAAAACCTGAGGCAGGAGGAAGGCAAGGGGGATATGGGAACAAAACCAGAGTTTCTTCTCCTTATTTAACAGATGGTATGATAAACTGACATGAGGGAGGGCAAAGCGGAATCAAGAGAGAAATCCCTATGCACAATTATAGTATATGTTTATAAAGGCAAAACATAATATTATCAGTTGACAGAGTGCACAGAACTCCAACAATTAACATCAAACTTTCCATACTCACAACACTTACAATGGCCACACACTTCAAATTATGAAAAGAGACTGTTAAAAGATTGTGGGGTGGGGGTGGGGAATATGGGCCTTGGCATAATACAATTCTCCTATTAACAATATGGAGAAAAAGAGAATTCTATCTTGTCTGTGTGCATGCACTTATTTTGAATATTGTTTTGGATTATTAAAGTATGGTTTGTACTATAGGTTTATAAAGTGTTTTTTTTTAAAAAAGTAACTGTAACAATTAGTTATTTGTGCAAAATTTTAAAATTAACTTAAAATTGCAACATTAACAACATTGACTGATTTGGTTCAGTTTTTTTCCTTCTTATGCATATTATTTCAGGCTTCTAGCACTGAAGGACAGGTACATCTCAGACAGTTTGTACATGCATTATCATATAGAAATTTTACAATTTTATCTTTTCATTTCAAACTGAATAATGTATTTCATACTCAAAGAGTGCCAAATGGCATCTCAAGCTCTTAGCAACTCACATGGTGTGTGTGTGTGTGTGTGTGTGTGTGTGTGTGTGTGTGTGTGTGTCTGTCTGTCTGTCTGTCTGTCTGTCTGTCTGTCTGTCTGTCTGTGTACATAACTACTCTCTGGGAAAGATCAAAGGTAGCCAGCTGTTTACAAATGAAACAAGGCAAAGAAGTGGCTCAGAAAATGTCTGGGGGAACAATCACAGCAGGGGAGAGATTGAAAATAAAAGGAGGGGTGAGGTTTAGAGATACAGAGAGAGAGAAAAACAAAGAAATATCAGTAGCTCCCATCATTAAAACACAGAGGAGAAAAAAAGAATCTGTTGCATTCACGGAAGTGTTTAAAGTACTTTCATTGGGATTAAGTTAATGCCAATTTTTCTCAAGCTTTACTATTAATGATTTTTTCTAAGATACATTTATATTTTAATAGTCTCATTAGGTAACAATTATCAATTAGCAGTGTGGTGCCCAATGTATTGTTAGTGGACAGAGTGACAGATAAGGATTCAGGAGGCATGGGTTCAAACTCCCACTCAGTCATGAAAGCTCACTGGGGTATGGAACTGGTAATACTATTTCTTAAATATCTCACCCTGAAAGTCTGATTAGGGTCAATATCAGTCCATTCCAACTTGATGGCACATAAATATAACTATGGAGAGCAGCAGCAACAGCAGCTGGAGGAGAACTATGGCTGCACCTGGGGTTGCTTGGCGGCCTCAGGGGCGGCGCCCCCCCTCCCCGTCACCCCCACAGCCTTACAGCACTTGGACCAGGGACGGGAGGAGGAGACTCCCGTCATTGGAGTTCTGTTGGGGGGGGGTGGAGGGAGTGAGAGGGTATGTTTTAAGTGGGTTAGGGAGGGAGGGAGGGAGAGATGGCCTTGTCAGCCGGGAAGAGAGGGCGACACTCCGTCTGGGTTAATGGTGGAGGTTCCAGGGGCTCATTTAGAAGTTATGATGGGCATGGGGCGTTATAGTGGGAACTGTGGGGCGGGCCGCACTCAGGGAACACGGGACTGATGCTTAGTATCTGTCCCGCATTCTGGCCCCCCGGTTTCACCTCTAGGTCCCGAGCAGCTGATCCAGGGTGACCCCGCCCTTAGGTCGCTGCTGATGAATGCCAGGTCAGTCTGTAATAAGGCTCCCCTAATACTCTATTTTGGGGGAGAGGGCTGACCTGGCATGCATCACTGAGACCTGGCTGAGACCTGAGGATGGAGTGCCTCTATCAGAGATGTGTCCAGCCGGGTTCGGTGTTTGGCACCAGCCTAGGGATGTGGGTAAGGGCGGTGATGTTGCCATTATAGCCAGGGAGTCATTGGGAGTCGCCAGGGCCACCGCTCCACAAATTTCAGGTTGTGAGGCCCTGCTCCTGCGGTTGGGCCCTAAGGATCAGTTGGGGGTCCTACTCCTGTACCTGCCTCCTTGCAGGGTAAGGGACTCCCTGCCTGGGCTCCTTGAGGCCATCTCGGCGTTGGCTTTGGAGTTCCCTAGACTGATGGTTTTGGGGGACTTCAATTTGCCTTCGCTGGGGTCTGGTTCCGATGTGGCACAGGAGTTCATGGCTTCCATGGCAGCTATGGACCTGGCTCAGGTAATTCAGGGCCCGACCAGGGGCAGTGGCCACATGCCAGATTTAGTATTTTTGTCGGGGTGGTGGCAGAGTGATCTGAGTTTACAGAAGCTAGACATAACACCTGTGCCATGGTCAGATCACTATCTGGTGGCTCTAGACTTTCTGGGGGTGACACTTCATCATAAGGAGGCAGGGTCGATTAAAGTGGCCTGCCCCCGGCAACCGATGGATCCGGATGGATTCCAGAGGGAACTGGGGGAATTTCCTCTGGATCGGCGACACGATTCACCTGAGGCACTTGTTGACCTGTGGTACGGGTCGATGACATCTGCCTTGGATGTAATCGCTCCACTACGGCCTCTCAGAGCCCGTGGAGCTAGGTCATCCCCGTGGTTCACTGAAGAACTACGGGAGCTCAAACGGGCAAAGAGCCGCCTTGAGCGCCGCTGGGTGAAGACCCAGAGCGATTCCAATTGGACACTAGCTAGAGCCGCTATTAGGGCCTACCTAGTGGCGATGGGGGTGGTGAGGAGGCAATACTTCACCACCCTTGTTGCCTCCGCTGATAATCGCCCAGCCACCCTGTTTCGGGTGACCAGGTCCCTCCTGGGTAGGGCGGGGCCTGTGCCTGGTTGGCAGGGATCGGCTGAGGACTTTGCTGACCATCTGGTGGAGAAAATCGATCAGATTCGCTCTGGGTTCAAACTTGGCGTGGACGGGGAGGGTCCAGGGGGAGCCAGTGTGCAGTCTTGCGGTGTTACCTGGGACCGGTTTGATCCAGTTGCCCCGGATGAAGTGGACAGGCTCCTTGCGGCACAAGGAGGAGGGCCTTCTCCGTGTCCGCACCGGCCCTTTGGAACCTCCTGCCTGTGGAACTGCGTCTCCAGACGGAGTTGTTGCCCTTTAGGAAGGAACTAAAGACCTGGTTGGCGGGCCAAGTTTGGGGTGCGGGCGGGGATGAGGGTACCGTTGGGTGGTTGGTATAGATAAGTGTGCCTTCCCCCAAGTTCCCTTCGGTACTTGCGCACCTTTTAGGGGTGGGTTTTTTAACTTTTAACTTTGTTTTATCATGTGTCTTTTTATGTATTTACTGTCCGCTATGTAAATCGCCCTGAGTTGGGTTGTACCTGAGTGGGCGGTATATAAGCGTGAAAAATAAAAAAATAAAAAATAAATAAGCAGCAACAGCATTCAAAATGATTTCAGTTGCAGGGTGTCCTGGATGAAGTGGATTATCTGGACCCCTTCCAGTCAGGATTCAGGCCTGGATATGGCATGGAGATGGCATTGGTTGTGCTGATGAATGATCTCTGGCGGGAGTGGGACAGTGGTCACCCAGCTGTCCTTGCTCTCCTTGACCTCTCAATGGCTTTCGATACCGTCGACCACGGTATCCTTCTGGGACGGCTCAAGGGATTGGGGATCCAGGGCACGGTGTTGTCCTGGTTCTCCTCAATCCTGAAGGGCCGGACCCAGTCAGTATGGTTGGAGAGTGAGAGGTCCAGCCCTAGGCCCCTCCAATATGGGGTATGGTGCTTTCTCCTCTCCTATTTAACAGCTACATGAAGCCGCTGGGTGATATCATCAGTTCCCATGGGGTGCGGTACCACCAGTACGCGGATGACACTCAGTTGTACATCTTGGCCCGTGGGGACTCCAATGATGCTGTCAAAGTCCTATCTGGATATCTGAAGGCTGTGGGGGTCTGGATGGGGGCCAATGGGTTACAATTGAATCCCAGCAAGACAGAGTGGCTGTGGTTTCGGAGTCCTACTCCATTCCGGTAGCTGCCATCCTTTGCCCCAGACAGACCCAGTGTGCAAATTGGGGGTCCTGCTGGACTCTCAACTGCTACTAGAAGAGCAGATGGCAGTTATGGCCAGGGGGGCCTTTGCACAACTCCGTGTGATATGCCAGTTGCATCCACTCCTGGATAGGGACTCCTTGCTTATGGTCACCCATGCTCTGGTCACCTCCAGACTAGATTATTGCAATTCGCTCTACATGGGGCTGCCCTTGACGACCATTCGGAGGCTGCAGCTAGTCCAGAATGCAGCAGCCTGAATAGTGATGGGGTGTGGGCATTATGCCCATGCCTCGCCTCTGCTTCAGGAGCTGCACTGGTTACCAGTTTGCCTCCGAGTGCAATTCAAGGTTATGACCTTTAAAGCCCTATATGGTAGTGGGCCAGGATACCTAAGAGACCATATCATCCTAAGAACGTCTGTCCATCCAACCAGAGCAGACCAGAGGGGCTCCCTAATTGTTCCATCAGCCAGTGGGGCCCACCTATCTGGCACAAGAAAAAGGACCTTCTCCGTGTTTGCACCGGCCCTCTGGAACCTCCTGCCAGTAGAGCTATGGTTGCAGATGGAGTTGCTGCCCTTCAGGAAAGGTCTTAAAATCTGGCTGGCGGGGCAGGTGTGGGGCCCTGGGGGCAATGTGGCTCCTGCTCGTTGGCTTTTACCATAAGATACTCCCTCTCTATGCTTCTTGGGTGGGTGGGATTTTGATGTAGATTATAATGTGAATTTTAATGTGGGACATTAATGTGGGGTTTTAATGTGGGTGGGGGGTTTAGCTGCTTTCACTGTGTAGGGTCTTTTAGATTATGTAAACCGTCCTGCATCGGGTCACCTGAGTGGGCGGCAAATAAATTGAAAAATTAAATTAAATTAAATACCATGTGTTGTGTTAGGAATAATCTCATGGCAAACTGCTCATAAAAGGTACATGATTTCAGGCTAGACAGTTTATTATTTCTTTGCCTATAGTGTTTCATTTCTTTCCTGTTTTTGCACCAGTAGATTAGCTTATATGTGGGAGTGTTGTGATTTCTCACTGTTTTTAATGTATTTATAGTCCCCCTTCTCCCAACAAGGGGCTCCAAGATTGCTGATAAAGTAAATAATAAATATCAAATCAACTAAAATACAATAAATTACAATGTTAAAAATAATTAAAGAAATTACTGGATAAAAATATTTTTAGAATCATTTAAAAGACACACAAAAACTACACATTGTACTGATACCTCTTTATTAACTAGATACTTATCATCTTGTTTTTTAAAAAGACTGATGGTTAACCTCTCTTCCCATGGAAGGAAGCATAAGTCTGGGAACAAGGAAAAGGTCTCCCCCAAAGAGTCAATCTTTCAGATAGCTTAGTACAGGGATTTGCAACCTAAGGCCCACAGGCCAAATCTGGCCCACAATGCCATTTCATGTGGTCCCCCACCCTTCCAAGGGCAATCGAGAAACAAAATGTCTATCCCCTTTTAAGCTGTTGGGACAAAATGGCCACCCCCATCATGCAGGCAGGGCAAAAATGGCCAATTGGTCCTGACTGAGAGAGTGTGACCTGACCCACAGCTTGAACAGTTTGGGAACCCCTGGCATAGTACAATGAATTATACCTTTGATACTGAAGATTTTTTCCATACTTCATAGGTGGCTCCTTTTAATACAACAAGCCCATTGGCTAACAGAGTGTGCACATTTTTTGATCCACTTATTTGCATAAGAAGAGATACATGAGAAAAGATACATTCTGTTCCTGTCAGAAAACACAGTTAACATACATAACATTCTTCCCCCCTAGGTAAAAACAAAATCCTTTAACCAGGATGGCGGTCTAGTTTCCCTTCTGGGTCGGACGCTTGACTGAGCTGGCTCAGGGGCTCGTAGGATGGGTGACCTGACTGGAGTGAGCGATTGACTTCAGGGGGAGGATTGTAAACCCAAATTAAAGCCCCGTTTGTCAGATGGAGGAGCAGGGGATCGCTCAAAACCAAAATCTAATTCTGTGGATGAATAAGACAACTCAGGGTCCCTCTTGTGTGTACTAAGAGTGGAGGGTGACTCCAAACAAAATTGGTCATCATCAATAAAGGAATCCAGAGTGCTAGGCTGGTCCCTAGAACACACCTCTGGGTCTAAGTTAGCTTGCTGCTGAATATTACCTCTGCCCCCTGGGTTTAAACGGGTGGGGGCCAACCCTAACGTTGAGTGTCTGTATTCGTCCTGTAGGTCCAGTATTCTGGGTCTCAATTGATCTGCGTGCCTCCTCCAGATCAGACCAGTGGCTGTTTCGATTCTGTAAGAAACAGGACCAGTCTGATTGATCACAAACCCAGGCACCCGCGTAGGACCATTAGCTGCATAATTGCGGCAATGTACAGGGTCTCCCGGAGAAAAACCCTTCTGGTGTTGGATCGCTATATTTATGCCTTTATCCTCCACCCTAGAGGGATCCAATCTGTCCAGCAAGGATGACAGTTTCATTCGCTGGAGCAATTCAGCAGGGGACAGCCCTGAGGCAAGGGGGGTGAGTCTATATGTGAAAAGAAACTGGCATAGCTGGAGCTCCAAATCCCCTTCACCCATACACTGAAGCACGTCTTTAGTTGTGTGCACCTGCCGCTCCACCTGGCCATTGGTGGCTGGGTGGAATGGGGCGGCAGTGATGTGCCTAATTGCATTCCTTTCCATGTAGGATTGGAATTCTGTAGATGTGAACGTAGACGCGTTGTCAGACACCAGCACATCTGGAAGTCCAAATGCTGCGAACAGCCTTCTCAGGTGCATTATCGTGGTGGCTGAAGTGGTATTAGGCACTCTAATCACTTCCAGCCACTTAAAGAATGAGTCTACAACCAACAAAAATAGGGCACCCCTAAATGGACCTGCAAAATCTATGTGCTGGACCACGGGCCCCTAGCAGAATCCCATTCCCAAGAGGGAATGTGGGATTGCTCTGGGCGAGAGGATTGACAGCTGGCACAAGTGCTGACCATCTGCTCTATGTCTTGGTCCAGTTGAGGCCACTAAAAGTAGCTATGGGCAAGGGCTTTGGAACGTACAATTCCCAGATGACTTGTGTGTAGATGTAAAATCATTTTCCTGAGAGTGACAGGAATGGCCACCTGCTGGCCCCATAAAAGGCAACTTCATTCCGCTGACAGTTTCAAATGCTTCCGGTGGAATGTTCTGAATTCCTCAGCTAGAGGAGAGACAGGCCAGCCTTTTTGTACCCAAGACATTACTTTAGTCAATGTTACATCCTTGGCCGTAGCTTTGGCTATATCTGGGGGGACGACCAGGGGCAAGTCGAATGCCTCAATCATGAGGACCTGGTGGTCGCTTTCGATCTTGCAATCGGCTTGCCCGACCCCTGGCAGTGGAGAATGTGACAGGGCATCTGCGTGGCTGATGTCCTTGCCGGGCCTGTGCACCAAAGTAAAATCGTATACATTTAGGAATATTACCCAACGCAACATCCTTGGGGACAGAATTTGAGGTGTGGGCTTCCCGTTCACAAAGATTCCAAGGAGGGGCTTGTGGTCAGTTACAATGGTAAAAGGCCTTCCTCAAAGGTAATCGTGGAATTTCTTAGTGCCTGCCACAATTGTCAACGGCTCCCTGTCTGTCTGAGCGTAATTTTTCTCAGGCTTTGAGAGCGAATGGGAAAAGAATGCTACAGGGGTTTCCTTCCCGTCACTTAGTACATGGCATAACACAGCTCCCACCCCCACAGGGGATGCATCACACACAAGTACAAGGGAAGAAGAGACGGCTAGCGTGTAACCAAAAGGGAAAGCAGGAGGCAACCACCCCAACAAAGGAGTCAATCAAGGAATAAAATCAAAGCATTTAATATGCGGGAGCAGAGCATATTAATGCTTTGATTTTATTCCTTGATTGACTCCTTTGTTGGGGTGGTTGCCTCCTGCTTCCCCTCACACACAAGTACAACTTCTTTGTTAGGATCAAAATGAGTTAATACAGCATCCGAAGATAGCAGCCTTTTAAGTTCTAGGAACGCTTTCTCCTGGCAATGGCCCCAGTGCCAAACAGTATCTTTCTTAAGAAGCCGATGTAATGGTTCGGCAACTGAGGCTTTGCGATGGAGAAAAGTGTGATAAAAGTTTAACAATCCTAGAAACGTTTGCAATTCGGCTTTACATTTCAGCCTGGGTGCATTCCGCATGGCCGTCACCTTGTAGCCCGAGGGCATGATACCTTGGGGTGTAATGCGGTACCCCAGGAACTCCACTTCCCATGCCAAAAACACACATTTGTCTCTTCTGAGACGTAGACCGGCCTTCTCAAAACGAGACAGGACTTGATGGAGCCTGGCTGCTAGTTTGATGGTGTCCTTAGCGGTGATCAGGACATTGTCAAAATATGGCAGGACACCAGGCAACCCTTTCAAAATATGTTCTACAAGAGATTGAAATATTCTGGGGGCCGCATTCACCCTGAATTGTAGTCTAGTTACCTTAAATGCCCCGCTATGCATTACTATGGTCTGGGCTATGGCAGCAGCAGGAGACACAGTTAATTGTTGGTAAGCCTGGGCAAGGTCAGGTTTTGTGAAGTAATTTCCTCCATGCAAGGAGGCAAGAAGGTGGCTTACCATGGGCACAGGTTATGCGTTCGGACGAATAGCTTTATTGATGGTACACTTGTAATCAGCGCATATCCTAACCTCCCTGTTACTTTTCAAAGCAGTTAAAATTGGTGTCTCCCACTCTGTGGAGTCCACCGGCACTAGGATGCCCTGCCCCACCAGTTTGTCCAGCTCGGCTTCTATCTTCTCCTTTAAAGCAAAGGGTACTCAGCATGGCTTCATCCGGATGGGCCCGATGGTTGGGTCAAGCTCAAAGTCAACAGGGGGTTCTTTGTATAAACCTAAACCATTTTTGAATACCTCAGGATGTGCAGCACAAACGTCCCGGATTGGGTCAGAGTCTATTGCGTGGATGCCAGAAAGCCGGATTCCCAGGGGCCTTAACCATTGGGTCCCAATAAGACAGTTAGTGCCCTGCTTAACTACAACCAATGGCAAGGAGGTGCAAATGTTTTTGAATTTAACCAAGAAATTACCCACCCCCAGGACCGGAATCTGGCAACCCTGCACATCCCGGAGGGAAGTTTTAAAGGATTTAAGCTTGGGCCGAGAGGCAGGGAGAGTTCTCAAAAACTCCCACTGTGGGATTATGGAAAAGACAGTGCCTGAATCCACCTCCATCTTGAAGAGGACGTCCTGCAGGATCAGGTCTACGAAAAAACGCTCGCTGACATGCCCACTTGGCACGGCTCAGGCTCTGGTGACACTTTGGCGATACACGTGTTGTGGTGATGACTCTTCTTGGGCACAGGCACTGGAGGTCTTTGCTATTGCTGTCGGCATGCCTTAGCAATGTGCCCTCTTCGCCCGCAGTTGTGGAATTCTGCAATGTGGAAGGGGCACTTCTTGCGGTCATGCCAGGCTCCGCTGCCATCACACTTGTGAAGGAATTTCTTCTCCCGATCGTCACAGTGCTCTCGGTGCTTTCATCGGTCGCTCGGACTTTTCCCTCTGCGTCACTGGACTCTGATAAAGAGGTGGAACCAGGCGATGCTGAGGAGGATGAAGGTGAACTTTGCTGAGCTTGCACAGCTGAGTCGGTGGCACTGGTGGTGGAGTGGCGATGGCTGAAAAGCTTTTTCCTGGACCGTGCAGCTTCAGACGCTACTGCCTCTTCTAGGACATCCGTGAAGGTTAGCGTCTTTCTGATCATGAGGTGACACTGAGCATCTTTGTCCCTCATGTCGGCCAGAAGACAGTCCCAGAGTGCTTCTTCAATAGTTGTCCCACTTGCACTGGGCAGCAGCAATGCGCAGCGCGGCAGCGTAGTCTGCAATGGATTCACCGAGTCGCTGCTCTCTTCTGTGGAAGGCCACTCTGGCCGGGAAGATGGAGACCTCTGGCTGAAGGTGCCTCCTTAATGCAGACATGATTTCTGCGAGCAGCACCACATCCACGTCCCTTGGGAGAACGAGGTGGGTTGCCAGCTCAAGCGTCTCAGAACCGCACTGAGCGAGGAAACAGGAGTGCTTCTGTTTTCTGTCAGTGATCTTCTGCGAGGCCATTTCGTGGCGGAACCGGTGTTTGTATGTTGCCCATTTCTCTGGATGCGCTGGGTCAAATGGGCCAATGTTGCTGCCGTGTGGGGATGCCATTTCACCTTTGTCGCCAATTTAGAGTTCAAGGAATGAAGAAGCAGACGATTGAAGTAGTGAAATTCATCTCTTTATTAGTGGGGTTTGAACACAGTTTGGATGGGGCAAAACTTGGACTTATATATACTATAAACCGTAACAGTAACAATAATACAACAAGCCCATTGGCTAACAGAGTGTGCACATTTTTCGATCCACTTATTTGCATAAGAATAGATACATGAGAAAATATACATTCCGCTCCTATAAACAGTAACAGTAACAATAATGCAACAAATCCATCGGCTAACAGAGTGTGCACATTTTTCAATCCACTTATTTGCATAAGAATAGATACATGAGAAAAGATACATTCTGCTCCTGTCAGAAAACACAGTTAACATACATAACACTCCTTCAATTTAAAGGTAACTTTTTGGACTGCAGTTCACAGAATCTCTTAACAGCAGAACTTCTGGACCTTTGGATTGGAAGGACTCTGGAAAGCTATCTTTCAAACAAACAAACAAAACTAATTTGCCAAGCTTTGCACCAAAGGAAATAAGTTTGCACTGGACTCTGTAATGAGAGCTGAAAGTAGACTGAGATTCTGCTGGTGAATTTGACAAGATCATGGAAAGCACAAATGGAAAGCAGCAAACTGTTGAAGGTAGCAACTGATTGGAAAACACCGGACAGTGGCCTACAAGGGAGATGAAATGAGTAAGCTCCCAAACAATTCTGAGGAAATTGTTACACCCAGAAGAGGGAAGGAAGAAACTGAAGTGGGAAAGACAGTGTATTTAAATAGTTATTCTGGGTCGTTAAGAATGATACAAAGATATATGCATAACAGTTAGTGTGGTTTCTCCATGCCCCAGTGGCATGGAACGGCCCGCGCAGAGGCCACTTCGGGGGAACGCTCCTTGAGCCGTGGGCTCTGCGGGCAGAGAAATTTAGGGGGGTGGATAAATGATAGGGTTTGATTCACCCAATTTCCTGACCTGACCAGCGGATCTGCTGAGAGAGCGAATAGCTAACCCGGTTACCCATTAGAATAATCACTCATCTCCAAGCTCAACTTTACCCCGGGTGTAAACAGAGGCCATGTTTACCCCAGCTTAATCCCCAAACAATGGTGTTTTCCCCAGTCTGTGTTTGGCCAAGTTAATTAACTTCCCTCTGAGAGATTCCCAATTAACCCGAGCAAACAGGTGATGTGATTTCTGTCAGATGACTGTTTTTGCCACCGTTGCGCTTTTACTCCTATATATGATGATGCCTTTTTCCCAATAAACCACTGATCTTATCCTCCACCATACTGCCTCGTATCGTTTCTTGATCAGTCTCCTCCGGGACCTCTGGCCCTCTGCGGCCCCGATTCCTACATCTGGTGACCCCGACGTGATCTACTCGTGAGTAAGCAAGCGGTCTTCCTCAGAGTAGCGATCACACGGTCCGGTTCTGCGCTTGAACCGTGTCCGAATCGTCCCGGAGGGCAGCGCGGCACTACGTCCGGCAGCCAGCCGAGCGGAGGGACGGCCTGCGGTGAGGCAGTCCAAAGAGGCATCCTACAGCGTGCTCCCGGCTTTCGCGGCGGCTTGCAGGTTACGGAAAAACGCGTTCCGCAGGGACAGCTGTGAATCCCTGACAGCGCAGTGGCCACCGAGGGCCCGTGGCCGCAGTCCACGCTCCGAGCTCTACCCAGAAAGCGACGTCGCCAGAACCTGTTGCCTGCCCAAGACGCGTCGACTCGTCCCGAGGAGGAAACTTCGGAGGACCCAATCGCAGGTAATATGGGGACCTGTCCTCAGCGACAGCGTCCATCCGCTAGCCAAAGAACTTGTGAGGGAGAGTTCAAGATCCTGGCCAGGATATTTAATTTGCGTTTTCACAGCGGGGAGCTAGCGAGACTTTGGGTGTACCTAGGGGAACACTGCCTGCTTTACCCAGAAGTAGGTACGTTAACCCTCGAGCTCTGGGATCAGATAGGAGACTGCATTCAGCAACCCCCGAAAGCTCCAGGAGGCGTAATTCGCACATGGAGAAAGTGTAGGAAGCTCTTAGCGGAGATAGAGCCAGTCCGGGTAGAGGCCAAAGAACCCCCAAATCTGCCAGAAGCGCCAGCCGAGCCAACGGCGCCTACGGCGCTCTATCCGTCACTCCAATTTAGGCAGGGTAGCGTAGGGAGCTTTCCCCCGGTGACAGCTGCAGACGTCACCGGTGGAATGCAAGGAATGAGGAGCGCAGGCGCTTCTCTGACAGCAACGGGTTCCCGAGTTACCAAAAGTCCCCTTCAGCGTACAATTGAAGAGGAGATTAGGAAGGGGGAGTTGCCAGCAGAAGAACTAGCTGAGCTTAGTCAGATATGTCCCATCCGCATGGAAATAGACGCGCTCACAGGCGCCCAACAGATAATTCATTCCCCAGTTCCGTATAAGCTTCTCATGGCCATCTCAGAAACAGGGCTCCAAAGTCGTTTTACAAGGGGCACGCTTCAGCAAGTGTGCGAGAACACCATGTGGATTCCCCATGACTGGAAAGCCGTCATGCGGATGATGCTCAACCCTAGCCAGTATTTAATTTGGGACAGCGAGTTTCGCCTAGAGGCGCAGACGAGGGCTGCCAGGATGGGAGGCGCAGTACTTCCTGACCAGTTATATGGTTCAGGTGCCTTCGAGCCCATCGATGCCCAAATCAACTTGCCTCTAGCCACTCTCCAGATGTTGGCCGAGGCCGCCTTCAGGGCACTTTTCAAAGTCCCAGCAACTGGCAAAGCGGCTAAAAATTACACCGCTATCAAGCAGGGAGCCCAGGAGCCCTATATGGACTTCATCAATCGCCTGGAAGAAGCAATTAGCAGGCAGATTGACAATGAGCAAGCCCAGCAAGAGCTCATGATGAAGCTAGCCAAGGACAATGCCAATCTAGACTGCCGTAAAATCATGCAGTCCCTGGGCAACCGTCCTGATTTGACCCTTACGGACATGATTAGAGCTTGCGCCGACGTTGGCACAGAATCCTACAAGATGGGATTGCTAGCGGCAGCGGTGCAAGGGGGTAAGAGACCAAAAGGAAAGACCCAAGGAGCATGTCACAATTGTGGCAAGGTTGGTCACTTCGCTAGGGAGTGCCGATCCAAGGGAGGCGGACAAAAGTCCGGCCATTCTAAGGCTCCGAAAACCCAGTGTCCGAAGTGTAAAAGAGGCTACCACTGGGCCCGAGACTGTCCGGATTCGGGAAACTGGAACGCGGGCATGTCTCTGGCCCCGGTCCAAACAGAGGCTTCCCTCAGCTCACCAGAGCTAGTCTAGATCCCAGTCCCACTCCAGGCATTGCGAGGGCACAGGCCAGCCCCAAGGGTAGTTCAGGGTTAGACTTGACTTGTCAGGTGGATGTTACATGCGACCTGCCAGGCACGGTCTATCTGGTGGATTCCCAGTACATGGGTCCACTGCCCAAGGGCTTTATAGGTTTAGTTTTGCCCCGTAGTGTAGCTGGAGCACGCGGAATTTTCATAATCCCAGGAGTCGTTGACTCGAATTTTTCAGCCGTTCTCCAAGTTCAGTTGTGGACTCACCTGCCCCAGACAATTCACAAAGGAGACACCTTAGCGCAACTGATCATGGTTCCTTATCACTCGCCAGCAGATAGCCAAGGAAGGCTCAGTGACAGCTCCGAGTCCCGGTCAGAGGACCGCTCGAGCGCCAGTGAGGCAGTACAAGGATACCAGGTCTTAGCGACAGTGGAGACCAACATTGAGTGGAAACAGCGCCCGGTTATCGAGGTATTTCTGAATAATAGAATATTCTCAGGCTTATTAGATACCGGAGCAGATGTGAGCGTGATAAGCAGGGGCCAGTGGCCAAGGGAGTGGGCCATTGAGCCGGTCTCCGATGTGTGGGGGGTAGGCGGCATTCAGGAAGCGTTCAGAAGCCGAGAGTGGGTGACAGTCACGATTCCAAAGGCTGACGGCACGGCGGTAATTCGGCCGCACATTCTCGACGTGCACATCAACCTTTGGGGGCGAGACATCTTACAGCAGTACGGTGCTACGCTTACCTTTGGGTAATGGCGTTGCCACTTAAGTGGCTCACCGACACGCCGGTCTGGGTAGAACAATGGCCGGTAGTGGGGGAGAAATTAGTCACCCTTAAGCAGCTAGTTAAAGAACAGCTAGAGGCAGGACACATAGAGCAGTCCACGAGTCCATGGAATTCGCCAATTTTTGTGATTAAGAAGAAGTTGGGAAAGTGGCGACTCCTCCACAATCTCAGAGAGATCAATAAATGCATTCAGCCAATGGGTCTGCTCCAATGCGGCATCCCGAATCCGAACATGATTCTCGAGGGGTGGGAGATCCTAGTCGTAGATCTCAAGGATTGCTTTTATACAATTCCCTTAGACCCCCGGGACCAGGAAAGGTTCGCCTTTACGGTGCCGGTTGTGAACCACAGTGAGCCTACGCAGCGTTACGCGTGGAAATTTTTGCCACAGGGCATGCTCAATTCGCCCACCCTGTGCCAAATTTATGTTCACAACGCACTGGCAAAGTTCCGAAGCCTTTACCCTAAAGCCATAGTTTGTCACTTCATGGACGACATCTTGGTCGCGATGCCGCAACTCGGCAGCGAAATGTTTTCTGACCTCCAGGCCAGCCTGGGGGACAAAGGTTTACTCATTGCCCCAGAGAAAGTGCAGAGAACCGAGCCCTTCTCATACTTGGGTCATCGGCTTCTCCGCTCTTTCGCCGCACCAGTTTTGCCTCAAATCAATTTACAGGACTCAGTCACCCTGGTAGAATTGCAGCAGGTTTTAGGGAACATCAATTGGGCCAGACCGTATTTTCGTTTGGATACGGATCTTTTGAAGCCGCTCTTCTCGCTGCTAACATTAGGTAAGCAGCCAGCAGACCGGATAAAAATTTCTCGAGAAGCGCGCTTGGCTCTCGAGAAAGTTAACCAAGCTCTCAGCCAGTGATGGGTAGATAGGATCTCCCCAGGGCCATATGCTCCGATCTTGAATTTGTACATCGTACGGTCAGGATCCATGTTCACGGGAGCGCTCGGCGTGGATGCCGAGAAAGGGGCGAGTATCGTGGAGTGGGTGTACCTTCCGAACACCTCTTCACGAAACATCGTTCCTCCCCAAGAATTGGTTTCCGCGGTGGTTTACCGCGGAAGGCTGAGAGATAGGGACATTTCAGGGCATGATTTGGCCAAAATCGTAGTTCCGTTCACCAAGGAACAAGTTCAGCAATTAATGCAGCTCGGTGACTCACTTCCGATAGCTTTGGAAGGATTCACCGGATGCTTGGCATACCACTTGCCAAAGGACCCCAGACTTGTCTCACTTCAGACGCAGACAGTTAGCTTATTTGAGTTGCTTTCGCTGGTTCCACTTCAGGGAGCCAGGACAGTTTTTACTGATGGTGGTCGCACATATGGTGTCTTGACCTGGCAGGAGGGCCAAGCTTGGCGCACGCTGTTAACTCTTCCACAAAAGTCTGCACAGCGGGCGGAGTTGGCAGCGGTGAACCTTGCCTTGCGCACCTTCGCCAAGGAATGTTTAAACATCATTACGGACAGCATGTACGTTAGGAATTTGCTTCACAGTCTACCGGGAGCATACATCACTCCCGCGATAGACAAGAATTTGCTTAGTTTGTTTCTCACTACTCAATTTCATTTGCGCAACCGCACGGAGCCGCTCTATATTGCCCACATCCGCAGTCATCAGGACCTCCCGGGTCCGATTTCCGCGGGCAATAGCAGAGCGGACGCGGCGGCAAAGGAAATTCAGCAACGTTCAGTTTTGGGTGTTTTTACTACTCCAATTCAGAGCCATGCTTTCTTTCACCAAAATGCCAAAGCACTTGCCAGACAGTTTAATTTGCCACTTTCTCAAGCCCAAGGCATAGTTCGCTCTTGCCAGCATTGTGCAGGGGCACCGGGGGGGCCCTCGTGGGGGGTCAACCCACGAGGGACAGAGGCTAACCAGGTGTGGCAGATGGACGTCACGCATGTCCCGCAGTTTGGCAGATGGCAGTACATGCACGTTTGCATAGACACTTTTTCACAATTCGTTTGGGCAACGGCACAGAAAGGGGAGACTGCTTCCCACGTGGAGCAGCACCTCCTTTCCTGCATTGCAGCCATGGGCAAACCTCAGCACGTGAAAACCGATAACGCCCCGTCCTACAGCTCTAGGCAGCTGGCCACCTTCATGGCCACTTGGGATATCAAGCATACATTTGGCATTCCTTACAATCCACAGGGGCAAGCGATTGTGGAACGGGTCAATCGGATGCTCAAGTCCTATATTGACAAACAAACAGAAAGCGGGGAGCCACCAGCCCTCCCCAAGTCACAGGCTCAGGCACAGCATTGTCTGAATAAGGTATTGTTTACCTACAATCACCTTAATGTTTTTTCGGATTGCACGCCGCAGGAGAAGCACTTCCGCCGTTCGGAAGCTCTCCCGCGACCGATGGTCTGATACCGAGTGCCACCGGACCCTTCCTGGAGGGGCCCGGCACTGCTCATAACCTGGGGGAGAGGGTATGCTGCAGTTATGTTTCCTACAGGTGTCGTTTGGATTCCAGCTCGGTGTGTCAAGCCTCACTTGGACAGGTACACAGAAGTGGCCAAACGGTGTGGCAATGTTCAAAGATAGGAAATCCGTTTGAGGCTTGAATATGTAGTAATATAATATAATGTTTTATTCTGGTAGTTAATATATTCAGTATCTTCCAGTAGAGCAATACAACAAGTCCAATACATTGTGAAAGTCAACCGGTATGCAGACTCTTTCAGGAGAATTTCCCTTCATCAGACAACTTGACTTGCTAACTTTCCAATATCTGAAAATATATACAATATATATATATAAAAATTAATTCTGAACTGGAATATTGCTACTGAGCTAAGTATAAAAGAGAAACCCACCTGGATATATAACATTTAGTTTTCAAAGGGTATCTTGTTTTCATGTTGCATCCAAACCTCTTTTCGTTTATTCATTTTGGGCTGTGGATGTTACTGTCTCAAAATATTACTCCCCTTATAAATCCTGCTGATAGGAAACCAGGTGTGCATAATCTAGCATTCCCCTCCCATGCCTCCTAATTGACTAAATATATTTATACATTTTTATATTTTTATACATTTTATATTCCAGGGCTACAAATTGACATAATTGTGTAAAGGGGGACAAAAATATATATCTACAGAAGTACATTACACCACAATGCTTGAACTCTTAACAATCTCAGAATTGTATTAGCCAGGATAACGCTGGCCATGTAAGTAATTAGTAACAGCTGTGGGAAGAGGTCTCATGCTTGTGGAATCCCCACTGTTTTATAGTCTTTGTAAAAGCCCTGAGTGAACAGTTTGAAACATCAAAATAGAGGTGCCATTGGAGGATCTGCCCATTCTCAAATGCCATAAAGCCAAGAAATGCAAAAGCACAGGTACACAGAAGTGGCCAAACGGTGTGGCAATGTTCAAAGATAGGAAATCCGTTTGAGGCTTGAATATGTAGTAATATAATATAATGTTTTATTCTGGTAGTTAATATATTCAGTATCTTCCAGTAGAGCAATACAACAAGTCCAATACATTGTGAAAGTCAACCGGTATGCAGACTCTTTCAGGAGAATTTCCCTTCATCAGACAACTTGACTTGCTAACTTTCCAATATCTGAAAATATATACAATATATATATATAAAAATTAATTCTGAACTGGAATATTGCTACTGAGCTAAGTATAAAAGAGAAACCCACCTGGATATATAACATTTAGTTTTCAAAGGGTATCTTGTTTTCATGTTGCATCCAAACCTCTTTTCGTTTATTCATTTTGGGCTGTGGATGTTACTGTCTCAAAATATTACTCCCCTTATAAATCCTGCTGATAGGAAACCAGGTGTGCATAATCTAGCATTCCCCTCCCATGCCTCCTAATTGACTAAATATATTTATACATTTTTATATTTTTATACATTTTATATTCCAGGGCTACAAATTGACATAATTGTGTAAAGGGGGACAAAAATATATATCTACAGAAGTACATTACACCACAATGCTTGAACTCTTAACAATCTCAGAATTGTATTAGCCAGGATAACGCTGGCCATGTAAGTAATTAGTAACAGCTGTGGGAAGAGGTCTCATGCTTGTGGAATCCCCACTGTTTTATAGTCTTTGTAAAAGCCCTGAGTGAACAGTTTGAAACATCAAAATAGAGGTGCCATTGGAGGATCTGCCCATTCTCAAATGCCATAAAGCCAAGAAATGCAAAAGCACAGGTACACAGAAGTGGCCAAACGGTGTGGCAATGTTCAAAGATAGGAAATCCGTTTGAGGCTTGAATATGTAGTAATATAATATAATGTTTTATTCTGGTAGTTAATATATTCAGTATCTTCCAGTAGAGCAATACAACAAGTCCAATACATTGTGAAAGTCAACCGGTATGCAGACTCTTTCAGGAGAATTTCCCTTCATCAGACAACTTGACTTGCTAACTTTCCAATATCTGAAAATATATACAATATATATATATAAAAATTAATTCTGAACTGGAATATTGCTACTGAGCTAAGTATAAAAGAGAAACCCACCTGGATATATAACATTTAGTTTTCAAAGGGTATCTTGTTTTCATGTTGCATCCAAACCTCTTTTCGTTTATTCATTTTGGGCTGTGGATGTTACTGTCTCAAAATATTACTCCCCTTATAAATCCTGCCGATAGGAAACCAGGTGTGCATAATCTAGCATTCCCCTCCCATGCCTCCTAATTGACTAAATATATTTATACATTTTTATATTTTTATACATTTTATATTCCAGGGCTACAAATTGACATAATTGTGTAAAGGGGGACAAAAATATATATCTACAGAAGTACATTACACCACAATGCTTGAACTCTTAACAATCTCAGAATTGTATTAGCCAGGATAACGCTGGCCATGTAAGTAATTAGTAACAGCTGTGGGAAGAGGTCTCATGCTTGTGGAATCCCCACTGTTTTATAGTCTTTGTAAAAGCCCTGAGTGAACAGTTTGAAACATCAAAATAGAGGTGCCATTGGAGGATCTGCCCATTCTCAAATGCCATAAAGCCAAGAAATGCAAAAGCACAGGTACACAGAAGTGGCCAAACGGTGTGGCAATGTTCAAAGATAGGAAATCCGTTTGAGGCTTGAATATGTAGTAATATAATATAATGTTTTATTCTGGTAGTTAATATATTCAGTATCTTCCAGTAGAGCAATACAACAAGTCCAATACATTGTGAAAGTCAACCGGTATGCAGACTCTTTCAGGAGAATTTCCCTTCATCAGACAACTTGACTTGCTAACTTTCCAATATCTGAAAATATATACAATATATATATATAAAAATTAATTCTGAACTGGAATATTGCTACTGAGCTAAGTATAAAAGAGAAACCCACCTGGATATATAACATTTAGTTTTCAAAGGGTATCTTGTTTTCATGTTGCATCCAAACCTCTTTTCGTTTATTCATTTTGGGCTGTGGATGTTACTGTCTCAAAATATTACTCCCCTTATAAATCCTGCTGATAGGAAACCAGGTGTGCATAATCTAGCATTCCCCTCCCATGCCTCCTAATTGACTAAATATATTTATACATTTTTATATTTTTATACATTTTATATTCCAGGGCTACAAATTGACATAATTGTGTAAAGGGGGACAAAAATATATATCTACAGAAGTACATTACACCACAATGCTTGAACTCTTAACAATCTCAGAATTGTATTAGCCAGGATAACGCTGGCCATGTAAGTAATTAGTAACAGCTGTGGGAAGAGGTCTCATGCTTGTGGAATCCCCACTGTTTTATAGTCTTTGTAAAAGCCCTGAGTGAACAGTTTGAAACATCAAAATAGAGGTGCCATTGGAGGATCTGCCCATTCTCAAATGCCATAAAGCCAAGAAATGCAAAAGCACAGGTACACAGAAGTGGCCAAACGGTGTGGCAATGTTCAAAGATAGGAAATCCGTTTGAGGCTTGAATATGTAGTAATATAATATAATGTTTTATTCTGGTAGTTAATATATTCAGTATCTTCCAGTAGAGCAATACAACAAGTCCAATACATTGTGAAAGTCAACCGGTATGCAGACTCTTTCAGGAGAATTTCCCTTCATCAGACAACTTGACTTGCTAACTTTCCAATATCTGAAAATATATACAATATATATATATATAAATTAATTCTGAACTGGAATATTGCTACTGAGCTAAGTATAAAAGAGAAACCCACCTGGATATATAACATTTAGTTTTCAAAGGGTATCTTGTTTTCATGTTGCATCCAAACCTCTTTTCGTTTATTCATTTTGGGCTGTGGATGTTACTGTCTCAAAATATTACTCCCCTTATAAATCCTGCCGATAGGAAACCAGGTGTGCATAATCTAGCATTCCCCTCCCATGCCTCCTAATTGACTAAATATATTTATACATTTTTATATTTTTATACATTTTATATTCCAGGGCTACAAATTGACATAATTGTGTAAAGGGGGACAAAAATATATATCTACAGAAGTACATTACACCACAATGCTTGAACTCTTAACAATCTCAGAATTGTATTAGCCAGGATAACGCTGGCCATGTAAGTAATTAGTAACAGCTGTGGGAAGAGGTCTCATGCTTGTGGAATCCCCACTGTTTTATAGTCTTTGTAAAAGCCCTGAGTGAACAGTTTGAAACATCAAAATAGAGGTGCCATTGGAGGATCTGCCCATTCTCAAATGCCATAAAGCCAAGAAATGCAAAAGCACAGGTACACAGAAATGGCCAAACGGTGTGGCAATGTTCAAAGATAGGAAATCCGTTTGAAGCTTGAATATGTAGTAATATAATATAATGTTTTATTCTGGTAGTTAATATATTCAGTATCTTCCAGTAGAGCAATACAACAAGTCCAATACATTGTGAAAGTCAACCGGTATGCAGACTCTTTCAGGAGAATTTCCCTTCATCAGACAACTTGACTTGCTAACTTTCCAATATCTGAAAATATATACAATATATATATATAAAAATTAATTCTGAACTGGAATATTGCTACTGAGCTAAGTATAAAAGAGAAACCCACCTGGATATATAACATTTAGTTTTCAAAGGGTATCTTGTTTTCATGTTGCATCCAAACCTCTTTTCGTTTATTCATTTTGGGCTGTGGATGTTACTGTCTCAAAATATTACTCCCCTTATAAATCCTGCCGATAGGAAACCAGGTGTGCATAATCTAGCATTCCCCTCCCATGCCTCCTAATTGACTAAATATATTTATACATTTTTATATTTTTATACATTTTATATTCCAGGGCTACAAATTGACATAATTGTGTAAAGGGGGACAAAAATATATATCTACAGAAGTACATTACACCACAATGCTTGAACTCTTAACAATCTCAGAATTGTATTAGCCAGGATAACGCTGGCCATGTAAGTAATTAGTAACAGCTGTGGGAAGAGGTCTCATGCTTGTGGAATCCCCACTGTTTTATAGTCTTTGTAAAAGCCCTGAGTGAACAGTTTGAAACATCAAAATAGAGGTGCCATTGGAGGATCTGCCCATTCTCAAATGCCATAAAGCCAAGAAATGCAAAAGCACAGGTACACAGAAGTGGCCAAACGGTGTGGCAATGTTCAAAGATAGGAAATCCGTTTGAGGCTTGAATATGTAGTAATATAATATAATGTTTTATTCTGGTAGTTAATATATTCAGTATCTTCCAGTAGAGCAATACAACAAGTCCAATACATTGTGAAAGTCAACCGGTATGCAGACTCTTTCAGGAGAATTTCCCTTCATCAGACAACTTGACTTGCTAACTTTCCAATATCTGAAAATATATACAATATATATATAAAAATTAATTCTGAACTGGAATATTGCTACTGAGCTAAGTATAAAAGAGAAACCCACCTGGATATATAACATTTAGTTTTCAAAGGGTATCTTGTTTTCATGTTGCATCCAAACCTCTTTTCGTTTATTCATTTTGGGCTGTGGATGTTACTGTCTCAAAATATTACTCCCCTTATAAATCCTGCTGATAGGAAACCAGGTGTGCATAATCTAGCATTCCCCTCCCATGCCTCCTAATTGACTAAATATATTTATACATTTTTATATTTTTATACATTTTATATTCCAGGGCTACAAATTGACATAATTGTGTAAAGGGGGACAAAAATATATATCTACAGAAGTACATTACACCACAATGCTTGAACTCTTAACAATCTCAGAATTGTATTAGCCAGGATAACGCTGGCCATGTAAGTAATTAGTAACAGCTGTGGGAAGAGGTCTCATGCTTGTGGAATCCCCACTGTTTTATAGTCTTTGTAAAAGCCCTGAGTGAACAGTTTGAAACATCAAAATAGAGGTGCCATTGGAGGATCTGCCCATTCTCAAATGCCATAAAGCCAAGAAATGCAAAAGCACAGGTACACAGAAGTGGCCAAACGGTGTGGCAATGTTCAAAGATAGGAAATCCGTTTGAGGCTTGAATATGTAGTAATATAATATAATGTTTTATTCTGGTAGTTAATATATTCAGTATCTTCCAGTAGAGCAATACAACAAGTCCAATACATTGTGAAAGTCAACCGGTATGCAGACTCTTTCAGGAGAATTTCCCTTCATCAGACAACTTGACTTGCTAACTTTCCAATATCTGAAAATATATACAATATATATATAAAAATTAATTCTGAACTGGAATATTGCTACTGAGCTAAGTATAAAAGAGAAACCCACCTGGATATATAACATTTAGTTTTCAAAGGGTATCTTGTTTTCATGTTGCATCCAAACCTCTTTTCGTTTATTCATTTTGGGCTGTGGATGTTACTGTCTCAAAATATTACTCCCCTTATAAATCCTGCTGATAGGAAACCAGGTGTGCATAATCTAGCATTCCCCTCCCATGCCTCCTAATTGACTAAATATATTTATACATTTTTATATTTTTATACATTTTATATTCCAGGGCTACAAATTGACATAATTGTGTAAAGGGGGACAAAAATATATATCTACAGAAGTACATTACACCACAATGCTTGAACTCTTAACAATCTCAGAATTGTATTAGCCAGGATAACGCTGGCCATGTAAGTAATTAGTAACAGCTGTGGGAAGAGGTCTCATGCTTGTGGAATCCCCACTGTTTTATAGTCTTTGTAAAAGCCCTGAGTGAACAGTTTGAAACATCAAAATAGAGGTGCCATTGGAGGATCTGCCCATTCTCAAATGCCATAAAGCCAAGAAATGCAAAAGCACAGGTACACAGAAGTGGCCAAACGGTGTGGCAATGTTCAAAGATAGGAAATCCGTTTGAGGCTTGAATATGTAGTAATATAATATAATGTTTTATTCTGGTAGTTAATATATTCAGTATCTTCCAGTAGAGCAATACAACAAGTCCAATACATTGTGAAAGTCAACCGGTATGCAGACTCTTTCAGGAGAATTTCCCTTCATCAGACAACTTGACTTGCTAACTTTCCAATATCTGAAAATATATACAATATATATATAAAAATTAATTCTGAACTGGAATATTGCTACTGAGCTAAGTATAAAAGAGAAACCCACCTGGATATATAACATTTAGTTTTCAAAGGGTATCTTGTTTTCATGTTGCATCCAAACCTCTTTTCGTTTATTCATTTTGGGCTGTGGATGTTACTGTCTCAAAATATTACTCCCCTTATAAATCCTGCTGATAGGAAACCAGGTGTGCATAATCTAGCATTCCCCTCCCATGCCTCCTAATTGACTAAATATATTTATACATTTTTATATTTTTATACATTTTATATTCCAGGGCTACAAATTGACATAATTGTGTAAAGGGGGACAAAAATATATATCTACAGAAGTACATTACACCACAATGCTTGAACTCTTAACAATCTCAGAATTGTATTAGCCAGGATAACGCTGGCCATGTAAGTAATTAGTAACAGCTGTGGGAAGAGGTCTCATGCTTGTGGAATCCCCACTGTTTTATAGTCTTTGTAAAAGCCCTGAGTGAACAGTTTGAAACATCAAAATAGAGGTGCCATTGGAGGATCTGCCCATTCTCAAATGCCATAAAGCCAAGAAATGCAAAAGCACAGGTACACAGAAGTGGCCAAACGGTGTGGCAATGTTCAAAGATAGGAAATCCGTTTGAGGCTTGAATATGTAGTAATATAATATAATGTTTTATTCTGGTAGTTAATATATTCAGTATCTTCCAGTAGAGCAATACAACAAGTCCAATACATTGTGAAAGTCAACCGGTATGCAGACTCTTTCAGGAGAATTTCCCTTCATCAGACAACTTGACTTGCTAACTTTCCAATATCTGAAAATATATACAATATATATATAAAAATTAATTCTGAACTGGAATATTGCTACTGAGCTAAGTATAAAAGAGAAACCCACCTGGATATATAACATTTAGTTTTCAAAGGGTATCTTGTTTTCATGTTGCATCCAAACCTCTTTTCGTTTATTCATTTTGGGCTGTGGATGTTACTGTCTCAAAATATTACTCCCCTTATAAATCCTGCTGATAGGAAACCAGGTGTGCATAATCTAGCATTCCCCTCCCATGCCTCCTAATTGACTAAATATATTTATACATTTTTATATTTTTATACATTTTATATTCCAGGGCTACAAATTGACATAATTGTGTAAAGGGGGACAAAAATATATATCTACAGAAGTACATTACACCACAATGCTTGAACTCTTAACAATCTCAGAATTGTATTAGCCAGGATAACGCTGGCCATGTAAGTAATTAGTAACAGCTGTGGGAAGAGGTCTCATGCTTGTGGAATCCCCACTGTTTTATAGTCTTTGTAAAAGCCCTGAGTGAACAGTTTGAAACATCAAAATAGAGGTGCCATTGGAGGATCTGCCCATTCTCAAATGCCATAAAGCCAAGAAATGCAAAAGCACAGGTACACAGAAGTGGCCAAACGGTGTGGCAATGTTCAAAGATAGGAAATCCGTTTGAGGCTTGAATATGTAGTAATATAATATAATGTTTTATTCTGGTAGTTATGCTTTTGCATTTCTTGGCTTTATGGCATTTGAGAATGGGCAGATCCTCCAATGGCACCTCTATTTTGATGTTTCAAACTGTTCACTCAGGGCTTTTACAAAGACTATAAAACAGTGGGGATTCCACAAGCATGAGACCTCTTCCCACAGCTGTTACTAATTACTTACATGGCCAGCGTTATCCTGGCTAATACAATTCTGAGATTGTTAAGAGTTCAAGCATTGTGGTGTAATGTACTTCTGTAGATATATATTTTTGTCCCCCTTTACACAATTATGTCAATTTGTAGCCCTGGAATATAAAATGTATAAAAATATAAAAATGTATAAATATATTTAGTCAATTAGGAGGCATGGGAGGGGAATGCTAGATTATGCACACCTGGTTTCCTATCAGCAGGATTTATAAGGGGAGTAATATTTTGAGACAGTAACATCCACAGCCCAAAATGAATAAACGAAAAGAGGTTTGGATGCAACATGAAAACAAGATACCCTTTGAAAACTAAATGTTATATATCCAGGTGGGTTTCTCTTTTATACTTAGCTCAGTAGCAATATTCCAGTTCAGAATTAATTTATATATATATATATTGTATATATTTTCAGATATTGGAAAGTTAGCAAGTCAAGTTGTCTGATGAAGGGAAATTCTCCTGAAAGAGTCTGCATACCGGTTGACTTTCACAATGTATTGGACTTGTTGTATTGCTCTACTGGAAGATACTGAATATATTAACTACCAGAATAAAACATTATATTATATTACTACATATTCAAGCCTCAAACGGATTTCCTATCTTTGAACATTGCCACACCGTTTGGCCACTTCTGTGTACCTGTGCTTTTGCATTTCTTGGCTTTATGGCATTTGAGAATGGGCAGATCCTCCAATGGCACCTCTATTTTGATGTTTCAAACTGTTCACTCAGGGCTTTTACAAAGACTATAAAACAGTGGGGATTCCACAAGCATGAGACCTCTTCCCACAGCTGTTACTAATTACTTACATGGCCAGCGTTATCCTGGCTAATACAATTCTGAGATTGTTAAGAGTTCAAGCATTGTGGTGTAATGTACTTCTGTAGATATATATTTTTGTCCCCCTTTACACAATTATGTCAATTTGTAGCCCTGGAATATAAAATGTATAAAAATATAAAAATGTATAAATATATTTAGTCAATTAGGAGGCATGGGAGGGGAATGCTAGATTATGCACACCTGGTTTCCTATCAGCAGGATTTATAAGGGGAGTAATATTTTGAGACAGTAACATCCACAGCCCAAAATGAATAAACGAAAAGAGGTTTGGATGCAACATGAAAACAAGATACCCTTTGAAAACTAAATGTTATATATCCAGGTGGGTTTCTCTTTTATACTTAGCTCAGTAGCAATATTCCAGTTCAGAATTAATTTTTATATATATATTGTATATATTTTCAGATATTGGAAAGTTAGCAAGTCAAGTTGTCTGATGAAGGGAAATTCTCCTGAAAGAGTCTGCATACCGGTTGACTTTCACAATGTATTGGACTTGTTGTATTGCTCTACTGGAAGATACTGAATATATTAACTACCAGAATAAAACATTATATTATATTACTACATATTCAAGCCTCAAACGGATTTCCTATCTTTGAACATTGCCACACCGTTTGGCCACTTCTGTGTACCTGTGCTTTTGCATTTCTTGGCTTTATGGCATTTGAGAATGGGCAGATCCTCCAATGGCACCTCTATTTTGATGTTTCAAACTGTTCACTCAGGGCTTTTACAAAGACTATAAAACAGTGGGGATTCCACAAGCATGAGACCTCTTCCCACAGCTGTTACTAATTACTTACATGGCCAGCGTTATCCTGGCTAATACAATTCTGAGATTGTTAAGAGTTCAAGCATTGTGGTGTAATGTACTTCTGTAGATATATATTTTTGTCCCCCTTTACACAATTATGTCAATTTGTAGCCCTGGAATATAAAATGTATAAAAATATAAAAATGTATAAATATATTTAGTCAATTAGGAGGCATGGGAGGGGAATGCTAGATTATGCACACCTGGTTTCCTATCAGCAGGATTTATAAGGGGAGTAATATTTTGAGACAGTAACATCCACAGCCCAAAATGAATAAACGAAAAGAGGTTTGGATGCAACATGAAAACAAGATACCCTTTGAAAACTAAATGTTATATATCCAGGTGGGTTTCTCTTTTATACTTAGCTCAGTAGCAATATTCCAGTTCAGAATTAATTTTTATATATATATTGTATATATTTTCAGATATTGGAAAGTTAGCAAGTCAAGTTGTCTGATGAAGGGAAATTCTCCTGAAAGAGTCTGCATACCGGTTGACTTTCACAATGTATTGGACTTGTTGTATTGCTCTACTGGAAGATACTGAATATATTAACTACCAGAATAAAACATTATATTATATTACTACATATTCAAGCCTCAAACGGATTTCCTATCTTTGAACATTGCCACACCGTTTGGCCACTTCTGTGTACCTGTGCTTTTGCATTTCTTGGCTTTATGGCATTTGAGAATGGGCAGATCCTCCAATGGCACCTCTATTTTGATGTTTCAAACTGTTCACTCAGGGCTTTTACAAAGACTATAAAACAGTGGGGATTCCACAAGCATGAGACCTCTTCCCACAGCTGTTACTAATTACTTACATGGCCAGCGTTATCCTGGCTAATACAATTCTGAGATTGTTAAGAGTTCAAGCATTGTGGTGTAATGTACTTCTGTAGATATATATTTTTGTCCCCCTTTACACAATTATGTCAATTTGTAGCCCTGGAATATAAAATGTATAAAAATATAAAAATGTATAAATATATTTAGTCAATTAGGAGGCATGGGAGGGGAATGCTAGATTATGCACACCTGGTTTCCTATCGGCAGGATTTATAAGGGGAGTAATATTTTGAGACAGTAACATCCACAGCCCAAAATGAATAAACGAAAAGAGGTTTGGATGCAACATGAAAACAAGATACCCTTTGAAAACTAAATGTTATATATCCAGGTGGGTTTCTCTTTTATACTTAGCTCAGTAGCAATATTCCAGTTCAGAATTAATTTTTATATATATATTGTATATATTTTCAGATATTGGAAAGTTAGCAAGTCAAGTTGTCTGATGAAGGGAAATTCTCCTGAAAGAGTCTGCATACCGGTTGACTTTCACAATGTATTGGACTTGTTGTATTGCTCTACTGGAAGATACTGAATATATTAACTACCAGAATAAAACATTATATTATATTACTACATATTCAAGCCTCAAACGGATTTCCTATCTTTGAACATTGCCACACCGTTTGGCCACTTCTGTGTACCTGTGCTTTTGCATTTCTTGGCTTTATGGCATTTGAGAATGGGCAGATCCTCCAATGGCACCTCTATTTTGATGTTTCAAACTGTTCACTCAGGGCTTTTACAAAGACTATAAAACAGTGGGGATTCCACAAGCATGAGACCTCTTCCCACAGCTGTTACTAATTACTTACATGGCCAGCGTTATCCTGGCTAATACAATTCTGAGATTGTTAAGAGTTCAAGCATTGTGGTGTAATGTACTTCTGTAGATATATATTTTTGTCCCCCTTTACACAATTATGTCAATTTGTAGCCCTGGAATATAAAATGTATAAAAATATAAAAATGTATAAATATATTTAGTCAATTAGGAGGCATGGGAGGGGAATGCTAGATTATGCACACCTGGTTTCCTATCAGCAGGATTTATAAGGGGAGTAATATTTTGAGACAGTAACATCCACAGCCCAAAATGAATAAACGAAAAGAGGTTTGGATGCAACATGAAAACAAGATACCCTTTGAAAACTAAATGTTATATATCCAGGTGGGTTTCTCTTTTATACTTAGCTCAGTAGCAATATTCCAGTTCAGAATTAATTTTTATATATATATATTGTATATATTTTCAGATATTGGAAAGTTAGCAAGTCAAGTTGTCTGATGAAGGGAAATTCTCCTGAAAGAGTCTGCATACCGGTTGACTTTCACAATGTATTGGACTTGTTGTATTGCTCTACTGGAAGATACTGAATATATTAACTACCAGAATAAAACATTATATTATATTACTACATATTCAAGCCTCAAACGGATTTCCTATCTTTGAACATTGCCACACCGTTTGGCCACTTCTGTGTACCTGTGCTTTTGCATTTCTTGGCTTTATGGCATTTGAGAATGGGCAGATCCTCCAATGGCACCTCTATTTTGATGTTTCAAACTGTTCACTCAGGGCTTTTACAAAGACTATAAAACAGTGGGGATTCCACAAGCATGAGACCTCTTCCCACAGCTGTTACTAATTACTTACATGGCCAGCGTTATCCTGGCTAATACAATTCTGAGATTGTTAAGAGTTCAAGCATTGTGGTGTAATGTACTTCTGTAGATATATATTTTTGTCCCCCTTTACACAATTATGTCAATTTGTAGCCCTGGAATATAAAATGTATAAAAATATAAAAATGTATAAATATATTTAGTCAATTAGGAGGCATGGGAGGGGAATGCTAGATTATGCACACCTGGTTTCCTATCAGCAGGATTTATAAGGGGAGTAATATTTTGAGACAGTAACATCCACAGCCCAAAATGAATAAACGAAAAGAGGTTTGGATGCAACATGAAAACAAGATACCCTTTGAAAACTAAATGTTATATATCCAGGTGGGTTTCTCTTTTATACTTAGCTCAGTAGCAATATTCCAGTTCAGAATTAATTTTTATATATATATTGTATATATTTTCAGATATTGGAAAGTTAGCAAGTCAAGTTGTCTGATGAAGGGAAATTCTCCTGAAAGAGTCTGCATACCGGTTGACTTTCACAATGTATTGGACTTGTTGTATTGCTCTACTGGAAGATACTGAATATATTAACTACCAGAATAAAACATTATATTATATTACTACATATTCAAGCCTCAAACGGATTTCCTATCTTTGAACATTGCCACACCGTTTGGCCACTTCTGTGTACCTGTGCTTTTGCATTTCTTGGCTTTATGGCATTTGAGAATGGGCAGATCCTCCAATGGCACCTCTATTTTGATGTTTCAAACTGTTCACTCAGGGCTTTTACAAAGACTATAAAACAGTGGGGATTCCACAAGCATGAGACCTCTTCCCACAGCTGTTACTAATTACTTACATGGCCAGCGTTATCCTGGCTAATACAATTCTGAGATTGTTAAGAGTTCAAGCATTGTGGTGTAATGTACTTCTGTAGATATATATTTTTGTCCCCCTTTACACAATTATGTCAATTTGTAGCCCTGGAATATAAAATGTATAAAAATATAAAAATGTATAAATATATTTAGTCAATTAGGAGGCATGGGAGGGGAATGCTAGATTATGCACACCTGGTTTCCTATCAGCAGGATTTATAAGGGGAGTAATATTTTGAGACAGTAACATCCACAGCCCAAAATGAATAAACGAAAAGAGGTTTGGATGCAACATGAAAACAAGATACCCTTTGAAAACTAAATGTTATATATCCAGGTGGGTTTCTCTTTTATACTTAGCTCAGTAGCAATATTCCAGTTCAGAAGCCTCACTTGGAACCACATGGCGTGGACCCAGGCCGACCCGAGTCCGGTCCCGGAGATGGAGGACCTCACCCTGACCGACAAGACCCGTCGGAGGAGACGGCCACCGACAGCGCCGAAGATCACCTGGGGGATGATCAAGGCCCTTTGCAGTGAGGCCGAGGACGCCCTCCAACGCGAGGAGAAGGAGCCGACACCGGAGAACCTCACGGCTGCAATCTTCGCCCGAATTCACGCCAACACCATGGCAGCCATCATCATCCTGACCCTCTCCCTACTTGTGGGGGGAGGCGTTCAGGCTGCCCCGCTTGGGGCCAGCGGCTTGATGCCAGACGGAGACCTTTCCGCCCGGATGCATTATAACCTATGGGAAAGGTTGGCGGGTCTCGTCAACCAGTCCGATTTTTGCCTGAAGCAGGACATTGGTTCTGCCTCAATTCTGAGCACCTGTCTCATCCCAGTGTGCCACACTCTAGATGCACACGCCAGGGATGGCGACTGGCTGCTGAAGAGGATTTTCGGACCGCACCTCCCTCCGAGTTTTGCAGCCTACGCTCGCTGGGGGGGATTGCGGTTCACCATGACTTTGCCGGCTGACGCAGCCACTCTTCACACTCCGCGAGTGGTGGCCAGCCCGAACTCTACTTGTGCTCGAATGGTCAGCTGCGCTGCAGTCGGCCGAACTCAGCGCCGCTGCTTCGATACCGGCAGCAGCAACTGGACTTGTGATAAACCAGAGACACTTGGTTCAATGTATGCCCATGTTACGTTACCATCTGGTTGGTTCTTTACATGTAATCAGTATACTTTTAACCACATTCCCGCAAATGTATCAGACTCCACATGTTGCCTAAGTCGGTTGACACTGTTACTCCCTACTAAGGATATGATCACCCCAAGCACAATTGTTTCAAATGTTTCAGCACCCATAAGGCACACTCGTACCACCCAGTTAGACAGCTCATGTGATAGCAGCTTCAGAGTTTTGAGTCCAGCCGAATATGTCTCGCTGGCAGTCAGCATAGTCGGCGTGCCAGCCTTAGCCGTCGGCAACGCTCGGAGGATTAGCCGATTGGTTTGCGGATTAGCCAAAGCCATCAACCACACCTCCTCAGCGATCGCGCTGCTCAACCAGGAGCAGGCGGAGCTTCGCCATGCCATACTTGACAATAGAGCGGCTATAGACTACCTCTTAATGCTGCATCATTTGGGCTGCGAATCTTTCCATGGTATGTGTTGTTTCAACCTTACTGATAATTCCCGCAGAGTGCAGAATCAGCTCACAAACCTCCACACCATAGTCCAGGGCATCAGAGAGGGCTCTGCATGGGGGAGCTCATTGTGGAGCTGGATGTGGTCGTGGATTCCATGGGGGTGGCTTCAGACGGTACTTAAGGTGGTCGTGGGGGTGGTCCTGCTAGGCATAGCAGTCTGCTGCTTGGCGCAATGTATCCCCTCACTGATACTGAAGTGCCGCCCCAAGAAGAAACCCCGAAGCGTCATTCCCGCTCAGCAGCTGATGCCTCTCCTACGCAGAGTCGCCAGTCAGGTCCTTAAATGAAATTAAAAGGGGAGATGTGGTTTCCCCATGCCCCAGTGGCATGGAACGGCCCGCGCAGAGGCCACTTCGGGGGAACGCTCCTTGAGCCATGGGCTCTGCGGGCAGAGAAATTTAGGGGGGTGGATAAATGATAGGGTTTGATTCACCCAATTTCCTGACCTGACCAGTGGATCTGCTGAGAGAGCGAATAGCTAACCCGGTTACCCATTAGAATAATCACTCATCTCCAAGCTCAACTTTACCCCGGGTGTAAACAGAGGCCATGTTTACCCCAGCTTAATCCCCAAACAATGGTGTTTTCCCCAGTCTGTGTTTGGCCAAGTTAATTAACTTCCCTCTGAGAGATTCCCAATTAACCCGAGCAAACAGGTGATGTGATTTCTGTCAGATGACTGTTTTTGCCACCGTTGCGCTTTTACTCCTATATATGATGATGCCTTTTTCCCAATAAACCACTGATCTTATCCTCCTCCATACTGCCTCGTATCGTTTCTTGATCAGTCTCCTCCGGGACCTCTGGCCCTCTGCGGCCCCGATTCCTACAAGTTAGTAACAGTAAAAATAAAATGAAAATATAATATTGAACAGCTCATATTTATGATCTTTCACACCAAATCAAAACTTGCAATCACAACATTGCTTCCTTGATGAGATAAAGGTACTGTATCATCTTTGTGACATGCTGTGTTGGGTGGATGCTTCAGATCACATTTTCCGTCCTTGGGATAAATAGGCCAAGCCCATAGATTCGCTAAAGAAAAAGCCCAAGAACAAGTAAGAGAATATGGGCCAAACCAGACATTGCATGGATCATGTATCCCTAAAGATTAAAGTATTTTCCCTCTGATAACAAAATTTCCTTGCAGGTATGTGCCTCAGCAATCAGATATATCAATGTCTTTATATTTCAGTGATAAATAACCAAGTAAAGCATTTTGGAATACAAGATACAGGGAATGAAGAAAAGTTTGTTTTGCAACAAAGAAGACTGGTTATAAATAAATGCTAAGTACACCTTCTAGTTTAACCTGAAATCAACTTGATATGCATTATAAATCACAGCTTTTTCTTTCATTGACAAAACCTAATGTGGCTTCATGCTGGAGTCTGTCTCCACCTAACACTAGGGTAGATGGTCCTGTTGCCATTCCGATGTCATTCAGGGACAACATCAAAATGAATTATTAGCGTGAACTTGAGTATCTTTCTATGGTTGGCAGGGAGACAGAATTGATCTCAGCAGTGTTTCTTATCTTTAATTACAATCATGCCTGTTGTTTGATTTTTGCTTATTTATTTGTTTAACCACCCATTTAATGTCAAATCATAGCCATGTATAGTTTATATCAACATTAAAAAGGAAAAGCCCAGCCACCAACCCAAGCATACACAAATTTTCAAAATACACATATATAAAGTACCTAAAAAAGATAAACGCAAGGAAGCTGATGGCAGTCATCAAAGTCAGTAAATAAACACATGAGTTGGCTTCCAGCAAGGAAGGATATTGGAGAATGCTTCTCAATAGAATCCCCTTGAACCAATTAAACTATTGTATGTTTATGGCTGAAATCTTGTTGTTCAGCTCCACATGGACAATGTCAAGCTGCGGCAATGGTATTGAAAGTTGTAACATGGCAGAAGTACTATTCATAAAGCAGTTCTACTTACAAAGGACACAATGGCCATGATGGAACCACACAACCAAAAACACCATTAAATTGTGCAATCCTTGTTGCTTAGGAAGAATGCCTGGCAAGCATAAGCATGACTAACATAATGTATATGAAGACAAACAGGATTTCAGCCTATGTTTCATTTTATGGGGAGATTATAAATATATACACAGTGCTGTGGTTAAAGAGGGAAGGAAAAACAAATTATACAGGTGTGTTCTTATGAAATAGCACTGAGGCAGCTAGATTAGTATGAACACATTGTTCACCCCTCTGCCCAGCAGCCCAATAGGAGTGCTTCCTCCCTCGCCCAGCACAGAGCTCACCCCACCCCTCTGCACAGTAGACCAATGGGAGTGCTTCCTCCCTTTCCCAGCACAAAGGTCACCCCACCCCTCTGCCTAGCAGCCCAATGGGAGCACTTCATCCTATCAACCATGGGTTGATATCTCCTAATGCAGTGATGATGAACCTTTTAAAGACTGAGTGCCCACACTCAACAGGCTGTTGTCCACGCCACAGAGGGGCAGAGCGAACTATGTGCTAGGGGAAGGATGAAGTGCTCCCACTGGACTACTGGGCAGAGGGGTGGGATGAGCTCTGTGCTGGGTGAGGGAGGAAGCGCTCCCATTGGACTACTGAGCCGAGGGGCAGGGTGAACTCTGTGGTGAGGTGAAGGCACATGTGCCCACAGAGAGGGCTCTGAGTGCCCCCTCTGGCATTCCTGCCATAGGTTCACCACCACTGTCCTAATGTATATCAGGTAATTGTTTTATTGCCACAAAGAGCAGAAAAACATGGATTTCTTCTTCTTCTTCCATGTCTAGGCCAGATGTGAAACTGCCAAAATGAAGACACCTTTTGGTGAGCTCATCCTGCAGTTGCTTCTGCCTGACCTAGTGTGAGAAATATTAGCCAGCACAAAGTGGCCGTTGCCCAGAGTACACCCGATTGTGGTCAAAAAATATCACAATCTTCAAGGGGACTCTTCCTGTGTACCTCAAAACATGGGTGAAAAGATGAAGTCATAATCTGGATAATTATCTACAGTACTACTGAAGTGGAAACACCGACTGAATAAAAATATTTCAAAAGTGCCAACAAAGCAGAGAATTTGCATAACTTGTTAGAACATAGGAAACTGGTGACAGCCATAGTAATAACTGACAGTACATTTCCATCAGATATCAAACTTTCTGATAATAGTAAAAGGCTTTTCCAAAAGGTGACAGAACAAACGATGGGACTGACAAGCTATACTAAATCTACAGTATCATCGCTGTTGGCTTTAATCAAAATTACTGGCTGTACTGGGGCTTTTCTGGAAACTTATATTACATCCTTAACAATAAACTAGATGGTTAGTTGGCCCTGTGTGTCCACAGATGCCACATATTTTATTTTTATTTTCTGATGTACTGATTCTGTAGTTTTATTTTATTTTATTGTTTTATTATGTTATTTTTTTGTTCATATGTGCTCCTCCCAGAGTGAGAAATATCCCAGATGGGTGACATAAAAATGCAATAAAATAAAGCAGAGGTGTGGTTACCATATCTGGAATGGGCTGCCGCACCCCTTGACCAAACCCTGTGAGATTCGGCACACATGTACCTTGCACACATGAGCAGGTCACTGTCATGGTCCCAAAGCCCATTGGGGGGGGGGGGTTTGCCCCCTAAATTGATCTGCAAAGGGGGTATATTCAACAGGAGAGTTTGTGTCTGCCCCAGTGCTAGGCCAACCAGGGAGGGATTGTGATGTCATCGCCAAGTTCACATCACAGGCCCACCCCTGGCCAGTGGGTTTCCTGGACAATACTGGCACTCAGCTAGTCGGG
Source organism: Bradypodion pumilum (assembly GCA_035047305.1). NCBI lineage: Eukaryota > Metazoa > Chordata > Lepidosauria > Squamata > Chamaeleonidae > Bradypodion > Bradypodion pumilum. Next base: position 99,772,693 of record JAWDJD010000003.1, read on the forward strand.
TTGGGACCACCCGGGTGAAGCCGGGCATCCCTGCTAATAAATAAATAAACCTGCCTGGAAAACCCCAGGTAGTAGCTGTATAGGAAAAACCTGGGTAGTAAGCGATACTCAGATGCTTGCTTTATTTTAACTACAGCTGTGATGGCACACAAATCAGTACTTTGTGACATACCTGCAGAAGTAGCGTACTGCTCAGAATAAATTATGAATTATATGTTCATGATTTTTCAAACTCTTCTTACTATTTCAGTAAGATAAGTAATAGCATCCCACCTGCCCCCAGGACATCTAACAAAATAAATACCAGCAACTCTGTTCAGCACACTGGATATCATTCTTCAGGCTGCAGCAGACAATACAGATGATGATATTGAAGATCTTGCAGTTGCCTGAAGAGCAATTATGTTATGGAAGAAATTATTGGATATGATGAGCAAAAGCACAATAGAATCCCACAAGTGCCTGAGGAAGCTATCACAAATTAAATTTATTCTTTAATCTCAAACTCTTGTTGTATACCAGTATGTGTGGGGGTGGGATGTAGGCTAGCTGTTGAAGAAACACCAGACCAAAGTACTCTTGCTTACACAAACACTTAGTTCTCCTCATGATCCCACCCACTCTTACACTTCTCCTACTCTTTCCACCACTAAATTCTGTAACTTTTCTTTTCAGCCCTTCTTTGTTTCCCTCCCTAGTGAAAACTCTTGGCCAAATCTCACACCATTGCTACAGAACTCTTATTCTCTGCAGTTCTCTACAGTCGTACGTTCTTCTGCTCATGTTCGACCAGTAAACTGGGCCTTCTCTATCGACTTTGCTTGATTTCCTTGCACCCTGTGGCTTCCAGACTGTTCTCCCCTGGGCTGTCCAAGTCCCCCTCCCCCAGAATTAGGGCTCTTAACATGTATCAGGCAGATAGTAAGCTCACCCTTTCTTCTGTGTGGTCTTTCATGGGTATGTTAGACCCGGAAGATGCACCTCACAGATGGAGACACAGGAGGAATGGAGGATGGTCAAACAACTGCCTGGTCCTGATTCCCACCACAGTACCTTATAATGAGACAGGGACTGATGTTTCAGAGCAGGGATTCTCAACCTGTAGTCCATGGGCTGGATGCGGCCCATAACACCATTTCATGTGGCCCCACCTCCACCACACCAGGAAGTGTCATGTGGTGGAGGAAGGGCAAAATGGCCATCTGGCCACCGAAGCTGTCTGAGGGAGCGTGACCTGGCCCACAACTTAAAAAGGTTGAGAACTCCTGTTTCAGAGTATCACAATGCTGCATTTTCATTTCTTATTTTTGCAACATGAAAAATGCTTTTTAATTATACTTGGCAGTAGAAATGTGATGATATCTTGTTCTCTTTTTGGATAGGGCAAACACAATCATTTTTCAAAGAGCTGGTGTCAAAAACAGCTGATTGCTCAATGACCTCTTCTGACAAAGGAATTTGGCAGCTGTCAAAAATAGTCATAATCTCTTCTCTCCAGAAAGAAAAAGAATCCTATTATTTAATACCAGTGGGTGGCAATAGCAATAATGTTGCTGGCAAGGAAAGTCACACAGTGATGAACTGGTATTGTGCGTAAGTGGAGAAATTGAGAATAAAATGATGCAGTGAAATAGACATATGGAAATCGTAGTGTTTGGGAACACTGGGACAATGAAGGTGTAATATGGGCACATGGTTGTTGGGTGAAACAGGAGGAGGAAGGTGACTTAGCAAAGTATGTAGGCAAAGGAGGAAAGCAGTAAAGGCCAGTTACAGAATTTGGGGGCAATTCAAGTTATGCATAGACAGGATGTACCAGTAAGCAGCCATAATTGTTTCTGGGTACAAATACCATGATGATCAATTGAAAATAATTGATATGAGCTGGAACAACAACAAATCCAGAAGCATCCCAGAAGGATCAGGAATGATACAATTTTGTGAATGAGCCCACTGTGAATAGGAGGCCAAAACATTAACTTTCTTTAAAGTGTTTATCATGCTTTCTAATGGTCCAGTATTCTGTTAGTTAATGGCCTGCATCAGCTATTTTAAGAACTTAGTACAAATAGAAAACACTATATTGGTTACAGAATATTTCATAGTTAATAACTTAATTATAATAATAAATCATTATGATAATATTAATATTCCGAATTTGCTAAAATAACCCCTCAACTTCAAAAACATGACTTCAAAAGTCAAGGAAGAAACATTAATTTATTTTGAAAATAGAGTAATAATTGTCTTTGATATCTCCGATGGCTTAACCTAACACTGCAAATAATGTTTTGAAGTAGCCACATAGCAAGCAATACAACAGTTTTGTCTGTTGTTTAGTAATTCATTGGGGTACACAGAAAGATCCTCCTCGAAGATTGTGGTATTTTTGAACCACAGTCTGGCATACCCAGGGCAACAGCCACCTTGTGCTGGCTAAACCTTCTCACAGTAGGTCAGGTGAAAGGAACTGCAGAATGAACTCACCAAAAGGTGCCTTCATTTTGGCAGTTTCACGTCTGGCCTAGACCTGGAAGAAGATGAATACCTAGCATTTGTCCTAATCAGGCTTGGCTGTTGACCTCTGCATACCTGTCAACCGCGGCTCTGGAAAATCCGGGACCTGCGCAGGTCGCTTTTTACGCATGCGTAAAGGCCTTCTACGCATGCGTAAAAGCGACTTGCGCAGAACCATTCTGTGCAGCTCACTTCTACGCATGCGTAGAAGGCTTCTACAATCCCCTTCTGCACAGAAGCCTTCTACGCATGCGTAGAAGGATTCTACGCATGCGTAGAAGGATTCTACGCAAGCGTAGAAAGGTTCTACGCATGCATAAAAGTCTTCTACGCATGCGTAGAAGCGAGCTGCGCAGAAGGGATGTGGAGTAACGCCTCCCCCCCCCCGCTGCCAAATTCCAGGGTTTCAGCAGCTCCGGGCGGGAAATGGCGAAAATCGGCACCAAGAAACGGGAAATCCCAGCCAATCTGGGAAGGTTGACAGGTATGCCTCTGCTCTGCATGAACCCAATTAGCCCTTATACATGGAAATGGTTCCTAATTGTCATGCAACACTGGATTCCAGTGTTGCCTTCTAATGTCACCATCAAGACATCTCTAAAATATAGATGGCTGGCTAACAAAATTAGGATTGGTTTCATCTTTTCCTTTAATTTTTCACACCCACACTGTAATTAGGCCATTTACCCAACATTTTCCCAGTCACTCCCTATCTGCTAGACAGATTTTGCTATGAAATTGCCTGCCTGCAACACCTTCCTCTTTTTCTTTGCTTTTTCTCATTTTCTCATACATTCTCCCTTCCCCCTCTCTCTTGCCAAAGGCCTTGGCAGAAGAAAGCTATCAGATAATGCTGCCCAGTTCTGTAGTAACTTGTATATATTTGCTTTATGAAGAAAGAGATGATGATAAACTAATTATCTAAGGAACATCTCTCTCTAGCATTCATTATGTGGTTGATAAGCAAGAACTAACAGAAAGGCAGCAACAACATCCCTATTTAAATTCAACCTATTGGTATACTTTTTCCGCAGCTGTGGTACACATAAGAACTAGCATGGTAAAGTTGGTAGAGTGTTGGACTAAGACTCAGGAAACTTGGTTCAAATTCCTATTCATCCATGTAGTAGACTGAGTACTGTAGGGGATGCTGGAATGGTAAACCATTCCTTGAATATCTCACATATCTCATCAGCCCTGTTAGGGTTATCATGAGACAGAGGGTGAGTACACGGGCCTTTAGCCCACTGTTTCATCCACAGTGAGGATGGGTTGGTTCACTCTTTTTGCTGATGATCAGGCAATGTAATTTCCATAGAAAGCCAGCTCACCTCCAGTGCAGTCCTACCAGGGGCTACTCTTTTTTAGGTGCAGGTAGGATCAAACAATTTTGGTTCAGTAAGGGAATATGCAATGACTGAGTATGAAGGAAAGGTTCTGCTTTTAATTTGCCAGTGGGTTTCAACCAATTTTTTTTACTACCACACCGTGGGCATGGCCTAACTGGTTAGTGTGGCCAAATTGGTGGGTGTGGCCTAACTGGTGGGTGTGGCCTAATCAGTGGGCATGTGACTAGGTGGCCAATCTAGTCATGCCTGCCACATAGCCCATGAAAACATCTGCAAACACAGACAGCACTGGCTCTTTGGCTGTAAATGGAGATGAGCACTGCACCCTAGAGTCAGATACGACTGGCTTTTGAGCAAGTGCAACCTTTACCTTTACCTATTGTTAGATCCAAAGCTGCCAGTCATATCTGACTCTAGGGTCCAGTGCTCATCTATTTATAGCCAAAGAGCACTGTCTGTTTGTAGATGTTTCTGTGGACATGCGGCAGGCATGACTAGACACCAGAATGTTGTTACCTTTCCCACCGAAGTGGTTCCTATTTATCAACTTGCGGTTGTCAGGAGCTGGGACAGAGACAGGAGCTCAAACGGTCATGTCGGCCATCCAGCTAACAAGGCAAGCTTCTTAACCACTGAGCTCAAGTGGCTAAGGCTCTGACTGGAAGGTGGCAGGTCAGCAGTTGGAGACCCAAGTGCTGGATGTTGGAGTGAGCTCCCATCTCTGTCCCAGTTCCTGCCAACCTAGCAGTTCAAAAGCAAGAAATTGCAAGTGGATAAATAGGGACCACTTTGGTGGGAAGGTAAACAGTGTTCTGTGCATTCCGGTGTCTAGCCATGCCTGCCACATGACCCTGGAAATGTCTGCAAAAGCAGACAGCGCTGGCTCTTTGGCTTTGAAACAGAGATGAGCAACCTGAACCCTAGCATGGGATACGACTGGCTTTCAAGCAAGGTAAAGGTATCCCTTGCTTGAAAGCCAGTCATATCCAACTCTAGGGTTCAGTGGTCATCTCTGTTTTACCGTGGAGTGCCCTGGCCAGCTGTAGTCTACCTTGAAGCAGCAGTGAGTCTTTAAGGTGCCACAACATTTTTTTGTTTACTCTCTGATATGCTTGCACAGAATAAAATGGCACCAATTCTAAAGTTTTATTCTGTGCAAGCAGATCAGGAGGTAAACAAAACAAAAACACAAAAATGTTGTGGCACCTTAAAGACTCACTGCTGTTTAGAGAGCTTCACGGCCCTCATTCCCCCTCCACCCCCCTGGGAAATCCCTTTAGCCTCTCCTCCCCCCCTCACACACACGGGGGGAAGTAAACAAAACAAAAAGACACACTTACCCAGAAGGCGCCATGTCAGGCTGCTCCTTGCTCCCGGGGGGGGGGGAGGGAAGGAGTGCTCACGTGACGGCTTTGGCTTTCCCTCTTCCTTTAGTCCTCTAGGACCAGCAAGTCCAGCCGTGCTGCTACTTCCCAATCCCGCCCACCTCCTCCCAGGAGAGCAACGACGGCTCTTCCTTCTCCAATCTCCTCCAGAGCAGCTGCTGCTGCCTCCTTAATAGGCGTGGGTGCCGCTCAGGTGGTGGTGGAGGTGGCAGCGTGTGCGCGCCTGGGGGAAAGGGAGGGGGAGCTGACGTCACGCCACCCAGAGCAGCTCGGATGCCTGCCCCGAGCGCCCCCACCACCGCTCATTGCCTCTTTCTAGCAGCAGCAGCACAACTTTCGCAATGCCTGGAGCTAGTCCTGCAGGAAGATAACTTCCTGCAGGTTGTCTGTCTGTCTGACTCTGGGCATTGCAAGAGTTGCCCTGCTTGTGCCATGCTGCCTGGACACCTCTCACAACAGACATCCTGCAGGAAATTCTCTTCCTGCAGGACTAGGTCCAGCCATCGCGAAAGTTGTGCTGCTGCTGCTAGAAGGAGGCAAGGGGAGCAGTGGCGCGTTTGTGCGGGGTGGGCAGGTGAGCTCCTCTAGGTAGCGTGTGACATCAGCTCCCCCTCCCCTTCCCCCAGGCCAGGCACACACATGCCACCAACTCCCCCCCCCCCAGCGGCACCCACAGCCTTTTAAGGAGGCAGCAACAGCCGCTCTGGAGGAGAAGGATTGGAAGAGCCGATGTTATCGGGTCGCCTGCTCTCCCGGGAAGAGGTGGGCGGGGTGGGTGAGGAGGGGGCGTGGTCAGCCAGGTCTGCTACCGGTCCAGTTGGACCGGGGCAGACTGGCTGATGCTCAGCACTGGTTTCAACTTCCCAGTAACATTAGTGGCTTAAACAGACAGCTTAACCACTTAATAATTTAGCAAAACATGGAAATTAAAAACTTCCTTTCTTTACTCCTACACAGAGCAGAGGGAAAAAGAAAAGAGGGGTTAGGTTGTTGTTTGTTTGTTTGTTTGTTTGTTTGTTTGTTGTAAAGCCAATTAGGGCTCAAGTGGCTAAGATGCTGACTGGGAGGTGGAAGGTCTGCAGTTCAATTCCCGAGTACTGCAAGACGGAATGAGCTCCCATCTTTGTCCCAGCTCCTGCCAACCTAGCAGTTTGAAAGCAAGAAATTGCGAGTAGATAAATAGGGACCACTTTGGTGGGAAGGTAACAGCATTCCGTGTGCTCCGGTGTCCAGTCATACCTGCCACATGACCACAGAAACATCTGCAGAAGCAGACAGCGCTGGCTCTTCAGCTTTGAAACAGAGATAAGCATTGCACCCTAGAGTCAGATACGACTGGCTTTTGAGCAAGGTAAACCTATACCTTAACTTTTACCAATTAGGGCATTGCTGATGCGATGCAGCTTTTAGATTATTATTTTTTTAAAAATGCAGAGCTCCCTCCCAAAAGTGGGAAGAAACAGGAGAGGGTAAGGACAGTTTGTTTTAAGGCGGAGCTAAAGCATGGAGATTGGGATTTTGGGGGGTCCAGAGAGTGTCAACTTGAATTTAAAATCAGAAGAAATATTAACTGCTGAGGAACAGAGAATGAGAAGAGCTGTCAGAGGAGGTAAGATGACAGGTAGCAACAGCAGAATGCATATTGGCATTTCCTAGTTTATAAAAATATCAGAAGAGATATTCCCAGGAAAGATGGAATCCCAAACTTTGCATCAAATGATTGTGTATACCTTGTGAGTGGAACAGCAGTCCATTACAGCATAGCCTGTGCTCCAGTTGCTGGATGTGCCTGCTTTGTAAATACAATCAGGCATACCTTGGGCAGCAACCTTCCCGGCTAATTTTTCTAACACCAGATCAAACCAAAGGAACTGAAGAATGAATCCACCAGAAAGATCTTTGTCAAGACCAACCGTAACAATATGGTAGCTGGAAAACATACTGGTGCACTTGAAGAATTAGGACAGTATTATAATATCAACCATTTGAAGCCTAATCCAAGCAAGACTCAAGTGTGTGCTTTCCACCTTCGAAACCAAGAGGCAAGGGTTGATTTATTTATTATTTATTATGTAGATTTTTATACCGATTTTCTCATCCAATGGGAGACTCAAAGTGGTTTACAACATTCACAGTAACCAACAACAAGATACAATGTAGGCAAAGAGGAATAATACAAGTAAGTTACAATAGAAATCAAACAAACAAACAACAACACCTCGCACAGCAACTCATTCCTACGCCCAGCAGATACAAATATATCAACAAAAGTTCTACTGCCTCAACGGCCTTTTAAAGTCCTGACCAGAGGCGGCGGTGGAAGGCGGGTCCTGTAGTGCAGCGGCGGCGATGGTTGGTGTCTTCGCTGCAGGCCTCCCTGCCCAACGAAACAACTGGGTGAGGGCAGCTGCCTGCTGCCTCAATGGCCTTTTAAAGTCCTGGCTGGAGGCAGCGGTGGAAGGCGGGGCCCGTAGCGCAGCGGCAGCGATGGTCGGCGTCTTCGCTGTGGGCCTCCCCACCCAACAAAACAGCTGGGTGAGGGCGAATGCCTGCTGCCTCAACAGCCTTTTAAAGTTCTGTCCGGAAGCGGCGGATTTGGATGTTATGTGGCAAGGGAGCCAAATACAGCTGTGCTCAGCACCAAAATACCTCGGTGTGACACTTGACAGGACACTCTCTTTTAAGCATCACTTACTGAATACCAAAGCCAAAGTTAGTACAAGGAACAACACCATCAGGAGACTCACAAACTATAAACAGGGAACTTAACCATCCACACTGTATACATCAGCTTTGGCCCTGATAATCTCTGCAGCAGAATATGCTGCTCCAGTCTGGAGTGCATCCACACACAAAAAACAAGTTGACATCACTGTTAATGAAGCCATGTGTATAGTGACAGGATGCCTCAAACATACACCAGTTGAGAAAACATATCTTCTTGTTGGTATTACGCCACCTAAGATCATTTAGTGTAAGGGACCAAAGACAACGCAACAGCCGAAGGGTTGGCTTAACACAGGTTTATTGCATGATGATCCGGAGGAACATGTGGTAATGGCGGATGGGTAGCTCAATATATACAGCTGGCTATACATGTGAATGTGGCTCGTCGACAGACTATTGGTTGCTGCCTGCGTGACGTCGTAGAAGGTCACGCCCTTCTTGACCAGGTGAAGAGGTGGCGGGGAATCTTCCCGCGCTGCTGATCCAGGTGAATCTGAGCCATGAGAGCTGGACGCTCGCTATTGCCCTCTAGTGGTCACTAGCTCGCGTCCCCTTATCAGGTTTACATTGATACAGCTGAAGGTTATAATGTTGCACACAGAAAGGTTACATTGTTACCACATGGCTAAGGTACATTGTTAAAGGCACAGCTTTACAGAACACAACAGATCAGGAGAGAAGTAGCAGCAGACTCTAAGAGAACTAAGCAAGAGAATGACCCTCAACACCCTCTGAATGGATATGAGCCTCAAGTCCACTGGCTCAGATCCAGGAAGAGCTTTATGGCAAGAACAAACATTCTTCAGGGTACACAAGCAAAACCAAATTAGAAGATGGATGAAAGAGCTCACTGGACATGGAACAACATTAAAGGAAGATATTACTGTGGAACTCAACCTTCTCTACATCACTTGGAGGACCCTGAATAAGCTGAGGGTCAGAGTCCCTAAATGCAAGACCAACATGCTCAAGTGGGGGCTGCTGGCAGACAACAACACGTGGTGTGGATGTGGAGAGATACAGAATCCAACTCATTTACTGGTCTGCCAATTACTGCCAGAAACATGTGCCGATGAGGACTTAAGTTTGGCCAATGGCAGTCCAGGGTTTGATCAGGACACGGAAGAAGAAGAAGAACCCAGGAAACACTATGAAGAAGAGATGGGACCTCCAGTGCCATACACACATGTGCCCTTAATAATGGGATTATCCCTTAGTGGTGACACTGTGATGGGCAAACACTGACACATAAACCAAGAGCAAGTGAGGGAAAAGTTATCAACTCTCAACATTTCCTTTTCATGATGGCAGAAAGGTAAAACTCAAAAGAGTGTAACATTGTTAGTTTGTGGGTTTGCTAGAAGCAAATATATGGTGGCACAGTTGTTAAAGGCTGCTATACTGCAACCAAAAGATTCTGAGTTCGTTCCTGACCAGTTTGAATATAAGTACTGCCTCACCACATTCACATTATGTGCGATTACTTCTTCCCCCTTCCCCCAAATCGAAACCTGTTCATTGAAACAGCTTCTTGGAATTGTTTGTTTGGTATTAAGCATAAGCTTCACTTTCACTTGTGAATATGCTCAACTCACAAAAGGAGGGTAAATATAATAAATATTCTAAAATGGTTCATTGGCTGCTCACTGAATGATGTACCTATTAAGCAGAAGGAAACTTGTCTTAGACAAGTTCTATGTATAGATACCACAAAATTGACAGACGTGGAACTTGATATATTTGGCAAATATCCAAATGCTAGTCCTAACTAGAGTAGACCCTTTGACTGAGTGGGATATACAAAAGTGTGATTTATCACACAGCAGTTAATTCATTAGTTATATTTTCAGGGCCCATCTGTGTTATGGAACACACACCTTATGGTAGGGAGAGGGGCTATAATCCATACTTCATTCTTTTCCTACCAATAAGTATCAACTTCTAAAATTTTGATCATTCCATTTTTAAACAAATGATAAAATTGTGGATAAGGTTCTTTCTATGCAGAAAAGGCAAGATTAGAGCTATTAAATAACTCTTAAACACCACATATTCCTTTGAATTAACTACCAATGAGGTAAACAAAACTCATTGATTACTGTCTGGAGAGTTTACAGGGTGGATACCTAAGCGTACCTGTGAAAAGTATTACAGTGAGGCTTGCTTGGGGCCAGGAAACAAACCCTTACGTCAGGCAAATGGGTTAATTAAAAATATGAGGTTTTTAAGTCTTAAGACCAGAGATCACTCATCCAGCTTCATAAAAATTGTCACAACATAGTACTGATAATACAGTTCTCTAAATTTTATCAAAACAAAAGAGATAAGTCCATGCAACAACCTATGTCTTTTTATTCCATTAGATTTAAATACTGTAATGCAAAATGCCATTAATACCTGCCAAGAATGTACAGTAAATGTTTCAAAGCAGAAATGTAGGAGTTGTCTCCAACAAAGAAGAAACATCTGCTATTCTCTCACACCATGACGGCTGCAAAGGGTTAAATTTTCACTTCTATAGACTACAGCTCCCAGCCCAGTGGTTCCCAATCATTTTTGGCCATGCCTCACCTAAGCATCTCTAAACTCCTTGTGACATATAATCCTTATTATTCAAAAAGTGAACTATTCATGTAGAAGAAGACTAAAAAGGCCATTCACTGTTAATAACTCATTCTCAAATTGCCTGTTTACCACCCTACTCCTGAGTTGGTCAGCGTGCCTCCTCCAGAGGAGACCTGTGCTGGTCTCGACATTATACGATACTGGCCCCGTTTGCCCGACTACTACTCTGGGTACCCAGGTTGGCCCTGTGGCCGCATAATTCCTGCAGTGCACGGCCTTGCCAACCCCGAAACTCTTGGTACTTCCTAATGCTATATTCCTTCCCGTGTCCTCCACCCTGTTTGGATCTAGGCGTGTGAGGATTGTGGCGGGTCTCCTCCACATGAGGAGTTCGGCGGGCGATAACCCTGATGCTAGGGGGGTTACTCTGTACCCTAGTAGGAATTAGCATAACTATAAGTTCAGGTCCCCAGGGCCCATCCGACGCAAGGCGTCCTTCGTTGTTTGTACTAGCCGTTCCGCCTGGCCATTTGTCGCAGGGTGAAATGGGGCAGAGGTAATGTGGCAAATTCCATTGATGTCTATGAATGTTTTGAACTCAGCTGATGTGAAAGTTGAGGCGTTATCGCTCACAATCATGTCTGGTAACCCGAAACAGCTGAATACCTTCCGCAATTGTCTCACAGTTGCGGCTGACGATGTGCTAGACATCGGATAACCTCCAACCACTTGGAGTAAGCGTCAACTATTACTAGGAACAGGGTGCCTCTGAAAGGCCCCACAAAATCTACATGTAGGCGCGACCACGGCCCGCGAGCTGTGTCCCATTCTCTATAGGGAAGTCGGGACTCCCCAGGTTGGGTACTCTGGCAGTTTTCACAAGCACCAACCAAGTTTTCTATGTCAGCATCCAACTTGGGCCACCAGAAGTAGCTTCTGGCTAGCGCCTTAGAGCACACGATCCCCGGGTGGCTAATGTGTAACATTTTTAGCACCTGTGATCTTAACACTTCGGGGACTACTACCCGCTGCCCCCACAGGAGGAAGACCCTCTCTAAGGACAGTTCGTCTCGCCTCCTACCATATACCTTGAATTCCTCCATGGGGGAGGTCGCTGGCCAGCCCTTTTGTACCCAGGACTTAACTAAGGCTAGTGACCTGTCCTTAGCTGTAGCTTTAGCGATGTCCACTGGCAGTATTGGGGGAGTTTCTAGGGCCTCGATTAGTAGCACCTGGTGGTCCTGCTCTACCTCACACTCCGGGTCTCCTAACTGTGGGAGGGGTGACCTGGAAAGAGCATCCGCATGGCTGATTTCCTTGCCGGGATGGTAGACCAATGCATACTGGTATGCGTTGAGGAAGATTGCCCCCCTCAGCATCCTCGGGGATAAAATCTGTGGGGTGGGCTTGTTTGTGGTAAAAATTCCTAGCAGGGGCTTGTGGTCGGTCACGACTGTGAATGGTCGACCATACAGGAAATCGTGGAACTTTTTGGTTCCTGCGACTATTGCCAGGGCTTCCCTGTCTGTCTGCGCATAGTTGCGCTCTGCCTTGGACAGGAATCTTGAGTAGAATGCTACTGGGGCTTCCCGCCCGCTCTCTAGCATGTGGCATAGGACCGCCCCCACCCCCACCGGTGAGGCGTCGCAAACTAATACAATGGGTTTCTTAGGATCAAAATGGGTTAAGACAGCCTCAGAAGACAAAAGCTGCTTAAGCCCTCTGAACGCCCGTTCCTGACTTTCTCCCCACCGCCAAACCACGTCTTTCTTCAGCATCTTATGCAGCGGTTCTGCCACCAACGCCTTCCCGGGCAGGAAGGAGTGGTAAAAATTCAAAAGCCCTAGGAAGGACTGTAGCTCGGGTTTGGTGGTGGGGCGTGGGGCATTCTGTACTGCTGCTACCTTTGACTCGGCTGGCTTAATACCTTCCGGGGTTATGCAAAAACCTAGAAACTTGACTTCCTCTGCAAAAAAACACACACTTATCTTTTCTCAACCTGAGCCCCGCTTTCTTGAATATGGTTAACACTCAGTCTAATCTCTTGGCCAATTCTTGTTGTCCCCCCCCCCACTGTTATCATAACATCGTCGAAGTAGGGTAAAACACCCGGAAGTCCTTTCAAAAGCTGCTCCACGAGGGACTGGAAAATCCCTGGAGCCGAGTTCACGCCGAACTGAAGGCGCATCACCTTAAAGGCTCCCTTATGTATAACTATAGTTTGTGCGGTGGCTGCAGCCGGGGTCTCCATTAATTGCTGGTATGCCTGTGCCAAATCCAGCTTGGCGAAACACCTCCCCCCATGCAACGTTGCTAATAGGTGGCTGACTACCAGCACCGGGTATGCATTCGGGCGGATTGCCTTATTAATGGTGCACTTGTAGTCAGCGCAAATTCTAACCTCCCCATTAGCCTTAAGCGCCGTAACAATAGGGGTTTCCCACTCGGCAGAATCTACTGGTATCAAAATCCCCTGGCCCACCAATTTGTCCAGTTGTGCCTCAATTTTGTCCTTCAGTGCGAATGGCACTCTTCGTGGCTTGAGTCTGATGGGCCGGATGTCCGGATCCATGTCAAAAGAAACTAGGGGACCCTTGAACTTCCCGAGTCCCTTCTCGAAGAGTGCAGGGTGTGCGTTACACACTTCTGTGATCGGGTTCGCCTGCACGGCGTATATGCCCCCAATGAAAACCCCCAGGGGGCCAAACCACTGTGTTACAAGGAGGCAACAGGCCCCGTCCCTTAAAACTACTAGGGGCAACTGTGCGGTGCACCGCTTGAATTGAACCTTGAACTCTCCCACCCGCAACACTGGGATACTTGTCCCTTAAACGTCCCGTAAGTTTGTCCTTAGGGTTCTCAGTTTGGGGCGCGAATTTGGAGGAATACGCAAAAATTCTCGCTGGGAGATGATGGAATACGATGACCCCAAGTCTATCTCCATCCTAACTGGGACCCATTGTAACTGTACCTCCACGAAGAAGTGGGGGTGCCTCAATGCACGCTGTGTACTGCCTGGTCCTGGTTGTCGGGAACTCTTCAAGCCATGCGGCGTCCCTCCAGCTCATCGTTGTCGAAGATCCTGCTGACTCTGTCTGCTTTCCGTTGTGGCCATTCTGCCGGGCCCTTGCCTTTGTCCCGTCGCTGCCTGCAGACCTTGGCGATGTGACCGCGCCGCCCGCAGTTGAGGCACTCCGCCTTCTGGAATGGGCACCTGCTCTGGTCGTGAGATGCTCCGCATCCATCGCAGCGGCGGTCTCCCCTGGCGCGGTCTCAAACCTCGGGCCTCTTCTGTACTCATTGCACATTGTCGTCCTCGCTGCATTCAGAGGTGGACGTGGTGGACTTGGGGGCTCCCTGCTCTCCATGGGATGAACAGCTGTGGACTGGGACCGCAGACGCCCCCCCCCAACTGCTGCAGTCCTGGCCCGGCACACTCGCTCACCTTGTTGCACTGACTCGGCGGCTTGGGCAATTCGCAGAACTTGCTCGAAGGAGATGCCCTCATCTTTGGCCAGTAACTTTTTTCGGGCGCCCTCATCTCACAGGCCTAGCAGGAGCCTGTCCCTCAGCGCCTCGCTCAGGTGCGTTCCCCACCGGCATGGCACTGCAGCCATCCGTAGGGCTGCGATGAACTCTGCCACAAACTCGCCGGCCCACTGGTTTCGCTGTTGGAAGGCTAACCTCACCGGGAAGATGGACACTTTCGGGTGGAAATGCTTTCTCAGCTCGGTGAGGATGTCGTCTAGGGGAACCTCTCTGAGTGGCCTCGGCGTCAGGAGGTTCGTGGCTAGTTTCAGAGTCTCCAGGCCGCACTGGGCCAGCAGGTATGCTCGCCGCTGGGCTTCATCCTCGATGCCCTCAGTGTCCATTGCATAGAGGAACTGCTGCTCGTAGAGCTCCCATCTCTCTGGCTTCGCGGTGTCGAAAGGAGCGATGTTCACTTTGCGGGACGCCATCCCATCCTCATCGCCAATTTAGTGTCTTGCAAGGGAGACAACAGAAGCAGCCGCAGCAAGGCTAAACACAACTTTATTGCATGGTAGTCAGGGTGAACATGTGGTAATGGCGGACAAACAGCTCTATTTATATTGCACTATACATCTGAACATACATGTAGCGTAGCTCATTGGCTACCACCCGCATGACATCATTGCCTGTCACGCCCATCTTCTCCAAGTGCTGGTGTGGCGGGAAAGTTTCCCGCCCTTCAGGTATTTGGGGAATCTATACCATGTGAGCTGGATGCTTGCTACTGCCACCAGTGGTCACTTAGCTCACATCCTCATGCAGCCTGTTACAATGAGTTCTTGATGAGATACAATTGGTTACATTCCGTTAAAGGTGTATTACAGAGTTTCATGGCATTGCATTTGATACATAACAGGTATCAGGTGTTAGTGCTAACTTTTAAAGCCCTAAGTGGTTTGGGACCTTCTTACCTTGAGGAACATCTTCCCCTCAAGACAATAGCTTGCATCACTCGCTCCTCAATGTCAGCACAGCTTCAGGTGCTGACCCTGAGACTGGATAGAAAGGCCGTGACGAGGAGAAGGGCTTTCTCAGTGGCGGCACCAATGTTGTGGAATGCCATTCCCACTGTGCTACACCAGGCTACATCCCTGCAGTCTTTAAAAAAAAAAACAACTATAAACACTGCTCTTTGAGGAGGCCTTTGGGAATGTGCTGCCTATTTCTGGTCGTTAGACGATTTTATTGGGAGTTTTATTGTGTGCAATTTTTAACTTTATGATTGGTTTTATGATGGGAGTTTTGTTGTGTGCAATTTGTAACTTTATGACTGGTTTTATGATGTTAGCCACCCTGAGTAGGGATGATTTTTCCCCCTAGAGGGGAGGATATAAGTGTAAATAATAATTAAATTAATAAGCCAAGTTCTAGGAATTGTAGGCCAAACAAGTAAAATGAGGGATTGGAAAATATAGAGTTGGAAAGGGGAGATTCACAGAGCATAGCATGGCAGGTGGGTTATGTCTTTTGTTCTGATTTATACACTCGAGAACTGAAACAAGGCCTCAAAAAAACAAAAATTTAATTTCAAACCTCAGATTTTGATTTTAGTATTCAGTCTCAAAACTGGACATTTTGAATGCTGCAATTCAGCAGGGGGTTAGGGGCACAGTGCTTAGTCTGCTGTTCAGGGCCAGCATCAGAAATTTCCAGGCTCAGTATGTGGGCCCACACACACACATTTTAGCCACACACCCATTGTTTTCTGAGCATGCGTCATTTGTTTGCACATGCGCAGATCAGTGGTTTCCCGGTGACGCCACACTCCTGTGGTTTTCTGCGCATGCATCATTTATTTGCACATGCACAGATCAGTGGTTTCCAGGTGACAATGGGTCCCCGTCATCTCTAGGCCTGGGACGGGAGTCCTGATGGTCCCCCCCTGATGGCGGCCCTGCTGCTGTTCTTTACCAAAGCAATTTTCTTTCTGTTTTCTATGAAGCAGGGTCCATCTGTTTCCATGGGAAACAGCTAAATTTTGACTACTAAACAGACTTGTCTAATCAAACTGAAGTCTAGACAAGCTTTAGTTATGTGTGCAAAAACTTCTAAAGCTATAAGCACCAGCTTTTGAAAACTCTAAGAGAAGATTTTTTTTTTATTTCACATCATGCCCTCTGGCATACTATTGATCATGGCAAGCCCCCCTCTGAATGACCAAATATTTCCCAATGCAGCTGGAAAGAAATACTTTCACCCAAGAATTGGAAAATACACAAAGAGAGCTTGGAAGTGGATCCAGGTGCTTGTCTTCACCCAGCAGCTGCAGCTGTTGGACTGTGTCCTAGTGTGTAATAGTCACTTAGGAGCATCCCTTTGGCAGAGATGGCTGTGACTTATTTAGCCCAGCAGGTAGTGCTTTAGAGGTAAAAAGCTACAAGGAGCAGGAAAGGGGGATATCATTATCT
Source organism: Bradypodion pumilum (assembly GCA_035047305.1). Lineage (NCBI taxonomy): Eukaryota > Metazoa > Chordata > Lepidosauria > Squamata > Chamaeleonidae > Bradypodion > Bradypodion pumilum. Next base: position 99,789,175 of record JAWDJD010000003.1, read on the forward strand.
TTCCCTGGGCGAAATCCTATTGATTTTAATAGTATGTTGCACTAGAGTAGGCCCATTGGATTTGGTGAGTTACCTCCTCTATAAGGTCTGTTAATTGATATTGGCCTACTCCAGTTGTATCATACTATGTGAATATGTTTATTTATTATTCAAATTCAAATGTTGAATTTCTGACTCGCCATATCCCTGCTGATTCAATGGGCCTATTCTGGTACAATTTACTGTGGTAAGCAACAGGATTTCAGCCTTTATTTCTGAATTTACAGTTATGATAATTGCAGGTTAGCAGCTTGATGCCTGCCTGTTATCTTGCAGTATTAGATTATAATAGTTTGTATTAAACTATTGGTTGGAATCCTGAGAATGTAAATATATGTGATGTCATCATTAGGTGATGGACACATTTAATTTAATTTAATCAAAAACTTCCTACCCTCCTTCAGATTCTAAGGTTCCCTTTTATCCTTTTGAAGTTTTCAGGAGGGGGTATAGTGAAGCTTTTAATTTAATTTAATATATTTCTCAATGGATGAGGATCTCATCCAGTCTATGCAGTGTAATTTATATCAACAGGATTTCAGCCATAACATAACATAACATAACATAACATAACATAACATAACATAACATAACATAACATAACATAACATAACATAACATAACATAACATAACATAACATAACATAACATAACATAACATAACATAACATAACATAACGTGTGTGTGTGTGTGTGTGTGTGTGTGTGTGTGTGTGTGTGTGTGTGTGTGTGTGTGTGTGTGTGTGTGTGTGTGTGTGTGTGTGTGTGTGTTAGGAAAGAACTAACATCCTGAGATGGAAAAAGAGTACTACTGAAGTCATTGTCAGAAGCAGTGAAAAAAGAAAGGTTCAGAGAGTGAACCACAATGTTTCTGAAAGGAGAGGACAGTGTCTCCTAATATCAATATAGAGAGAAACCAGGTAGATGTAAGGACTTGTTTATCTTTGTACTTGTCTGATATTCATAAAGGTATTTAGCTAATTCTAGTTAAACTACCCAGAAAAACAAGTGTTTTTTATAACAATAATTCACAATCTGCTTCAAAAGTGTTTCACATGTTTTATTAATCAGGTACCATACATACTTGACTATAAGTCAAGTTTTTAGCCCCCAAAATGAGGTCTAAAAGGGTGAGTCGACTTATACACAGGTCAACAACCACAAGTCCAAAACTGCACTGGATTCAGTGCAGTTCAGCTTCAGGTGAGGGGAAATAAACATATGTTCGGCGGGCCATTACCACAGGTAAGAAGGCTCAAATCGCGATTTCCCATTTAAATGCATTGGAAATCAATTTCTTGTATTCTAAAGCTTTTCTGTTTGTATGTTCCCAATGCATTTCAGTGGGAAACCAAACCTGTGCATAAAAAGAAAGGGTTTCACTTACCTTTCTTGCCTTTGTTCCTGCTCCATATGTTCAAAATGGAGGGGGAAGCCATGCTTCCTGATTACAGGAAGAGCAAGAGGCTGGGCTAGAGCATTACTTCCTGCCTCAGTGCAAATGGCCTGCCCACCCATTTTGTGCTCCCAGCAGCTGCAGAGGCATTCCTGGCAGCCATGGATGCATTCCCAGTGGCTGCGAGGGTTTTCCTTCACCCATGTCATGCACTTCCTCCAGGCGGGTAAGCAGGGGAGCGGTGTGGGTGGAGTGGGGCACTTTTTTGGGTGTGGTGGGCGGCAGCAGAGCAGGACACCAGTTTGGTCTGCAAATAGTCTGAGGGGGCATGATCCAGTCCCTGGCTTAAAAAGGTTGAGAACAGTGGTGGGCTCCCAAAAATTTACTGCCACATTTTGGCCGTGGTATGGTGAGCATGGCAGGGGGGCAGCCCTGCATTGCACCTGAATTAGGACTACTTTATTTCAAAACTTGGATGGGCGGGGGAAGCCAGAATTTCTGCTACCAGTTCTGGAGAACTGGTGCGAACCTGTTGATGCTCACCACTGGTTGAGAATCCCTGCAATAGAGAATCAATCTGCTGGCAAAAGAATTTTTTTTCAGGATGGACAACAATGTCACACTCACATATATAACATTGGCATCACGGGTTGGGGGGCTGTTAGCTCAGGAGGGTTTCCCCCCCTTCCCCCTGGCTATGGCCCTGGTTCAGTGACCCCCCTCAGTACAACATATCCTCTGGGGCTGGGCAATACAATAGCAAAATCTATATAATATATTGGAACTGGTTGAAATATGAGAGACAAAATCAACCCAACCATCAATTTCAAGCTGTTACTGTTGGACTGTAGTTCCCATCAGCCTTAGCCTTCATAGCCCATAGTGAGGAATTCTGGGAGTTGTAGTCCAACAACAATCAGAGAGTCAGTTTCCCCACCTGTCATTTAAAACCTGGCCAACTTGATAGTGCTCTTTTAGTTGCTGAGAGAAGAGTTGTTAGGTAAAGACAGTAAGAATTGAGCTTGGAAACAATTTTGGTAGATGAAAAAGTTTATCTCCTGAAGAATCCACCATTCTTACTTGTTTTGATAGCGGGGAATCTCTTCTGAATGAATTTTAAAAAGAAAAAAAACAGTTGGAGAAATCCTCAACAGTCTTGTGCTTGCTTGAATGTCAACAGTCTTGTGCTTGCTTGAATGGCTGAGCTGTCTTGTTTTTCTTTGTACAGTCATGGCCGTTTTACCTGGCAACCCCGCCATCCTCAGCTTCTCATGTGTCTGAATCCAAGTTTGCCAGTGTGCAAAAGATTCTAAGTTCACACCACGTTTGCAGGCAAATTGAAAGAATGTCAGAAAAGCAGTGGGATGGAGATGCTCCACCATTAGGAGAAACCAATTCACTGTACAATTCCATAAATTTTATATGAACATTTTCCTGCTGAGTTGTCTGAAACAATATAAATGACTGTTTTGAGCAAACATGAGGTCTATAATTTTCTGAGAGAGTGAAACCAATTATATTATGATAATGCCATACAAAACAGGAAGGGGAACACAGAAAAAAATATGTATTTTGAATCCTTAAGTGAATAAGCAGTGTTAGTATCAATCTTCTAAAGCATGAGAAATGACTCTAATTTTTGAATTCCATGTGAGCACTTGCTTAGAGTTGTAGCCAGTGGTGGGCATCAGCAGGTTCGCACCAGTACGCGTGTACCGGTAGTAAAAATGGTTGGCCCTGCTCGCCTCCCCACTCAGCCCACCTCCTCCTCCTAGAAGAGGCTTCAGAGGGGGCTGGCTCCATTTTACCCCTTCATCAAAGGCTTTTCCTGGGCTCCATTTCACCCCAAAGCACATCCCCAGCCACTCCGGAGTGGCTGAGGAGGCACTTTGGCGTGAACCATAGCTCTGGAAAAGCCTTGGACAAGGGGGAAATGGCTTCAGAGGTTTGCTATAGAGTAATGAAAATAGAAGAGGCTTCTATTTTCATAGCTCTATAGCAAAGAGCAGTCACACTCCCACCCAGTCACATGGCCATGCCCACAGTGTGGTAGGAATTTTTTTTGATGCCCACCACTCGTTGTAGCTTATGCGATGAAAAAAATCAGACCTTCATTGAGTAGCCAAATTAGCACAGCTTCCTATTCTGTGAAATTTCAGATCAAAAAATGAGACCGGGGGAAGGCACTTTGTCCTTTCTCAGAGGCTGGAGCTGGCAAAGATAGGGAAGAGTGGGCAGAACTATTTTTACATGATTGTGGGAAATGGCAAGAGGGGGAAAGTGCAGACAAGCATCGAAGAATTGCAGGGATAGTGTTTGGAAGGCAAAAGCTGAGAATGAGTTGATGCTGGCAAGAGATGCTAAAAGCAACAAAAAAAACATTCTACAGATATGTACAAAGCAAAAGTCAGAGAAAAGAAACAGTAGCTCAGCTGCTTAATGGGGATGGGGAAATGGTAACAGATGACAAAGAAAAGGCAGAAGTGCTCAATTCCTACTTCAGCTTGGTTTCTTGTCAAAAGGTAGCATACAACCCTCAAGGCAAGTATGTAGTACAAGGGGAAGAGGCAGGATTGTAACCTGAGATTGATAAACAAGCAGTCAAGGAATACCTTATTACCTTGAATGAGTACAAATTCCCAGGGCCAGACAAACTGCATCCAAGGATACTGAAGGAACTGGCTGAAGAGATCTCTGAACCACTGTCTATCATTTTCTTGCAATCATGGAGGATGGGTGAAGTGCCAGATGATTGGAAGAGGGCTAATGTTGTCCCCTATCTTCAAAAAGGGCAAAAAGGAAAAACTGGGGAACTTTTTCTTTTGCTGCTGAACAGGTGGCAAAATGCACTCAACTACTACAGCAGTTGCCATCAACCCTGCTAGGGCTTGTCTCCTGCACATGCCTATGAAAAGTGTTTTCTCTCCACTCTTGCTCTAATGGAAGTCTCACCAGAAACCCATGAGAAGGTTTCTCCCCCAAGCAATGATGGGCCACTCCTACCTGTTATAAATAAGAACTCTCATATTTTGTGATGTACAGTAAAACCTCGTATAACAAAAATAATTCATTCTACGAGGCTGTTCACTATGCAATTTTTTCTGTTATACGATTTTCTCCCATATAATGAAAATCCCTATGGGAAAAAATCATATAACAAAAATCTCTATGGGAAAAATAGTATAACGAAATTTTTTTAGCTAAATGTTTTCCCATAGAAAATTTCGTTATACGATTTTCCCCCATAGGGACACTGTATCGCATAGCGAACATTTTCATTCTAGAGGTTTTCCCTTTTTGTTATACAAGGCACCATGTTTTTTCAAAAAAAATTGTTATGCAATTTTTTCGCTATAGGGGACATTCATTATACGAGGTTCCACTGTACTCCTCATGTTCCAAATGGCATGATGGGCCCTAGTACATGTACCTACACAAGCACAGTGCAGATAAAAATACCTTTATGCAAAACTACTCAGCTGTAGTGCTAATTACAAATCTAAGGTGTGTGTGCACGTGCGCCTGTATTGCTAAGGCAGCAGCACTGCACGTTATAAAACCACAGGTTCTGTACCAATCTTAAGATCTGGAGAAGATCCTCGACCAACTCAACCACAAGGTCTGCACTGCTGATACCAAGACATGCGTCACAAGAAGGTTCACAGCTCTCAACACTGGCTGTCTATTCCCCACCTTAAACCAAAGGCATAATGGTACTAACTTGCATATTATGCAAATTAGGTACTATTCTATGCATATTATGCAAATTAAACATCTTAACTGTTGCATTTTTTTTCAACTAGTACATTTTAGCTTGGCCCATACATAAAGAAGGAAATTACATTTTGCTAGACACAGCGGTTACTAGTGATATTCTCATGAGATGGCTGCCATTTTTTGCCATCAGTTTTGACTGATGGGTGAAAAACTGTTGGGAATATCATTGTAATATCCCATGATTGGCAGAATGTCATCTGATTTTCAAGATGAAAGGGAAAGCAAGTTGCAAAAATAAAGGGGATGGTGTCATTTCCTTTAGAGATGCAGACTGAGTATTTTAGAATAACCAGAAAATATCCTTGTTTAACTTTCTTTGTTATACTCAACTTTTCATCACTCTCTTTCCATGTCCAAGCAGGTGCAAAGCCAGAGTAGCATCTCTCAGATTCTGCTTCCACCTCTCCTATGGAAACTTGAATTCTTTCAAAACTATTAGTTGTATCAGTGACTGCATGTTTTGGATATATATCTTGTTCTGTTAGGTATAGAGCAGTGTTTCCCAACCTTTGGTTTTCAGACTTCAATTCCCAGAAACCTAAATCAATTCCCTAAAGCACTGATCAGTCAATGTACTGACTTAGGGGAATTAAATTCTGGGGAATTAAAGTCCCACTGTGGTGTGTGTGCCCTTTTTTCTTTTTCTTTTCAATAAAAGCTTGAACTTTTTGGTCAGTTGTTGGTCTGAATGGGCAGTGATAGCATGCTGAAAATCTGGGTAATAATAATTTCATGTCAGAGATTACTCTGGGTTGAAAGGATTTTAGGGGGCACCTGAATGAGGCTCCTTTCATGTCCCCAAGTGGAGCTCTCAGGTATGGAATCCCGACCTTCCAGCCCCCAGCTGAAAGTCTTAACCACTAAGCCACTAATACCTATGGAAAACCTACATGACAGACTCTAGAGACCTGGTGGTGCAGTAGTTAAACTGTAGAACTGTGGCCAAAATGATTGACATTGTGGGTTATATCCCAATGGGGATCAAGGTTGACTCAGCTTTCCATCCTTCCAAAGTTGGTAAACTAGCAGGTAGGGGGAATGCTAATTACCTTGTGAACTGCCCAGAGATTGTATTGAACACTATGGGCTGGTATATAAGTGTAAGTGACTACCAACTCTCTCCCTAGTCCTCTCATTCTTTTCTCCAGGTGTGTGTGTGCTAATGTAGGTGTGCAGTGCATGTACAAATAGGTTAACTCTGATCCAGTAATTTGTGATACCAGCTGTGAATGAGTAGAGATAAATGCTCAGGGTTTGAAGATATTTTGCACACATTTTTTAAAATATAAAAGAAACATTCTCCCAGTGCTGCTTTCCCTGAAATTTATCTCCCATCTCCCCCACCCCTCAAAGAAGAAGCTTAGCAATCCCCTGTGACTTTAGCCAACACACTGACATCTGGCAGCCATACAGCTTGAAAACATTACTTTCCTGAGCTATAAATCCCCAAATCCTCCATTCAGTATGGGCTAACTTGCAAGGTAGGATTCCAGCTGTTCATTTCAAACATGTACCTTTCTAAGTACTTGGTAAAAATGTGCTCTTACTTTGCTCAGTTGCACATACAGCTTAGAAATGAAAGCACATAAATGGTGCATGTGACATACTGTCCCAGTTTATTTAAGAGAAACTATTAACATCTGTCTGGAAGGAGATTGTCAGTAGATGCAAAAGTTGTATTTAGAATTTATTTATTTTTTACAATTGACACTGCTCTAGCTTAACCACTAAAAGGCTTACAGTAATGTGCTGTGCTCTGTCCATTTAAGAACTGGCTAGGGTTCAGTTTGAAAAGCCATGCCATGCATGCTCCCAAAGTTGAATTAATTAGTTCC